>CM065718.1:66392207-66459305 GCA_033310375.1 Conus canariensis | reverse complement strand
AACATTGTACATCAGGGGGACAAAAACAACACGTGCCTTACTTGACACCAACACAAAACCTAAGCGCCACTCAACCCACGTCTCCACCAGCAGCACACAGTTTCTTACACACACCCGTTTTATGATTGGATGAGACACACAGTTCCAACCAGTCGCAACGGTTCTTTGTTCTGGCTCGCTATCTGCGGCGGGTGTTAGCACGAACAAACAGAGCGGATCATAGACGGTGCCTTCATGAGCACGGAGACGCAGAAGCCAGGCGTTGTAATGGTGTTTGATCACTTGAAAGGGTCCATTAACGCCGGCCGTGGACAACGGTGTCAACAGAGCTCACTGAGCCGTGTTGAGCTCTCCATCGGAGAGACACAAACCCTGCCTAGCAGAGCGCGCAGACTACGGGTTCTGACCGCGGAGGGAGTTTGTACACCTGCATGTAATAGAAACGCAACGTCAGATGTCCCGTCTGTGGGCTTCCCTATGCGAACAGCAGAACCATGTCCTTGCAGCAGTGCTAAATAGAGTATTTTGCGTTTATTTTCAGCACTTAATCTCAGATATGTGTATTGCAATTAGTGCACTGAGTATAGAATCCACCGCAAAGAAAGCATGTTTTAAAAGAACATGCGATTTCTGTAAATGAAACACAGTAGTGCAACCCCCCTCCCCCTCCCTCCCCCCCCCCCCCTTCCGATGGATGAAGACATAACAAAGTATTGTCACTGAGTGAGAGTGGGGGCAGTGCCTCTGTCCGCACTATCTCGGTCACTTTAAAAGAGAAAGCGCGCGAGAGAGGGTGCATGTCGGCAATATGTAGTATCTTCCAGTGCGTTTGAATTTCGCTGAAGGCGCGCTAGCTGGAACAGGTGTAACAGACAGCGTGTGCCATGCGCGCGGCTATGGGAAAGAATGAGAAGGCGACATCCGTAAGGGAGTGTGCATCACTGTTAGCTTACGGACAGCTGTTGGCGTAAGGGACGCACACACGTCACTGACTCTTGCCCAGCCTATATGGATGCAAGTAGAGTAATACACACACACACACACACACACACACACACACACACACACACACAATATTATATATATATATAATATAGATATATATTATTCCATCCGCTCGTTCTTCCAGTCGGACGACATTACTAGAAGAAAGGAACTCTAGCATTGCCGGAGCTTCTGGTGGCATGATGTTTCCTCTGTCAGCACTGATCACATTCGTGGTCTCTTTTTAACAGCCACTCAGTAATGATGCCTCTCAGTGTGTACTTTCCTTGGGCGGGCTTCGCATGCTTTGCATGAGCTCAGGACCCGTTACACTGTGTGTTCGCCCTGACAGGGTGGACACGCCGGTCATCTGATTTCCCCCTGCTTCACCAGGTTTGAGTGCAAGGCCAGGAGCTCATCTACACGTCTGAAGATGAGGACAGTCCTGAGAGGGAGGGGGGGGGGGGCATATACTGCATTTCAGTTCAGATGAGATTTCTTTGGAGTGCACTTCCCCACATAGTCCATTGCTTCTGCTGCTGGCTTTGCTGGACTGGATTCTCAAGGCATCCTGTCCTTATACCTCCTCTGGTGCTAGACCTCTCTTTGTTTTCCATTGGCTTTTAACCACTTTATTTCTGTTGATCGAGTCCCCCCCACCCCCCACCCCCACTACCCGCCCTCCAGTATGTGCGCACCTGTGCATGTGTTGGCGGGCCTGTGTGTGAAGACGTGCAGCCTGTCGTTTCACTCCTCTGTGTCCATGCCTCTCTTTATTTCCCTTTGTTTCTGACCACCATTTCATTTCTGCTGATCCAAGTCTTCCTACCCCCTCCCCCCCCCCCCCCCCCCCCCCCCCCCCCCCCCCCCGCCCTTCGATAATAATTGCGCCCGTGCATGTGTGTTCGCACGCCTGTGTGTAGGTTTCTCCTTGTCTTTGCACATGTTGACGCGCGTTCCAGGCATACGGAGACCGGTAGCGAGACTGGATTTCAATTCCGGGCAAAAACCGCAACGCAAACGATTGGTGCGTTTTCTTTGCAGCTCAGTGTAGATGGAAGCCAAAAATCTGCATAAACGTGGACACGAACACGATTGGTGAGATTAACGTCCGATTATTCAGCTTTACCAACTCTGAAAACGGTTTCATAATGACTGGATTTTCCAGACAGTGCACTCGGGGGAGGGGGGGGGGGGGGGTGGAAGGAAGAGAGAGAGAGAGAGAGAGAGAGAGAGAGAGAGAGAGATTATTTCAAGAAGAAAGGGGCACGGGGGCAGGTTGCAAGGGGAAGGTTGTGTGGAGGGCCTGTGGAATGGAGGTTTGACCAAAGTTGTGCAGTGTGAACTGTAGATCCTCAGAAGGCTCCATATAGCACAGTTCCAAGTCATTGCAGCGTCACTGGCAAGCGCATCGCATTTTTTGAAAAATCATTTTTCACTTTCATCAACTGAGCCATGACTGCATGCGGACCAACTCAACCGCTTAGGCAGGTGCTTGTGTTTGTAAGAGTGCATGCACACACATGCACGCAAACACATGCGAGTGTGAGAGCTGCATGTATATGGACAAATCCCAGTTCATAATGGAACGAAAAATAGAACATAAATGAATAAAAAGAAAAAAAGAAGGGAAAGAAACAAAACAAATTTTGGACATTATATGCATGGATGTAGTTGATGAACTTGGCCATGTAGATGCAAGGGAGAGAGGGTGGGTGGGATATACAGGAGGAATGGATCAGTTATCTCCCTTCCTCCCAAATTTAAAAAAAAGGTGGGGGGGGGGGGACACCCACATTATTCTGACTCCCTACACATGGCCACATCCAAGCTCTTCCTTTCCACTGTCCCACTGCCAGCATTCCACGGGGAAACTGTGTCAGAAAGTGTTATAAACATGAAAATGTGTGTGTGTATGTGTGTGTGAGAGAGAGAGAGAGACAAGCGTCTCTTTTGCTGGACTGCCGTAGTAGCTTCCTTCCATTGCGAGACATGTGTGAATTTGTCTCCTGGACAGGCTTATCCTTGAACTGGAAGTGAGCAAACTATCCAGGCCGAGTTGGGTTCATAGCGGACAGACAACAGTACTTACCTCTCAAAGCACGACTTCTCTTGCAGGCCCGAAGTGGCCACAAAAGCATATGCCATCCTGTGGAATTTAGCTCAGGTCCTCTGAACGAGGTCGCTATACATCTCAGTCTGTCAGCTGGTCTGTGTGATACGTGAATCATGTAGAAACCACGGACAGTGGGTAGTTTTGCGGAGTTACTTTTCTTGAAAGCAGTGGCAGACTGTTTACCATGGAGGTCAAAGTAGCTGTATAGGCAGAGTTTAGGAATGACAAGATGGGCGTCAAAGTATTCATGATTTGACCATTTCGGGTTTAGCTGCGTCAGTATTCAGTTTCTGCACCAGTCAGATCTTGGAATGTGCTGGAAGAACAAAAGCTTGTTATAGAATTAAACTCAAGAGTCTTTCTGTGTTATAAGCTTATTCAAAGTAGGAAGAGATTTGCTTCAAAAGCAAAGACACTGAAGGCATTGATGGAGAATGATTAAAAAAACACTGGATGCCAGGTAGTCCCCCACCCACCTCAAGACACACACATACGTGTGTGTGCGCTCGTGCAAAACACCCTCCACACTCACACATATATGCCCATACATGCACACACATATTGCACACTGGTCAACCAACCTTCTCTCCTTCCCATCACCTGCACATACACACAAAGCGTGCATAAACAAGCACAGAACTTACATATGCACACACATGGGAAACTCAGCAAGCGAGTGATTCCATACCAGTTCATAGCAGAAACTGGTACATTGCTGAAGTGGTGTATTGCTGTAGTGGTATGTTGCTGTATCGCTGTAGAAGTATACTGCTATAGTGGTATGTCTTTATAGCAGTTTGTCGCTGTAGTGGTATGTTGCTGTATTGCTGTAGTAGTATATTGCTGTAGTGATATGTTTTTATAGCAGTTTGTCACTGTGGTGGAATGTTGCTAAAGGGGGCATCACTTGACTGGACCAGCTTTACTGAAAGTCTTCATTTCAATGGACCCTCAGCAACGGTCAGTATGAAGTTATTGTTTATGGACAGGTATCTATGGAATGTTACAACTTTTACATTACCTGAACATTGACATGTTGCATATACATATTAAATCAAGATGAAGTACAGGGGAAATGTATGTTACTCTGAGGTCTCCCAAGTGCGCCTCTAGTTGGAAATGACAGCAGGCAAATGTGTAATTGCATCTGGATGGGTATGAACTTAACTAAAGAGTGGAAGTATTTGTACTAATCTTACTGGGAACTTTATGCAGCAGAAACTAGTGAAGACATGGTGTTGTGAAGGCAACATTGTGTTGTTAAAAAAAAAAAAGAAAAAGAAGGAAAAATGATGCAGTGACAAGTTACTGATATATGTGACCGAGTACAAGTTGTAGTTACATGACAGTTTTGTTTGACAGAGGGAAAGAACTTTGTCTTATTTATGAGTGAAATTAATGTGATTGTGATGAATTTTATTATCTGTTCAATTGAACACACCCACTGAAAGAGGAAAATCATGAATTACTTTTACTTGAATATCATTCAGATGTGATTGACATGAATAAATTGTTGTTTTTTCAGAATAAAAGAATTAAACTTAGATGAATGCTTTCATGAAATATATTATTGCTTTAGCCATTGATACCTTGTTTATGAACCAAATATACATTCAATAAATTTTTTTTTTAAACAAGGAAATAAGAATCTGGTAACGCAAAGAATGCTTCAGTGATTATACACACACATATACAAACACACACTTACGTATGTGTATGTGTGTGTGATATCATAGATAAGCTTTTATAATTATAGTTTGTATTAAATTTACATTTAGGCACCAGTATGAACGTACAATAGTTAATAGAAATGTGAGAAAACAAGTCCTGGTAAGCATTTCCTCCATCATTATGACGACGACTTGGACCACATTTATTGAAATAAATAAGTTTTAGAAAAAAAAAGGAAGGGAAAGAGGGCAGGGAAGGGCGTAGGGGTAGGGGACAAAGAAAGAGACGAGTCAGATAGGGTTAAAGTGTTAACATGAAGCCCTTCACTGGCAGCCTGTGGAGGTCATCAGATTCTGTTTTGTGAACAGCACCCTTTGTTTTGCCTGTGAGGAGTCGGCTTTTGTCTCCAAGATGATACTTATCTGTAGATCTGGGTCTTCCTGCTGTGGACTGACATCTCTCTGGGCTGGAAGCCTCGTTGAAATCTTGTGAAATGTTAGGTATGCTATAATTGGTGATTTTGAAGTTCAAGCGGGCGACCATTAGGAGTACATTAACCTGTTGACATATTGCTTTTGCTTTTTTTTTTCTCCCCCCTTGTTTGTTCTGTCTTTTTCCAGTATGAATCTCCTCAAAAGAGGTACAAATTGTACTACTCTTCGGCAAGCTTATTTTTCACTGTAGGATAGAAATGAACTGAAAGAAAAAAAGTGAAAAAGAAACAACAAAGCAGCGATGGTTTCATTTGTGACTCTCTTTGGCGAAAGAGCGAAGAGGTTATATTTCTTGAAAGAAAAAAGTCGAGAAAGATTTGAAATTCCAAACGATGTTGAAATCTTGTGAAACATTGATAGATATGCTATAATTCGTTATTTTGATGTTCAAGATGTGAGTGACTGTCAAAAAAAAAAAAAGTTGACAGACTGCTTTTCCTTTCCCCCGCCCCCCCTTGTTTATTTGTTTTGTTTTTCAGGGTGCTTCTCCTCGTAAGAGGTACGATTGTATGACTCTTCAGCAAGTCACTTTTCAACATTGGATAAAAAATGAAGTGTTGGATACTGAAAAAAAAAAAAAAAAAAAGAGAAAGAAACAACAAAGCGACAATGGCTTCATTTGCGACTCTCTTCGGCAAAAGAGGGAAGAGAGTATCTTTCTTGAAAAAAAAAAAAAAAAAACGCCTCAAGACAGATTTGAAATTCCATGGGTTTACCAGCACTTTCACCAAGTAGGCCGTGTTTTCACCCATATCTCTTGATTTACTTGTCTGTCAGCAAGATCATGCAAGGACTACTGCAGAAGAGGATGCTAACATTTCCATTGGCTCTGCAGCTAAGCAATTATTGTCATCAGTAGGGGGGGGGGGGGGGGGGGGGGGGCTTTGTGGGCGGAGCCCTCAATGTGTAAAATCAGAACAGGCACCACTGAACACCACCAAAGTGCAACTGTGCAGTGTCTCCTCCGGTGGGGTGCCTCATGACGATTTGACATGGAATGTGCCCTGTGGACTGCCACTGCCAAGCCTCTGATGGTACAGGCCAGGGTGTGGCCATGGACAGGGAGCCCGAGTGAGTGGTGTGGGAATAATGCCACTAAAGGGGCAGAGACAATGAGATAGAAAACAAAAAAGATTATGAAAACACTACTGAACAAATGTTCACTAGAGGTAGAATGTGCCTAAGGAAAAGCAAACTGTGTGTGTGTGTGTGTGTGTGTGTGAGTGTGTGTGTGTGTGTGTGTGTGTGTGTGTGTGTGTGTGTGGCACACAAATCCATTGTGTGGGTTTACATCAAAGGCCCCATCCAAGATCCATTTGACATTTGCGTAGCTGGAGGTCTTTGCTCTCCCAAGCACCCTTCTTGGTCTGACGATTGAACCGTGGTTTAAGTGTTCTTCATTGTAAATCATTATCCCTGTCTGAAGAAATCAATTTTTTCTCTTTGTGGAAAACTCTGGTCATATCCACAGAGCACTGTTACATACCTCCAGATAACGTAGACAGTGTGTTGAGCCAAAGGTTGTCCTCAGGCTAGTCGTGGAGCTGATGATAATCAAAGACGTCTGTTGTTTAAGACCATCTAGTCATCCTGGGATCTGGGGTGAGTGCGTAGACGGCGGCTGGTCAGGCCAGTCTGCACCCGGAAAGACCTATCACGGACAGGGGATAGTGGCAGCAGTTGGAGATCTGTTGACACTGGTCTTCCTGATCATCCTGCACTGCTCAGCTGCAGCAATTCGGCTGCCTAGCTAGTGGAGGTGATGATAATCAAAGACGTCTGTTACTGTTCCATGATCATGACAATCAGAGAGTTCACCCTGGCACGTCATTCCAGTCTTGCCATTAATACTTCAATCATCTGACAAATTTGTTTGCATCGGCATAAATATAGTATGGCTTAATACTTTGTCATGCCTTGTGTTCGTGTGCATGTGTATGTGGTGTATTCACTAGAGTATAGTTGTAAGTGTATGTGTGTAAATGTGAATTCACGTGTGTGTGTGTGTGTGTGTGTGTGTGTGTGTGCACACGTGCGTGCATGTGTGCATGCATGCGCGCACCTTTGTGTGTGAATGTGAGAGAGAGAATGTGTACATATGAATGTATATGTAATCGTGTGTCAATGTGTCTTTGTGCATAACATGGGAGGTAAATCTGCATGTATGTATACTTACTCATGTGCATAAGTATGGCAAGAAAACCAGCACTTTCATTTCTGCAAAACATGTGCAAGAGCTAAAACAGAATTACTACGCTGCCAAACAAACAAATTACAAAATAAATACAATGCATCTCGACCTCTTTGGTCATCTTCAGGCCAGATGAATAGCATTAAAAACAAAAGATGAACAGTCAGTCACACATCCTTTGATCTGGGTTCAAAATTTGATCAATAATGATAACAGTAATCATAATAATAAAAGTAGTAGAAGAAGGGGAGGGAAAAGAATGAGAAAAATAGTATCAATCATATGATCATGATAGCAGTAATAATAATCATAATATGGAAACAGAAAAGACAGTGTGATAAAATCTGAGAAATATACAAATTGTTATAACCATCATCATCATAATAATAATATATATAATGATACAGATATGGGACAGAATCCAAGATGCAAAGATAAAATCTAAAAAATATACAAATGCATGAAATTTTAGAAAATACAAGTGGAATAAGATGCATCATATAGAGGAGTTTGTGTTGAATAATTTGATCTTGCTGTGTGCACAATTTGTTTCTTTGAAGTAGGGGGGGGGGGGGGGGGGGAAAGGGCTTTGCACATGGGGTTGGAAGAGAGAGTCTGTACTGTGAAATATGTTCTGCAGGGAAGCCACAGGCAGAGACAAAGGGTCTGCTAGGTGTGTTGGTTTTGTCTATTGGAGACGTAAGTAGAAAGTGGGTTGTTTGGTGTCCAACATTATCAGAGTGTGGTCTGTTAGGTGTGTTGGTTTTGTGTATTGGAGGAAGTAAGTAGAAAGTGGGTTGGTTGGTGTCCGACATTATGAGAGTGTGGCCTTCTTTGGTATGTTATTTTGGTTGATTTCTTGGTTGAATGTGGCTGAAGTGAGTTTTAGGTGTTGAGGGAGGTTGAGTGGGGTGTTGAAATCTGTATTAGACAGTTGTCTGCGCGCTTCCATTTTGTATAGCCATTTGTCCCAGGCCACAACTGCCCTGCTCGTTTCCTGGCAATATCTTGTCTGCATCACAGTGGCTCAATAGTGTTTTGTTCTTCCCGCGAGAGGCTGGACAGTCTGACCGTTTACGGTATGACAGCCTTGTAAGGCTCAAATTCATACTGTAGAATGGGTATACAGTTGCCTGTTTTAAGGTTCAACCTCATCCTGTAGAAATGGGCAGATAGTGCCCATTGTATACCCCTCACCATCATGTTTTACAATGGGCATGCAGTATCCACCATGGGGTTCATCTTGCTGCCCAGTTTTGCACAGAATGGCATAGACAAAAAAAATGTTTAGGACTGGAAATGGAGACTTTGTGTTCAGAAATTATAATGAACAGATCTGGAAGACAAAAAGAAAAAGGTGTCAACACAAAATGTTCAGAAGATCAAGACACTGGTACCAGACATAACTGAACGATTTCTCTGGCGTCTTGCTTCGGACAGGAAAGAAATTCTAGGCATCAAGCTCAACATCTCAAATTCTTTTTCAGTTCTTTCCTTTGCATTCTTTTATTCTTTAGAGCTTCCATTCATTCATTTTTCCTCATTTCGGAATAGTCACTCTCTCACTCACTGTTAAAATTCACAAGACATACATGCTGCCCAGTCTTGGAGTCTGGCCATGGATTTGCCAAACTTCCCACTGGACAGTCTAAAAGATGTGACCTCAGGTCTTTCACTTTCCTAAGACCCACAGGACACAGTCAGGATCTAACCATACCTTTCTCACTTTTTGCAGCATGCAGTGGATAGTCTCCACATCTGATCATGGATCTGTCACTCTTTTCATGGTCCACTGGATACTCTCAGGATCTAACCATACATTTCTCACTTCTTGCAACATGCAGTGGATAGTCTCAACAACTGAACACGGATTGGACACTTTTTTTTTTTTTGAGGTCCACTGGATAATCAGGATCTGACGATGGGTTTCTCACTCTTCAGGAGATCTGTGATGAGCTTGACAAGACGATTGTCTGAAAAGAAAGATCAGACTGTCAGTCAATGAACCTGGCCAGACATACAACAAAACAATGAACTTGTGATTGGTCTCACTTAACATACTACTGCATGAAGTGGGGGGAAATAGCTAAAAAGTGACGAGTGCATGTGTTTGTTTGCATGCGTAACTCATAAAGGATGTGTGTGAAAAATACCCACGAGTGGGTCCCCCCCCCCCCCCCCCCCCCCCCCTCATTTTTCTCAGACCTCAGCATGCTTTCAATTCAAGAAATTGTTTGAAAATTATTTAGACCTGATGAATAGCTGATCTGAAGAGAGAACAGAACGCTGCACAGGAAAAAAAAAAAAATCACTTAATGCATTTTGACCTATTTAATCTTTAAATACCATTCAAAACAATGAAAACAAAGGACAGACAGTCTTTTATCTCATCAAGCTGGGTGCAAAAAACCTTGGGGATAAAAATGAGGCTGTGGGGGAGACGATACGGGTTAACATTACGATGATCATATTATACTGATACTAACAGACACTACAGAAGAAGGAGGAAAGGAGTTAGAGGATCGTTAGCTTAATATGGTTATAGTAGCATTAATAATCATGATGTTGATTTTAAAAAAAGAAGAGAAAAAGGATGGAATACGCAATGTTGGGCTCTGACAAGAGTATATGCATTTGATTTTGAACGAGCCTTTGGGGCCACATAGGATAGTCTCTGGCTTGGTGAGAGTACAGATTTTGAAGCTGGGTTTTGAGCAGGGATAAGTTGTGGATGACTCAGGTGTGGTGATTTTGTTCAGTGTAGAATGCACAAGCACATGTTTTAGGTTTTTGTCGTGCCTAAGGTCATCAGTTGGTTTGGTCTCAAAGGAAGGTTTGTGATCTAGAACGTGCCAGTCGGACTTGATCTTGCAGATGGGAAGAGTGTGTAGGTGGAAGAGGAGGCAGGTGTTGGGTCTGTCTGTCTGGGCTCACAATGCAGATATTCTGGACACAGCTGTGGTGTGGCTGAGAGCATCATTA
This sequence comes from Conus canariensis, assembly GCA_033310375.1. Lineage (NCBI taxonomy): Eukaryota > Metazoa > Mollusca > Gastropoda > Neogastropoda > Conidae > Conus > Conus canariensis. The sequence goes on along the minus strand of CM065718.1, from coordinate 66,448,867 downwards.
ATGATGGTACTGGGGTATCTATGGCTGGTGGAAAACTCAAAACTATTTGGCTGCTTGTGGTGTGAAATCATCTTCTTTAGGGGGAAGTCTGCACAGGCAGAGGAATTCAGAGTATGGAATGCTGAGAAGATGTGTATTCCAGGTATGAATGTGCATTGATAGGTTTATAGAAAAACTGAGGTTTTGAGCATTACGTCTTTGAGGAAGAGGGAGATGTAAAGGAAGTTGACTGACAGGGAAATGGTACATGTAAAGTTGATGATGGAAGGGAGGAGGAGGGGGTGTCTAAACAAAGTTCAGGAAGTTGCGGAGATCTTGTTCTGGCATTGCTGTGGCCCCAGCCCTTCATCGATGTACTTTTTTTTGTAAGAGGAGCTCTGGTGTCTGGCTTGTGTAAGAGGTTAGTAGGCATTGTTCTAGGTTTCCCATGAAAATGCAGGCATAGGTTCCCATTTTGGTTTCCAGAGGAACACCACTGATTTGCAAGAAAATGTGGTTGTTGAATTCAAAGTCATTAAGGGTGAAGAGTAATTCTGCAAGTCTTGTCAGTGTAGCTGTGGGAGGATGTTGTTGGTAGGGGGCCGTTTGTCAAGGAAGAAGGTAAGGGCCTTCAGTGTGTCAGTGTGAGGGATGGAAATGTAAAGTGAGACATCTGGAGTGAAGAGAAGGTTGGGTTGGAAAGTGGGGTCTGTGTTGAATAGGTTGATTATGTTGAGTGAGATGTGTCTTTGAAGTATGTAGGAAGTTTTGCACTATGGGTTGGTGGAGCGAGTCAATGTATTGTAAGATGTGTTCTGTTGGGCAGCTACAAGCAGAGACAATGAGTGTGCCAGGTGTGTTGGTGTTGTGTATTCCATGAGTTGGTAGGAGGAGTTTGGCTGTCTTAGGTAGGCTGTTATGTTTGATTTCCTGGGGGACTGGGGTTGAAATGAGTTTTCCGTGTTGAGGCAGGGGTGATATTGTGAGTTGTGTGTGGAAATCTTTACCAGTTGTCTGTGTGCTTCCTGTGTGTAGAACTGTCTGTCTATGACCACAACTGTGCAGCCCTTATCTGCTAGTTTATTGACAATACCTTGTCATTGTCTCAGAGTCTGAAGAAAGTTTTGTGTTCTTGCGAGACGTTTGAGTGATGAACAGGTTTGGATTTTATTTTGGAAATTTCCTTTCTGCACTTTTTGATGTAGAATTTTGACTTCACTGGATTTATCGAAAGGTGGTTGACAGAGGACTGGGGCCTGGAAAAGAATGATGAAAATGTCCGAGCTGTCTTGTGATGGGGGTTGGGTACATTTTCAGGCACAACCATCCATCGTAGTTTCCTGAAAAATCTCTTGATATCAAGGTGGTCTTGGTATCTGTTGATGGTAGGTTGTACGGGGATGAATCTGAGACCTTTTGCCAGAGCTGATCTTTCATCATTGGTGAATGTGAGATTGTCAGGAATGCAGTGAACAAGGTGGCGGTGTTGTCCAAAGGTGGTAATGGGATCAGGGTTTTTTTGTTGTTGTTGAATTCTGTTTTAGGGCCAGACCAGTCTGGGAGGTTTATCTCTTGTTTGTTGTGTAGTCTGCGTAATTTGTCACCCATGATTTGGTTGCAGTGGTTATGAATGAGTTGGTTGTGCGCATGGATTAATTGTCTGAGTCTTGAGGCAGTAGCTAAGGGCATGATATCGTATTGTAGTTTGTTGTTCGAAATGTTGGAGAAGATGGGAGAGATTTTTCCAGGGAGGAGTTGAGTGTTTTATTATGTGCAAGCATGAGTTTGTGACTGCTTGCAGAAGATCCTTGTAGTGGTGAGAGTGGGGTTATTAAGGTTGGAAGGAGTGTGAGAGAGTGAGAAGCCACGAGGGGTGGTGATATGTTGTTTGAGGCACTGTTTGAGAAAGTTGGGTGAGAAGTTGACTTTGGTTTTTTTTAACTGTGTTTTAGTATATCCACCCATCATCAAACCATTTGCACTAGGATATGCTAAAACAAATTTAAAAAAAAAAACGAATCTCAACTTTCTCAAACAATGCCTGAAACAATATATCACCCCCACCATGGCTTCTCATTCACCCACACTCCTTCCAACCTCAACAACCCCACTCTCACCACTACCACTGCAAAAATTTTTTTTCAAGCCAGTGGCAAACTCATGCTTTGCACGTTAAAGCACTCAACTTGTCCCTGTAATCTCTTTCCTGTCTTCTCCAACATTTCAAACACAAACTACAATCATCATGCCCGTGGTCACTGCCTCAAGAGTCAGTCATCCATGCACACAACCGATTCATTCACAACCACTGCAACCAAATCAAGAAAGACAAACTATGAAGACTACAAACACAGGATAAACCTCCCACACCGGTCTGGCCCCAAAACACAAAGCATTGATCCCACTACCACCTTGGAACAACACTGCCACCTTGTCCACTACATCCCTGACAATCTCACCCTGATCAATGATGAAAGATCAGTCCTAGCGAACGGTCTCAAATTCATCCCAATTCAGCCGAACATCCACAGATACAAAGACCACCTTGATGTCGAGAGATTTTTCAGGAAACTAGGGTGGATGGCTGAGCTTGAAAATGTACCCAACCCCCATCACCAGACAGCTTGGACATTCTCATCAATCTTTTCAAGGCCCCAATCCTCAACCAACTATCTTTTGATAAATCCAGTGAAGCTGAACCTTACATCAAAAAGTGCAGAATGGAAATTTCCAAAATAATATCCAAACCTGTTCATCACACAAACATCTCACAAGAACAACAGAACATTCTTCTGTCTCTAAGACAATGACAAGGTATTGTTGATAAAGCAGCAGATAAAGGCTGCACAATTTGGTCTGGGATTGACAGCTCTACACACAGGAAGCATACAAACAACTGTCTGACATAGATTTCTACACACAACTCACAATATCACCCCTACTTCAACACCAAAAACTCATTCCAACCACAGTCCACCAGGAAATCAAACATAATAGCCTACCTAAGACAGCCAAATTACTTATAATACCAAAACACCAAACAACCCTCTCTATCTACCTACTCCGTGAAATGCACAATACAGTCACACCTGGCGCACCCAGTCTCTGCTTGCAGTTATCCAACAGAACACGTCTTACAGTACACTGACTCTCTCCCCCAACCCTTAGTGCAAAACTTCCCTACATACTCAAAGACACATCTCACTCAACATGATCAACCTATTCAACACAGACCCCACTTTCCAACCCAACCTTCTCTTCACTCCAGATGTCTCGCTTTACATTTCCATCCCTCACGCTGACACACTGAAGGCCCTTACCTTCTTCCTTGACAAACGGCCCCCTACCAACAACATCCTCCCACAGCTACACTGACAAGACTTGCAGAATTACTCTTCACCCTTAATGACTTTGAATTCAACAACCACATTTTCTCGCAAGTCAGTGGTGCTGCTCTGGAAACCAAAATGGGAACCTATGCCTTCATTTTTGTGGGAAACCTGGGACACTGACAACTAATTTCTTAAACAGGCCCAAGGCTAGGCTCTTCCTACAAAAACATGCATCGATGGCGGGCTAGGAGCCCCAGTGATGACAGAACAAGACCTCTGCGACTTCCTCAACTTTATTCAGACCCTCCACCCATCCATCAACTTTACATACACCATTTCTCTGTCACCATTTCCCTGTCAGTCAACTTCCTGAACATGTCCGTCTTCCTCTATGATGGACTGCTCAGAACCTCAGTTTTCTATACATCCACCAATGCGCATCCTTATTTGGACTTCACATCTTCCCACCACCCATGCACAAAACACAGCCTTCTACACTCTGAATTTCTCTGCCTGCGCAGACTTTCCTCTGACAAAGATGATTTCACCCTACAAGCAACCAGAATGTTTTGAGTTTTTCACCAGCAGTGGATACCTCATCAATGATGGTCTTGGCTGCACCATAGCCATGTCCAGAACACCTGCTTTGGAAGCCCAGCCTCCAAACCAGACCAATCCACTGCCTGCCTCCTCTTTCACTCACACGCTCTTCCCATCTTGTAGCATCCTCAAGTCCCCTGAGATGTGCAAGATCATAAATTTGCTTTTAAGACCAAACCCTTGACTTTCAGGTGTCACAAAAACCTCAAAGATGTACTTGTGCGTTCCACAGTGAACAAAATACCCCACCTAAGTCACCCAGAACTTTTACCTGCTCAAAACCCAACCGCAAAAATCTGTCCCCTCATCATGCCAAACACCGTTCTACATGGCGTCAAAGACTCATTCAGAACTGAACACACATTCTCTTGTCAGAACGGCAACATTACACACAATATCCACCCCCAACCCCCCCTGTGCTGTAAGATCTGTGTAGGTAAGACATCCTGCACACTTGAGATGCACATCTCTCAGCACCTGACCAACATTCCCCCATCACTGACCCAAACCAGTCACCCTGCACTTCACAACACGACATCTGTCGCATCCTGGCACTTTGGCAATCACAGTGATAATTTAAGAATACTATGCAGGAATCCCATCTTACTGCCAGACTAGGGACCCTCTGCCCACTTGGCGTCAACATCCTAAAACGGCATGTGCCTATCCAACCCTCACAACACCAGCCAGCAGTACTCTCCACAGACGCATGACCATACTCCTCATCATTTACCTCATGTATGTGCCAGAGCTTCTTCCCTCCCTTCACCAGTCTGTTCTTCCCTCCCTTCACCAGTCTCTTTCTTCTTCCTCCCTTCACCAGTCTATCTTCCCTCCCTTCACCAGTCTATTCTTTCCTCAGTTATTTTTGTTCTTTGTATGGTGGTAATGAGTCTATGGGGAAGGTGAAGAGGCAAAGGGACCATTAGGAAGGTATACAGGCAGTAGGATCACTGGGAAGGCATGAGGAGGTAGTGGGACTACTGAAAAGGTGTATGGAAGTTGTGAGAAAACTTGGGAAGTGTGTGGAGGTAGTGGGACCACCATGGAGGTAGTAGGACCATTGGGAGGTATGTGGAGGTATCATGACTGATGTCTGGGAGATTTTTGGCGGAAGTAGGACCATTACAGAAGTGTAAGGAGGCAGTGTGACCAATGGGGGGGGGAGATGTGTTGAGCCAGTGGGACTATTGCGAATATGCAAGGAGGTAGTATGGAGGGACTGGGGACCCTATGAATGGGCCCAGAGGGAATAAGGGTCATGGTGGTGGGTGAAGCTGGGGTGAGATCTGGAGGAGAGGGATCTGCTGTTGGGGGGGGGGGGGGGGGGGGGGGGGGGGGGCTGCCAGCATTATTGTTGGAGGTCATAAGGTAAAGGCTCGACGGAATGCACTGGGTCATAATGATACGCACGACAGTATCGACACACCTGGTTGCATTGAGATGTGTTACCCACAGTTAATAGGCAAAAGCAAATACAAGGGTGACACTTTGAAAATCTGAAAAAACTGAAAATGAGGCAGGGGTCCAGGGACCCCAGCACAATGGCGCGACATAGGCTAACAAAGATCACTGGACCTGTGCTGTCTTCAACGATAGAGAACCCTTCCTCATTTCCGGTCGTCTGCTACAGTGCTGCTTCGGTCATAATACCGCTGATTCAACTGGTTTCAAAAAAAACTTTTTTTTTTTTTTGAATAACGAAACTTGAAAAACGGAATTTCCGTCTGGGGCCTTGCCCAGAAAGGATTTCAGTCACCCAGACGGAAGAGTGGCACCAATGCAAATATCATAGGTAAGTTGAACAGACAAATGCATGCGCTTATGCACATACACACATGCATGCACAGAGAATTATGGAAAGCATGTAAATTCCTTATAGAAAACATGGACATCTAAACAAATATACACAACCCGCACATACAAACATGCTCATTCAAGGATGTGTGCCAAGCAACACATAGAAAATAAACCCACAGAACCCCTCTTCTTGCCCACATTTCCCAACTCCTTCCCCGCCATACCAACAGTGACCCATCCACCCACCTTCCATCCTGCCTACAGCACAAACGGAAGAAGACAAAAATGTACAAATGAAAAATATAAGAAAACCAACAAAAAATACACGACTGATTTTGAAGTGAGACAACTACAGGAGGAAACTGAAACTGCGCTGTTGCCAAACAAAAGAACAAACAAATTGCAATACAAACACTACGCGTTTCCACCTCTTTTGTCTTCTTCAGGCAAGAAGAAAAACATTCAAGACACTGAAAATGAAGAACTAACAGACTATCACTTATCTCCTAAAATTGTGCGCAAAATGGATGTGAAATGGAAATGAGACCGCTGGGAGGGGAGAAGAAAAACGGGTTAAGATAATAAGAATAGTAGTAATGATGATAATGATAATAAAACAAAGAAAATTACTTCTAATGATAATCATGATGGCAATATGATCATATAGTAGGCACACTAACAAAGATAATAACAGAAATTACTTTGCTAGTATTACTACTATATGACTATACTACCATCACCATTATTAGTAGCAGTAATTTTCTCGAATTATCATCAAAGACACATAAACACAAAAGAAATACCGAAGAAGACATAATACTAGAAACACCAACCTGATATATTCATGGACGGCTCCGCCAGCTTGCGCTCCAACAATCGATCAAACAGAAGTCGCAGCTCCTTGAAGATAACTCCAGTCTTGGCCACCGCCTGCAACATGACCGTTCAGCATGACCACTTGGATTGGACATCTTCCCTAGGATCAAGGATCTTCACCAGAATGGGCAGGATCATCAGTAGGATTGAACACCTTCTCTGGAATGGGTAGGATCATCAGTACGATTGGACATCTTCACTAGAATTGAGGATCTTTAATAAAATGGGTAAGCCGTCACTGGGATCGAACTTCTTCACTAGGATTGAGACTCTTTTTGAAGAAATAGGTGGGGTCATCACTGAACTTGTTCACAGGATTAGGGATCTTTACTAGAACTGGTACGATCATCACTAGGACTGAACTTCTTCACAGGATTAGGGATCTTTACTAGAATTGGTAGGATCATCACCAGGACTGAACGTCTTCACAGGATTAGGGATCTTTACTAGAACTGGTAGGATCATCACTAGGGCTGAACTTCTTCACAGGATTAGGGATCTTCACTAGAATTGGTAGGATCATCACTAGGACTGAACTTGTTCACAGGATTAGGGATCTTTACTAGAATTGGTAGGATCAACACTAGGACTGAACTTGTTCACAGGATTAGGGATCTTTACTAGAATTGGTAGGATCATCACTAGGACTGAACTTCACAGGATTAGGATCTTTACTAGAATTGGTAGGATCATCACTGGACTGAACTTGTTCACAGGATTAGGGATCTTTACTGGAATTGGTAGGATCATCACTGGATGAACTTGTTCACAGGATTAGGGATCTTTACTAAAATTGGTAGGATCATCACTAGGACTGACTTCTTCACAGGATCAGGAATCTTTACTAATTGGTAGGATCATCACTAGGATTGAACTTGTTCACAGGATTAGGGATTGGGAAAAAAGTTTTCAAAAACACCATGATTATGCTACAAAAAGACATTTAAAAAAAAAAAAAAAAAAAGCAGTTTTGGTGAACAGACACAACTGAATTGATGCACAGCTAGTGTCCATTCAGAACAGTGTGTACACAGCCTCATCATACCTTAGTTGCTATATTACAACCAAACGGGGGCCGGAATAGCCCAGTGGTAGAGCGCCAGACTCATAATCTTGGGGTTGCGGGTTCAAATCTCCGCTGGGCTGTTTTGGTACAGGGGGATTTTTCCCTCGGAGTTAACATTGGTTCTGACTCCATTCCCCATACAGTCCTTCAAATGAGACTATAAACCGAGGTTCCGTTTGTGAATGCACGCGTAACATCTTGCACACACGTAAAATCCCATCACCAACTTTCGGAAGAGAAGGCCAGTTTGGCCGTTGGTATGGATGACACGTTACACATAGCACGCGTCTTCCCTGAAGATGGAGTATGGCTGCCTTAATGGCAGGTTAAAAAAAACGGTCATACACACAAAACTCCACTCCCTTTGTTGGGTAGATGGGATTAATCCTTGCCTGACTATACAGGGAGTGTCTGCAGGAGTATCAGCCTGCGTACGCAAAAAAAACCAAAAAACAACCACCAAAACAGTTGGCATGTCATAAAATGTAACATGAAAAAAATGCAAGGGTTTTCCGGAACAAAGGTGAATTGGGCCTCAGAGCAGAAATACAGTGGAAAACAGAGGGGGGGGAAAAAAAACAGGGAAAAAAGCCACAGTTAAAGAGACTAATACGAAAGAGGTAATTACAAGGGCGGAATGTTCAAAAGGTAGGTACAATTTATCTTAAAAGAGACCCTTGAGTCCCCATGGAGGCAGACATAATAGATCCTATCCAGTCAGGGCACTGGCTGTGCCTGTGTGTCCTCTCCCTGAGCAGCATGGCTAATAGTACCACCTGGCAACCATACATTCTATTTCTTTGACAACACTTCTGTCCTTACACTCAACAGTATAAAACTCTTTACAAAAAGTAAATAATAAAAAAAAAAATAACACTAACATTCTGTTTTACCGAAATCGGCTAAATAATTATACACAGACCACAATTCCATCATATAATCCTTCATCTCTACAAAAAGATACCCTTGAAATATGATTGGTACATTTCGTTTCAGTGTTTACTTACACAAACAGCCCAAGTTGTTGTTTGTTCTGATGCCCCAGATTAATGGTAACGGGCCCAAGATGCCTTAAATTTCCAAACACAAACTAGACCCAGCATCAACAAATCTGTCCAGGTATACACATTCCTTCTCTTAAACGACAGACTTGTTCCTAAGGGGCAAAGGGTAAGGGAGGGGTAAAACAATCACAAAGAACAAAAAAAATAAAAAATCAGTGCCTTACTGATAAATCTTGTTGCTCTTTGTTTTTGTAGTACATGTAGTTTGCTGTGGTAGTGCTAGCACACACACTTCCATCACCCCCCCCCCCCCCCCCCCCCCTTCTCTGGATTGACAGGAAGTCACTTTACCAATTTGAGACGCTTTGCACCTTTCCAACTTAACAGTTTTGGTTAACGCGACACCATGTAAAAAAAACTTTACAACCACAATGAAGCAGGAAACGGTTACTCACACAAATGGTGTTCTCTCCAGCACAGTTATTCTGCATTGCAATGGTATGTGTCACAAAATAAAGTACACTCAAAATGAACCAAGGAGAAAATACCACATTCCCAAAATGTGTAGGCACTGAAAAGCAACCCAACAAGATCTATCTGGAGAGCAATTTTTCAAAATGTTTTTATTTGGGATATGGATTCCCAGTTTAATCCCTGCAGTTCACTGTTTTTGGAGTGGGCCACCCTCATCTAAAAGATGGAATACATTAACATAATTAGAGAGAGAGAGAGTTCTCAATCTGAACGTATGGCTTTACTAACCCATTTTTTTCCTTTTGTTGGCTCATTATGTTCATTTTTTTTTCTGCCCTTCCTTTTCAATCACCCACAGAGAACACCGCATTTGAAAAAGGGAAACAGTACTAGTAGGGATAACTGACAGTGGCCCATACCTTGTACCTGATCCAGCTGTCAATCAGCAGCAGTTTCTGCAGGTGCTGTACCTTGATGTCACCCCCAAACAGCAGTAAAGGGTATGCTGAAATCAGGGTGGTGTCCCGCACATACACCCGCGACACTTTCACCTGCAGCACAGAGGAATCTGTTCAAAACCACCTCAGGGAGTAGTCAGGTAAAACTGAGTTCTCAAAAACAAGAAAAGACAACCCACATTTGAATGTTGAAGAAGATTCCTTTTTTTCATAAGATTTTTTTTCCCCAAGATCTGAGTTATCTTCCACAATTTTGAGTTATGTCAATATGAGTATTTTCATTGCATTCTCCATTGATTTCCCTTCAACAATTCAAGAGAGAGAGACTGAGACACAGAGAGAGAGGTGTCAATGCAAACCTGAACATAAAAATCAATTTTAAGTATAAATTTTTTGAAAGTTCATGGTTTTAAGCATGCTCACTCAGCCATTTTCTTCTCAGCAATGCATACTTCAGCTCTGCATCGCCAACTGCACCCATGTAATACACACACAAAAACAACACAAGCCCGCACAATTCAGCCTCTCACAGCACTGTAGATGCAAGAGTGCTGTCGGCACTTTTTTCATTCGGTCATTTCCAAATCCATTTATGCTTCGCAATCGCATCAATCTTGGACACTGAACACCTTTCAGCACTACAGACATGTTTAGCAAGCCAATTAACAACTGCAGGCCGAACAGTGTGAAGTTGTGGGCCTTGAACAGCCCTCTACTAGCTATGGGTTCTTCAGAGCACAGGGCAAACCTCCACCACTCGTTTCCAGTTTTTGGTACCAAGGCAATTATTTTGGAGCCTTCAACCATAAAAAAAAAGAAGAAAAACAGGAAAAAACAGATCTTCCATCTGGATGAATGTCTCGAAAACTGATTCAGTTGCCAAATGGCAGAAGTTTTAGCCATGCAGATCTGTACTCGGTGCTTTTGTTGTTGTTTTGTTTTGAACAATATATCCCGATATATCAAACTTCATGCTTACTTTTAAGATATATTCCATTGTCAACCAGGCCAGAGATACAGACACCTGCATTGTTGGTCAGGAAATCTGAGCACCCCTCTCAGAGGCGTGCTCATTAAATGGATAAAACTTGACTATGTGGTTCCAGTCTACCCATCTGAGTCCATAGCAGATTCAATTCTGGGCAGGAGCCGGTCATGGATTGAAAAATCCAATAACAATGAATGACTCTGGTGTTAATCGAATCCATGACCTCCTGACAGAAGAAACTGCTTTGTTAATTAGTATGCCATGATGGCTGGTATCTAACTAGCTCTCAATGGACTGCTGGACCTGCAACAACAAAGGTGCGGATGTGGCTGTGTTTGAAGGTATAGTGTGAGAGTACTGGTACAAGGGTATAGTGTGAGAGTACCGGTACAAGGGTATAGTGTGAGAGTACCGGTACAAGGGTATAGTGTGAGAGTACCGGTACAAGGGTGTAGTGTGAGAGTACTGGTACAAGGCTATAGTGTGAGAGTACTGGTACAAGGGTGTAGTGTGAGAGTACTGGTACAAAGGAAATATTCATTTTTCAAGAATATGACCTGTGTGAACATTAGAAAAAAGGAATTAAAAGGGTGTAGTAGCTTCATCCCTCCCATCTCCCTCCAATTTTTTTCTTTTTTTTTTTGGTAATGAAACATTTTATTGCATTTTTTTTTTAACAGTAAACCATAACACAAGCATGTTAATGAAGAAGAAACTAAAAAGGAGGAGAGGGGAAGAGGGAGTGAGTGGGGGAAGAAAGGGGTGAAGGGTCATGTACGGAAGTCACTCCAAAAATTTACTACAGGGTATGAACACGTTATTTCTTTAGCAGAAAAACTCCCCACACTAACTGCTAAAAAATGGTTACCTTTTCCCCGTACATGAACCAGGCGGTAGAGTGCAGCATCAGGAAGCGATTGACGGAGGACGGGTGAATCTGGGTGTGGCCCTGAGCGGTCTCTGCCAAGCACGGCTTCCTCTCTCCAGGTCTGGCCCCTGCCTCCGCCGCTGCCACAGGGGTCACCCTGGCCACCTGAGAATACAGTCCCGCGCACAGCACCGCCTTCACCATGGCGACCGTGTGGAGGTCAAGGTCATGGGTCTTGGAGGTCACCTGACTGATGTCCAGGACCTCGGGAACGGCAGCAGCTGCTGGAGAAGACTTGGATGGGGAGACAGTGGCACCAAAACCGATGCTGTGCATCAGGTTGATCAGATCGTTTTTGACATTCTGCAAAGCATCGCACCGTCCTGATCAGATCGTGGTTGATGTTCCTCAGAATATCACCAATTTCAGATCATCCTAATTCAAAGTCTGACCAGAGAATTGTTGATGTAACAAATATTAACAGGCAAGGCATGTACATGTTAAACTACATCCACAATTAGATTTTTATCCAAAGTCTCGTGCATTAACCCTTTCACTGCCATAGGCGCCTTTTGGCGACGACAGGGCAGAGCGCCAAAGTCGCCATTTGGCGACAAAGTAGGGTGACATAACTCCCGATACTCTCACGATCCAAGTTCATGAGATGAAAAGCCAGCAATAAACGTCATAGTTGGGGGATGGTCCCACCCGTGCTCACAGCCATTTGCTTTGTCAGAACACTATTCAGTTCAGTGTTTTATCGACTTTGTTCCAATTATTTTTCCATTCACTATGACGTCACCACCAAGCACTTTACGTACTCGACCTTGCCGTACATTTACCACAGATCAAGTGCTGGGAATACTGAATAGACGGTCAGTTGTTCCTAATACAGATGAAGACCCAGATAGTTACAAGGAAACAACGATAGTGAGGGCTTGACCTAATTATTGCAACGTGAAGCGTTGGACCGTGGCCAAATAGTTGGGAGAGGAGGCGTGCTGACGAGAGATAAGACTAGACGCCCACTTACTACCGCTGTGCCCCAGTGTTTTTGCGTTGAGCCAGCCAGCACTGACTGACTGTTCACTGACTGACTGATGGTTATGTGTGGGGGCGAGCTAAGACTTTAGGCAGTGAACTTCACACACGCTGTGGGCCGACACTTGCTGGTCGAGGTTGAAGGGGGCGTGGCCGACTGACACGTGAGAGGCCAGCCACAGAGATGTGTTGGGTGGGTTTTATGAATAGCTGAAGGGCTCTCAAAGGTTCAGAGACCAACAGGCACATGAATGACTTTGTGTTCATAAAAAAAATATTACTGTTGAGAGTGAAAGGGACGTGTGTGTGTGTGTGTGTGTGTGTGTGTGTGCGTGTGTGTGTGTGTGTTCCCTTTTTCTTTCTTACATGTGTACCGGTTAGGCATAAGCATGTGTGTGTGTGTGTGTGTGTGTGTTCCCTGCTATTGGAGAAGTTGTATTTGTGGCTGTTTCTTCCACTTTTCTGTTGGAAATATCATACTTTCTGGTCTTCAATTGTGAGTGGAGTATTTTTCCTCCCTTGTTGAGAGTTTGTTGGCATTCTTTCTTCATTTTTTATGTTTAGAAGGAACATAACATTTTTTTTTTATTTTGCATTTTTTTTTGCACTTGAAAGTACTAAAAATTTGAAATTGTTGTTTACTTACCATTACTAACATGTTATGATATAATAAAAGTACAGTGTATCTCCTCCATTTTACAAAAAATAGCATGAGAATTGGTTGTTTAGTTCCAGAGATATCCGTGTTTCACATATGCTGGTATAAAATAAGAGCTTTTTTGGAAAAATGGCTGGCGATGGGGATTTATGCAAAATAGAATGTCTGGCGATGAAAGGGTTAAATCTAAAAAAAAAAAAGGGTCAGCAAAGAAGAAAAAAAAAAAAAGTAACCGAAGTATCCGAGTTAAAAAAGTTCAGTTTATGTAAACACACACACACACACACACACACACACACACAGAGAAATGGTAGTTAAATTAAGGGTTAAACTCAATGCCAGTCCCTGTACAGATTAAATATCAGCACTTTGCTAAACACTGTTCAAATGAAAATATCACACTATGGGCCAAACCCTGCATGAATAAAAAGATTCCATTCTGTGCCAAACCTTGTTTGAAAATATCTAAACTCTAGGCTAACACCTGTACAAATGAAATTATTACACTCTGTGCGAACACCTGTATGAATGAAAATACCATCTAGCAAACCCTGTATAATAAAGATACCATTCTGTGCAACTCGTACAATGAAAACGCCTGTGTCACACTGTACGATGAAATATCACACTCTTTGCCAACCCCTGTACAAATCAAAATATTAAACTATTTACCAAACCCTGTACAAATGAAAATCGCATACTCTGTGCAAACTCCTTGTGTGAATGAAAACTCAAACTCTTTGCGGAACCTCTTTACGAATAAAACTTATAACCTCCATGCCAAACGTACAAATCAGCCTGATATGACACAGTTTATTTCAATTTACTTTCATAAATTACCCCAAGATTATGACCCTGATTAGTTCAGTTACAGACACAAAATCACATCAACACAATGTTATGAAGTACCTTGATACAATGACATCAATCGACCACTCATCTCGCTATCAACTATATCATGAGACCACCTGTCTCAATATAATGACATCACTCAACTCAAAATAGCCGACATACATCAGCTCAATATTGCCACATGCGTCACTCAAAACTTTGACATGAATCGCTTCAACATAATGACATCAATCACCTCAATGTCCAACAGCGTGTTTCGCTTCAAATAGTAGCGGTTACAAAACTGCATCTCCGCCCCTCGCCCTTGAGCACGTGCTTGAGTCCACCTGAAAGTATCATCCACATTATATTTCATTCCCCTTCTTTCTTCGCTTTGGGCATCAACTGCCTGTTAGAGAAACAGAATTATGGAAGATTACCAAAAATGGAAACAACACTATAGAACTCTGCCATTAACAGAATTATGATTATGGAGAACTGCCATAAACAAAATTACACCAGATACATGGTAACGGACAATTATGGAGGCTTACCTTAAAAAAAGGATAGGCTGCCATTAACAGAATTATGGAGGACTAGCCAATATGAAAACAGTTAAGGGGGATTATCTATAGCACAAAGAGAATTATGGAGGATTACCTATAACACGAACAGGATTACGGAGGATCATTTATGACCAAAATAAATTATGGATTACCTGTGACTCAAACAGAATAAAAGAAAATTACTTATAATACCAACAGAATTATCTGTAACACAAACACAATTATGGAGGATTACCTATCACACACTTAATGAATGATAGGTTATCTATGACACAAACAGAATTATGGAGGATAACAACTGCCAAGTCTCAGCATATGGCTCCATTTCCCAGCATTTTGAAGGAGGTTTAAAGAATTAATTCCTAATTTATTAAATTTCAAAGGAATTCTAGGCTTTGGAAAAGGTCAACTTAAAACACAAAGGTTTTCCAGGAGTTTCAAGGGGCGTAGGGACACTATAAATACTATGATGGGGTCAAATACAGAGGTACACGATTTACAAACTCTTACATGTAGTAGGCTCAACACACAGTGTGACACACCTACCCAAAATAAGCTCTACAGACAGGTAAACCTACCCTTGATATGCTCTATAAACAATCATACCTTCCCAGATAGGATCTATAGCTGGTAAAGTATATCTTTCTAGGGAAGGCGCCACTGACAGGTTTACCTACCAAGATCAGCTCTAGCCACAGAGAGGTATACCTACCCAAGATTGGCTCTTACACAGGTAACACCTATAAAGAGACCTACTAACAGGTTCTAGACACAGCTTGTCCAATAGAACAGACAGACAAACTACCCAAGACAGGTTGTTTAGACAGCTACGCTTGTCCAAACTAGACTCTATATACAGATGAACCTACCCAAGATAGCCCCTACAGACAAGTATACCTGTCCAAGACAGACTATAAAGATAGGCTCTCTAAAGACAGGTAAACCAATTCAAGATATTTCATAGGCAGACCCAAGACCGGCTTCACAGACAAAAGCAGACCCGACCAAAGTAGGCTCTGCACAAAGGTAGACCTACACACGACAGGCTTTATAGATAGGTAGACCGATCAGAGATAGGGTCTAAAGAGGAGCAATTTTGAGGCAGGAAGACCAACAAGTTTGGTTTTATAGACAGACAGACCTACTCAAAATAGGCTCTATAGATATGCAGATCTACCCAATACAGGGCTTTTCAGACAGATAGACCCAACAAAGGTACACTTTATAGACAAGTATAACTATTCACAATATGCTTTATAGACAGTTAGATCTACTCAAGACAGGCTCTATTATCAGGCAGACCTACCCTATGTAGGCTGTATTGACAGGTATACCTACCAAAGATAGGCTATATAGATACGCATACCTACCCAGGACAGGTTATATAGACAGGTAGACCCACTTAAAATAGGCTCTTCAGATGGGCTTCACAAACAGGTCAAAATACCTGAGGTAGACTTTATAGACAAGTAGACCTACCCTAAACAGACTTTATAGACAGGTATAACTATCCCAGATAAGACTTTATAGACAGGTAAACTACCCAGATAAGACTTTATAGACAGGTATAACTATCCCAGATAAGGTCTATGTACAGGTGGACCTACACAAGACAGGGTCTGTAGACAGACCATCCAAGACAGACTCTAGTCTATAGACAGGTAAACCTACTCCAGACAAACTGTATAGACAGGTAAGATCTTTCCAAGGTAGGCTCTATAGACAGGTAGACCTAGCCAATTCAGGCTCTACAGACACGTAGACCTAAAGAAAAGAAAGGCTCTGTAAGTATGTCTATGCAAGATAGGCTCTGTAAGTAGGTATACCTATCCAAGGCAGGCTCCATAGACAAATAGACCTACCCAAGGCAGACTCAAACAGGCAGACCTGCTCAAGATAGCTTTTACAGACAGGCAGACCTACCCAAGATAGACTCTATAGACAGACCTACCCAAGACTGGCTCTACTGACATACCAAAGCTAGACTCTGTAGTCGGGTAGACCTATTCAAGACAGGCTCTATAGACTTGTTGACCTACCCTAGGTAGGCTCAACAGACAGGTAGACCTATCCAGGATAGGTTCTGGAGACAGGTATTCCCACCCAAGATGGGTTCTATACACAGGCAGACCTACCCAAGATCGGCTCCGTAGATAGGTAAACCTACCAAGGATAGGTTTAATATACAGATATACCTATCCAAGACAGGCTCCGCAGAAAGTATAGCTACCCAAGACAGGCTCTGTATGCAGGTATACATACCCAAAGGGGGGCTCTGTGAACAGCAGACCTACCCAAGATAGGCTCTGTAGACGGTCAGGTGGTCAGAGGCAGATGTGGCCAAGGACAGCTTGGCAGCATTGGCTTCATCCCGACGACTCAAAGGGACGACAAAGGGAGACTTGTCTGTCATGGCTGCTGCTATTACAGCCTGCACAGCACACACAGTCACTCCATTACAACCAGAATGGGACAGTCAGAAGGCAGACACTGAGCAGGACACGCGTACGTCAGACACACAATGTGCGTAAGTCGATTAAGAATTGGGCAGATGGAAATATGACAGCAAAGAGTACAGTCGCACGTACAGAGGCGGTGCAGGACAGAGAAGACTGACACAAAACAAAGCAGAGGACAGACATATGTAGGACAGAAAAGATGTGAATATGAAGTTCAGACATAAGACAGAGGGAAACAGACAGAAGTAGGAATGAAATTCAATGGTGGTGAGCTGAAGTTTAAACAATGGCGCCTCGCCCACAAACTGTGATGTGCCATGTCAAACTTACATCTTTGGCAGTATGCAGAATTTTTTCTTCTTTTTTTTTTAAAGCATGCATGAGCTTCAACCGAAAAGAAATTACACAGATCATTAGGCTGAGTGGGGTATTCATTTCATTTCCACCTGCCTCATAGCAGTTTTCTCTTTCCAGGTAGAAACTACCTGATCTTGCAATAACTACAGTCAAAACAGGCTCTTTCTTACACAAATTACTTTAAAACTGGATTCTTCAGCATGCTTTGAAACAAACTCATGCTCTCTCACCCTTTTCTTTCAATGTTTTTGTGCACATTGTTGAAGAACCAGACAGTCTGATGCGCATTCACATGCAGAAGTAAGCAAGAGTAATCGCCCTTTGTTCAAACCCCCCTCCCCATCCCACAATGGTTACACTCTGCAAGTGCAGTTATTTTTTTTACCTTTTTTTTTCAGTTTACTGTATTCATTATACTTTCACCAAATGTATGTACAGAATTGGGCAAAATCATATGGGTCAACAGGTCCGCAAGAAACAGAAGCAAAAAAAGAAAAGGTACAGGGAAAAAACAGCCAAAACTAGTGCTGTCCAAGATGCCTCTAATATAGACCCTTATAGACAGCTAACCAGAATGAAGCCCCCCCCCCCCCCCCCCCCCCCCCCCCCCCCTAATCCAAACTCACCACGGGCTCTAGACAGCCCAGAATGGCAGCGTAAACCAGCATCTTCCCTACACGGACGTTAACCGGCAGCGCTGCCAGGTGGTGGCCCAGCGGCGTGAGAGCACCGGTGTCTGCGAAACAGGCGCCCACCTCTCGCAGCAGGGCCATGGCGCGCTGCACGGTGGAGGCGGGAGGGGGATCCAGGCAGCGGGCCAGGAAGTCTTCGGGCTGTCCCATCTCACATTTCTGTGCAGACGAATGGTGCAGAATATGGTAACACAGGAAAACAGCAAACCTGTTTATGTTCTGCAATGGCTATGTACAGTAACGTTATGTTGCCAAAAGCCCAGCCGACCACAAAGAGCCATATCAGAGCTGTCATGGCGTTGAAGTCAACTCAAAGTCATTTAAGAAAAAATAAGAAAAAAAACCCTCATTCACACAACCCTTTGAAATACATCTTCTAAAAACACACCAGAAATTTTGTTATAAATCTTTCCACCATAAACTCTTACATCAGATGAAAAATGTGAATCTCTTTCACAATGGCTATGTGAAGTTACGCTTAGGTAACTTTAACTTTGGTAGCACAGCTTTGGATATATCTGGGAATCCCCTTAGCGACCAATGAAACAATCCCAGGTGTAGGTAATTTTCCAATTTTTTTTTTTTTTTTTTTTTTGCTGTCCCAACTTCTGCGCCACCTTAGAGGCAGTGCACCCACACTGCTCATTCCGACACACCGTCCACAGCCACAGCCCGGTCGGCCCCGCCACAGCCCTGGCACCGGCCATCCACAGGGAGCAGTCAATGTCAAGTCGTCAAGAGGCAACCCACCAGAGGAGACACTGCACTGCTGCCGAGTCACTTCGGTGGTGTTCAGTGGCACCTGTTCTGATCTAACATATGCAGGACACCACCTACTAAGCCCCCTACTGACAACAATAACTGCTTAGTCACGGAGCTGGCTGTGAGTGAGCTCTCCCTCCGGAGGGCACCACCACGTCCATCCAACGACAGCCCCCATGGACTAGCCGATACTGGTGACCCCGACGGAACCAAACTAAGGCCACAGACATGGAGAGGACATCGAAATTCAGGTCACCATGACAGCAGGGCATGAAGGGCCACAGAATTTGAGACATTTTTTTTTTATGCTGATCGATGACAATGAGGATGATTAAGATGATGCTACGGATTTCCATTTTGGTCTGAGACTACATGACAGGGCTGTACTCTACGCTTCCTTTCATAATATATCCCGGCGTCAACCAGGCCCGAGAGATACAAGCACCTGCAGTGTTGGTCAGGAAATTTGAGCAACACTCTCAAAAAACGCATCCATTAAGTGGATGAAACTCGACTGTGTGGTCCCAGTCTTCCCAACTGAGTCCGCAGCAAACTCAACTCTGGGTAGGAGCGAAAAACCCACATGACTCTGATGGGATTCGAACCCATGACCTCCCAGCTGGGAGTCCACAACACCAACCACTTCGCCACGGCGGCCGGTCTAATTTTCCAAATATACAATCAGCTATGATGCCTTTTTTTTTTTTTCTGAGATACAGTCAACAATAATGCCACTTTTCTGATATAACCAACTATGATGCCATTTTCCTGAAGTAAATCAACTATGATGTCATTTTCCCAACAAAAGAAAAAAGATATACCCAAGGTGTGGGTGGAACCCAAAGAAGTACTGTTCTCAACTGCCAAACAATCCAGCTGGGAGCAATCCTGCACCTGACATAGATCAACCAGTCAAGAACTCTGTTTGCACCGCAGCTTGGCCAATCATACTCAGAATCTATTTTAGGAAATACATTATCAAAATTTCGCGGGCATTTTCATCAGATGAGAACAAAAACCAGCCAAAAAGAAAAGAAAACCAATACTTTTTCTAACATCAAGTTGAGCACATAAAAGATGACAAGATTTCAGTCAATGAGTTCAGTAGGAGGGGACCACCAAAAAAAAAAAAAAAAAAAAAAATCTGACAATTATGGACTTAATGAAAGACAACCCCACCACCAACATGCCTCCAGGACTGCAAACAGACTGCTGCAGTGGGACAGCCTGGGTGTGGCTGTGTACAGTACCTGGGTATGAGCTGCACCGGAATGTTGCCACTGGGGAGGGCATGAAAGACGAGAGATCCAAAGCTGCCAACCTCTGAAGAGACTTAAGAGGAATATTTTGGAAAATTGAGAGGAATTTCCGACAGTTGAGAGGAATACATACACTATCGCACCCCAAACAACATGACATTCCAGACACTTTATTTTCTTTCCTTTTGTCAAGCGCTTTCGTGGAGTCACTGTCTCGGCCAATACACCGTTGCACTTTCACATTTTGAAGCACGCTGTCGCTACTCTTCATCTTATGACTTGGCTCATTTTTACACTTCAGGATCATCGCTGCCTCTGTAGTTCTTGACCCAAGGAGGAATGAAAATCTGTTGGGTTCTTCCTGACAAGGCTGAACACTTTCACAGGCAGAATTGCTGACTGGGATCAGCAACACTCCCAACATGACAGCAGAAAGCAAACTGAATCTGCACCTCTAATTTCTGTTTCTTCTTTTCTGCCTAAGAGTTTACTGTCCAGCAGGTCATTTCAATATGGTGGTGGTGGAAGAACCTGAACCGGAAGTAGGTTTCCAAACAGCTCTTTGGCTATACAAATGGCAGATGTGCAAACTTTGCAAATAAACAAAAAAAATTCTGGTGTGTTTTTCTCTTGCCAGCAGAATTTTTTAATATCAAGCAGAATAGCAGGATGACGTGTGTTTTAGCATAATAAATTCCTCCGAAAGCAGGATGGTTGGCAGCTACAGACACAGAACAGAACTTCCAGTGGAACGAACAGCAGTCCTGTGTCATACACAAACTGTACAATCTTCCAGCCCAAACCTCACCATGATGGTCAAACATAGCTCTTCCAGTGGCACTCGCAGAAGCTCCGGCACCGTGTAGTCGGCCATCTTGAGGTATTTTTCCGAGGTGAACAGTCGGAAGCAGAACCCTTCTCGCACTCTTCCCGCCCGACCTTGGCGCTGCTTGGCGCTGGCCTTGCTGATGAACACCTCCGTGAGAGAGCTCATCTGACTGGTCTCGTTGTACCTGTAAAAACGCTTCTCTCATCACTTATTCCTCTTCTTGAAAACCCTCGGTCTACACTACTTCACAACTACACACTTTCTGTCAGCTCCCCGTTTCCTCTGGTAATTGTCATCTGTGACTGCCCACACTGAATACACAGACCAACAATGTAAGGTCGCTTTCTTTCCAAGTCTATGGAATAAACTACCCCTGTCTCTCATACAAAACACTCAGATTCTCTCACTGAATTCTAGACAAGACTTTAAAAAAACATCTCTTCCATAATAAAATATTATATATATATAATGCTTGCATGATTATATGAGTAGAGTTTGGATTGTTTATGAATATGTATGCCACCGTACATGTCAAGTATAAGCAGATGAATTATTGTATACAAGTCATACTATAATTCTTCCTTTTTTTTTTCAACACTGAATTTTAATCAGATAAGCTGGGAAGTTACAAACGCGTCAAAAGAGGACAGTGCGCAGAGATTTCAACACATAATTGACACACATCTGTAAGGGCACAAAAATACATACACAAAGTATTTCCTGTAACTTACAGCAGTTTAAATAAAACAAAAGAAGATGAAGAAAACGTAAAGGAAAAACAGCTGACTTTCTTGTAAATGGCCAACAGTTAGATAAGCTTACACTGTAAAACTCACAAGTCATACTGTAATTCTGTAAAACGCTGTGACCATGTCTAGAACATTAGCCAACCAAATGACTGATGTCATAATTGTTACGATTGGTTACTTTCTCCTTTTTTTGTTATATTTTATCATACCATAGCTCAACCTGGACAAGAAGTAAATCAGTCACAAAGTATGTGTTTCAGGAAGTACTTACATTACCTTTAACAATATGAATTCTGTTCAGTTCAACCCCCCTTTCTCTCTCACTGTCCCCAGCTCTTCTATTTTTCTTTTCTTTTTTCCTTCTAATCAGTATGAATTTTATGATTATCAAAATGTTGATCCTCATGCATAATTTCAATGTGAATTATGAATAAACATGTTCAAATAACAAGCACTCATCATGCAATGTGTATTATGAATAAACATGTTCACATATACAAGCACTCAACATGTAATGTGTATTGTGAATAAACATGTTCACATCTACAAGCACTCACCATGTAATGTGTATTATGAATAAACATGTTCATATATACAAGCACTCACCTGTTTTCTTTCGCTTTCCCCGAGTCAATGACAAAGACGGCATCAGGAATGGTAATGCCTGTCTCCGCAATGTTGGTTGCCAAGACGATCTTTCTGACGCCACATGGTGGCACGTCAAACACTCGGTTCTGGTCTTCCGACGACAACACAGAATGCAGGGCAAAGATCTGGTATCTAACAGAGGAGACAGTTACAACGATAATAAAGATCTGATATCCAACTGAGGAGACAGTTACAACGATAATAAAGATTTGATTTCTAACAGAGGAGACTGTTACAATGATAATAAAGATCTGATATCTAACAGAGGAGACAGTTACAACGATAATAAAGATCTGGTATCTAACAGAGGAGACAGTTACAATGATAATAAAGATCTGATATCTAACAGAGGAGACAGTTACAACGATAATAAAGATCTGGTATCTAACAGAGGAGACAGTTACAATGATAATAAAGATCTAATATCTAACAGAGGAGACAGTTACAATGATAATAAAGATCTGATATCTAACAGAGGAGACAGTTACAAAGATAATAAAGATCTGTATCTAACAGAGGAGACAGTTACAAAGATAATAAAGATCCGATATCTAACACAGGAGACAGTTACAATGATAATAAAGATCTGATATCTAACACAGGAGACAGTTACAATGATAACTAAGATCTGATATCTAACAGAAGAGACAGCTGCAATGATAACAAAGATCTGATATCTAACAGAAGAGACAGTTGCAATAATAACAAAGATCTGATATCTAACAGAAGAGACAGTTGCAATGATCACAAAGATCTGAAATCTTCTAGAGGAGACAGTTGTAAAGTCAGCAAAGATCCAAAATCCCTGTAGAAGACAGCTGGAATGGTAACTAAGATCTTAAATCCACAGAAGAAATGGCTGTGGAGTTAGCAAAGATCTTAGATTTAACAGACAAGATAGCTCCAGTGTGAACAAGATCTAGATCTTTGATTTAACAGACAAGATAGCTCCAGTGTGAACAAGATCCGAATTTGACACAGACAACAGCTGCAGCAGTTAACAAAAATCTTAAATCGAACACATGGGACGGCTGCAGAGTTAGTAAAGATTTGAAATCTAACACACGAAACAAAATCTGAAATCTAACAGTGAGAAATGGCTGTCGTGCTACTAAAGATCTAAACTCTAATAGTGAGAGATAGCTGTACCATTAGCAAAGATCTTACATTTAACAGGAACAGACAATCAGAACTTTAGCAAATATGTTGAACCTAACAGACAGACAAAGGACACGGCTGCAGTGTTAGCGAAGATCTGATATCTAACGAAGGACACACCTACAGTGTTAGCGAAGATCTCATATCTAACAAAGGACACACCTACAGTGTCAGCCTAGATCTGATATCTAACAATGAACACAGCTGCAAAGTTAGCAAAGTTCTGATAAATAACAAAGGACACAGCTGCAGTGTTAGTGAAGATCTGATATCTAACGAAGGACACACCTACAGTGTTAGCGAAGATCTCATATCTAACAAAGGACACACCTACAGTGTCAGCCAAGATCTGATATCTAACAATGAACACAGCTGCAAAGTTCTGATATCTAACAAAGGACACAGCTGCAGTGTTAGCGAAGATCTCATTTCTAACAAAGGACACAGCTGCAAAGTTAGCAAAAGTTCTGATATCTAACAAAGGACACAGCTGCAGAGTTAGCCAAGATCTCATTTCTAACAAAGGACACAGCTGCAAAGTTAGCAAAAGATCTGATATCTAACAAAGGACACAGCTGCAAAGTTTGCAAAGTTCTGATATCTAACAAAGGAGACACACTTGCAATGTGAGCAACATCTACCTATCTTTGTTGCCAAAGAAATGATCTGTCATCAGCTTTTACCCCCGCCCCTGTGACTAAAGAAGTGATCTTTCATCATTTACCTGTCTCTATGACTAAAACGAGATCAGTCTGTACCTGTCTCTGTTACTAAAGAACTGATCCATCATCAGAATATACATGTCTCTGTTACTATAGATGTAATCCATCTTCAAGATTTACCTGTATGTTGCCAAAAAAGTGATCTATCGTAACAGTTACCTGTCCCTGTTAAAAAAAAAAGTCTGGCATCAATATTTACCTGTATGTTGCCAAATAAGTGATGTCATAACAGTCACCTATCTTTGTCACAAAAGAAGTGATCTGTCATCAACATTTACCTGTACATTATCAAAGAAGTGATCTGTCATAATAATTACATATCTCTGTTACTACAGAAGTGATCCATCAAAAACACTGACCTGTGTCTGTTAATAGATCTGTCTAACATTTGACAATTACCTGTATGCTCCAGAAGAAAAGATTTGTCATGACAATTACCTGTCTCTGATACTAAAGGGTATAAAATCAACAATTACCTGTCTGAGTTGCTTAACCCTTTCCCTGCCACAGTATAAGAGCTTTGCTGTATTGCTGAGTGCCGGGGCCAAATTGCAGTAGGTTCACTCATCTGTTCACTACTCATTCATTTATTGAGACATCTCTTAGATTTTTTGCATGTTTTTTCTTATACCCTGTGCTATGATGTGGTATCATAATAATTTGATTTTACTGGTCATTAGTATGATAAAAGTAAATATAATCAAGTAATTAGTACCCCATAGTAGACACGGTTACGGGCGTACAAGATCCTGAAAATGACCCCATAATAGACACGGGGCAAGCAAGGAAGAGGTTAAGTAACAATCTCTTGTCAACATTTACCTGTCTTTATTACTAAAGCGACGCTCCGTGGTCAATATTTCATACAGTTCCTGAATGTCCGCCAGACCTGGGAGAAAGATCAGCACAGCACCATCTACGTCTCTGTAAGGGCGAGCACTCTCAAGATGTTTCAGTAAATCCTGAAGAAAAAAAAAATCATTGATAATGAATCAGCAAGAGGGAATTACGCTGTACTCTTCAAAACATTATGAAATACAAAGCAGGGAAAAAGGAAAGGTGTTACATTTGTCCTTGTCTACTCTAATTACTAAAATAGGCAAAGAGATGTTTAACAGACACATGATTAAAAGTGTTCTGAATGCATCCTCTACTTCGGACAGACATTTGAAATTTGGTCCGTTTATCACATTTCAGGGATAAACATATGAAATGTGTCATACTCAGAGACAGATTAGTGAAAAATAGTGTTTATATTGTTTCATTTATAGATACAGGAAAGTTGATCTGTTTATCATGTTTCAGTGACAGACACATGAAAGGTGGTCTGATTATCATATTCGGTGTCAGACCAAAGTCTTTTATCATATTTCAGAGGCATACACAGGAAAGTTAGTCTGTTCATCATATTTCAACAGCAGATATTTCAAATTTGGTCTGCTTATCATATTTCAAGTGACATACACATCACACTGGGCCGATTATCACTGATTTTAGACGAAACACATGATTTTGGTCTGTTCATCATTTATCTGTGACAGACTGGACTGTTTATGATCTCTTCGGTCATATTTGCATGAAGTTTGGTCTGTTTAGTCATGACACACAAAATTTGGTCTATTTATCATACATCGGTGATGGACACATGAAATTTGGTCTGAATGTTCATCATGGTTCAAATGATGAAATTTCATGTTCACCATTTTTAAATGACAGGCACATGAAATATGGTTTAAATGTTCAAACTTTTAGTGATAGAAACATAAAATTTTGCCAGATAGTTCATCATACTGAAGTAACAGAGGTAGTTCATCATACTCAAGTAACAGACATACGACATTTGGTCTAGTTGTTCATTATACTTCAATGTCAGACACATGAAATTTGGTCTGGATGTTCACCATATTTCAGTGACAGCCGCATAAAATATGGTCTGAATGTTCATATTTCAGTGATAGACACCTGAAATTTTGCTGGACAGTTCATCATACTTCAGTGACAGACACATGACATTTCACAGAGACAGACACTTGAAATTTGACAGACACATGAAATTTCTTCTGACTGTTCGTTATATGTCTGTTAAAGACACATGAAATTTCTTCTGACTGTTCATTATATGTCTGTGACAGACACATAGCTTTGTCTGAATGTTCATCATATTTCAGTGACAGACACATGAACAACAGCACTGTTGCCAAGTGTTCAGGATTATCTTTAAAACTTTAGGGATGAACAGAACAGAGATAGACGGAACAGGAAAGCGGAGAAAAAAAAAAAAAAACTATGATTGAACTTTTCGTCTTAATTTACAATTTATATTTAAGCGTAAGAACACTGAATCATTGATCTTTTGAACTTGATTAATACAGTTTAACTGTAGGAATACTGAATCACTGATCTTTTGAATTTGCTTAAATCTGAGGGTTGTGGGCTCAAGCCCTGGTGGATGCTGAAATCTTTTTTTCCCTCTTTTAGGTCAATTTGTGCAGATCGGCCAGTGGCTGAATCTCTTTTTGGCATGCAGGCATGTTAAACATCTCATAATCCATTAGCATTGGGTGGGTCATAAAAACATTGAGAATACTCAGCATTTATAAGACTGTAGACAAAATGGTAACTGCCATCTCTAGAGACGAAATTTACATGAGATCTAGTGACACCAGCGTTGTTTGCCAACATACCAAAAATATGGCCAGCGCTTTGCGGTTTCCTCTGCTTTTTTTCCCCTTCTTCTCCATGAATGTTTTTTCACTTCCTAATTTCACATTTCTCAGTAATATGTGAACTGCTGAAAATAAGGAAGCCCTCGAACACACTTACCTGTGGTTATGATTCAGCTGTAATGACTTGTTGGTCTGTTGCCTGCCGGCCAAAAAGTTATGCTGCCGTATTTCAAGCCAATGCAACACGTCTACAGTAATCTTTACTATAATTTAACAGCCATATTCACAGCAGTAACCCTTACCATAATCAGATCAGGTCGATCCTGTTGGGTTGGGTCTCATGATGTCACACTTACCATAATCAGATCCATGTTAATCTTGTTTGGGTTGAGTCTGGTGACCGCGTTGCGTGTTCTCTTGCTGTAACATCGGTTGACAAGTCCGTAACTATTGTGACAGACCACAATTGTTTTACAGACCACACATTCCAGTCTGCCACAGATAACTATTTAACACATTCACACAAATTAATCGGCGTCATTTCATTGGTATAATGGTGAATTTACAGGCAAAGAGACTTAACCATTTAACAGAATCCCATTTTCCAGCTTGCTGATATAATTTCCTTAGGTATAACAATTAATTAACTTACGAGTAGACACATCACTGTGTAACAGAACCATACATTGTAATTGCCGACATCACTTGTTAGAAGTGAGAGTGAACTGTTAAGTAAAGAGACGTAACTGTTCGACAGGACCACGTACATTCCAGTTTGCAGACCTCAGTTCATCAGGTACAATGGTGATCTGACTGATAAGACAGGATCACATACATTCCAGTTTGCTAACTTCATTTCATCAGATATAATGGTGAACTGACAGTAAGATAGAGCCACATACATTCCAGTTTGCTAACTTCGTTTCATCAGGTACAATGGTGAACTAATAGGTTAGACTGGACCACATACATTCCAGTTTACTGACTTCATTTCACCAGGTATTTCATTTCAGCAATGGTGAACTGACAGGTAAGAGGAGATCACAGATTTAACTCTGCCACACTGTTTTGATACAAAATGTAACACATTGTCAAATTAATTTTCTAAAGTGCTAGTCGGGGGGACTATTTTTGGAAAAAAAAACCAACAACCACCAAACAAACAAAAACTGCAAGTCCAAACTGCACCAAATTCTATATACAATTCCAGTTGCAGATGTAGTGTGATTTGCACATGACTGACTGTGTGTTCTTGACATTTCTTATTTATTATCATGGCCACTTTACATTGTGAAGGTTTTGGGATATCGACATCGACTCGTCACCATCTCATCTTGATCACTGAAGTTGTTGTGACTGAAGTTTGAACTGATTGCAGTTTCATACAGTCTGCACAAATGTCTGAGTTGCTTTTCTGGTATAGCAGGGCCTGGACAGCAAAATCCTGCACTATCATTTGGTGTTGACAGTCACAATTTGTAAAAAGTGAGCAAACGAATATTTCAATTCATTTTAGCCTGTTAAGGCACTGCAAATGTTGCTTGCAAAATCTTAAGGTATCCATTCAAAATTTGAGTCTTAAAACTCAATACTTTCAAAATAACAATACAGTTACAGAAAGTAGGCTGAGTCTCCGACAGGCATACATTGGCACATCAGTAACGGGTGAGAAATGGTGATCAATTCATGTCATGATGCTTGTAGCCAAGCTGACCATGAAGTGCTTATCAGGGCTGGTTTTTGATGAAGACCGATAGTTAAAGGGTTACGAGAACCACACATTTCCCTTTGCTGATATGATTCTGTCTGTATGATGGTTAACTAAAAACAGAAATCAACAACAAACAAAAAGACATCACAATGTCCATGAGATGTATTACATTTCAGGTAAAGTGACGTACTGACAAAATACATCACAATATTCTTCATCACACTGTCAGATTTTTTCTTTCTTTCTTTCTGCGTACGCAGGCTGATATTCCTGCGGACACTGCCTGTATAGACAGGCAGTGGAGTTTTGTGTGTATGACTGTTTTTTTATCCCGCCATTAAGGCAGCCATACTCCATCTTCGGGAAGGTGCATGCTATGTGTAACGTGTCATCCATACCAACGGCCAAAATGGCCTTCTCTTCCAAAAGTTGGTGATAGGATTTCACGTGTGTGCAAGATGTGCGTACGTTCACACACGTAACCTCCGTTTATAGTCTCATTCGAAGGACTGTATGGGGAATGGAGTCAGAACCAATGTTAACTCCGAGGGAAAAATCCCCCTGTACCGAAATTCGAACCCGCAACCCCAGGATCACGAGCCCGGTGCTCTACCAACTGAGCTATTCCGGCCCACACTGTCAGATAAAAATGACATACTAACAAAACACATTACAAATTCTTCTTGTCACATTGTTTGTCAGCTGAAATGGCACACTGACAAAAGAAAATACTTGTTATCATACAGTCAGATAAAGTGGCACACTGAAAAAAGACATCACAATATTTGTTGTCACAATGCGAGTTGAAATAGCATAGCGACATAAGACATTCTATGTTCACCACAGTAATTTCATGCGCCGTTTGGGTGTGTATCATTTTCTGAAGTCTCACTCTCTTTGCAGTTAATCTAAGCTTGTCACGTAACTTGTTCCCTTTCCCCCTGTCCACTCTTCCTCATTCAGTCACTCCAGGCTTACCACTGAACATGTTCCTTTACTCCATTCACCCTATTCCTTGCATTCAATCCAAGCTTACCACTGAACATGTTCCTTTACTCCATTCACCCTATTCCTTGCATTCAATCCAAGCTTACCACTGAACATGTTCCTTTACTCCATTCACCCTATTCCTTGCATTCAATCCAAGCTTACCACTGAACATGTTCCTTTACTCCATTCACCCTATTCCTTGCATTCAATCCAAGCTTACCACTGAACATGTTCCTTTACTCCATTCACCCTATTCCTTGCATTCAATCCAAGCTTACCACTGAACATGTTCCTTTACTCCATTCACCCTATTCCTTGCATTCAATCCAAGCTTGTCTCAGAATTCGTTCCTTAACGTTATTCACTTACTTCTTTAAGTCGCTCCATGCTTATCACAGAATTTGTTCCCCAACTCTGTCCACTCTTCTTTTTTCAGTCAATCCAAGCTTGTCATACAATCCATCACTTACTCTATGCACACTTCTCTCAATCAACCCACGCTTGAAACACAATTCATTCACTAGCTCTATCTGTACTATTTCTTTCAGTCAGTCCATGCTTATCACAGAATCATACACCAACTTAATCCACACTCCTTTCAAGTCAATCCATGCTGAACCCCATATTCATCCACTTACTCTGTCCACAGAACTGATGTCCTCCTTCGTCCAGAACAAGTCTCGCTGGGATGTTTCCCCTCTCCTGTCTGTCACTTCCACGGTTGCTGTCTCTTCCTGCAATATTGACAACTACAAGAACTTTTCGTAAAAAGGAAGGAAAGAGAAAAGCAAAGGAAGTGAAATTGAAATGAAAAAGGACAGAAGGACATAGTACTGGAAAATATTGCCAGACACTCCTGATTTCATGACTGACATTTAATGATGAGAGAAGTGGATGATGTACAGAAAGACAAGTGAGATTTTGACACTAGGTCACTGTATCACGATTCCTATCCCTTGAAATATTAGTACTGTTTGAAATTTCAGTCATATTAACTCTCATATAGATGTAAGGTAAGGTAATGTTGCTTATAGCCCAGCCGACCACAAAGGGCCATATCAGGGCTGTCACCACGTTAAAATCAACTCACAAGTCATCTAAAAAAAAAATATTTAAAAAAAACCCAACCTTTCACACATCTCTTTAAAATACATCTTCTAAAAACGCACCAGAAACTTCGTTAAAGATGCACATCCACCCACACTCCCTCACACACACACACGCTCATCTGCCCTACCCCTCACCACACCCACAGTGCCATCCTAACCCCCACCCCACCACCATGTTCTCTCTGTCTCTCTATCTATCTTTTGAACAAACACACACACAAACAAGTGCCTTCACTTTTTCCATTCCTCACCACACAAACTCCACCCCCACCCTCTCAAACCCCAGATCAACCCTACTGCCATGTTCCCTCTATCATATCATAATTTTTATACACATGCACCTGTATGCACACATATACAAATAGATACAAACACAAGCTTTCTTCCCCCTCCCTTTCCTCACCATATACACAGCGCCAGTACCTCCATACCCTATTCCCACCCTACCCACCATGTCCCCTCTCTCATTTTGCCTTTTACACACACACACACACACACACATACAAATAGATACAAACACAAGCTTTCTTCCACCTCCCTTTCCTCACCATATACACAGCGCCAGTACCTCCATACCCTATTCCCACCATGTCCCCTCTCTCATTTTGCCTTTTATACACACACACACACACACACACACACACACAGCGCTGCCCTCACTCTCCCACTCCCCACCAAACACTGAGCAATTACCTCCACAAGCTGACTCTGTTTCAGCGTGTATGGTGAATCCTCCTCCACCACATACCCGGTCATCTCTATCACATCCTCCACATGATGCACCTGTGATCACACGTCATCTGTATCGCAACTGCCCCATGACACATCTGTACTTTCACCTGCTTTCTCTATTATGTCCTCAACATGACACACCTGCAATTTCACCTGTCACATCTTCCACAAGCCATGCCTGTAATTACAACCATCATCTCTATTATGTCTTGCACATGACACACCTGTAATTTCATCAGTCATCTCTATCACGTCTTGCATATCACATACCAAGTAATTTTGTATGACACACCTGTAATTACACCTGTCATTTTCATCTCATCCATTTGACACACCTGTAATTACACCTGTCATCTTTACCATGTCCTCCACAAGATACACGTGATTACACCTGGCACCTCTATCTCATCTTTATCATGACCTCAATATCACACACCTGTATCTCCATCACATCCTCCACTTACACACTTTATCTCTACCATGTCCTGACATAAATATGTAATTGCACTGATCACTCTATCACGTCATCCAGATGACAAACCTGCAATTATAGACGTCATCTCTATCACATCTTGCATATAAAACATGTAACCACATCTGTCATTTCTATCATATTGCACACCTGATACACTTGTAATCAAAGACATCACTCCCATCACTTTATCCACATGAAACATATCTGTAATTACCCCTGTCATCTAAATCATGCCCACCACATGAAACACGTCATCACACATATCGTCTCTATCATCTCCTCAACATTACTCGCCTGTTACAGTTAAAACACAAATCAACAGACGTGACAGATCAGAAGGTAATCATACCTGTCATTCCTATCACATTCTCCAAGTGATGCACACCTGTTCTCAATAACACTTGTCACCTCTATGACACCCTCTGAAAGAAACACCTGAAACTACACCTGTCGTCTCTGTCACATCCTTCATGCAGCATCAACCTGTTTATTCCAGGAGAAAGTACTGGCCAACACCGACAGCAGTGGAAGCCAAGCTGTACGGCACCCTGGAGGAGCTGCGACGGACGGCAGCCTTCATCGAGGACACCGGGCTGCTCATCTAATGGGATGGCGAACGAGGAAGAAGAAGAAGAAGAACCTGTTTATCACCATTCTTCACCACACAAAAGAAAACGTGCACCAACAATGAAATAAGCATGAACAACTGAACCTTTTCAAATTAACTTACATCCGATAAACACGTGTTTTTGCACAGTTTGAACCAGTTCTCTACAACGATGCGTCAAAGCCCATCTACCTGCACAGGAAAGGTGCGGCCAGGTATGCTGAGAACTGGGCAGGCAGTGAAGTAGGTTGAAAACTTTGCGCTGTCCAGTGTGGCACTCATCAGGACCACCTTCAACTCAGGGCGTCGTTTCAAAATGTCCTTGACCACCGTGAGCAAGAAGTCGGACTGGACGCTGCGTTCATGAACCTGTAAGAACACGATCATGGATGGACATACGGAAATGTATGCATAAATATGCGCTTGTGGATGCATTCATATGCTCTTATATGCACGAAAAACCACACAAATCTGTATGTTCCTGTACAAGTCATCAAGAAACGATTTCTTGAACTGCTATGTGGCACTCAAAAGTTACAGACAAAAATGTGATGTTTAGACATAAGAGACCACAACAAAAATCATTTAAATGTCGGTCCCTATTTTCTGGCTCTCTCCTCCCCTTCCCCACTCTCACATATACACACTCGAACATAAGAGTACATAAGCAAACATTCACATATTTATCAATAGAAGCACACATATACATCCTCACATGATTTTCAAATAAAAATCATAAACAAAATTTGTAATGATGAAAAGCATGTCCAACAGTGTATGTAATGGCAAAGTTACATTTACTGAAATATATAGTTAACTTCATTAACAATGATGAGTACAGCCTCTTCACTCTCTGATCCCCCCCCCACCCCTTTGTCTTTCCCTCCCTGTCCCTTTCTTCCCCCACTCCACCTAACCTCATTTAAACAGTAAGAATAGCTCAATTCCTTCCTTGTCCATATCTCTCCCCTCATTCTCCCATTCCTCCCCCTCCCCGCCCTCCAAATAATACAACCAACCAACCAACTAAAAAAAAAAGACGCTGCATCTCATTTCAAAAGTGTGAATCATTGGAAAAAGCTAGTTAATCCCCTGAAACTCTGCAACAGCCTTGAATATACATTTCATCAGCAACTAGATGGGAAACATGGGACAGATATCTGTCCACCTGACATACGCACCTCTTCAATCACCAGATGAGAAACATGACAGGTATCTGCTCATCTGACATACACACCTTATCAATCACCAGATGTGAAAACATGTGACAGATCTCTGTCCGTCTGACATACACACCTCATCAATCACCAGATGAGAAACATGTGACAGTTATCTGTCCACCTGACATACACACCTCATCAATCACCAGGTGGGAAACATGAGACAGATCCCTGTCTAACTGAAGTTGCCGCAACACCACCCCAGTAGTGCAATAAACCAGGTGGGTGGAGGAACTCTTGCGTGACTCAAAGCGAACTTGATAGCCACAGAGGTTGTTTCGACTCTCTTTCGAGGATTCCCCCATCTCCTCTGACACCCGACTAGCCAGGCTGATGGCTGAAATTCTTCGAGGTTGGGTGACCACAATGTTGCAAGTTGACCCTTCACCTTTCAGGATGCAGTCCTAAAACAAAGAATGGTAAAATTACTTAAATTACATGCATGCAAATGCATATGTGCGCGTTCACACACACACACACACACACACACACACATACACACACACAAACACACACACACACACACACAAACACACACACACACAACACACACACACACACACACACACACACACACACCGTGATGAAATGGAAACAATTACAGTCTGTATTTAAGAACTTCTGGGAAACACAGTACCTGGTACCAAGATGATAAGGTACTAAAAAAAAAAAGGAGGAAAAAAAAGGATTAATGAGAATTCAAAATAAACTAGATTAATCTGAAATAAAGATGTGGTATCAAAAAAGAAACAAGGATTTATGAGAATTCAAAATAAACTAGATTAATCAGAAAGAAACTGAATTAATCACCAAACTCTTAAGATTAATCTAAAATAAACTGGATACAATTCAAATAAACTAGCTTAATGATAAGCCTCTGAAAATGTCTGAATAAAAAAAGTAGTTGAACATGTCTGTAGTTTTAAATATTCCATATCATCGAGTATAAGCCAGAAGCAGTGACCCTCTTATTTCCAGCCGGTTTATACATTTCAAAATATTCTACCATTTGAAGGGTGAACCAGTAGCAGCGATTCGCCCATTTCCATGCATGGTTCAGTCTGTGTTGGCTTGCTGGGTTGTCAAAAACATGGACTACTGTGATACACTCTGTCACCTTTGTTTAATGACTGATTGGCCTTCCACACCTTGTCATACCTGTGACTGACCTAAAACACCTTGTCACCCCTGTCCAATGGCTAACTGACCTTGTTACCCCTGTTCAATGCTGACTGACCTCAAACACGACCTCGAACACCTTGCACCCTGTCTGATGGCTGACTGACCTATGTTGATGGCAAGGAATCATATTGCTATTCTTTGAAGACACTCATATGAATGTCAAACTCTGACTGGGATGATTTACAAGGGCTGGTTCAAATCTCTCGTTGAATGGGATCCACAGAAAACATCAACTCTGGTAAAAAGCTCAAAGTCTTTACTTCCAACCGGAGATTCATTCAAATCTCTCTTCAAATGACCGTAACAATGGTCCCCAAAATGGAGGCATGTCCACACTATTCATAGATCACTCTCTCTAGATCACCCTCTGTACTCCAAACTCCAGTTCTTTATGGTTAATGAAATTGAAATTTGAAAAAAAAAACAAACATGATGTAACGTAACCAATCAACAAACATGGAATATTCTAGAAAGTCTGAGACTCATGAGGTATTATACCCTGTCAAAATACATGGCACTTTCTAAAACCAGCATCTGGAACCTTCTGGAAACTTTCTGAATATTCAGGACACTTCTGGGTCTCAGAAACTTCAAGAATGATTATGCTCTCTCCACATATGGCATCTGCTGAATTAACATCTCATCTGGAACTTCAAATGTCTAGAGCAAATTGCCAAATACATGGATCTGAATCAACAAACAATGATAAGTAACCTCAAACAGCCAGTCACAACCTAAAACACCTGTCACACACCTGTCCCAACATCAGTCTTACCTGCAGAATACACTGTGGCACCTGGGTGCTCTTCCCGCTACCTGTCTCTCCTGCCACCACCACCACAGCTGACGTCTTCATGGCGTCCAGGACGTTCTGGCAGAAGGCAAATGCAGGCAACTGCTGCCGCTGCGTCAACAACGCCTTGTATCGCTTGCCTGACTGCAGCTGCTGCAGCAACTGTCTTAAGGACGATGACGATGGAGACTTTTTGACGGTGGGGGGTCTTGATGGGGCTGGAGAAGGCTTGGGAGCTGCCGCAGCAGAGGGCAAGTCCTAGTATATGAAAAAAGAGTTGTTAACACAGCAGACAAGAGGCTCTGGGACAGGGAAACTAACTCTTTTGAACAGAGTCAGATACATGACAGATAGACGGACAGACTCATGGACAACAAAGTACACTCCTACAGTTTACACTTATGATATAGGCAATTACTCATATTCTCCACCAAATGAGTGTTCCCAGTGGAGTACGCTGACAGTAATTGTAGGTCATTGTATTTAACATTCAACATCTCGGCATGTTTAATGTTCAACATCTCAGCATGCACACACACACACATGCGCATGCACACGCACACACATACATACACAGTGCAAGTGCTCACATAATACATAGACGCCCTCATACTTGGAAATAAACAGCCTCTCTTTCTGCCTCTTTCTCTCTCTCTCCCTCTATCACACAGTGACAAACACATGAACTGCACGTTCCCTCACAACACATACACATTCTCAAACACATACACATTTTGAGTACCCCCACAACGCGCGCATACACACACACACACACACACACACACACACAAACACAAACACACACACACTAACACTCCTCTACCTACTGTTCGACATCCATCATCACCCCACCTCCACCCACCTCCTCCTCCGCCAAAGCTTCCCAACTGTCCTGAACATCATCAGCATCAGCATCATCATTGTCATCATCATCATCACCATTGCCTGCACCGCCACTATGCACCGTCTCAAACATCTTGCTGTTTTCTGCTGGGGAAGCCTTCCGCTTGGTGTCCCCTTCCTCAAGTTTCAGCTTCTTCATCAGTCGAGACACGAACTGATCTCGAGGCTAGAAGAACACAGTTTATCTGGCTTAGCTGTACTGCACAATGCTACCACCATGTAAAAATTAGAGGAACACATTTTATCTTGCTTTTATTCTGACATAGCACAGTGTCATCACCATGTAAAATCAGGGGAACACAATTTACTTTCTTTGTATAAACAGTAAACTGTTATCAAAGCGTAAAATTAGAGGAACACAATTTACTTAGCTTTCATACTGACACAGTATATTGTTACCACCATGTAAAATTAGAGGTACACAATTTCTTTTGCCTGTATAAACAGTAAATGTTATCACCTTATAAAATTTTGAGGTACACAATTTACTTAGCTTTCATACTGACAGTATATTGTTATCACCATGTAAAATAAGAGGAAGAGGCTTTTTTATCACCATGTAAAATAAGAGGAACACAATTTACCTTGCTTTTTTTAATCACCATGTAAAACTAGAGGAACACAATTTACCTTGCTTTTTTATCACCATGTAAAATTAGAGGAACACATTTCACCTTGCTTTTTTATCACCATGTAAAATTAGAGGAACACATTTCACCTTGCTTTTTTATCACCATGTAAAATTAGAGGAACACATTTCACCTTGCTTTTTTATCACCATGTAAAATGAGAGGAACACAATTTACCTTGCTGTTTATCACCATGTAAAATTAGAGGAACACAATTTACCTTGCTTTTACACTGACCGAGTACAGTGTTACCACTTATCTAAAATTAGAGAAACACAATTTACTTATTCATATACATGCTATAGTGTTGTTCACCATGTAAAATTTGAGTAAATACAATAGCCGACTTATCTGAATAGCAAGTGTTCTTCACCATGAAAAATAAGCTGATAACAATGGTAATTAGAAAGGCATTCCGGAGGGAATGAACCTCCGCCACTGTCGAACAAATCTTTGAGTCAGTTAATGAGTAAAAACAAAACTCATTGTCCACCACAGGAAGTAATAATTGATACAGACTGCATGAGTTACTTCCCCATGTTTTTAAAAAACAGGACACATTTTTTTTTCATATAATTTTGTAGTCAGTTATCAATTGGTTAACAGTAACTTCACACAGTCCATGTTCAGTGGAATATTTGTACTAATCCTATCGATGATATGAACACATTGTGGATCCTGATGTCTGATCCAGATCTGCATCACAGATCCACCTGAACATTTCATGTATTTGTCCTTGGGCCACATTCAATCTCTCCATGAAGTGTCATTAAAACTGATACATGTTTGTATGTGTAACAATGCTGCTGAATGATCCTGGATCGGCTGGCCGTGCAATCTGGGTCCGCACCAAAATATGAGTTCTTATATGGGCCACAGTTCCCTTTTTGACAAACTTTGGTCTACATAGGTTCTGTGGTTTTTACATAATCTTGCTGAGAGACAGACAAACAGACAAATAATGTGAAGTAATTACTGCCTTATACAGACACACACACAATCAATCTGAAATATTAACCGCCTTACATAAATAACACACTGTTCTACATCATTTAAATATACACCGCATGAAACAGATGGACAGATAGAGATACACAGACCGACAGATTGATGACAGGTAACTCAAACCAAGTATTTAGAGAAACATACATTACAAATACAAATTCAAAACTATGGTCAACTGGATCGTGAATCTGCCCATTGACCAGAATCTGAATTCAAGGCAAAAACAACAATAAACTGTGTATTTACTGTAGCATGTAAGAATTTGAAAAAAAAATGATGATTGGCAGATATGTTGTTATTGTCTTTTTTCTTTTCAACTTTTGTAAATGGATTTTCAGCAGAATTATTGGTGGGTCCACCAAACAACAGATGCCGAAACGCGTCGTGTTTTGTCCTGTAATTTGTTTGTCGCTGGTGTTCGGCAGACTCACTAATAATTCTTTTTAAAATTAGTTTCACTTTCCAACTGCAGTCACTTTACTTTGAAATCAATTTTGTAAACTAAGCAGCTCATGAGAGAAAAAGAAAATCCTTTTCCTGCAAGGGGAAGTAATTCAGCTACAGACTGAAAAAAAAAGTCGCTTCCAATGTGTTCTCGTAAAATGAGATGAAAAAAAAAAATGACATGTCAACATGTACATCACTATAAACTTCAATCTTCCAAGCAAATAAACTGCTTCTTCCCGGTGTTCACATTCACTGGACAATGTGTCATATTCTGACAGCATGGATCTTGGATGCACTCTGGTATGGATCCCCCACATGGATACACTCCAAAATTTAACAGGTTTGCTCTTGGGCTATTCCATCTTTCCACCCCGTTTCATCAAATTTGGTTCTGTAGTTTTGCATCAACTTGCTGATAGTCACACAAACCAAACAGCAATTGTATGTATGTGTGTGAAAACATAACCTCTTTGGTTGAGGTACCACAGGAATCACACAGAAAACTGCATCCAGAAGTGGCATTGACACAAGCTTTAGCCGAGTACCTGTTCAACGACAGAACATACACAGAAAAAACATAAAGCTTTGAATGTAATTTCTTCTTATTATTATTCTCAGTGAACTTGAGATATATAGCCTGACCTTCGCTTCAATTCTTAGCAAAAGCACACTCCGATCTATCGCAGCTCTTCTTATTATTCTTCTCAGTGAACTTGAGATATATAGCCTGACCTTCGCTTCAATTCTTAGCGAAAGCACACTCCGATCTATCACAACACAAAGATATTCCATTCCTGTCTCTCTCTCACCTTGTTCTCTTTCTCTTTGGCCTCCTGCTTCGCTGACTTCTCTGCATCCAGCCACTCCATCCATACAGTGCGGAAGGGTGGAGGCAGCAGCTGCTGCACAGACTGCAAAGGGAGAACACAGAGGTTTATACAGTACACAGCTCTTACACCCCAAGCCATGCAATGAAGCAGAATGGATACAAGAACTTTGTATCTGCTACACTGACAGACAAAGCAGGACTCCCACTCCAGAGAAAAAAAAAATCCTCCAAATTCTACGTGGGTCTGGAGGAATCCTCCTCCCCCCCCCCCCCCCCCCCACCTCCCCCCTCCTCCCAATTCCCCAGCCCCGGAAAATTTTATTTGGAATGGTGCAGTCTAACTCAAATCTGAGCATCAAGTGGTTCATCGCCCACTTTTTGGTCTCACCACAACCAGTACCATTTGTTAGTATAGCTTCCTTATTTTTGTTTTAATAATCTCTCTCACTTTTGCAGCATCATGAGGGCACATGACATCAGACTATGAGATCATTTAGCCTTAAACCCAGCAGACATATGGCGACGGTCTGCTCTCAAAAAAGTTTACATGATGTCTCTCATCTGCCTTGATATACCTAGTGACGAGCCTGTAACACACAGTGATGACTCTACAACACTCAGTGAACAGTTTACGTAACACACAGTGATGGATCTACTATACACAGTGAAGGGTCTATAATACACAGTGATGGGTCTATAACACACAGTGATAGGCCTATAATACACAGTGATTGGTCTATACATTACACGGTGGTGAGCCTATGATACTCTTCAATGGGTCTAGCATACACAGTAATGTACGCACGGCACATGCGCCCTCAACCACTGTCTGCTTAGGGACACAGCACCCTCAGCTATTGTCTGCTTAGGGGCACAGCACCCTCAGCCATTGTCTGCTTAGGGACACAGCACTAGGCTCATGGTCAGACACTGTGAGTAAGGACCATACTGGCTTAAACCATAAAAACTGCCGTTTCGCTGCCCCTCTCAATGTCGTGTAGTTCTGGTGCAGTGTCAGTGTCGTGTTAGACTGCTACCCCCCCCCCCCCCCCCCCACCCCCTCTTCTCCTGGAATGGTTATCTCGGTCTGGCAGACTGCCTTAGGTGGAGGTGGGTGTGTATGTAAAATCTGAAAGTAATTGATAAATTAAATCCCACACGTTAGAAACCTCGTAATTAATAAATTAACTCCCACATCTTTCTGTCAAAGTAATTAATAAATTAACTCCCACATGTTTAGAGTCAAACAATAAATCAACTCCCATGTGTAAGAGTCAAAGCAACAGCAGGCCACAGGAAACACCCCAAAATCTGTTTTTGAATGGCATGCATGAAAACCTCCCTAACATGACTTTGAAAATGCCATGAAACTGGTCTTTGTAGAGTGGGGTCTTTACAAGCAGGTGAGCAGTTAGATGCATGAGAACATAATTATACAAATATGCACATACAAAGACTGAAGAAATAAATTCTTATAAACCAATGACAGATAATTCACAACCAGATTTCTTTTTCATCTAACAATGGATCTGTTCGGTTTTCCCATGATTTGGACAGACACAGTCCGTTGAGCAGCAGATGTGTAGCCTAGATCAGGACAGTCCAAAGCGCCATGTCACGGTCCACTGAGAAAAGTCTACTGAGCGGTCTGTGGGAACCAATAACAAGAAGTAACTTTATCCTTAAAAATGAAAAGAAATTTGTTAGAATAAGAAACTGCTTTATGATAAAACTTAGACCAATAATTAAAAAAAAGGGAGTGTATACAAATTCTCATGCCATCATCAACATGACATACAGACAATGGCTATCAGGAAACCACTGATTACTTACACAAAACTAATTACTATGATGATTAATTACTATGATGTTTACCTGACCACGACATAGATGATACAGTGCCAACGTGCAGCCCAGCATCTCGGCTTCTTTGGCAGTCTCACACAGTATGTTAGGTGTCACTTCTAGAACATCATCCGTCTGTTTCTCTACTGATACCCTGCACAAACCCGTGCACGCACGCACACATATACATACACACACCAATGCATGCACTCTCTAAACACACACACACACACACACACACACACACACACACACACACACACACGCACGCAATGTCAGGGCTCACTTTCAGCACACTGTCCGAATTCTCTACTGTTACCCTGCACACACACACACACGCACACATACACTGGACTAGGTTGGATGAGACGGACAAAACGAAGCAACATAGATTCAAATACATAGATGTACACAAGACAGTCTGGTGCAGTACCCCTTTCGCTTTATGTTTAAGACACGTATTCTACAGGTGTACGCAATGTTGAAACGTTTGCTATCTCACATTGCTAGCATAATAGGCTGTTGAAAATATTACCTCTGTAATACAGAAACACGGCTTAAAGTTTCATCATTCCCTAAAACTCTGTAGACGAGAAGGCAAGATGATCTTGTAGGAAAGTAATCCCTTTTGGTGGAGGACAGATATATTGTTTATATCATTCCCTCTACACTGCAGACATTTTGTGTTTGTCATTCCCTTGCACCCTGCAGGCTGAGTGGTCATGTGGATATGACATATCTTTAGTACAGAGACAACACAGACACCAACTCACCTGCACTTGAAGCGGTTGTACTTGACCTGAATCTTGTGGTACTTGGGCGGCGGGCTTTTGGGAAGATGTTTGCGACACCAGTCAATAAGAAACTGCTTGGGATGCTTGCCTGTCCACTGCTGACGTGTGTACTCAAAGTGACGGACATCTTCCGCTGGACATGAGCTGTTGCTAGCGGCTGTAACAACAAACGATGACTTGTCACTGTTGCAGTCTTTCTGGAGATAGAACTGGTTGTCTATGAAGCAAGGAAATAAAAACAAACGACACACAAAA
Source organism: Conus canariensis (assembly GCA_033310375.1). Lineage (NCBI taxonomy): Eukaryota > Metazoa > Mollusca > Gastropoda > Neogastropoda > Conidae > Conus > Conus canariensis. Next base: position 66,406,499 of record CM065718.1, on the reverse strand, counting down.
ACCCCTATTCCACAGGCAGATATGTGGGGTTACCAAGTCCTGATAAATGGACCAGAAATGAAGTTCAAAGATTGTGGAGCTGAAATAGGAGTATTATTCTGAGCTAGTTCTAAAATGGCACAATGCTGTGAACTAAGGTTGATCACTCTGTCTCGCCTACCTGGGGACTGCAGTTAAGTTAGTTCCCTGTTCTCCCAGTCATGTTTTGTTCAGGGAATCCTGATAATATGGCGATGTTGTGTGCAAGTAAGGAAAAGGCATCTGTCTGGACAGCTAAGTATGAGAAAAACAAAATCTGTGAAATTTTAGAGGATGATGATTATGCTTTATTTGATGATTTGAGAAAAAGTCTCACATACAGAAATCAACTTGTGTGTCAAAGCCTTCAGCAGTTATCTGAAACAAAGCAACTTGTTAGATAATGCTGAATTTCAGAAACCAATTGCTAAACATGTGTGTCAAACAACAGTTTTACTTTGTTTCAATTATTTTGTACTGTTGTGTTTACAAACCTCTTTGGGTTCTGACAATAAAAGAAGTCAACATTTTTTTACTACTACTTTGGTATTTTTATGTTTACCAACCTCTTTGGGTTCTGACAATAAACAAAGTAAATAATTTGTTATCATTACTTTTGTAGTTTTATGTTTACTAACCTCTTTGGGTTTTGACAGTTACTGAAGTCACGCCAAATCAAGTGACACACATACATTTATATACACAGTCACCCACACTTACTGGAGGCCGAGGCTGCAGCTGCCATGTCGTCAAACCCGAACAGATTGAAGCCCTCGTCCTCTTCCTCTTTGCCACCTGCTCCCCTGCCGCCTGTTTTTGCCTTGCCAGCTGTCGAGGGCCTGGGTGATGCTTTGCTTGGTTGTTTGGCATTTTTTGTCTCACACTCCTCTATGATTTGCCGAATTTCGTCCATCTCAGCATCACGGTGGGCCGGTGGTTTCTTACTGGTTGAGGGCACTTTGGTTGCTGGGTTGAACCCTGGATGTCTCTCGAGGGCATCTCTCTCTGTAGAAAAGTTTGTCACTGAATGGTAACAATTGTGTAAAGATCAGAATGGAAATGAAAAAATAAATAGAAGTGGTGTACCCACGCACTCACACACACACACACACACACCCCCCCCCCCCACAGACACACAAGAATACAAAAATATTAAGGTCTGTGCTCACCAAGTACCCTTAACACAAAACCACACATACACACTCTTTTATCTCACAAACACACACACACAGAGACACACATTCATTATTTACACATTCTCAAAAATCCTACCACAACTCAAAGAAAAAACAACTCACCCAATGTCAGCTCTCGCACTTTCTTGGATGCCTTAGTGTGCCCAGATTTATTTCCCTTTTGTTTAGCATCCGCTGCCTCTGCTTTGGCGTCTTCTAGTTGAGCTGTTAACAGCAAGTATTGGCCGTTCTGCAAGAAAACAAACATGTACTGTCAACAAACATGTACTGTCAACAACAGGTATTAGCGGTTTTTCAGGTAAGCAACATACACGTTCTATCAACAGTATGTACTGGCCATTCTACAGGTGAAGCAGTAGACATGTGTCATAAATAATTCATATCAGCCGTTCAAATCATCTCTGAAAAAAAAATTTGGACAGAGAAAAATATTTACTTCAGTTAAATAGTGCTTCCATGAAGTTTGCCTGCCTTGCACACAGCCAGATATGATTTTGTCTGTCCAAGTTAGCAAGAGCGGTTACTCTTCGGTCAAATCACACCAAGACTTCACCATGGTTGAAGTCTGCATATGCAAATACCACTAAAGAACTCTGCTCAAGAGATTTTTTTTTTCTTTACTTTTTTTAAAAATAGCTTTTTGTACTCATATTTTTGCCAAACGTGTACAACATACAGCAAAATCATATGAATAAACAAGTCTGTATTACATAAACACCATACAAAAAAGATGTACACATATACACACAATACCCTCCCTCCACCTCCTCCCACACACACACACACACACACACAACACACACACACACACATTTTATAGCTCACTTACAGGATCCTCCTGCTCCTCCTCCCCTCCAGATGACTCCGAACTCTGTTGTGCATAACGCAAAATCCAATCCTTCACGTCCTTCTTCTCAGCCTTAGGAGGTTGTGCTGGTTCCTTCTGTTGAAAATAAGGCAGGCAATGGAAAGAAACATGCTGCAGTACAACATACTTAGTGCAAAGAAACATGCTGCAGTACAACATACTTAGTGCAAAGAAACATGCTGCAGTACAACATACTTAGTGCAAAGAAACATGCTGCAGTACAACATACTTAGTGCAAAGAAACATGCTGCAGTACAACATACTTAGTGCAAAGAAACATGCTGCAGTACAACATACTTAGTGCAAAGAAACATGCTGCAGTACAACATACTTAGTGCAAAGAAACATGCTGCAGTACAACATACTTAGTGCAAAGAAACATGCTGCAGTACAACATACTTAGTGCAAAGAAACATGCTGCAGTACAACATACTTAGTGCAAAGAAACATGAGGCAAAAAAACATTACATAATGCAATACAGCACACACTAGTAAAGCATAGCAACCAATTAGGTATTGCAAAGTCCAGGGATTCCATAATTTCTGGATATGTGAATTCTGGATATGTGAATAAACTACACCAAAACTTAAACTGCAGGTAACAAGGTGTGGTCATTATCCAATCAAATGCATCTGCAGCAAAACATTATGAAATTACCTGTTCTCTCAATTCTAGCTACAAATCTACAGACCATGTTACCTGAATCCTCTTCTGATCTCTATAAAAAAAATATACCTCCCCCCCCCCCCCCCCCCCCCCCCAATGGATGCCTATATCATGATTTTCACTGCATAAAGAACGCACTGAAAATGACTGAAATGGGGATTGCCTGTGTTATATCTGTTGCACCAACACAGTGATATTTGCCCCTAAATAAGACTGGGCAGTAACTGTCACCGATACTGATCACTTCTGGTGGTATCATGCGGTCGCTCTATCTTTTCCATTCATGTGTAACATTCTAATCTACCTAAAGAAGACACTGATATGCTGCCCACATGACTGTAAAAAGCACTGGTATTACAGCTGTCACAAACACTGAAAAATAAAATTTTCGCTAGAAATTACCACTTTATTTCTTATTCATACCAACAATAACTTGTATATTGTAAAAGGAGAACATTACTAGGTGATATTCTCTCAAATTCTGACCATAGCTCCTTGCATAATGAAGCGTCCGATCTATGGCAAAATCAGCTGTGCCCCTTGACGGAGAAGGCCACCTTGTACATGATCTGCAGTGGGCACATCAATGCAACACACAGGTACAAAAGACAAACAACATACACTGACTTACCTGACAATATCACTAATATCGGGCAAATCTCGACAGTCACAAGCACTTAGATTTTTGTAGTCAGAACTGACACCCAAAAAACTTTGACTGCTAGCCCGAACTCTCAAAAGAGTTTGCATTGTACTTAACCCGAAGAGTGCCTATAAGCCGTCAGCTGACGCCGAAGTAAAAATGCTTCCCCAGTGCCTATGGGCCGTCCACTGACGTCATGCATTTTTCTTCAATTTTCATTCGTTACTATTTCTATTAACGGACTTAAATAGAGTGTGCGTAGTAAGCTTTATATGTCTGTAGTATTAAAATGATATGCAAATGACCACACGTGAGGGGAAAGCCCATTTATTCTCATCACTGACTGGATGACCAGCCAGCACTTCGTCTCGCTTACAAAGATGGCGGCGCAACCTTCGACAAGCGTATCAACGTATTTACACAGCTGAGCAGGCTCTGCTAATCATTTTTGACAAAGACAATAATCTTTTATTCAACGACTTACTCGAGCATGAGGGTGAGATGATGATTGTGATGGAATTGCTGACCGTATTCGTCAGTTATTGAGTCGGGCTGTGTGACCTCAGTGTGTGTTCAGCTGACTGGTTTGCCAGCGTCGAACGAGCTCGCCTAGTGTGTACTCTGCACTGCGTGCCAGTGGCCAGTGATGTGATAGTCAGCGCGAGAGGGGAGCGTGGCCTGCTCGCGGTGTGACACGGGGCAGAGGGAAAGGTAGGAGAAGAGGAGGAGTGAAAGAGAGGGTTGAAGTCCAGCAAGGGGGCGTGGTGGGGGGAGGGGGGCGTGGTCGTGGACTGACCTGTCTGCATAGAGTGTGAGCGTCTTGATAGACTTCTAAACTGTTTTACTTTCATTTACATGTGTAGTGTGACAATACAAACTTTATTTTCAACTTTTTTTGCTTTGTGTTCTTTTTTGGATGTGAAGCTGTAGTGGTAAATACATATGTTTTTGATCGTGCAAAAAAATCTATCCAAATCTAAATGCCTAAATATTTTTTTATTATCAAAATTAAAACAAAAGAAGCCCAGATTCAAAATCTTCATTCAATTTCCTTCAAAAATCATATATATTTCATTGTTATATCTTTTGTAGTTTCTGAGCTAGAATTTTTTGTTAATTATTCCCCCCAAATCATTAGATTTACCTGGCACTGGGAAAGCCTTTGTTTGTAACATTTTCAAGCAGCGAACGGGTTAAGATGTGGAATTTAAATCTGACAACTGAAAGAAGAAACTAAACTGAACAGCTGGCTCTGAGCTGGAAATAAATGAAACAACAGTTAGAAATGTAGAAATTAATACTTTAGGTTAGCTCTAATCTGGCCTTAAAAACAAAAGGAAAACCAAAAGAATGGACTTCTCATGCCTGAGCCAAAGACAGAAATGGACTTTGGTATGAAGACCATGGTTTGATCTGTTATATTACGATAATGATCAGAGACTGCATCTTTCAAATCTGTCATTTAAAAAAATGTTCAATTGTTCTTACAGTTTTAATCTACAATATTTTGGACAATTGATTACTGACTTTCGGAGCGATCTTGAGCACACAGCCTTGGCTATACATTTGTTTCACATGCCGCAAAAGTCACATGCTTAAACTTTTTTTTACACATTATCCATGTATAAAATAAGACTTGATCTGAAATCAATCATGGGGTGCTGTCTTTACGCCAGTGTGTCTTGCAGATTAAAGAATTATGATAATAAAGTAACTGTGTATTTATTAGTACAAGTTATAATTACTGTTTTTACCTTGTCAGATTAGCATGCCTTTCAAGTTTTGGAACTGTTCTAAACTTTACTTGTCAGACTGAAATTTAAAAAAAACAAAATGAGAGAAAAAAAAAAGCCTAGGTCTCTCTACAACTGCATACATGAATAAGAAAATATCACACGATATTCTTGATGTTTCTCAGATAATGCTTCGTAATGTACAGTCAACGGAAGACTATGAACATGATATCATGTGCAAGCTTCTTGTCTTGATGTGTTTCAAACAGCGCATATTGTTTTAGAAGAAAAAAAGAGGTTGGCGGTATTCACATATATGTATTGTTATGTGCATAAATACCACACATAGCAAATTCCATCATGTTTAGTAGTTTCTGTCTACAAAGACGATACATTTCATAAATATGCCTGTAATGAAGAAAACAAGAAAGCTTTATAAATGTACAGAAATCTTGTTTTCCAAGGCATAGCAAACAAAACTTTCTGTGCTCAGTATCTCAACCTCTATTCAAAAATGAATAGTTAAGTTTCACAAAATTCCTAGAAGGTGATGCCACGCATAATGCATCGTACTGCAGTTAAGAAGCAGAGCAATGTAGTATATTGCAATGCTATTTTAATATTATACAATGCCATGCAATACACTCATGAAACGTCCCAAGGTAATATAATGCAATGCAACACTATACAATACAACACAAAACGAAGAAAACTCTGAGGCCAGTCTGATTCCAGTAATCAGTTTGAATTGGTTTCGCTTGCTTGTTTGGTGGACACAACTTGTACTCCCGCATTCTTCTGCCCTCTCCCACCCCATCCTCCGACACTTCACCCCCACCCTTAACCACTCCTCTACTGGATACAACCTAGCCCCTCCCAGGAATGACACTCACCACAGGAACAGCCGGCACTACGTCAGAGGGAGGTCCAGTCCTGGCGTCCCGCTGCTGACTGGTGTCAAACCTCGGCTTGTTCTTTTTCTCCTCCTCCGCTTGAAGAGTATGTGAGAACCCTTTGGGCAGCTGTTCTGTTCACCGGGAAAACAAAATGTTTGATGTTACCGAGTCTTTATATGTGGTAATGAGTTTTGAAATAGAGTCAGGCACATCCTCTGCAATGGACTACTGTGACAGTCATGTACATTTTACCCTGAACGGATCTGCCAAAGTCATGACATTTTAACCCAGAGATTTGCCTAAGTTTTTGCAAGTACAAATGGGTGATTGATTCCAACTGACTCCAGTAACTTTATTAATCTTCTCACCAGCAAGTGTCCTTGCCTGACATGCACCTAAGAACCTAAGTCCTTTTCTATAGTGCCAAACTCATGATATTAAAATACTTATTAAGGAAAAATTCAAAGAGGATAAAAACTGTAAATCCGAATAGCATTGAACTTAGTCCAAAAAATGAATGTGAATTGTTGCATTTTGTGAAAAACAGAAAAGACACACAGGCATATAATGAATAGAGAGACAGACTGACAGAAAGAGTAGTCACACAGAGGTAAGCACTTGACGAGATCGAGAAAGAGTAGAGAATCTGGAGGAAGTAGAAAGGCAAACAAATGTGGGTGACAAGAGAGAGAACGAAGAGAAGAGAGAGAAGGGTAGAAAGAGAGGAGAGAGAGTGGGAGGGAGAGAGAGAGGGCGGGAGAGGACAGAAGAGAAGAGAAGAGTAGAGCGAGAAAGAAGAGAAGAGCGAGAAAGAAGAGAGACAGAGATGGGGAGAGAGAGAGCAAGCGAGAGACAGACAGACAGACTGAGAGCAGACACAAGAATGTAGGTGAACAAAGAACTGGAGAAAGACTGAAACGGGGGAAGAAAGAAAAAGAAAGAGACAGAGAGAGAGAGAGAGACAGAGAGAGAAAGAGAAAGAAAGTGGGTGAGGGAGACAGAGAGATGGACACAGACAGAGAGACAGGCAGAGGCAGGGACAGAGAGAGAGACACAGAGAGAGAGAGAGAGAAAGAAAGTGGGTGAGGGAGACAGAGAGATGGACACAGACAGAGAGACAGGCAGAGGCAGGGACAGAGAGAGAGACACAGAGAGAGAGAGAGAGAGAAAGAAAGTGGGTGAGGGAGACAGAGAGATGGACACAGACAGAGAGACAGGCAGAGGCAGGGACAGACAGAGAGACACAGAGAGAGAGAGAGAAAGAAAGTGGGTGAGGGAGACAGAGAGATGGACACAGACAGAGAGACAGGCAGAGGCAGGGACAGACAGAGAGACACAGAGAGAGAGAGAGAAAGAAAGTGGGTGAGGGAGACAGAGAGATGGACACAGACAGAGAGACAGGCAGAGGCAGGGACAGAGAGAGAGACACAGAGAGAGAGAGAAAGAAAGTGGGTGAGGGAGACAGAGAGATGGACACAGACAGAGAGACAGGCAGAGGCAGGGACAGACAGAGAGACACAGAGAGAGAGAGAGAAAGAAAGTGGGTGAGGGAGACAGAGAGATGGACACAGACAGAGAGACAGGCAGAGGCAGGGACAGACAGAGAGACACAGAGAGAGAGAGAGAAAGAAAGTGGGTGAGGGAGACAGAGAGATGGACACAGACAGAGAGACAGGCAGAGGCAGGGACAGAGAGAGAGAGACAGAGAGAGAGAGAGAAAGAAAGTGGGTGAGGGAGACAGAGAGATGGACACAGACAGAGAGAGGACAGGCAGAGGCAGGGACAGACAGAGAGACACAGACAGAGAGACAGGCAGAGGCAGGGACAGAGAGAGAGAGACAGAGAGAGAGAGTGAGACAGAGAGAGAGAGAGAAAGAAAGTGGGTGAGGGAGACAGAGAGATGGACACAGACAGAGAGACAGGCAGAGGCAGGGACAGAGAGAGAGAGACAGACAGAGAGACACAGAGAGAGAGACAGGCAGAGGCAGGGACAGACAGAGAGACAGGCAGAGGCAGGGACAGAGAGAAAGAGACACAGAGAGAGAGTGAGAAAGAAAGTGGGTGAGGGAGACAGAGAGATGGACACAGACAGAGAGACAGGCAGAGGCAGGGACAGACAGAGAGACACAGAGAGACAGGCAGAGGCAGGGACAGAGAGAGAGACACAGAGAGAGAGACACAGAGAGAGAGAGAGAGAGAGTGAGAACAGGGACATAAAAGGAACAGGCTGACAAACCACGTTACCATTTGGTGTATTCAGACAGAGCCAGTCGAGAGCATCATGTAGATCACCTCCCATGGCCACAGTTGCTGTCATAGCGCCCTCTACCTGACGCTGTGTAAACCCTGCCGTTGACAGGCTGTTGTAGATATCCTGTACAAGTCAAACCACCATTTTTGAAAAGTGTTGATTTTGATAATTTAAAACTGTGAAAGTGAGCATGCATATCATTTACACCAGAAGCCAGCTGTCATTATCGTAACTTGCCTTCTGACTTGATACCGAGTCACATGGGTTTAAGAGTAACACAGAGAATCTAGCTGGTACTGGTGCCGGCTGTTGGACATGCATGACCTCAACTCTGGTAAAATGATCTGTACTATCAGACGTGATGATAGTAATCAAGGCTTTTGTGTCAGAACAGGGCTTTGTGCTGTCCGGTCTGCATTTAAGGTTCACATCAAGTGAGTTGGCTTTCAACATTTTATGAGAGACCTGATCCCAAACACTGACTGTGAATATGCTGAACAAACAAACAGTGGGGGAGAAAAAAACAAGTGCATGCCAACAACTCCTCTGTCATTAGAATAACCGCATAGCAAAGATTTTTAAAAAGGAGCTCAGGATGTTGGACGTGGGTGGGGCTATCGTTGGGCAAGAGGAAGGGAGAAAGAAAACAGGAACGAAAGGCAGCTTCACAATGTAAAGTAATCATTCACTTGCACCATCTGGAGACCATGGAAGAGTGTGTTGAAAACAGAACCATTTGTATCACCTGTCTGGAGTCCATTTTCATCCCCTGACTGGGACTCAGCAGTGGAACCCAGCTGACTGACATTAAATGGAAATGCCGCACCTGTATTTCTGTGGGATTCTCACCTCCAAAAGCTCAAAAACAAAATCCCGCAACAATGTTGCCTGTAAGAATGTTTCGTATTATTTGTAGACCTTGTGGTGCGGTCAACAGCTGTAAAGTTCCTAAATCTTCCTACTTATGGTTTTTCCTTAAGCAGCTACACGAACTGTGAATCAATGATAAGCACCTGGGTTTTATGAAGAAAGCTGTTAGTATCAGCCACCTGAGTCATGGGTTATCTATATCTATGCATCATGCTACTCCTGTAACTGAACACAAGATTTTATTAAATATATCCGGAGACAATAACACCAGAAGTAACGAATCGGCCTGGTATGTGAACTGACATGTTCGATTCAAGCTAGCAGATAGGGAAAGGCAGCAGATAGAGATGGTTAATTTACTTTCTGTAGTACCAGATAGAGATGGTGAATTTACTTTCTGTAGTACCAGGTAGCGATGGTGAATTTACTTTCTGTAGTACCAGGTACAGATGGTGAATTTACTTTCTGTAGTACCAGATAGAGATGGTGAATTTACTTTCTGTAGTACCAGATAGAAATGGTGAATTTACTTTCTGTAGTACCAGATACAGATGGTGAATTTACTTTCTGTAGTATCAGATAGAGATGGTGAATTTACTTTCTGTAGTACCATATAGAGATAGTGAATTTACTTTCTGTAGTACCATATAAAGATGGTGAATTTACTTTCTGTGGCAATAGGTTTCTCAAACAATTCAAGGAAAAATGCACAGAAATACAGCTGATCACCCATATTGCCAGCGCTCCTCTCATACTAAATTTTTCCGTGAAACACTTTAAAAAAAAAACAACTGACTGCAGTGAAATCCACTTTCACCACTCGTGCACAGAGAAGTCCTCATGGTGGTGGAACTGGTGACTCCTGTATTGACGTGACCGTTGTACCCTCTGCAAAGGACACGGGAGGAAATCAAGCATTTTCAACGTGCGCTTTCCCTTACTGTGAGCTTCTTGGTGGTCATGCGTTTAGAGAGGATGCCCAGCCGCGTCCTGTGCTGATGTTCATGCAGGATGAGCTCCACCAGCTCCTTCTCCAGCCCTGCCGGGATGCTCACCTGTTCACCACAGTTGGGTTTTTTTTTAACATATTTTCACACACTTTTATCTATTTAAAAACAAACAAACAAACAGCATACACGCGAACATCAATGGCATTATTTCAGCATCAAACACAAGGCAGAGAAAAAAAAAAGACAAAAAAAAAAAAAAAGCAACGAAAGAAAGACAAAGTAGAAAGTCCCGAACAGTGGGACATTCCTTAAGGTGCTCAGACACAGACACGCATCCACAGACAGTCCGCGAAGCCAAGTCAGACACCAAATGCAAAGCATAACGAGTGAGGGGTGCAACCCATACTTTGTACCTATGGAATCACGTAAAGCCTGCGCTGAGCCCTAAACTTGAGCTAGGTGTAACCCACATAGACACAAAACGCTCCGGATGACAATCCCGTGCTGGCTGCAGTCTGTGGAGTGCTGCTTTGTTCCTTTTTAAATCTCTAGTTTGTGGTGTCTGAAGACGACACATCTTTCAAAAATGTATTTGTCATGGTTTGTATCAAATAAGCATACTTTGCACTGTTTCGAGATTAGATTTGTATTTAGGCACGTTTTCAGCAATGCTGCGGTCTATCTCAGTTTTCTCAACTTGATATAGGGCTGGTGGGTCAACCAGCATGCAAACAGTGACTTCATTAACATGAATATACAAGTTGCACAAATAATTAAAGTCATCATGTTTGTCAAGTAAACTTTGTTTGTTTGTAGCTGTCTTCCTTGCCCCTTGAAGACCCATTACCTTTACCCCTCATCCCAACTCTCCAACAGATATAAAACTTATCACTTTCAACTGCAGCTCCAATATTTTCTAATTCAGAGAGACAGAGGGAGAGAGAGAGAGAGAGAGAGAGAGAGAGAGAGAGAGAGAGAGAGAGAGAGAGAGAGAGGGGGGGGGATTTGGGTTGTTCAACAACGATGCCCTACACTAACAAGGATCCATGTCTTCAGCACATCATTCGATGAACACTGTGCCTTGTTCTGTCAAAGTTCCAGGAGTGCACAGGGAGCTTTCAATACGAGACACCATACGGTCACCCACCACAGCAGACACTGCCCTGCTATCAAGTCATGCAGTCAGTCGTGGTGTTAGTTCTAAGCTAACATGTATAGTGCACTACCCACTACTACCAGTTCAGCCAGACTAAATATACATTTCCCTTCAGATGAGACCACAATCATATCCCTCCAATGATGGACGTAGAACTTCCCCATGAATCTGATGGTACTGGATATTTTGACACAAACCAGGGCTCTGGTAGTTTTAAGTTTTATCTGTCAACAAAATGGATGGCTTTGAAAATTTCATCATAGCAGATTTTTATCCATCATCGTTCCAAAACTGGCAGTACTGTCACTGTGAAGAACTTTCATTGCTTGAAGTAGCCTCATGATTTTGGTGGTAGAATCATGCATTGTTTCTGCTTTCCTTTCACACCCAGTCACAGACTTATTCATGATGTATCAAAGAACTTTACTGTTTCCATGGAAAACAGCATTTAAGCTCTCTTTACATCAACTGCATTTTCCCCCAAGATCTTCATTGTTATTTGGGTGCCTATCAAAATGTAGCCTAGCTGTCAGCCACTCCTATTCTCCAATTTGGTACATCAACACAGCCCTATGCACCTGATCCTGATTCTCCCCTCCCACCTCTCTTTCTTCTCACCCCCCCCCCCCCCCACCCCCCCCCCCCCCCTCCCCCCCCTCCCCCCCCCCCCCCCTCTCTTTCTCTCTCTACATAAGATTACCCATCATCAAAATGGACAACTTCAGTCATTTTCCCATCAAGCTCATTTCTTACCCACAAAATCCATCAAATTTTTCTTTCTTTTTTTCTTTTTCAACGATCATTGCAAAATTCACAAACATGGAATGATGGATTATCAAAGCTGATGTCATCATGTAAGCAGTGCATGAAGTGCCACAGAATTTGCAGGGCATGAAGTGCCACAGAATTTGAGACTAATTTGCCGTAGGATGATGCAGATGATACAACAGACTTCTGTGGTACAACATAACATGACATCACCGGGGTGTATTTCTTTGCTTCCTTTCACAGAACAGGATTTATCCCACATTCTTCACGACCAAGGATATGAGATTCACACATCTACAGTGTCGGTGAAGAAATATGAGCAACACCAGTGTATGAGAGACTAAGTTGGAGTTAGGAACACCAACCATTCAGCTGTGCTTACCTTCTCTACGTTTTCAGTGTCCCCAGCATGGCCTTTGTCCTCTGATTTGGGCAGAGAATACGTCTTTTTGGCTGAAACAATAATGGTCAAAATACATGACACATGCAATGCCTGCACAAACACACGCACCTGCACGCACACAGACACACACACACAAAGATGCACACCCATACACGCATCATACATGCACCTCTACACGCACACACACACACACACACACACACACACATGCACACACACACACACACACACACACGCATCCTGAGAAACACCCAATACACTTACACATGCTACGCACACACACACATACATCCCATGAGACTGAAGGAAAAAAAGACACAAGCACTAACAGAAAATATGACTTGTATCCATTGCTGAATTATTCGCTGAGCTATCTGTCAATAAATAAATCAATCCAAATCCTGAACAGCGGTTCCCCAGTTCTCCAGCCTGTCTCAGTCGAAAGTCCATCAACAGCCAAAAAGAAAGAATAGCGTGATTGGACAGAATTGTTTAAAATTAAGAACGGTTGACCCATAGTCTCACTCCAAACCAGTAATCATGAATCAAGAAGATGGGAATGTTCTTTTCTGAACAATTTACATTCAAAACTGCACTGAAAATAAAAGATAATTAATGTGACGATTATATATGAAGATGGGCGATATCTCTTAATGTGATGATTACATGAAGATGGACGATATCTCTTAATGTGATGATTGCATGAAGATGGACGATATCTCTTAATGTGATGATGATATGAAGATGGACGATATCTCTTAATGTGATGATTACATGAAGATGGACGATATCTCTCAATGTGATGATTGCATGAAGATGGACGATATCTCTCAATGTGATGATTACATGAAGATGGACGATATCTCTCAATGTGATGATTACATGAAGATGGACGATATCTCTCAATGTGATGATTACATGAAGATGGACGATATCTTTCCTTTTTCAGACCTACCCTTTTCTTCTTGTTTTTCAACTCCTTCCTTTGTCAGAGGCGCTTGTTTGTTCGTCTTTCGCCTGCCCATGTTCACTTCACCTAAGCGTCCTCTTCTTTCAATGCTGTTGTATGCGTTCTCACTCCAAGCAACTTACCTACAGACAAGCATGAAACAAAGAAAATGTACATATCCATTCCAAGCCTGAACTGACGGATATGTGACTGGGCAGGTGCTGAATTTGCGGCAGGCAAAACAAACACACAAACAAACAACAACAAACCCTACAAAAAGCACAAGATCAAACATGCGGCAGGCAAAACAAACACACAAACAAACAACAACAAACCCTACAAAAAGCACAAGATCAAACATGCTGTGACACTAATTCATTGTGAGGAGGTATGGCTCCTAGCAAGCAAGCATCAAAATAATAATTTGGTCAATATCATATTTCAGAGGTAAGTGTGAATATAGCAAAAGATTCTAATGCCCATCATCATATGTGCATCAGGATTTATCGCTAGTCTGCAGACTCAGCAGCATCAGTGCCTTGCAGTTACACTGGTCAACATTTCTACTGCTGCGTACCAGAATTCAGTGATTCTGGAGCATAGGCCTGCTTTTATCATTGGCACCATGCCATTTATATGTCACCTGAATGAAGCAGATGATGTATGGGTCAGCTGGGCCATTCTTGGGGATACAAAGCACAAGTCTCCAACCAGTCAGGTCAGTCTCTTTGGTCACATTGTGTTATACTCAAGTTATAGTCTAAGATGTAACAAACCACTGATCCAGACAGATGTAATGAGAGCGAGAGAGAGAGAAAGAGAGAGACAGACAGACAGAGAAAGACAGAGAAAATAATGAGAGCGAGAGAGAGACAGAAAGAGAGAGAGACAGACAGACAGACAGACAGACAGACAGACAGACAG
>CM065718.1:66352207-66389707 GCA_033310375.1 Conus canariensis | reverse complement strand
AGAGAGAAAGAAAGAGAAAGAGACCGAGAGAAACAGAGATAGAGACTGACACACAGACAGAGAGACAGACATGTAGCGAGGATGGGCATAACCATATGCAATTTTTCTTCCTCAAACCACTCTCAATGATCTCCCTGTATATATTACTGCCCCTGAAACGCAAACCAGCTCTAATGTAAAATAACCAAGTCTTGTTCAAACAACGGGTTTTCACCATCTGGGTTAATTTATTCCCCAAGTCACAAGCTTTGTGAAACTGATAAAGGAAACTTTTGAAACATGACATGCAAGCAGCAAGAATGCTTGAGTTGGTCTGTCTTGCTTCACGAAGTTCATGTGAGGACATGCTACGGGAAGCAAATTTTATCAAGCAGTTGTCTTCAAGTAAGCAGTAGGCATCCCTAATGCTGGTGCCAAGTGCTATTGTCTGAAGCTCTTCAATATCCCTAAAATGTAAGTATTGTGTGAACACAAATACTACACAAACCTGAATATTTCTTGTAATTTAATCTATAGATTTATTCAGTAATTGTCAAAACATCAACTATTCCATGGCACTCATGTGACTGTAAGAATTCCTTTCGTACTGTACCCTCTGCCCCTTCTCCCCCACCCCCCATCTCCCCCTCCCAACCATCTCCCCACTATCACCCCCCGCCTTCACTCAAGTGCAGAAGCTACTTTCTTTCAAACACCTTGGGCAGTTTGATCACTGAAAACATTGTAAATAATTTAATATGACAATGGCGCTTACAACGCCAAGAGATTTCAATAACTCAGCTTCAACATTTTGATGCAAAGTTATTCTTACATGTGGGGTTACCATCGGGAATCTTTTCAAAAAGTAAACGCTCTTGGATTCAACATTCGCGTTAGTTTTAACTTGAACTCCCAACTGTTCTTCACTTTTTATTGAATGAACACTGCTCAACGCGCTTGCGTTTTTTCATTTGTAAGTGCAGAAACTCTTCTGCCAGGGGAGAGGGTAGTGAAATAGGATGAAGGTGGAAGAGCGGTGGGGGGGTGTGGGGGCTAACAAGATTTTGCCTCATATACAAGGCAGATATCATATTTGCTTGTATTTTACCTCCGTTTTGGTTTCCTACCCTGTTTATCTCAAGTTGAATGTATAGGAAAAGACAATAAAATACCTGGAAACAAGCAGTATAAAAAAAGGTAGCTGCTAATAGTTACAGCACCTTATCGTCGTCTGCTCCGTTTCTTCTCTCAGTCTAGCACATGGCTAAGCTGTAATATGGATTGGAGTCTGGACTGTTGCTGTATAGCATCAAAACAAAACACGGTGAAAAATTTAAAAGAAATTTTTGATGGAAAAGACTATGCCGTTATTAGGAAGAATGTCCATACTTCTGTCAGTCTTCTTTTTGACTGAAAAACACATTTACGCACTTTTCAAAACACGAAAAACCTTCCCGAATCCGGAAAAAAAAAAAAAAAAAAAAATTGATTAAGGGAAACTACTCTCTAGGTGCTTCTTTCCATCGACGATACTAGCTGCCCTTACTCCAATGTTTGTCTTTCACAATCGTTGGGCAACACAAAGTGACCAAGAAATGATCAAGTTTCCAAGATTAACCTGCTTCTTGCGATAGCATTGGAAACTATGGACAGATGATTTAAAAGCTACTGCTTTTTGTCTGAAGTAAAAGGAGCATGGATCTAAACGAAGAGAAGAGGTAATACCAACTTGGATAATGATACAATTATGTATATCTAATCTTTTAATGATCAAAGTTTATGTTCATATCTAAATGTCTTTTCAGAGAACGAAATCTTCATGTATTTCCATCATTTCTCTGGATGAATCAAGTGTTTCAGGGAATAAAAATAAAGGAAAAGAAAAAAAAAAGAAAACGACACTTGTTGACCTGTTGACCAAATTGCCAAGAAAACGATCATCAGCCGACAAAAACAAACAAAAATTTCAGATTCGTTTTACACATATATATAACTTTAACATTTAATGAAACTTTTGAAGTAAACTAGCCAAAATATTTAATTTAAAAAAAATAGAAGAAGGAGAGATTCAAATAAACGCTGATTTTAACACGAAAAACGAAACAAACAGGTAAATTTTCGACAAATGTGCCTTCAGGTGATACAAACAACAAACATAAACCATGCACAAAACAGTGCTCCACATATCACAGCAAGCATAAAAATGACAGTGTATTAGAGTGGATTAATGAGGACAGTTTAAAAACAAGTCAGATTAGGGGAGAGAGAGAGAGAGCGTGTATGTGTGTGCATGCATCTGTGTGTATCACTAACACAGTGTGTGTGTGCGTGTGTGTGTGTGTGTGTGTGTGTGTGTGTGAGTGTGTGCGTGTGTGTGTAGAGGAGAGAAAAAGGAAGAAAGAATATCACATATATAAATGCTTCTGATGGCATTGGAATCTATGCTGTCCTGGCCTGCGATCTATGACATAACCACTGCACCATTTCAGCTCTTTTGTATATAGCTTAAAGTAATTCTGTGAAAAAAACTTTAATGCAGAAAGAAATCTTTGATAGGCATAGAGAATAAACAAAATCTTCAGATATTTTACCATGCTCATGACATGGATATTTAGCTTTAGTGGCATAATGTGCAAATATTATACACATTTTTGTTACATTATCTTCAGTACTTGGTGAAAGATGAGCACACATTAATTGTATTGCACAGTCGCATATTGTGTGTGTGTGTGTGTGTGTGTGTGTGTGTGTGTGTATGTGTGTGTGTGTGTGTGTGTAATTTTATAAAATGACAAATTCCTGAAAACATTGCTTTTGCCTTCAGAAAGGTTCTCACAACATTTCTGCGGGGAATTACATGCTTTGTGGAGTCCATCATCCACAGAGGTTACGAGGTTGTCAGACTGCATCCCTCCAACCCTCTTGCCTTCATCTTTACTCCCTATCCCCAAGGTCACCCCATCCCTTACTCCTCAGATCTGTTGTTAACAGTCAGGTCCCTTTCAGTATATATACACAAACACAATTATCTTGGCCCAAATACCTTGAATTTTGGTACAGGAATTGGAACAAAGCATCAAAATCTGTCACAGTTGAAACAAAACTTTAAAACAACAAAGTTCTTTTTAATAGGCAAGAGACATGTGAAGGAATCTATCTTTTAATGCTCTGTGGGTTTTTTCCTCCAAAGAAGTGGAGGTCAGCAGCACTATTATAATTCCAGTGAAGAGTTACTTTTTTTGTCATTTTCTTTCACTTTGTTAAGAGCAGTAAATATGTAGTAGTATAAATGTATTAGCACACTACACATTAGTACAGTAATAAACCCAGATGCTCTGTATGATACGTTAAAATATGAAAGTCAGCACGCGAATGTCCATCGATAATGAAACATACAGATTGTGCATGATGAGCGTGTGTGTTTTAAACAAAGGGAGAAAAGAAAGGCAAAAAGGTGGGCAAATTAGTCGGATGGAGGCCCCACTCAAAAAAAAAAAAGGAAGAAAAAAGAAAGACAAAAAAAAGAAAAAGAATGGGGGGGGGGGGGGGGGGGAAGTGGATGACCCACAAAAGAAAAGAAAAAAAAAAGAGAAGATCAGTAGGACTATGAAAGGGACAGTTGTTTCATTCAGGTTAAAGCTCATCAGGCTGACTACTGGATCCTAGTTGCCTGTTGACAAGAAGCACTTTCATGTTCCAACAAGAATAAATTTCTCAAAATTGGGCAGATCCTACTGTCTATATATATATATATGACAGTGGTCTTCAATAAACAAACATGAGCGCCATTGCATTTTTGTTTTTTTTTCTTGCTCATCTTTTGTGCTTCCTCAGTTGCATCACTGCCAGGCTGTTCCTTCCGTCTCGCCTACACACAGCCACACCTACAGTCGTCACGGGAACCGATCAGTATCAGGTGTCCATTGAGTAACTCACCAGAGGAGACACTGCGCTGCTGCTGTCTCACTTTAGTAGTGTTCAGTACAGCCTATGCTAATCCATCGTATGCAGGACACCACCAACTGACGACAATCATCGATAAATCATGAGGCTTGCGCAGTGGAGGGTGTGCCACCTCATCCAGCCGATAACCCCCCATGAACTTTTCGATGCCAGCAACTTTGTTGCAAAGTCATTGTAGACATAGACTAGGCAAGGAAATCAAAATGGAGTTCACCGTGACAGCGGATCATGAAGGGCCACAAAATATGAGACTTTTTTTGTGTCGTTTTATGAAGTTTAGTAAACGATGATCAGTGAGGCTGGTGACACTGTGGAGACACTTCATTTTATTATATAACCTAGCATGTTTTGTATATTTGATGGTTTGCGTGCAGGGTTGCCATGAAACGGGCTTTGGAGCAGGATGGCTACTGTGTGGTGCCCAACGTTTTGTTGGAGAGTGATTGTGACCAGTACATGGAGCAGTACAAAGCATGGTACAGTGGCTTCTCTGCAGCCAATCCCCTCCATTCCCGCATGTCCATTGTGAAAGACTATGGGTTAGGTCACTCTGAGATGGCATGGGCGGTGCGTCTGGCGGCCAAGCCAGTGTTTAGTGCATTGTGGGATACGAACAAGTTGCTGACCAGTATGGACAGTGTGGCCATCGCTCCTCCACCAAGTGGGCACAGCGACTTTGACAGAGGTACAATGCCAAAGCTCTTAGCACTTGCATAAAAATCTGAAGTTAACCCCTGCCTTTACTTGACATCAAAATTGTGTTTATGATTAACCCTTCCACTTGAGTCACATAGCGCATGGTTAACCATTTCACTTGCGTGGCATAATACATGATTAATCTCATAAGTTACATTTGTTGTTAAACCCATCACACATGTGGCAGAGAGCATAATTAACCCTTTGTGTGATCAACCTTTCCTGATTATATGATGTAGTACAAAGTTAAACTGTCCAGTTCTGTGACATAGTAATATATGGATAATCCCTCCATTTTTATAGCAATGAAATAGTGTATAGCAACTCCTACACACACACACACACACACACACACACACACACACACACACACACACACACACACACACACACTCAATTCACACATACAAAGGTAGGAAAAGAGGAAGAACATAGAGGAATGAAAGATATAGTCCATTCCGGAGTTTGCCTGATTCAGAAATTTCAATCAGGAAAGCTGAACTGGAAATGCATCTCATAAAATACCTCAGCACTTTCACTCCAATCACAGGGTGCAGATTTGCAAGTGAACATGTCATAAATGTTATGGTACACCAGGGGCTATGATTCATTCCCAACTAACCCAAGGTTTACCAAGGTTTTCTCTTGTAGAAGTGTACGCATCAAAACTGTAGTGTCATTTTCTCTCATCAGTTCAGAAAGCATTGCAGATATTTAACAGAGAGCAGGCTTTTGTTAACCTGTTTGGTGCCTAACTTGACGAGATAGCTCGACGGCAAAGGTGTGTACTCTTCGCTGCCATGGCCGTCGAGTATACTCGTCATGGGGAAATCCGGAATATTCCTCGTTTTATATTTATACTGCTTACAAAACGGAGGATATTTTCAGAGGGGTGAAGTCTCTAGATTCTATTGATAGTTGGTAATCTCGTTTTCATCAGTGAGAAAGTCAGTAGAATTTTTTTTTAACATAATTATACTCTTTTTTTCCGGAAAATAAAAACCCTGGTAAATAGGATTTAACTTTAAGCTTAATTCCTAGACAGCGAAAGGATTAAGTCAGTGAAACTGTCATTGTGTGTGTGTTAATTCAAGGTGCTAGCTGGCTGCACTGTGACCAGTCAGCACTGCGGCAAGGTCTTCATGCCTATCAGGGAGCAGTGTATTTGGAGGCGGCAGAGACCGATGATTACTGTCTGCGAGTGTTGGCCAAGTCCCACAACTGTCACCAACTGTTCTTCAACTCCTTCCCCAGTGCCAGGAAGAAGAGTGTGGACCGCGAGTTCTATCGCCTTACCAAAGCTCAGGTAAATCAAAGTCAGTGACGGTGTAGGTTTGTTCACTTCTGAAAATCACAAGTGATGATATACTGACATTACGCATGTTAGTACATTTCCATATCACAGGTAAATTATAGATATTGACTGTGAGAGTTCTGTTTCCTTTCTGAAGCACAGAGAAGTTATAGTTATGGCTGTATACCTCCATAGGGGAAGCTGGTCTGTTTATGGAAAAAGCTATTGCAGAGGGGTTATTTCAGAAAGATGGCGATTGAAGAGGGTCCTGTATTCAAGCTTGGTAGGTGAGACAAAGGAGACAGTGGAAGTGTGAGGAAAGGAAAAGATGAAGGGGGAACAAAAGGAATATAATAACAGGGAAGGTCTTGAGAAGGGTTCAGTGATCTGCTTGAACATGAGGGCCAGAGTATGGGTTGGAATTGCTCATCTTTTACCTACCAGTGTAAATAAATATTAAATGATAAGTCAGTTTCAATACTGACAATAATGGCAGTGATAAGACTAAGTAAAGTCCTTGTCCTGACAATAATGACAATAGCAAACTGTGAGATCAAAAATGAACAGTTGGCCTAAAAGTAAGATCCAATAAGCAAGCATTAACTTAACCTGAGTTACCACTAGGCTTATTAGAACTCAAAGCAATGTTTACGAATGTTTAAAACCGTAGAATACCCGAATGATCACAGATTGTTTACATTTACTTTAGTCAAACTATGAAGTTCACACAGGCACCAAACACACACACACACACACACACACACACATGCACGCATGCACACACACATGCATACGCATGCACATGCACACACAGAACACACATTAACAAAGAAAGGTGAAACAGGGCAATTACCTAGACTCACTTTAACTATACTCATGAGTCAAAAAGCAACCATCAAGTGATCTACACTAATTTCCCCTGGCACAGGTTCACTGGTACCAAGAGCAGGGATGTCCACTGCGTTGTGTCCCTGTGCCTAAAGGCGGCATGGTCTTGTGGGACTCTCGTGTCATCCACGACAACCGCCCGCCTACCCGGAGTACCCAACACCCCAACAGATGGCGCTTTGTCACTTTTGTCAGCATGACACCCGCAGCCTGGGCGAGCGGGTGTGACCTGGAAAAGAAACAGCGCGCCTACTTGGAACTGCTGCTGACCAACCACTGGGGGTCGCAGAAGATGAAGGTGCTGTCGGAGAGGACTCCAGTGCTGCAGAGGCACCTGAGTTTCCAGAAACTACCTGTTGTTGCCAAGAGCCTGGAGGCGCGGCAGTTGGCTGGTGTTGAACCATATGATTTTAGTGATGGAGATGAGAATGGCAAGGCGCGGCCTGTATGGCTTAAAAGTTGAAGATTTGCTGCTGATGCTGAAATGTTGAACCTTATGATTTTAGTGATGAACATGAGAATGGCAAAGCGCCGCCTGGATGGCTAAAAAATTGAAGATTTGCGGGTGGAGGACTCTGTGTGTGTGTGTGTGTGTGAGTGTGTGTGTGTGTGTGTGTGTGTGTGTGTGTGTGTACATAAATGAAAATGTGAATGTAGTTGTGTTTATGGTTTTTGTTTAGAGGTGTGTGTGTGTGTGTGCACGTGTATAGTGGGTGTGTGGGAGGGTGGAGGAGAAGGGGTAACTGTGAATTCTGTTAATGTGTGTGTACAGTGTGTGTACATGTACAAGGGTAGGTGTAAGTGTGTGTGAGTGTGCATGTGGACTGATATTGTGTGTGAATGTTGTGTGTGTGTGTCAGTGTGTGTTGTTGTTGAATGTCTGCAGGTTAAGAAGTGTGTACCAGGTGGAGAGGGGTGTGGAAGGTGATGAGTGGGTGAATGCGTTGTGTTTTTTACATTTGTCTGTGTGTAGCCAAGGATCTTGACATCAGTGGATTAAGAACAGTATATCATGGTGCACATATGTGTGGATGACGGACTGTGTGTGCATCACGATGTGTGTGTGTGTGTGTGTGTGTGTGTGTGCACATGTGTGTGTATGTGTGCGTTTGTTCTGCTAAACATCCAGTGTCTTTCCAGTTGTATCTCAGTGGTGTCATACCATGGAGCTGATCACAACCAGCATCTGTTGCAGCATAATCACTTTGGGGATGGTCGGTCACAATGTAGAGTGTCTACTTCATCGTGGGGTCTGCCACGTGGTAGAATTCATCACTCGTATCTGTTTTCTCTTTTCAATGGCAGGCATGATATTTTTTATTTTAATGTGTGTGGTGACAGCTTTGAAAACACTTGATACAGTTTGTTTGATCTATATACATTAATAAAGTTGAAACTGTACGAATCTCAATGTGTTTGTGTCTGTGCAAAAGTGTGCAAAATAAGTGAGAATGGTAATGAACAATGAATGATTGTCTGAACAGATTTTTTTTGTTTGCTTCTGAAGTATTGGTTCAGCTGTGCCTTTCTAATATTTCAGTGGAAAATCAAACCTATATTATCATCAGCCATTACTGTCCAGTGGTACTGGTTAGTGACCATGATCGTGGTTTGGACGTTGTAGATCTAGTTGCGAAGTGAGGCGACTGCAGGCGGAAATCTAAACAAATATAAAAAGTGTTTATAAGGCTCCACCAAAAACCGTAGACAAATGAGTCGCAAGACAAAACATGACGCATTTCGACCTCTTAGATCTTCTTCAGATAAGATACACAACACTCATGGGCGAATCGGATGAAGACAAGTGATTGCTCATTCATTTTCGTTGTCCTGAGTGTTGTGTTTCTTGTCTAACATGTCGAAATGCGTCATGTTTTGTCTTGTGATTGGCTTGTCTACGTTTTTCAGCGGAGCATTACAAAGACGTTTTAAAAATTTCGACACTGTAGTTTCAAACTTTGTCAGCACCTTTCTGTTGCTGCAGGTAATTCAGGCTCCTTGTTTGATCCTACCCAGAATCGTGGTGAGCATGTAGGAGTTCCAGTTAATGGGTCTCCAAGAGTGTTGCTCAATTTTTTTAATATTGCAAGTGTATGTATCTCACAGCCTGATTGGCACAGGCCTAAGTAAGTAAAAGAATGAATGAATACAAAGACTATTAAATGAATAGATTGATACATAAAGCTTGTTTGAACTGTGTGTCTATATACCGTTGATCAACCCCAAATGGAGTTCACGGTACAACCAGTTGTCTGTATATGTATTAACAAACTAATGCTGCTGGCAAAGAGAAGAACCTAATTACAATGCCAGGGAAAAAAAGAAGAGATCCGAAACACTCATGCTATGATTACCATGGTGCAGTAGTTGGTGTCACAGGTGTGTAGACTCAGAGTTGTAGGTTAGAATCCCATCTGAAGCATTTATTTGCAAGGCTTTTCAGCCTTAGTCAGCTCCTACCCAGAGTTGAATCTGCAATGGGCTCATATCATTGTGGGAAGACAGGTCAGGTGTGATGGCTCAGTGATGAATGGCACAGGTGTGATGATTCAATGATAAATGGGACAGGTGTTATGGCTCAGTTATGAATGGAACAGATGTGATGAATGGGACCGGTGCGATTGCCCAGTGATGTTGTTGTTGTTGTCGTACCCTGGCTAAAAGAATCCAGGGATCATCCGAAGTACTTGAACACAATGGTACAAATGCATCAGCTGGGGGATGAGAACATTACATGTGTGACTCTGACTTCAGATTTGGAGACTGATAATGTTATGCTAGGAGCTTGTCACACCTGAAGACAATCCCTGCATAACTATGCAGAGCATAACAACATTCTGATGTAGCCTTGGTGCTCTAGCCTATGTCAATTGGCCTGACTCAGCCTTAAGCCAAGACGGGCCCAGTGATGAATGGCACAGGTGCAATGACTCAATGGTAAATGGGACAGGTGTTATGACTCAGTTATGAATAGGACAGATGTGACCAATGGGGCAGGTGTAATTGCTCAGTGATGAATGGCACAGGTGCAATGACTCAATTGTGAATGGGACAGGAGCGACAGTACAGTGATGAATGGGACAGGTGTGATGGCTCAGCCATGAACGACACTTGGGTGATGACTTGATGGTAAATAGGACAGGAGTGGTGACTCGGTGGTAAATGAGACAGGTGTTATGGCTCAGTGATGAATGGGACAGGTGTGATGACTCAATGGTAAATGAGACAGGTGTTATGGCTCAATGATGAATGGGACAGGTGTGACGACTCAATGGTAAATGAGACAGGTGTTATGGCTCAGTGATGAATGGGACAGGTGTGACGACTCAATGGTAAATCGGACAGGGGTTATGGCTCGGTGATGAATGGGACAGGTGTGACAACTCAATGGTAAATGGGACAGGGGTTATGGCTCAGTGATGAATGGGACAGGTGTGGTGACTCAATGGTAAATGAGACAGATGTTATGGCTCAGTGATGAATGGGACAGGAGTGGTGACTCAATGGTAAATGAGACAGGGGTTATGGCTCAGTGATGAATGGGACAGGAATGGTTATTCAACGGTAAATGAGACAGGGGTTATGGCTCAGTGATGAATGGGACAGGAGTGGTGACTCGATGGTAAATGGGACAGGTGTTACAGCTCAGTGATGAATGGGATAGGTGTGATGACTCAATGGTAAATGAGACAGGTGTTACGGGTCAGTGATGAATGGGACAGGAGTGATGATTCAATGGTAAATGAGACAGGGGTTACAGCTCAGTGATGAATGGACAGGTGAGATAGGTAAATGACAGGTATGGTCAGTGATGATGGACAGTGGTGATTCAATGGTAAATGAGACAGGGGTTATGGCTCAGTGATGAATGGACAGGTGGTGACTCAATGGTAAATGAGACAGGGTTATGGCTCAGTGAATGAATGTGACATGGAATGGACAGAGTGGTTGATATGCAGATGGTAACATGAAATGGACAGGTGTTATGGCTCAGTGATGAATGGGACAGGAGTGATGACTCAATGGTAAATGAGACAGGTCGTTATGGCTCAGTGATGAATGGGACAGGAGTGTGACTCAATGGTAAATGGGACAGGTGTTACGGCTCAGTGATGAATGGGACAGGGAGTGATGACTCAATGGTAAATGAGACAGGGTTATGGCTCAGTGATGAATGGGACAGGAGTGGTGACTCAATGGTAAATGAGACAGGGGGTTACTGGCTCAGTGATGAATGGGACAGGAGTGGTGATCAATGGTAAATGAGACAGGTGTTATGGCTCAGTGATGAATGGGACAGGAGTGGCGACTCAATGGTAAATGAGACAGGGTTATGGCTCAGTGATGAATGGGACAGGAGTGGTGATCAATGGTAAATGAGACAGGGTTATGGCTCAGTGATGAATGGGAACAGGAGTGGGATTCAATGGTAAATGAGACAGGTGTTATGGCTCAGTGAGTGAATGGGATAGGAGTGGTGACTCAATGGTAAATGAGACAGGGGTTATGGCTCAGTGATGAATGGGACAGGTGTGGGACTCAATGGTAAATGAGACAGTGTTATGGCTCGGTGGATGAATGGGACAGGATGTGGTGATTCAATGGTAAATGAGACAGGTGTTATGGCTCAGTGATGAATGGGACAGGAGTGGCGACTCAATGGTAAATGAGACAGGGTTTATGGCTCAGGATGAATGGGACAGGAGTGGCGACTCAATGGTAATGAGACAGTGGTTATGTCAGGGAATGGGACAGGATGGCGATCAATGAAATGAACAGGGTTATGGCTCAGTGATGAATGGGACAGGAGTGGCGACTCAATGGTAAATGAGACGGGGTTATGGCTCAGCGATGAATGGGACAGGAGTGGCGACTCAATGGTAAATGAGACAGGGGTTATGGCTCAGCGATGAATGGGACAGGAGTGGCGACTCAATGGTAAATGAGACAGGGGTTATGGCTCAGTGATGAATGGGACAGGAGTGGCGACTCAATGGTAAATGAGACAGGGGTTATGGCTCAGCGATGAATTGGACAGGAGTGGCGATTCAATGGTAAATGAGACAGGGTGTTATGGCTCAGTGAGGAATGGACAGGAGTGGGATTCAATGGTAAATGAGACAGGGTTACGGCTCAGTGAGGAATGGGACAGGAGTGGTGATTCAATGGTAAATGAGACAGGGGTTATGGCTCAGTGATGAATGGGACAGGAGTGGTGATTCAATGGTAAATGAGACAGGGGTTATGGCTCAGTGATGAATGGGACAGGAGTGGTGATTCAATGGTAAATGAGACAGGGTTACGGCTCAGTGAGAATGGGACAGGAGTGATGACTCAATGGTAAATGAGACAGGGGTTATGGCTCAGTGATGAATGGGACAGGAGTGGTGACTCAATGGTAAATGAGACAGGTGTTATGGCTCAGTGATGAATGGGACAGGAGTGATGACTCAATGGTAAATGAGACAGGTGTTAGGCTCAGTGATGAATGGGACAGGAGTGGTGATTCAATGTAAATGAGACAGGTGTTATGGCTCAGTGATGAATGGGACAGGAATGGTGATTCAATGGTAAATGAGACAGGTGTTATGGCTCAGTGATGAATGGGACAGGAGTGGTGACTCATGGTAAATGAGACAGATGTTATGGCTCAGTGATGAATGGGACAGGTAGTGATGACTCAATGGTAAATGAGACAGGGTTATGGCTCAGTGATGAATGGGACGGAGGGGTGACTCAATGGTAAATGAGACAGATGTTATGGCTCAGTGATGAATGGGACAGGTGTGATGACTCAATGGTAAATGAGACAGGGGTTATGGCTCAGTGATGAATGGGACGGGAGTGGTGACTCAATGGTAAATGAGACGGGGGTTATGGCTCAGTGATGAATGGGACAGGTGTGATGACTCAATGGTAAATGAGACAGGGGTTATGGCTCAGTGATGAATGGGACGGAGTGGTGACTCAATGGTAAATGAGACAGGGGTTATGGCTCAGTGATGAATGGGACAGGTGTGATGACTCAATGGTAAATGAGACAGGGGTTATGGCTCAGTGATGAAATGGGACATGGTGTGGTGTGATTCAATGGTAAATGAGACAGGGGTTATGGTTCAGTGATGAATGGGACGGGAGTGTTGGGCCTGTGCTAGTAGTAAAAGAAAACACAGACTGGAAACACCCACACAGAGAAGGAGAGGACGGACTGCGTATGTGAATAATATCGAGAGCGTTGAAACACTCGTAAACATTAAGAGGAAAGAAAGTGTGAGTGTGTGTGTGTGTGTGTGTGTATGAGAGAGAGAGAGAGAGAAAGAGAGAGGAAACACACAGTGAAAGAGAGCAAGGTGTGTGTGTGTCTGTGTCTGTGAGAGAGATAGAAAGAACACATACAGAAACAGAAAGAGAGGAAGGTGTGTGTATCTGTTACATGAAACTAGAAGACAGGAAAAGGACAAGGCTCCATTCACACAGTAAAACATGAACATGGACGCAACGACTGTAATAATTGTGATATATGCATTGTATTTCAAACTAACAGTCCATTGTAAAACAATAATTAAAGCTAATTCAATGGCAAGCTTTTGTAACAGATGAGTTGCTAACTCCCACCGCTGTCCTTTCACACGCTCTCTCACTTCCTGTCTTGGCTCAAGTCTGGTGTTTTTTTTCTTTAATTCCATTTTAAAAGAAATAACTCATTCACAACCCTGTCTCTCTCCACTGATTTCATCAACTTGTTTTCAGAGAGAGATGGGTGAAGGTAGAAAGATTGTAAGTGCAAGGAAGGGGAGAAGGAGTAGATGTTGATGAGAGGAGAGAGTGATCAGCATGACAATGTATCCATTTCATGTGTGTCTGGTGTGTGTTCACTTCATGTGCATGTCTGTATGTGTGAGTTCTTTTCATGTGTGTATGACTGTGTGTGTGTGTGTCTGTGTGTGCGCGCGCGTGAGTGTGTGTGTTCACTTCATGTGTCTGTGTGAGTTCACGTCACATGTGACGGTCTGTAAGAGTGATTTTTCTTCTTATGTGTATCTGTTATGTGTATGTTCATGCATGACAACTAAGAACTAAAGGATGACCCACATAAGCTGACAATGTGCAAGTGGAATCATCTGTAAACTGTGCACATTTTTCAAGGAGACCATTCCAAACTCTTCACCTAATATATAACAAAAAAAAGACACTGGCATGTATTAAAAGCATGGATCACAACACCAGGCCAAGTAGCCCAAAACTAAAACAAGTAACAGAAAACTATGCTGTCACACAGGACACAGAAGGAGGCGAGTGTCCAAATGGCAGACCAAGATGTTCTGGATAGATGACGGTGATTCCAATAGGTCCCTTGTCCACGGATGCATGGTTCAGTCAACAGCAAAGAAGGGGAAGGAGGAAGGGGGTGTTTGAGAATACATCCTTGTGTAACACCAGTGAGGGCTTCGAACTGGTCACTGTAAACGTCCTGTGTCGTGATCCCACACTTGACATTGTTATGGACCTGTTCTACGGCCGGCACAACTTGGTCAGCGCACAAGATGTGAAAGGTCAGAAAGTCCAACAGCCTGACGGCCTAGAGACAGCGGACTGTTCTGAGGTTCACCATGTCTAGGGCCCGGCTTTATTGAAGGCGGAGCCTAAGCTTTCTCTACTTGCATCTCAACTTTCTTGGAACTGAAGCAGGTATCCCATTTACAGTTGTGTTGAGAAACAATGGTTTAACAACAGTTGCCACATTTTGACAGCATTGACTTTCATTTTTTAGTTTAAAGCATCATTCAGTAAGCGCATGTATATTTTCAAAACCACAAGGGTGTTGTTTGGTGTCCGTTGATCAACATTATCTCCACTTTTTTTTTTATGAGATCTTCTGTGTAAATTATAACACCACAAAACTCTGCACCCACATGTAAAACAAAAGTCAAATATCACATTATGAAATGGTAACAGCTTGCATAAAACACACAAACAATATTATAGAAAGTAAACTGATTCAAGAACAAATTTAAAAAGAAAATTGGACGGGGTTATGACTTCTTTTTTAATCACAGGAACTCTTGAAATTTACACACGCACACACAGAAGCACAAACACGAATAAAAAAACATTGTTGCACAATGCAAACAAAATTAAATATGTCTACTGAAATCATAAAAAGAAAATTGTACAGAAATTGTACAGATCACAAGACACCCCATTTTCATTTACGATGCAGTATCAGTGTTCATACTCATCACAAAATGCAGCTACTGTTCAGCAGTTTTTAGCATTTTTGATCAACATTATGATGAAGGTAGCAACCAGTCAGCATTCTCTTTTTCAGATGAATAACATACAACACACCTTCTTTCAGTGCTATCCAATATTATGGATGGCAATGTCATACACAGCAAGTATACCTTCAATATGAACCAAAATTATGAATAACAATGTCATGCAGCATGCTTTCATTATTTACTGATTTTATAAGTGGCAGCGTCATAAACAGCATGTGTAACTTTCAATATTACTGAAAATATGCATGATGTCACTGAGCATGCATACTTTCAACATTAACTGTTAGTATGAATGGTGACTACCTACTTTCAATATTGACTAACATGAATGTTATGAGTGTGTAGGTCACAAAGCATGTCTGCTTCAAATCGCACAGCAAAACTGAAGAAATGTATCAGCTCATGTTTGAGAGGGAGGAGTGGGAATGTTCTTGCAGGAGTGGGAGGAGAAAGTTTGTTGGATGAGAGGGGGTGGGTGGGAAATGGGGAAGGGGGGAGTAATGGATTGGCCTGACGAGTCCCACTGCTCCCAAAACACACACACACCACACACACACATTACACCTGATGACTTCACGTCTGAGCTCTTCAAAACTAACACACATTGACTTAAAACCAACCCCAGGGATAGGCTGCTTTGATGTGGGAAGGGAAGGGGGGTCGGAGGAAGACAGATAAAAATAGCAGTATCTCCAGCTGTTAATTTTGCAGTTAAACGCAAATAAGTTGAAAATGTCATACGAATCATTCCATGTCACTCCTAAACTGATTTCAACTTCTAAAAGCATGTGTGTGTGTGTGTGTGTGTGTGTGTGTATATATATATATATATATAAAATGCTTGCATCAGTATATGTTGAGTATGTATGGTTAAGGTTAGGACTGTGCATGTATGCCACTTGCATGTGAAGTATGAACTAATGAATGATTGTAAGTCATAATGTAATTTTGTAAAGCGCCATGAAGAGGTGCCTAGAACGTACTCTGAAAAAAAAATGTTCAACATCATAATATCAAAACTTTCTGCAGCCCAATCGGTCCTTATCTACCACCCTCCTCCTTCTTCTCCCAGACATATGTACATAATGGTCTGTCGTGCCATACTGCTCACATCACTGACCACCCTTTACTATTTGGATCTCCCCATAAAATCAGTCAAAACCGGGGAGAGTCCATCTACAAAGAGTGGCTATCATGTCTGCATAAATGGTCTGCTACAACTAGCTGGCAAGCCTTACATACTTTTCTTCATTAAAAAAAACACACACAAAGAAACCTGACAATATGTTAAAAAGCTAAATATCCAGAGTCAGTTTAGCATGAAGTCTGACATGCATACATTTATTTAAAAAAAAAATTGAACAACATGCAAGAAAACTCAAGATATCCAAACAGGTTAGCCAGAGGCATGACATACAAGGTCTTTCATAGATACATTAGCTTCAATCCTGAACAGGGGAAGTCTATTGAGAAATATGTACTCTGTATCTTCTGTGGAACATTCGACTTGGTTTTAACTGTTACCCTGAAAAATGTGTTTTATAACAACAAATTCTGTGTCAAAGGATTTTCTTGTTTTGATAAAAGTGTGGAATTCTGATTTCAAATCCTTTAATCTGAAAGTTTACATTCATGAATTACTTGCTTCGTGGCATTATGATGAGCATGCACACAAACACACATCACACACACACACACACACACACACACACGAAACAAAATTGTCCTGAAACATTTTCCTGATTCAAACATACACAAAGACATGAGGCGCACTTCTATTTCATAACATATTTGAATATTAAAATGAAATAAAAAGTAACAAAAACACAGACATCATGAAATAAAAAGTAACAAAAAAAACATCATGAAATAAAAAGTAACAAAAAAAAATACATCAGGCACAGATTAAGAAATGCAAACATACATTTGCATGCATATGAGCTCATTAACATATATGCATAACACCCTTACACCTTGCCCCACCATCTTTTAACAGCAAATAAACCAAACCGTTTAACATCTCTCTTAAATCAAAACAAAGCAAACAAACTATACAAAACAAAAGAAACGAAAAGGTACAACAACAAACAAACAAAATAAACAATGCAGAGGCAAAGACAATCAACAAACCAAAAGAAATCACACAAAATCAATGCCAAGAAAATACAACAAATCAAATAAAATATCAAGCACAAAACAAAGTCCAAAATCACTCGCAACAAAAAGAAAAATGCGGTCACAAATTCACAAGCACCATAACAACTCGCACCATTAGGGTTTCATTGACGGGGATCAAAACTGGGCTAACTCTGTTTGGTGGCTGATGGAATATAGACATAACCAGTTTGGCTACTGACAGGAGGTGGAACATTCTGGTTACTGATGGAAGGTGCACTTAACTATTTTGGTTATAGAAGGAAGATGAACTTGACCATTTTTGTTTACTGACGCAAGGGATCAAGTTATTTCACTTATGCATTTTGGTTAATATTGAACGGTTGATTTAAGCAGTAGCTTACAAATGGTAGGTTTCATTCGAAGTAAAGTCTTGTAAAGATGGAAGGTTGATTTACACCGTTTTGGTTACTGATTGAAAGCGGACTTGTATGATTTTGGTTACTAGCAGAAAGCTGACTCACACCATCTTGGTTACTAGTAAATTGACTTAAAACCTTTTTAGATACCGACAAAAGAATGAGATGCATCATTTTGGTTGCTGATGGAAGGTTCTCTTACACCATTTTCATTACGGATGGAAGGTTGTCTTACACCATTTTAGATACAGTTGAAATGTTGATTTACACCATTTTACTTACTTAACGAAGAATGAAAGAACCCTTCCAATGGAAAATTTGAAATTATAACAGCAAAGGTCGGACCTATGATGTTTCTTCACATCAAGTTTATAAGCAACCAGATTCAGTCTGGCCACACCTACCACAGTCAGAGAGGAAACAAACATTAAGATAATGTTACTCTGTGACAATGACATACAAAGCTCATGAAATCATTGTTTTTTGATGATGCTGATGTTGAATTACATAACCCATTATACTCGGTCTAAGCTGTACATGTATATATGCACACTAAAGTACATGAATCTTGATCAAAGTCACAGGGAAAAAAATGGTTGCATCTTTGGCAATGATATGAATGACATGTAAACTTCATCAAAACAAAACAAAACAAAATCAATGGACTACATTTCAAACAAAAATATCCACCCCATATTTTGCATGAGTAACAGGTACATATATGTTTTCTGAAACGCAGACACGTATAAAGAGTTTTCCTATATAAATTCAGCCAAATTAAAAAATCATTATTGATATTCACAGTACAAATATGGCCAGTGTAACCTGAGACAAAGGACAGCATCAAGACGCAATAAAATCTGAAATCCTTGCCTTCAGTAATATCTTTGGCAATGATGAAACAATATTTGATTCAAAACACGGCAATGGGCATGTACAGATGTCTTTCCCACATACACTTACACCAGTAATGTGCACATGTGTATAAATACATGAAAAAGATCACATCCAATCTTATGCAAAACATAAAAACAATGTACTTGCAGCTTCACACACACTTAACCCTTTAACTACCAATCCCACCTGTCTCAGTCTTTCAATCACTTTCTCTAATCCACTGATCCATTCCGTCTACATTTCATTTCCATACAGGTTATCTTGGAAAGGTTGAGCATTCAGATGCTACATTTTGAGCAGGTGGCTTTAGGTTTAAAGGATGATGTTCGCAATTTGCTTCAAAATGTGTCCCTTTTTTTTTCTTCTTTTTGTCACAGCGATAGAAGACAGTCCATTTCACATGATTATGAATGATCTTGCAGCCCCGGCTCCACTTAACTGACAACTTAGACACTGGTGTTGACTTCAAAGATGAGTCTGAAATCTATTCAGACTTAAGTGGTCATAACTTGGAAGGAGTGCGTTGGCACAAACGTAGGAATTGGATCTTCACAGTGTACGTCTATGACCACAATGGTCAGTCATAACTAACAACAATAAATAGACAGACACATGCACATTAAACTACATCCACTGGTAGAATTTTTGCACACATTTGGTACGATTTGGACTTGAAAGGTTTTTATTTTTTTTATGTTTCTTGAAACAGTTCCCTATTCATGATTTTGTCTGGCACTCTAGAAAATCAATTTGGTGATTCCGTACTCGTTGTGGTAGAAATAAGGTTGACCATAACTGAGAAAATGATAGATAAATGGTTAAAGGTTAGTCACCAACATTCAGCATTATGGTAGGAAAATGTATCATCATAAATGAATGAGATAATTAACAGCAACTGCATTTGACTGCACACAAGCATCTAAAAATGAGAAACAAATTATCAATCAACACTGTAAAACAAATTATCAATCAACACAGAAAGACGGACAAATTGTAAATCAAACCAGCCAAAAAAAAAAAAAATGTACTGAGGTAACACACAAGTGTATAACTAGGAAAAGACATATATTTTTAGCCAACCACTTCAGGTTATAAAAAAGAAGAGGCGTTTAATGCTTATCATTCACAAAATAAATCACAGGCACCTTTTGTTTCCATTGACTTTAAAATGTTCAACAAGATAAAGCAAGGGAAAATATTGTCAACCAGCAACAACTGTTGAAATGCTGTCCACTGTTAGCAATGACATTTGGTGGGCGGAACAAATCTCACAGCAATGCCACAACTGATCGAATAATTTATCACAAAATAATCAAAAGACTTTCACCGTCACATCTGAACATTCAGAATACAGAATATGACGCATATTCAACATATAATCATGAGACAATTGTCCAAAAAGGTCTTTATCATCCGCATTCAAGTTGTCATACTACACACGCAGGTAATAAAACAATGTATAAACAAAGAAAGATGTCTCCTTCATTGTACAAATTGTCATGCTAAAGACATAGATCAAGAAACAACGTCTAAAGAAAGAAAGAGGTCTCCTTCAGTTGTGCTAAACAAAAGGTCTTGAAACAATGTCCGAACAACAAGAAGAAGAAAAAAAGGTCTACTTCACCAGTTCCGTTGTCATGCTTAACATACATGTCATGAGACAATGTTCCAACAAACAAAAAAAGCTTTCTTTATTATTCCAGCTGTCATAGTAAACATACATGTCATAATACAATGTGAAAACAAAGAAAAGTCTTTGTCATTGCAATGTCATGCTAAACATACATGTCATGATACAATGTGAAAACAAAGAAAAGTCTTTGTCATTGCAATGGTCATGCTAAACATACATGTCATGATACAATGTGAAAACAAAGAAAAGTCTTTGTCATTGCAATGGTCATGCTAAACATACATGTCATGAAACAATGTCCAAACAAAGAAAGATGTCTTCTTTATCATTCTAATTGTCCACGCTGAAGATACATTCATACAACAACATCCCAACAAAGGTATCTCCTTCATCCTTCCAGTTGTTGTGCTGAACATGCATGCTTGAAACAATGTCCACACAAACAAAAAAGTCTTTGGTCTTCAACACCACAGTTGTCACGCTAAAAATGTAGGTCATGAAACAATGGCCAAAACAAAGATCTTCTTCATCCTTTCAGGAATCTAGCTAACATACATGTTCGAAACAATGACCTAACAATGTCCAAAGAAAGAGCAAGGTCTTCTTCATCATTCTATTTGTCATGCTAAACATACGTATATGAAACAATTTCTCAACAAAGAAAAAAGCCTTCTACATCATTCCATCTTTGTTATGGTAAACGAACTTATATGAAACAATTTCCAAACAAAGAAAAAAGCCTTCTTTATCATTCCACCTTTGTCACGCTAAACATACGTACATGAAACAATGTCTGAATGAAGAAAAAGGTCTTCTCCTTCATTCCACTTGTCACGTTAAGCAAACATACATGAAACAATATCCAAACAAAGGAAAAGGTCTTCATCGCTCCAGCTGTCATGCTGCACACTGCCAGTGAAAAGTTGGTGTAAAGAATGCACTCCCTTTCAGACATTCATTACGGGTGACTATCGTAGGCAGGGCGTCAGCCGTAAGGCGCACAGCTACCGTCACTAGCAATCCCGCACAGCCAATGTAAAGAAAAACACCAGTACAATTTTGGTTTTCAGTGTCAGTTCCCTCACAGCCCAGACAGCAATCAGGACTTTCTCAAGGCCTTCAATGCCTAAACAAAACTATACATATCATTATGGCCACGTAAAGCGATATCACTGATACGGAGATCAATGTAAAAAATGTGGATATGACTTGGTCTAGACAACGGCAATGCCTCACCCACAGGAAAACACACTGACAATAGCAACAAAAGAATAAGCGTTAGCGCAGACGATGACAGCAACCATCTGATAACAAACTGCAACCAAAATTCAACACTCACACTCGAAACTTCTTGCATAGCAGCAGCATCCTTCAACTTACACATGCAACTCCCCAAATTCTCACTCCCTTCTCTCCCACTCCCACTCCTATTCATCTCCCTCCTACCCCTTTCCCTGCTATGCCTCGAACTCGTCCCCACTCTCCTCGCTCTCTATCTTGTCATGGTAGAGGGGCACCACCTCCCCCTCGTTCTCCACAGGGTAAAACCCGAGGTGGTGGTGGTGGGACCCCTGCGCAGGACTGGCATTGCGATAGAAATGATGATGATAGGGGTGATGGGGGTAATGCCGCTCCCTGCCGTGGGGGAAGGCGGAGGGCTGAACACTGCCCGTCCCGCTGGAAGAACCGCTGTGGAAGGTGGAGCCCGGGTGGAAGACCAGTCTTCCGTCCTCCGCTTGGTCCTGTTCCCATGTCACATCCGTCGAATTGCCCAGACCGCTGGTTACCGTGGCGAGGCTGCCGCCCGTCATGGTCAAGGTTGCAGGAGCGCTTTCCTGCCCCTGGGTTTTGCCGGACACCTGCAAGAGAACGAAAGTTCCAGTTTCAGCCTGTCACCTTCTGAGTCTGTATGCCTTGCCCATTTCTGTTTACAGGACGCTGGGAATTGCAGACAACTCAAGACAGTCACAGCCACATCCTAATGTTCTCTAACCTGTAGCCAGCAAAATCATTTGCGAATTAAACTGTCACACAGAGATCCATTCCTGATCCACCTTCCAAGACTGTCTTACCCCAGCTCCAACCCACATGCCATGCTCTGACTCTCAATATCACACTTATCAGATTAAAGCAGAAGAATCATCTGTTACAAAGCACATCTGTAGGCTGTAAGAACGACAACAAAAATGAATCAACAGGAAGCGCTGGAAAATTTGAGGTTACAATGTACCTGAAAAACGCTTGGAACATGGCAAACAGTTCACCTGGTATCATCACAGCAATTAACACAAGAGACTGCTTACTTTGTATCACTCTTTTTACTTTAAACATACTGTCATGTTTGGACACGCTCACTTTTGGGATATTGAGCTCACATCTAAATTTTCAAGGAAAAAAGTCTATTTTGTCTTTAAATAAATTGGTTTGGAACGTAAGACATTATTTAATGCATGCAAAACTGGGTTTTGCCTCTACATGCCTGATACTCTACATATACTGTGATTAAGTCCACACCTGACTATACAGTGCCATAACATGGTGCTCTGTGTGTGCTGTATTGATGTACACACTGCATGATGAATGTTTTGTGTTGTACAGACACAGACCATGACTGATGTACACAGAAGATGATGAATACTGTGAGTTGTACAGACACAGACCATGACTGATGTACACACAAGATGATGAATACTGTGAGTTGTACAGACACAGACCATGACTGATGTACACACAAGATGATGAATGCTATGAGCTGTGTAGACACAGACCATGACTGATGTACACACAAGATGATGAATACTGTGAGTTGTACAGACACAGACCATGACTGACGTACACACAAGATGATGAATGCTGTGACCACGACCAGTTAAAGTGTAAAAGTTGACCAATACAGTTGGTTGTGAGAACTGATTTAATCGTGCAAAGAACACTTCAGACTATGAAACACTCCAGTCAGAATTTGAGACAAAAATAAGGCCTTTTAGTTTGGAAATGAGGGTAAATAAAAATGGCGGTGTCTGAATCATAATTTCATGATCATCAACCCACTTTTAAGGAAGATATACACATCATGATTATCAGGCATTTCTTAACACATACCAAGCAGTAAGTCTGAGGAAAATGTATGTGCTCGTACGCATGTTTATATGTATGCACACACGCAACGCATACACATATACAAACATAAAGATTCACAGATTTAAATGTTCTGTTGCCCCCTTTGTAGCATGGAGAGAGTAAATTAGAAATAAAGCAATGAAAAACACTTATGCGTAGAATAAATGAAAACCTTTTTTTTCTACAACAGTAAGTAAATGCTAAAATCACCTGTTTTCAAAATGAACAAGATCAAACATTTGTCCTGAGTTTAATCAGTCTAAACAATACTTTCTTGGCTCCAGAAAATGGTCTGCAGAAGTTAGAAATGATTTATCAGAAACATGTTTTCATTGGGAAAAAATGCCATCCTATGTGTCAATGTCTTGGGTATTCCATAAGTCCACAGAATTCATTTCCTGTACATGTTTTGTCACAGTCGCTATAAAAATATTCTTTTGATTTCAATCATCAGTTTATGACTGTTACATCAAATCTAATCCACGGGTACATGTATATATCTGGCAAATGATAAATATGTTTTTTCTTTCTGTTCTGAAGCTAGTTTAATATTTTTTATAATACATACATATTACTTTAATTCGAAATTTCATTTCATGATGGACAGTTACGGTTAATAAAATGCTGTTCAAGACAATTCACAATCAATATCATATCATACACACACACACACACACACACACACACACACACACACACACAAACAAAATCTGAAAGATCTTTTTCAATTAATTTTCAATGTTTTCTGGGGGGGGGGGGGGGAGGGGGGGGGGGCTTTACTTCAACTCCGCCTTTTGTTCAAATAGATTCAACTACTGACTTAAAACAAATGCAGCCTGAATCTGTTTGAAATCATTATGCATTCAAATGTCTCAACTGTATAGCCAAGATCCTTCAGATTCTATTCTGTGTTACACAGCTGCTGCAACAAATGAATCCATGTCACATCACTGTGCATTCTACTGTTCAATTGTAGCATGAAAAAGGAAGTAAAATAAGATGATAATAACAGCACTGCTGCTAATAATATCCATATCCATAAATGCCAGGCAGTTGTGAATCAAGAGAATTCATAAAGTCTGTGAAAGTAGTTAACAATCCTTTGGGACTCATCTAGATTCCTTTTCTGAATTCTCAAATTGCATTGACACTCAGATTATGAATTCTCCATAACCAAGCTCCATCCTCCTGTAGGGAATCTTCCATTTGGCAATTTTCCATACCCACATGGGAATCATCCATACTCCATTCTTAACTGCAGTGTGTGTGTGTGTGTGTGTGTGTGTGTGTGTGTGTGTGTGTGTGTGTGTGTGTGTGTGTGGAGTAAATGGGGTGTTTCTTAGGTGCTTCAGTTCACTGGAGGTTACTCACATCCAATTCTTAAAAACAGTGTACAAAAAAACAAACAAACCTTTAGCAGTGATGAAGTGTGACACACAGTGATGACAGGTATGTGCACAACTGACATGTGACTCTGTCTTTTGCCAAAAAACCTTGAAGTCTGGCGTTCCTGTAAATGCTTGCCTGTTTCTCCCAAAAGATTTGTTTACCACTCTAATGTTTGACAGCAGGTGAGGTCCCTAAAGATACTAGCATTTGAAAACAGGAAATTGCTAAGTCTATCACTCCCCCCTCCTCTCCCTCCCTGATTCAAAGGTTTTCTGCTTGCCCAAACAACTAAAGGCAATGGAATGGTGAATGGCTACTTATACACAGAAGATGACATAAAGTGAGTAAATAAACTCATAAATAGGGTCCTGAACAAATAAAGTCCTGAATAGGTCCACCGTGGTCGGCGGTGACTGACACTGTAGTAGCGCAGACAATGCTAGATGGGTGTTGGAGGCCTGACCAGCATGCTGGCTCAATGCGCATGTCAGTGAACTTCTAAGTGTTGTCAGTGAGACGCTTTTCTCCATTTCGTTTGTTTGGTCATCTGGCTGTATATATATGCATATATTTTTTTCTTTTGGATATATAGAGAGAGAGAGAGAGGAGAGAGAGAGAGAGAGAGAGAGAGAGAGAGAGAGACGAGGAGAGAGAGAGAGAGAGAAGGATAAATAGATAGATTGATTGATTGATTAATCCACCTGCAGTGAACACCTTGATGAAACTGAAAAATTGAGCACCAACCACTGATTTGTTCACTCACTTATTTAATTCCTATTATTTTATTTTCATTCTATAATTTTTCCATTTCCAGAAGATCAGTAAAATTCTCCATTGATCTCTGCTGTTTTTAGTGTTTTATTTTCTACCTGTTTTCATTCATAATTGTTGAGTTACGAACTATCCCAGCAAAGAGGACGGTCACATGTCTGGCTGCACACTGTCAGACAAACCACCAAAACAAACAAACAAAGACATGGACCAAAAGCCAGTGCAAGGGGCAAACACAGCAACAAGCGGTGCGTCACACGCCCACACGGAAGGCAGGAGCCGCGTCCTACCAACATTTCCCATCCGTTGGCCCCCACTATCAACACCGGCGTGTTCATCGCAGGCGCGGAGTACATCTGAAAGAGAGGGAGGTCAGCACAACATGGATGACTGCCGCTGTCCTGGACAAGCAAGGTACGGAGGAATGGGGTGGAGAGGGATGGAGGGAGGGAAAGGCGGGTGTGTAAGGGAAGGGTTGTACACTGTTATACCTCTCCCCTAATGGTTCTCTTCCTCCCAGTGAGCAGGGACTGTCACTGCGCTGCCTTCCACAACAATTCACTCATCTGTTGGGATCAGGATGTTCATGTTGTTCACAAATGCCAAAGAAAGTGTAACTGGGTTTGAAACAGGGAGCAAAAGTCCTGCACCAACACACCTGACACCCGGGCATGGCCACAAAAGGCCTGAGGTAATCCAACTGGCCAAATATCCAGTCAGCTTCCCTAACAAGCAATTCAAGCTTATAAAATGGCGAGACTCCGGAACAGACTTTCCAAA
Source organism: Conus canariensis (assembly GCA_033310375.1). Classification (NCBI taxonomy): domain Eukaryota; kingdom Metazoa; phylum Mollusca; class Gastropoda; order Neogastropoda; family Conidae; genus Conus; species Conus canariensis. The sequence continues at coordinate 66,363,481 of CM065718.1, read as the reverse complement.
ATGTGAGCCCCACCCCCTCCCTTTAACCTGTTCACTGCCTATGAGAGGGTGATCACAACACCAACAAGGTGGATCTCTCTTTCTTACTGTAGTTACTACCAAAGTGCCTACGAGCCACAATGGCTGTCCAGCTGCGGTTGCTATCACAGCATCCACAAGATGGATCTATCATTCCTCCTGTAGTAGTTGCTACCACAGTGCAAACAATACAGCTATGCCTGTCCACCTGCAATTGTTAGCATACTACCTCATCACAGCTGTAACCATCTCAAAGCAAGTGCCGCCATAGTGTCCATACCACTCCTATTGCAGTCACTGTCCTAGCTTGCAGTCACTGTCAAAGCCACTATCCCTGTGCTATGGGAGTTACTACCAATCCACATCTTCACTCATCTTATTCATTAGATTTGTGTATTCAACTTACATACATGTCCTGTTACAGCTGCTACCATAGTGCCTACAATACAGTTGTACCTGTCTTATCACAACTGCTATCATACTGCCTATGATACAGCTGTACTTGTTACAGTTGCTATGAAAGCATCGACCAAAGGGCAATAACCCTTCTACTGCAGTCACTATCTTAACCACTATTCTGGTCTTAGAGCTGTTGCTACCATAAGGCCTCCAATAAAGCTACACCTGTCCTGCTGCAGTTTCTACCAAAGCGCCTTAAATAGCTACACCTGTCCTATTGCAGTTTCCGCTATGGTGCCTCAGATAGCCACACTGTCCTATTGCAGTTTCTACCAAGGTGCCTTAGATAGCCACACTGTCCTACTGCAGTTTTTACCAAGGCGCCTTAGATAGCCACACTGTCCTACTGCAGTTTCCACTATGGTGCCTTAGATAGCCACACTGTCCTATTGCAGTTTCTACCTAGGTGCCTCAGATAGCCACACTGTCCTATTGCAGTTTCTACCAAGGTACCTCAGATAGCCAAACTGTCCTATTGCAGTTTCTACCATGGTGCCTTAGATAGCCACACTGTCCTATTGCAGTTTTTACCAAGGAGCCTCAGATAGCCACACTGTCCTACTGCAGTTTCTACAATGGTGCCTTAGATAGCCACACTGTCCTATTGCAGTTTTTACCAAGGTGCCTTAGATAGCCACACTGTCCTGTTGCAGTTTCTACCAAGGTGCCTCAGATAGCCACACTGTCCTATTGCAGTTTCTACCATGGTGCCTTAGATAGCTACACTGTCCTATTGCAGTTTCTACCTAGGTGCCTCAGATAGCCACACTGTCCTATTGCAGTTTTTACCAAGGTGCCTTAGATAGCCACACTGTCCTATTGCAGTTTCTACCATGGCGCCTTAGACAGCCACACTGTCCTATTGCAGTTTTTACCAAGGTGCCTTAGATAGTCACACTGTCCTATTGCAGTTTTTACCAAGGAGCCTCAGATAGCCACACTGTCCTATTGCAGTTTCTACCAAGGTGCCTTAGATAGCTACACTGTCCTATTGCAGTTTCTACCTAGGTGCCTCAGATAGCCACACTGTCCTATTGCAGTTTTTACCAAGGTGCCTTAGATAGCCACACTGTCCTATTGCAGTTTCTACCATGGCGCCTTAGACAGCCACACTGTCCTATTGCAGTTTTTACCAAGGTGCCTTAGATAGCCACATGTCCTATTGCAGTTTTTACCAAGGAGCCTCAGATAGCCACACTGTCCTATTGCAGTTTCTACCAAGGTGCCTTAGATAGCTACACTGTCCTATTGCAGTTTCTACCAAGGTGCCTTAGATAGCTACACTGTCCTATTGCAGTTTCTACCAAAACGCCTCAGATAGCTACACTGTCCTATTGCAGTTTCTATCAAGGCACCTTAGATAGCTACACTGTCCTATTGCAGTTTTTACCAAGGCGCCTTAAATAGCTACACCTGTTCTACAGCAGTTTTTAACAAGGCACCTTAGATAGCTACACCTGTCCTACCCCAGTTTCTACAAGAGCACTTTAGATTATCATACCTGTCCTAGTGCAGTTTCTATCACAGCGCATTTGATAGCTCGATCTGTGTTATCAAAGTTTATAGCTCAGTGTCTTAAATACCTATAACCTGTCCTTTTCCAGTTGCTGCCTTAGTGCCTTGGATAGTTATACCTGCCCTGTTGCAACTGGCACCATAGTGGCGTAGACAGCCACACCTGTATTGTTGCAATTGCTACCACAGCACCTTCACGATGGCTGTACCTGTTCTACTGCAGCTGCCACCACAGGACCTCAGATGGTAATACCTGGCCAAGTACAACTGCTAACACAGCGCTCTACATGGTTACACTTGTCTTACAGCAGCTGCTAAGACAGCACCTTTCAGATGGCAATACCTGTCCTATGCAGTTGCTGCCACAGCGCTCTAGATAGCTACACCTGTCTTACTGGAGTTGCTATCACAGTGCCTTTAAGATGACTTTACTATCGCATTGTTGCTACATAGCACCACAGAAAGCTATACACTTGTCCTATGGCAGTTGCTACCCTAGTGTCTACAAGCTGGTGATGCCTGTTCTATTACAATTACTACTGTATCGTAACATTCTTTTCCCATTACTTTCATGTCAGTCTGTCAACTTCGTCCTCTCCAGTGTTCCATCGATCCTGCTTAATTCAGCTGTAGTTTATGACCACAGCATCAAAGCTGAATGAAAGATATAGACAAACATAAAACATACAAAATGCTTATACAATGTTCTTTGCCCCAAAGTATGCAGCTGAAATTTTGGCAAAAAGCAGCATTTTGATGCACTGTTCAAAAAATGTCTCTGCTGTTGAAAATAACTATTTCAAACTCTTTCAGACACACATTATGACACTGTCTTTGTACAAATATCAATGAGCATTTTTCTGATGCAGTTCATGTCCAAAGATCTATACATAAAACACACAAGTAAATGATGTGCAACTGAACATCCTTTGTAAGATCTTTCTGTCTGTGTTACTCTATCTGATATATGGCACTTGAGAAGCATCAAAACCAGAAAAAATTTTAACCATAAATCTTTTTGAAACAAAGTTTTGTGATCTAAAAAAATGTAAACTTAAAGAAAATCATTTTTCTTTTTCTTTTGTGGTGCCCTTTGTAGCTTCCTGACTCTTGAGCAAGAACATCTTTGACCAGTTGATCCATCCATCATTTATTTTTTCACTCACTCATTCCTCCATCCTTTTCATTTGCTCTTTCAAGCCTTGTACCTGGTGTCCAACATACCCCCCTGTCCCTGTGCCGGAAGTCTTTGACTAATTTATCCATCCATCATTCATTTTCTCACTCACTCCTTCATTCCTCCACACTTTCATTATTCTTTCGAGCCTTGTTCCTACTGTCCAACATACCTCCCTGTCCCTGTTGTGCTGGAAGTCTTTGACCAGTTTATCCAGCGTCTGTTTCTGGGCGGTCAGCGCGTCGACGCGCTTCTGCAGGTGTCGGTTCTCGTCCTCCAGGTAGCTGACCCGCAGCTCCAGCATGGACAGTGAGCGCGACTTGTCGCGAATGGCTTCCTCTTGCTCGCTCATCCTGAAACAGGGGTCCCGCACTGTGGGGACATCACTCTTGTCTGACTGGGTTGCAAGAGAGAAAACAGCTAGGGCTGCTTCAGTACCAAATATGTTTGTATCGTCAACAATTAATTTAAAGCAAAGCTGTCCGTTTGAGAAACCAAATCTGTCACATGATCAAGTATGATATCCTCAAATCCAAGGAGCATTCCAATGTGTTCTGTATGGAAATAGAAGCCAATAGGCTTCTGAAGGATAGGCGAATACAAGCTTAACATTCAAAAACACCCTCATCTTCAGTGTGAAAGCTTTCATGGGAATCGATCGATCATTTCAAGGTTTGTCTCTTTTGGTGTTTTCAGCAAACTGATAGATCATTTCAAGGTTTGTCTCTTGTGGTGTTTTCAGCACACTGATAGATCATTTCAGGGTTTGTCTGTTTTGGCATTTTCAGGGAACTGGTAGATCATTTCAGGGACTGTCTCTACTGGTGTTTTCAGTGGATTTATAGATCATTTCAGGATGTGTCTCTTGTGGTGTTTTGAGAAAACTGATAGATCATTTCAGGGTTTGTCTCTTTTGGTATTTTCTGGGTATTGATAAATTGTTTCAGGGTGTGTCGCTCTTGGTTGTTTTCCATCAGTTAACAAGAATCGAGGGGACAATCCCAATATGGACCTGACTAGTTAACATTCTTCCGTCTCTGGGCTTGACATCTCTGTGCCAGGTTGAGACAAACACTGTGACCTGACCCGAAAGTGATGAAATCTGTGCATTTACACTTTCTACTTAAGAAGGCCACAGAAGGAAATAAGATTTAAGAGCAATGAAAGCTAATCAACAAACAAGAGTGGTAAGTAATCCTCCTGAAAGAGTAACAAGATGCAAAGCATATAAACGTACTTCCAGTTTATCTTCCAGAAAAACGTCACAATCAAACATGCATCATAATGTATTTGATGTCACAATCAAACATGCGTCATAATGCATTTTGTCACTGAGATATTCCATGAAGAAAAAAACGTTTTGGGCAGTTATAGCCATTTGTAACAGCTATTCTGGTAAAATAAAACATCGGGCATCAACCGTGACCCATAATGAACATACCTACAAATTTTCAGAAAGATTGGCCCAGAAGTTTTGTCTGGAGCGAGTGGAGCACATTTTGACCATGGACAGACACATAGACAGCATTTCTTCGTTCCCATTGTAAAGTACTCCCAGATCTATAAGAACTGGGAGTACAAAAAAAGAGCATGTAAGTAGTGGTTAGGACAATAGGTCAGCTTTAGCATGGATTGTTTGGGCTGCACAGGCTCTACAATCAGAAGAATTGTATAGTCAGAGAAACTTTAAGAAATGCTTGACAACAGAAGACCTTCAGAGAAACTCCCACCCCCATCCCTCCACCTGATACAAACACTGTGGCTCTGAACTCTTTAAAATTCTTTGTGGGCTGAGCTGCTTCCACGTCAGATTTAAACTGTACGGACTATGAGGTTTGTATGACTGCTCAGACTGCCTGGAAACCCCATGACTCAAAACACTGGTGTTCGATCCTCTTGCTCCCTAAATAAGCACTTTGTCCTTAAGGCTGCTGCCCCATTTCTTCACAAAGAGGACAGAAGGAAAAGACAAACAAGAAAATAAAGGAACCAAAAGATAGATCAGGAGAAAATATAAAAATAATGCAGACCGAAAGAAAATACAGAAAATGAAAGGAGGAAAAGAGAGAGAGAAACAACATCAATGGACAGAGGGAAAGACAGAAGGATAAAACAACAGAGGGTAGAAAAGACTGACCAAGAGAAAAAAAGGAAAGGGAAAGAGGGAAAGACAGAGTGGGAGAGAAAATAAGGAAGTGGAGAGAAGGAAAGACAGACAAAGCAAATAAAGAATGCTGAGGTAGGTACAGACAGACCGAGAGAAAATGTGGAAACTGATAGGAAGGAAAGGCAAACAGAAAATAAGGAAAATGGTGAAAAGTGGTGAAGGGCAGACTGATGGAAAAAGGTGGAGAAGGGAGGGAGGAACAGACAAATGGAAAAAGAAATCAAAGAGGATGGAGAGAAGAAAAGACAAAGAGAAAAACCATGGAAACTGAAGGGAAAGAATAAATGACAGATGACAAAACCTGGAGGACGAAAAGGGATGGAAAGACACAGAGGAGAAAAAAGAAAACGGCAGGGGGAGGGGGGGGGGGGGGGGGGTGAGGAAAAGACAGAGGGGGAAAAATCTGGAGAGAAGAAGGGGGAAAAAAAAGCAGTGCCTTGAAAAAAAACATGGTGGAGGGAAGGAGCAACGAACAGACAGGTTGAAAAACATGGAGGCTGAAAGGTAGAAAAAAAAAGAGTAAGATGGAATAACATCGAAAGCAGGTGGAGGGGAAAATGTGAGAATAATAAAACCAAAAGAAGAACAACCCAACTGATAGTTACAAATGAGAATAAAAGAAACAATCTCCTAGCATTTTCCACTTGATGCCAGACTTTAGAGGTCAGATGCTGCTTGAGCAACAATCATGGGTCAATACTAGACTAATGAATCAGTTTTCTGACATGCACACACGCAACTAGGAAAGGACCTCACCTCACACATATTTCTATGTTTTCTGATATCAAAAAGTTTGCGTGCAGATAAATCTGTTCCTCCCATGCCCACCCCAAACACACATCCCCACCCCCAATCCCCAACCCTACCTCCCCACGCCCACCTTTTTTTTTTTTTTTTTGGTGGGGGGGGGGGGGGGGCAGATATTCCTGCATTTTCCCCCAATATCATTACAACCAAACCACTTACCAGTATACCAAAAGTTCAAGGAACTAGTCAATGACTAATCCAGAACCATGGTCACAATCACTGCATCAAGGGCATGGTCATACCGACTTTAGACCAGAATCAACAAAATCACTGGATGAAACCATGGTCAATATGGTGACCTTAAGCCGCAATTATCACCGTCAACGAATGAAAGGCTGTCATTGGTAATTTTAAACCAGAATTAACATAATAATTGTATAAAAAGCATGCTCATGGGTGACTTTAAAGAGGAATCATCACAATCATTATATAACAGGCATGGTCAATACTGACTTTAAACCAGACTGAACACAGTCACTGCACAAAAGGCAAGGTCAATGAAGACTTTACACCAGAATCACTACAATAAACGTATGAAAAGTGCGGTCAATAATTAATTTAAACTAGAATTGTCTCAATCACTTTAAAAAAAAAAAAGTGGCCGGTGTCTCACTGTTAAGTGACCTGTGAATGCTTTACAGTTAGTTTCTCTCTCCACAGTCATTAAGACAGAGCACAGACCAGCCACTCCAGCTCAAGACAGGAAATGGCAGCTAAACTATTAGCGCAGAGTAAAAACCAATCAGACTGGAAATTGTTCATCCCACTGCCATGCTCCTGGACTTGGAAAGGACTGCCCGCAAATTCACATTTCTTTTCTTCTGTTTCTTTTTATTTTTAAAAAGTCTATTTGCGTCTGATTCCAGCAAACAGTCAGACCCACAGCAACTGATGGTGCACATAGATTGTTTCTACCTTTCAAACATCACACCACACACAGTGTTTTTATTGTTATCTCTCTCAAACACAGAGTCAGAAGACACACAGTGCAATCCTCAAACAACAACCATGTGCTTCATCCCGAAAAATTGCTAGGTGCAGGAACTTAGAGATAAAAAAAAAAAAAAAATGGTGGATTCAATTCATGGCTCTTAGGCACCACTCACAGAACTGAAGTCACTGCAAGGGTCTGAAGTGCCAGTTTTTCTCATTCTTTGTGGATAATGTATGATGATTCTGAATAAAAGATGCTGAATGATGGAAACAAACATTTTAACGAAAAAAGTCTTTTTTTCTGTACGGTATTATGTTAAGAACAAAGATGTTAAAAAAGTATGCACTGTCTCACAAGCACCTACAGTCTACTATAGCTACAAATTCTACAACAAATCAAATCAAACAAAATGAAGATCTACATAAGCATAAGTTAAAAAAGAAAAGAAAAGAGAAGAAGGTAAAAAAAAAAAAAAAAAAGCCCCAAGAAAACCACCATGAATGTATGTTTTTCTTTTTTCTAACAGTGACAGTTTTAAACAGATAGGAATCTATAGCTGTTAATCTTCTTGAGTCAAAATTAGGGGATGAAGGGGGCGAAGTTGAGTGAACAAAGGGCAACTGGGCTATTAACTAAAAGCATTTCTATCCCCGTAATGCTTCAGTTGAAAAAGGTGGGGGGCTAAAATAAAAATGCATTTTCGATATATATCATAGCCAGTATCCACTAACATCATGTGGACTTTATTTTGCAATAGTTCATGGTCCCTATTGAAAGAAAAACAACAACAAAACAAATAACCGCCTCAAACACCACATTTTAAACAAAACTTTGAAATTTTTTTTTTCCACTAAATTCGGGGTTTCAGAAATTATTTTTAAATAGGGTAAATTCCAAAAACATTTGGGAAGGCTGACAGACATATGAATCCCATTCCTTTTTTTTCTTTTTTTTTTTGCTGTCCTATCTTCTGTGCCACCTCAGTGGCAGTACACCCACGCTGCTCATTCCGACTCTCCGTCCACAGCCACAGCCCAGTCAGTCCCTACGCAGCTCCGGCACCGGGAATCCACAGGAAGCAGTTAATATCAAGTCGTCAAGAGGCAACCCACCAGAGGAGACACTGCACTGCTGCCGAGTCACTTCGGTGGTGTTCAGTGGCGCCTGTTCTGATCCAACATACGCAACAAAAAAAACTACTAAGCTCCCTACTGACGACAATAATTGCTTAGTCGCAGAGCCGGCATGAGTGAGCTCTCCCTCTGAAGGGCGCCACCATGTTCGTCTAACAACAGCCCCCATGGACTCGCTGATACCGGTGACCCTGATGGAACCAAACAGGCCACAGACATGGAGAGGACATCGGAACTGTGGTCACCATGACAGCAGATGAATCCCATTCTTATTCATCTTAAAAAAATACAAATAAAAAGAAAGAAAACTTTTTGCACCTACGTTGTGTGTATCTCTGCTTTATAAGGGACTTTTGCAAATGACGTTTTGAAAAATCTTTATTACAAAGCAAAGACAATTGCCACTAGCTTAGAGAGAGAGAGAGAGAGATAGAGAGAGAGATGAAGTGTAAAAAGTAGGGAAAAAAATTAATGGATGTCTAGATATGAAAATATGTATATGAAACACAAAAGAACATAAATGTGTTTGCTTCTAGACAACAGCTACAAAAAAAAAAAAAAAAAGAAAAAGAAATAAGGAAACAAAATGAAACAAACTAAAGATACAGTGCAAAGTGCTAAGAACTTTATAAGCTTTAAGGCCTATTCAAAGATTAAGTATTACAAATATCCACGATCATAAGAACTTTCTCAGTCGGAAAAAAAAAAAACAATACAAAACAAATTTTAAAAACTTCATAAAATACCACAGTTATCATCTACAACAATACTGGTAAAACCCTTTCAAGGCCAGTAATACATCCTACTGTGTCATGTCGTGCAGACTGATTAAAATCTACAACAAAAACAACAGAAATTCACGCAGTTGGCAGCAAGACTTTAAAAAAGAAGCATCTCTAAACAAATTAACTCCGTAACGCTGTTACTTTGTCTAATATCATTTAAAGTGAACAGACGTTAAATTGAAGAACTAACTAACTAACTCCGTTACTGATACTCTTCAATTAACTCCCATGATGAAAGATAGGTCTGGACATAATTCTAATTTTCTCTGGCAGTGAAAGGGTTAACAGAGAGGCCCTTAAAAAAAATACTACATCTACTTCTTCAGGGTGTGCGTCAACAGCTACAGTGCAATTCCTATTCTTGTCTTTTTTTTTTCTAATTGTATAAATACTGCTCACTGCTGGAGCAGTCCATCTACCAACCCTCCCCATCCAACTTCCAACTAGTGCAACAGTTTGGTCAGTTCTAGCGAAAGCGGTAGGCAGCATATTATTTTTTTCTTCTTTTTTTTTCTGTGCTCCAGTGCTGTACCTACCTGCTCAAAAGCACCAGGGCTCACAGAAGTTTGCAAGTCATCAGCCGACAAATCGACAACAGAATGGAAAAAAAAATGAAAAAAGGCAATTAGTGACGATACATCATTCTGGTTCTCATTTTGTATGACATAACAAGCTCCTCTTTAAGAAAATGCCATGATAACACATTGGTTCTTGTTCTTCATGATACAAAAAAGTTCCTCTTTCACAAAACGTCACAATAATATCTGTTTGTACACAGTCAAAAGTGTCACGGTAAAGCTACACCATGATCCAAGAAGTTATTTCTATTTGATTCCATTTCTCATTCCTGTGGATTTTAAATGCACAGCCCAAGTAAATCAGGAAGAAAGTGGCACACAAAAAATGGACCAGTGCCTCAATCACGTGATCATTCTAGTGACCGATCATTCAATCTTCAACAAACATGGGTGGCAGCTCTAACGGTCATGTGATCATCAGTGATTCAACCCTTGGCAAACGAAACCAAACAGCACACAAAACCAACCCCAAACCAAATATTTTCCATGCAGGTAATTCAATAAGAAAGCGTGATACTCCAGAAGGTTTTAGCTCTTTGATTCATGCAAGGGAAATAACTGGCCTCCATCCCATGTAGTTTTATCTCATGCAAAGGATGTAAAGTCCATGCCTGCGCATTCAGTCTAGTGCATCCAAACATCAGTTATGTGAACCATTCCTGTTCTTTCTGTGTGTGACTGCTGAGTTGAGCATGCTGAACAGTAAATTCCACGTACCACAACGGCGTCCCTGGAAAATTCAGAACTGACCCTTGTATACTTAAGAGTTTATTATTGTTATTACTGTTATTGTTACCATCATAATCATCATATCTATGATCATATTTATAAATAAGAGTTGTGCAAGTACTTTTAAACAGGGAAAAATTTGAACCATTCTCTTTCATTGTGTTAATGTTCAATTTTTCCATTGCTGTCATCAAACATACCACTATCTTCAACATCAATATAATCATTACCACTACACTGCTATCGCATTCTTTATGATTGTCGTCATATTATACAAACCATTACCATGGAAATCGCCATTTTTACTGCATCTGCAGTAAGTACATGGAAACAATGAATGAAGAAATAAAGATCTGTTTCAAAACCATTACGACACAGTAGTCAAGGTCATGATCAATACTGCAGGTGTCTGTATCTCTCAGACCTGGTTGCTCCTGAGATCTGTTATGAAAGGAAGCAAAGAATACAGCCCTATCACGTAGTCTCTGACCAGAACCGAATTCCATTACATCATCCTCACTGATCACAGTCTGAAAAATGAAATATCTCAAACAGGCATCACTAGTTTACCTTATAGCTACAGACATTTTTTTTAGGTAACATCTAGTAACTTCTGCTTCTAGAAAATTGATTCCCAAAGAGGTCAACGAAATTTTGAAGTCAGTTCCTTTGAAGTCAGCCATCTACATCGCGGCCACCACACCAACCCTCAACCAGGTCAGGGGGAGACATATCCTGCCATCGGTCTACAACTGCCTAGTTCGGTCGCATGACATGAACTCGATTCACGGGCGTGCGCACCGAACACAGTTCACCCCATCAGTCGAACAGTGCTGACGAAGGCTGCCGGATGGTAGCCGAAAGCTCCGCTTCCGCCCGTCTATCTTGAGAGACCAGGTACGAATGTTTGATCAGTTCCTTTTCTTCCAGAAAAATTCACTTAAAAATTGTTTCACATCAAAGCCATACCAA
>CM065718.1:66332207-66347207 GCA_033310375.1 Conus canariensis | reverse complement strand
GGTGTTCCACAAGGCTCTGTGTTAGGACCTCTTTTGTTTACAATTTACGTAAATGATTTGCCTTGTTTTGTTAAATGTAAATGCGAAATGTTTGCAGATGATACATCTCTTCACGAAAACGACTCTGATGCCTATGAATTAACAATTAAGCTTCAAGCAGATATCGATAAACTTACTGAATGGACACAACTAAACCATATGTCTTTAAATGCTATTAAAACAAAGTGCATGTACGTGTCTACAAGACAAAAACGACAAAAAATGAAATCAAACTTTCAGCCTTTACTCATATCCAACAATAAAGTTGAGGAAGTCAGTTCACACAAAACACTAGGTGTCATTATTGACAAAGATTTATCTTGGACTGAACATATAACATTCTTAGCAAAACGCCTTTCAAAAAAAATATTTCAGTTGTCTCGGATAAAAAATTTCCTCGATGGCCACTCTCGAAAACTTTTTTTCTGCGCACATATTTTGTCATTAATTGATTATGCATCAACCCTTTGGGACAACTGTAGTGAACATAATTTAAAATTAATTCATCGTCTGTACAAACGAGCTTTGAAATTAATATTGTTAAAATCGAGCTCCCTAACTGATGAAGATTACAAACAACTCAAAATATTAACCTTCCCAAACAGACTCTTTTTCAATAAAGCCCTTTGTATGCATAACGTTATTAATGGAACAGCTCCCCAAAAGATTACAGAAACATTTAGAGTCAATTGCCATAGACATAATCATTTATTGTCCATTCCTAGACCACGCAACAATTTATACAAATCCAGTTTTGTATATTCAGGTGGAAATCTGTGGAATAAACTCACAAAACCCTTAAAAAATACAAAAAATAAAAACACGTTTAAGAAAAAATTGAAAGATTATCTCATGAATCGTTAACCACATATGATACTGAAAAAATGTCCATCCTGTGCAGAAAAGAAATACATTGGTAAAGATATACACTTCGTGAATGTAACCATAGGGGCGGCAATGAGCATTGATGCCTTTTACGTGAATGGAAGTCAGTGGGTAAAGGGGAGGAGAGGGGAGGGGGGAAGACGGTATGTTTACTTTTCTTTTGATGAAAGGCATTGTACACGATTTGATTTTTTTTTCTCTTTCTTTCTTTTTTCATAGATGGCTTGATGTAAAAAAGCAGATATGTTGCTTATTCAATGTTTCCATCTCTAAATAAAATGTTGACTTGACTTGACTTGACACACACACACACACAGACATACACACACATGCACACATATGCACACACACACACACACACACACACACACACACATACATACACAGAGCAAACTTTTTTTTAAATCCCTCCTTTCTCACCTGGCTTTCATGAGTTTAGTTTTGGTCCGGTGCTTCCTCTCCTCGTACCTCTGAAGGTCAATGTCGTGCCTCTGACCGCAAGTCAAGAGTTCACACTGCAGCGCCTTCACCTCCTGCTGGAGAGTGGTGATCTGCTCCATCAGGCCCTTATGGGTCGAATCTGACAACTTGTCCTGGGGACATTTTTTCATGGAATAAATGTTCTTCTTTTTCTCTCTCTTTTTTCTTTTTTTTTTTGTTTGTTCTCAGCTTCAATCTGCATATATCATACCCACAACCTCAAATAGTAAATTGAAAACAAATTATCCACTATTTTTTTTATTTCTGATACTTGTAAAGTGAACCACAATTCTTCTTCCACATACCAGTCATACTAATAATTTTTATCCATTTTGGGCGCAGTTGATGAGAAAGCTAACACTGCTATCTAAACCACTGAAGTTCATCCACTTCCAACTACTGATGAATTCAGATCACATACCAGCTGCAGCGGCGAAGTGATTAGCGTGACAGGATGTGGGCTGGGAGATCATGGGTTCGAATCCCAGCACAAGCATTTACTGAGACATTTTGGCCCTTGCTGGCTCCTACCCAGAGCTGCGTGTGTTATGGGTTCATATGGCAAAACTTGAACCATACAGTCATATTTCATCCGCTGAATGGATGACTCTTTAATTGTGTTGCTCAGCTTTCCTTATGAACACTTCAGGTGACTGTCTCTCTTGGGCCTGGTTAATGCCAGGAAATATCAAAAGAAGTGTAAACGTGTATCGAATCCATGTGATAAACTTCACTGACCTACCTTCAAGAATTTGATACAGACTCAGGTTTAAATCCATATGATGAACTTCACTGCCTAAATGACATACAATTTCAAAAGTTTAAGATTTCTTGTTTTCTATTTCTGAACAACCATTTTTTTTCTTTTTTCTATTTTACACTTGAATTTCATTTTTTTTTTAATTGACACTTTTGTCACTGACTTCTGACAGACAAAAAATGACTATTTTTCTTTTAAAAAGAATCAAAACAAAAATATTTTGTAATCTTCTTTTTTTTAACAACTTTTCCTAAAGTCCTATGATTTTTCTTTCCATCATTCCTTCTGAGGGCAAATGTATGGTTTTGATTGGACTGAAAGGATTTTTACAGTGCTTAAGAGAGAAAAAGTTAACTTCTTGAACCTTACTGGCTCTCGGGGCAGTGAACTGTCAGAGACTCACTGTATCAAGAACAAGGCATGATAAAAGGCAAGCCCATCCCCCTCCTTCTGCCACGTTTGACCTTCCCTGAAGTGAATCAGGTACCAATTTATAGACTAATGGACAGAGAGGGTTTTCAAGTTTTAAAAAAATCCAACCACACATGTGGTTTGAACTCTTGACTGTCAGCTCTGCAAGCAAATGCTCTAACCATTTGACTACGGAAACCCCTCTTAAAAAGCAACCATATCTGTTCCCAATGGTTTTTATTCAGCTTTCTACCAGTTACAGCTAAAAAAGATAATACCAATTTCATACAAGATATGAAATGAGTTAGCATATAAATGATGTAACAAAAGGGTTGTTTTCTGAAATAGAATGGCCAATGCTTCACTGCCAACACACACACACACACACACACACACACACACACACACACACACGAATGGCCAATGCTTCATTGCAAAAACAGATGCACGCGTGCACATGCGTTCACACACACACACACACACACACACACACACACACACACGAATGGCCAATGCTTCATTGCAAAAACAGATGCATGCATGCACATGCGTTCACACACACACACACACACAACACGAATGGCCAATGCTTCATTGCAAAAACAGACGCACGCATGCACATGCGTTCACACACACACACACACACACACACAACACAATCACCATACAAATGTAACACACATTCTCATTTAGACACATACATTTGCATGTGTGAGTGGTTTGTTTATCTTACACTCTTTACTCAGAAGCTTCTAATCCTTTCTTTGGTTTCATTCCACACCACCAGCATGTCAATATGTGTTCACAGCTTCAGAGTGAACATACTCCACACTCTGTGTTTTAAGCAGAAACATCACACACACGCACACATACACGCACACACACACACACACACACACATACACACACACACACACACACACACACAATACACATACACACACACACACACACACAGACTACACACACACACACACACACACACACAAACACACACAGACTACACATACATACACACACACACAAACACACAACACACACACACACACAACACACACACACACACACCACACACCACACAGAGTCACATCCACTGACCTGGGAAGCCGGCCTGATGTTGTCGTTATGATCCTGAGCGGTCATGTCATGCAGCCTCATCTTCAGATCCTGGACGGTGTACTGCAGGTCTTTGTTGTCCGTGGCCACTTCCTGCTCCCGCTGCTTCAGCAGCGACACCTGGTGTTTGAGTTCCCCAACAGTCTGCTCCATCAGCGTCCTGCCATTAGACAACACCTTCTGCTCACTGTCTGTATCAGAGACTGTGACACAGGGTGCTTGGCCCAGCAATGTGCATTTTATACGGGCCGGAATAGCTCAGTTGGTAGAGCGCCAAACTCATGATCTAGGTGATCCTGCGGTTGTGGGTTTGAATCTCCATTTATAGTCTCATTCGAAGGACTTTATGGGGAATGGAGTCAAAACCTATGTTAACTCTGAGGCAAAAATCCCCTGTACCGAAATTCGAACCCGCAACCCCAGGATCACGAGTCCGGTGCTCTACCAACTGAGCTATTCCGGCCCCTGGGATTGGTTGTGATTCCATTTCTCAAACAGTCCTTCCAATGAGACTATAAACCAAGGTTCCGTGTGTGAACGCACGCATAACATCTTGCACACACGTAAAATCCCATAACCAACTTTCAGAAGAGAAGGCCAGTTTGGCCATTGGCTTGGATGACATGTTACACATGGCATGCATCCTGCGTGAGAAAATGAAAGAATGAAGGAAGTAAGGATACTGAGCAAACTATATTGACTGGATGACACGAGAAACGACTGAATGAAATGCTGGCAGGCAGCTCTTCAGTCAGCACTACCTAGGTAGACAGCCCATTGTGTATACGAAAGTGTGGATTGTCAGCACCTAGAACCTTTGTCAAGGCACTTTAAGGAAAAAAAGCTATGTTATGTAAAGACTGTTTGTGAAAGAAACCACGTGTTCTGTTTTATATTATGTTCAAGATACATTGAAAAATATAACATGAATAATCTGTTGATATTTGGTAGTCATGAAATGCATAAAAGTCTTCAAAACACTGTGAGTTAGTGCCTCTTCATGCTACAAAACATAACCATCTTGCTGTGACCCACAACTGGCTCTGAGGCAACATGCATTAGAAAGGTCACAGTTCAGTAAAAATTGATAACTGAAGTGTTGGAAGACGAAAGAATTCTTTTATGGTTTTATGTCCAAAATACCTTCTAAGACTAGCTTTTCATCTTGTGAGAAATTACAGAGGTCGATTAGGATGAAAAAAAAAATGTCCTCAACACCCCAAGAATGCCAAGGCATGTTTCAGCTTAGAATGTTATCTATTCATGCCTCGCAGCTCATGTGAGAACTGGCCTACTGCAACTTGGCCTTCTCTTGGCAAGTTCAATATTTGAGATAATCATCAGAATCATCAACCAGTTTTGGCTGGAGTCACCGGCCTCTCCCAGCTGCATCAGTTCTGTAACAGTCCTGAGGACCATGGAGACATGGCAGCGTCTCCCCCTATCCCTCTCCCTGCACTGCATTCTAGACCCCTCAGTGCCCTGTGAGTGAAGAGGAATGGCTGGGGAGTGCCGTCTTCATTGATGATGTGCTTTTCTGCATGCCCCCAGCAATCACCCCCCCCCCCCCCAGCAAAGTTCAGTGTCGTTTTCCAACTGTTGAATGAAATAAATAAATAAACAAATGACAATACAACACACTTTTATCTCCATTGGTAAACAGAGAATGATTAATCGCAATTTGTTTGTTCAATTCATTTTTGTTGTAACATCTTGCAATGCCACTCTATTCTCTCTGTTCAGTATTACTTTGCCATGTGGTTCAATTCGTTGGTGAAAAAGAATCAGAGTTCTTTGGTTCAGCATCTACCCCTCAGAAATTACAAAGTTATGAATTCAGTTCCATCATGTGTCACTCAAATCTGGTTGGCTCAAATCAGCTGTAATGGAAATATTTGCTAACTTTGGCAGCTTTCAACAATGAAGGTTAAAACTCATAACATGCTTAGTTTTTGAATGCACCATTCTAAATACTCATATGAACCTTGAATCCAAATGCGGAATTTTTTTCATATATTTTCTTATATATATATATATATATATATATATATTATGTGTGTGTGTGTGTGTGTGTGTGTGTGTGTGTGTGTGTTGTGTGTGAAATATATATATCACAGCACACTCAAATTGTGGAGAAAAAAGAATAAAAGATGCAAGTTATCAAAATTCATAAAATTACATCATGGAGAGCTGTCAATGATTGAGCCAGCCATCAGCGATAAACAGAATCATGCTGTGCACAGTTTGGCTAGTTGTAATTCTTTTGGTTAGTTAATGTACATCCATGTCGAATGAAGAAAAAAAAAAAGATGAAATTCTCATCCGCCATTGAATTCAGCCATGTGGAGGTGACCTGCTCTGTTTCCTGCTATGCAAATGAATCATGTCACCAGACAGTGCTCCATCATCGATCAAACCAGGGAAAGGGATAACCACTATGACCTATTGACTAAAAATTGTTGCTAGTGCTACACTACTGTGATTTATTTATTATGATATTCGAATGGGCCTCTAACAACTGCTACAACCAATCTATCAATTACTGTTGACCCCCTAACAATGACAATTACTGTGGCCTCTCTATCAGTGATAGTCAGCTGGGCCTTTGTGTCACAATAACTCATTTATCAATTACTGTTGACCCCTTAACAATGACGGTTTATGTGAACCATCTATCAGCGATTATCAGCTGGGCCTTTAAATCAAGTTATGGTGATATCTGAATCAGCTGTGATTGTCAACTGGCCCTTTAACAATCACTATAACCTATCTAGGAGCGTCAATTAACCCTTTGATAATCACTATAACTTGCTTACCGATGACTGTCAACCCTTTAACAATCACCGTCACCTGCCTATCTATGCACACACATGCATGCGCCCATGCACGCACACACACATGCACACACACATGCACACACACACAAAATCACAAATACACACACAACAACACACACACAACACACACCACAAAATCTGTCCCCGATCCCCGCTCACCTCTGCAGTTTCTCTCCCTCTAGCTGGTTGCGCATGGTCGCCAGCTGCTGAGACTTCTCCGACAGCTCTCCAAGATGGACCTCTGCCTGCTGCAGCTGCTGCTCCATGGCTGCTGCCTTGTTCACACTGGCTGACAGGTCTTCTTGGAGTTCGCTCACCTGACACCATTGTTTTCATAGGTCAGCATTTCTATAGCACATTATATTCTCTCTCACACTTTTTTTGGTGCTAATTCGTTACTATACTGTGAAGCTTTCTATATGTTTTGGAACAGATCTTGAGATCCCCATTTGCTTATCCAGGATTTATTGTTCTGTGTTAAAATGTCCTCTCTTTTCATTCCCATTTTCTTTCTCCTTCCTTCTTTCCCCCCACCTGTTTGTTTATACTTCTTTGCCAAGTCATCGTCTTTGTGGCACAGGACTTGTTGGTCTGCAGTTGCCTCCCCCTCCCACTTATTCGTTCAGCGTATATCCCTTTACTTTTCTATACAGTTAATCATTCAATATTCAACTGAAGAAAAATCAACATAAAATAAAACAGTGTGGTGAATAAAAGATTGATGAATCTGTAT
The DNA here is from genome assembly GCA_033310375.1 of Conus canariensis. Classification (NCBI taxonomy): domain Eukaryota; kingdom Metazoa; phylum Mollusca; class Gastropoda; order Neogastropoda; family Conidae; genus Conus; species Conus canariensis. Next base: position 66,339,946 of record CM065718.1, on the reverse strand, counting down.
TACAGATTAGGTACTCTGGAAAAGTACCCACTTCTTCGAAAAACAGTTATGGTAGACATTAATGAATATAAATGATTTAATGCTGAAAGTGTCTGTGAGAGAGCTGTCATCACTTCCACTGGAAAGAACAATAGGATGACAGAGCTGTCATCACTAAATTCATTTCTGTACTAAATGACATAGGTACAATTACTACATTCATTTCTGTTTTGAATAATACAGTGACAGACTTGTAATTATGACACTCGTTTCTATACAGAATGATGTCAGACTTGTTTACTCTAAAACTGCATTTGGCGTTCTTTTCAACTAAAATGGGTGGGTTTTTTCTTCTACAAAGAGTGTGTACACATCATCCAAATTTATGTAAAAGCTGGGGGCAAGGGGGTTTGGGATTTGTTTTCACCAAGTGATGTACTACCGACACAGCATTGGGTTGAGGGATATTCCAGTAACCACAGTAGAAATAGTTTCTACTGTTACAATATACTTTCAAACCTGATTCATCAACATACTTTGGCACAAATGTATGCTCTCTCACCAGTTTGTTTAAATTTCAGGGCCTGTAGTTCCTGTAATTGTTCAAATCAGCATGTTGTCAACAACTCAGGCACAGCTAAGTGTGAGTTTGCAGGCATAAATCAGCAAGAGTTGTTGCTCTTTGGTTGAAGCACATCACCATGAAACAATGGTTACACACCGCAAGTGCGAGTACTGCTCAAGAACTTCATCTCTAGACTTTTTTTTTTTAACCCCCGACTTTTTTTTTCCAGTTCATCATATTCATCATATTTTCACCAAACACGTACAAATTATGGCAAAGCTGTATGGGTAGACAGGTCTGTGATATGAAAACAGAGCTATAATCACTATATTCATTTCTGCACTGAATACTCCATGTACAGAGCTGTAATCATGACATTCAATTCTGTGTTGAATGATATTCTGACAATGCTATAATCACCACATTTATTTCTGTAATGAATAGTAAAATGACAGAGAAGTCATTTTTACATTTATTTCTGTACAGAGTAATACAGTGGTAACTTTTTCAGCCTTTTATTGTTCACTAATTTCATTAAGTGTTACTTAGGATAAGCAATAAATAAATTACACATTTCTGTTGTTGTTCATTCCTTTTTTCATCATTGCACCCACCTGCACCAACAAAAGCCAGAGCATGAGGGCATCAGTTATTGAATATCTAACTTGCGTAATAGATCTCTATTGTTTGCTTGATTCATTCACACACACCCCATACACAAATACATACACACACACACACACACACACACACACACACACACACACACACACACATATGCACATGAACAGATGCATGCACACACACACACACACACACACACACACACACACACACACACACACACACATATGCACATGAACTGATGCATGCACACACACACACACACACACACACACACACACACCACACACACATATGCATACATGCATGCTTCAAGAACAAACACAAGACAGACATGCAGGCAGCAAGCTTGGTAAGCGGATGCCTTAGTAAACTGTGATGTAGAAGATATTTATGACACGTGTGTGGATATACCTACACGCTTACAAACACACATACTGATATACATACATACATACACCGCCACAAACACATGAAAATAATACATAAGTATGCATACAAGTAGAAATATATTGGTCGAAAAGGAAATAAACGTGCCGTTAATTGTGAATATAATATCTAACAACAGAAAAATACTCATATACCATACAAAGATCAACAGAGCTACAGTTACATAACAGAGCAATCTACAGAAAAGAACTAAACAGACTGACAAATTAGCAAACGTAACTCAAATTCCCAAACAAACAAAGCCATAGAGATACACACTGAACTCATGCACAAATGTTTGAATGAGTAAACCAGCACTGAAAACTGAGGAAAGCTTCCTATCCCATGGTTAAAAAAAATACCTTGTATCACCTTAGCCTGGACCAAGCTATACACAGTAGTTCGTTTCATCTGGGCCAGAGCTGACAAAAATGCAGCATTAACATATCATGAGGCCCCAGATATGATCACTTGGGAAGAGCAATTCAGTACTGATTGACTTATCAATCCATGACATTTTGTGCTCATTTTTATTTCATTTTGTCAAGATCTGTAATGTATAGCACTGTGTTGCAGTTAGTTGCTAAGCAAGGTGACTGCAGGCGGGAACTGAAACAAAATTTGAAAGGTATTTGAAATAACTCTGCCAGTTGACATGGACAAAAGAACTACAAGACAAAACATGACATGTTTTGACCCGATCACTTGTTCTTCATTTCCGTTGTCCCGAGTGTTGTTTACCTTGCCTGAAGAAGACCTAAAAGGTCGAAACATGTCTTGTCTTGTCTTGTAATTCGTTTGTCCATGTTAACTGGCGGAGTTATTTCAAATACCTTTTCAAAATTTGTTTTGTAGTGTTTCATGTTATGCTGTGCTGTATTCTTTGTGTTGTACTACATTACATTGTGATTGTGTTGTACTATATTACACTGTTATTGTGCTGTACTCTACATACTGCATTGTGTTGCACTGCATGTTGTGAAATGTTGAACTGCTTAGCACTGCAATCCCCTATATAGCATTGTACTTAATTGTATAACATTGTATTGTTCTATACTGTTCATGCTGCATTCTATTGTTTTGCATAGTGTTGTGTTGTATTGTGCTGTGCTATGCTGTGTTCTGTTGTACATTGTTCTGCAGTGCATGAAATTGTATCGTTGGGTACTGTGCTGCATTCTGAAGTGTTACATACTGTTGCATTGTACTCTGATGCATTCTGAAGTGTTAGATTGTACTGTGATGCATTCTGAAGTGTTAGATTGTACTGTGATGCATTCTGAAGTGTTAGATTGTACTGTGATGCATTCTGAAGTGTTACATACTGTTACATTGTACTCTGATGCATTCTGATGTGTTGCTTTGTACTGTGATGCATTCTGAAGTGTTACATACTGTTGCATTGTACTGTGATATATTCTGAAGTGCTGCATTGTACTGTGATGCATTCTGAAGTGTCACATACTGTTGCATTGTACTGTGATGCATTCTGATGTGTTGCATTGTACTGTGATGCATTCTGAAGTGTTACATACTGTTGCATTGTACTCTGATGCATTCGGAAGTGTTATATACTGTTGCATTGTACTGTGATGCATTCTGAAGTGTTATATACTGTTGCATTGTACTCTGATGCATTCTGATGTGTTACTTTGTACTGTGATGCATTCTGAAGTGTTATATACTGTTGCATTGTACTCTGACGCATTCTGATGTGTTACATTGCACTGTGATGCATTCTGAAGCGTTACATACTGTTGCATTGTACTGTGATGCATTCTGACATGTTGCATTGTACTGTGATGCATTGTGAAGTGTTACATACTGATGCATTGTACTGTTATGCATTCTGAAGTGTTACATACTGTTGCATTGTACTGTGATGCATTCTGAAGTGTTACATACTGTTGCATTGTACTGTGGTGCATTCTGAAGTGTTACATACTGTTGCATTGTACTGTGGTGCATTCTGAAGTGTTACATAGTATTGCATTGTACTGTGATGCATTCTGAAGTGTTACATACTGTTGCATTGTACTGTGATGCATTGTGAAGTGTTACGTACTGTTGCATTGTACTGTGCTATGTTGTATAATTTCATTCAGAAGGACAAAGAGAAGAAAAAGAGCAAGAACAAGAAGAATTTAAAAAAAAGAAAAAGAAAACAAAGGATGATGAAGAGAAGGAAGAAGGCATCATACAGCTTGTCTTACAAAATTGAGAAAGTTATATACGCTCCTATGAGAGCTAAGAGACAATGGGTTGAGCAAGCATTGCAATATTGGGACATTTTTACCTCTGTATTTTTGGTCAACCAATGTCCACATAAAGTAATGCTGCAAATACTGGGACATTTTTAGCACTGTATTTTCAGTCAACCAATGTCCACACAAAGCAATGCTGCAATATTGGGACATTTTTACCACTGTCTTTTCAGTCAACCAATGTCCACACAAAGCAATGCTGCAATATTGGGGCATTTTAACCACTGTCTTTTCAGTCAACCTATGTCCACACAAAGCAATGCTGCAATACTGGGGCATTTTTACCACTGTCTTTTCAATCAACCAATGTCCACACAAAGCAATGCTGCAATACTGGGACATTTTTACCACTGTCTTTTCAGTCAACCAATGTCCACACAAAGCAAACTTGAGGGATAAAGCAAGCACCAGGCCTACATGGCACAGCATCGGGCACTGACCTTACAAACAGCAGCTACAAAGCCAAGCCCATGCCCACCTCAGACACATACATATACACTGTACCATACCACTCACACACACACGAGACATTAACCCTTTTCAGCTCCATGAAATCAAGCACACAGATATCCCAAATCAAAAAAAGATTAAAAAAAAAAAAACTTCGAAGTTTTAAAAAGCTACATAATTAATTTCAAGAAATTAAGTCTGAAAATAAAAACTGAGCTTCATGAACACGTGTGACACTGTCATCCAAATGTCATGACCTGCAGCATCATTCCACAGCTTTTTGATCCAGTCTAACACTCATACTGCTGTACACTTAGGGGCCTGGCTGATGCTCTCTTCCCTGTACGCTACAGAGCATGTTGGACCTAGCTGGGGCTGTATAACGCCTACATTAGGCATGTCTTGGGTCTCAATGACACTGTCTCCACCGACACTAAAGTGACCTTCTGTCTGATTAACTCTCACAATAGACTAGTGAGCATTTTGGGTCCAACTGATGCTTACACAGTTCTAAATGGAAGCACAGAGTATCACCACGCATGCAGTTCAAGTCTGTAACCAAAACATGACCAAAGATTGGAGACTGAAAGGGGATGGGGATGGTGGGGGAGAGGGGGGGGGGGGGAGTTCAGGCACTTGACTATACAGGAGAGAGAAGAAGAGGGGACGGGGAGCTGCCCTGATCACACAGTGTGACCACATATGTCATGAGTGCTTGTCTCAATTGATAGTGACCAACACTGCCTTAAACCAGACCTGGCACCACTGAACATCACTGGAAGTATTAGTCGGTCATGCAGAGTCTCCCCTCGAGGGTGGCCTCATAGTGGCATTAGAATGATGATTCCCACAGCTGCTGGTTCTGGGACTGTGGCAGAACGAGTCTGAATGCGGCTACGTATGAGGAAACGTAAAAAAGGGAGACAAACCCACTGAAAGACAATGGAAAATCAGACAGCATAACCCCCCCCCCCCACCCACCCATCCCCCTCTAACTCTCCCCCCTGCCCACTTCTCTTTTTCCACTTTCATGTCTTCCTTTCTCTTTTCTCTGGCTAAACAGACATTTGCAGTGGATACGCTGCCTAAACATTTTCTTTCTCAGAGAAGTCAGTCTGTATTTTACATACACATCCACACTTTGAGGAATTATGCATTTTCTCACAACAACAAGAAGATTTTTTCTTAGTAATTTTGTTCTGTATACGTAAAAAAAAAAATAAATAAAAAAAAATTTTTTTTTAAAAAGCAACATCAGCGACACTCCCAGGATAAAAAGGTTAACATGGACGTACGTTACAAACTTCCTCATTCCCATACACAGAACGGAGAAACACATACATATAAAGCAAGGAACTCACAGAAGAAGTGGACGATTCCTCCTTTATAAGAAGTGTGGAGGGAACAAACATACGCCATAAAATATACACCAAAATTGCTTCTCTATGGGCAAACAGCATACGGTTAAGGTCTTTACAGAACAAAAGACTTAAAAGAAAATGCTGTTGTGTGTTAGTGATGGGTAGGTGACTCACAATCTGCACCTTGCATTGCTTGGTTTTATTTGGAGACATAGGGCTACAAAGTATTAATAAAAAAAACAACAGCAACTCTCTCTCTCTCTCTCTCTTCTTCACATGCACACAAACCATGAAGTTTACTTATGCGCATAAATGCTTCTCCAGTCAATGAGAATGAATCCTTTCTCTTCAACAACAAAGGGAATGCCAAAAAGTATGTGGCTGGTCCTTCTCTTTACAAAAAAAAACAACATTACATTGGGTCATAAAGGAGAACGAAATTGTCTCATTTCTATAAAGTTATTCATACATGAAAGAAAACAGAAACTAGTTCTATGAAGTCATATATCACGTCAGGTCATGTAGGAGACACAACAAAAAAGCCAGGTCCATTTCAGCGAAGCCATTTACCGTGTCAGATCCTATAGAATGAAATAAGAACAACTGGTGCATTTCTGTGAAGCCATTCATCGAGTCTGATCATGAAGGAGGAAACAAAAACCTCAAAAACTATGATGACTAACACCACTATAAAAAGAACACTTCTGATGCTTTCAAAGTAAACATCATCTGAATTTCACTATAGTCAACAAATTCTTTTAAAAGTGTTAGCACTCACTGCATATTTTGTGGTTTCTCTTAGCTTAATCCATAACTTAGTCACTCTAAAATAACTGTGACTTTTTTTTTTTTAATCCATAAGCTAGACACTCTATTACTAACTGCAAATGTTCTTTATTCCATGTATTAGTCACTCTGTTACTAAATTGTGAATTTTCTTAACTTGGTGCAACAGCATTTCTAAAAGATTTTGTCACTAATATTTCTTGTATGACAATAGGTCATAAAGCAGTTTTATGCCGGCTGCACACCAGCCATTCGTACTTTACTCATTCGTACCTTTTAAAGAGTGAAGCCACTCACTATGAAACATATTCTTTTAGAGTGTTGGGACTTGCATGATGTGAGACACACAAACATTTCACAGCAGATTCCATGGAAACCTTGTTCTGAGGTGTTCCACCTGATGTGACCTTTGAATTTTTGAAGGAGATTAAAATTTTTCATCTGATCTGAGATTTTACAGTGGAAAGATTTTTAACAACATTTTGGGTGTGTTTTGAGAAAATGTCTTTTGAAAGGTTGTATGAATGAATGACTTGTGGGTTGAATTCAATGCGGTGACAGCCCTGATATGGCCCTTTGCGGTCGGCTGGGCTATAAGTAACATTACCTTACCTTACTAGACTAGAATGTCATTCATCTGGTTAAATATTTTGTAGGCTTGGATCAAGTCCTCCTTCACTCTTCTTACCTTTAAAGAAAATAAGTTCAGGAATTCCATTCTCTTTATTTCTGCATAATTCCTCAAGTCAGTTACAATTTTGTAGCTCATGTTTTAACTCTTTACAGTGCCACACGCTGTCTTTTAAGCCGGGAATACCACACTGTATTTCCATGCTCCAACTGGGCCTAACTGATGTTTTATTGAAAAAGCTGAACATTTCCTTGTCCATATTTGAAAAATCGTATTGAATTATTCTAAAAATTCTGTTTGCTTTAATTTTTGCATTTTGAAAACGCTTATCAAATATTAGGTTGCAATGAAAAAAAAAAATCATGGCCAAGACCTTTTCATTTTCACATTCGGAAACTACAGCTGAATTTTGTTTATTTCTGTTCTTCATTTTACACTGGTATTCCTGATTTTTCTTCCCAATGTGCAGTACTTTACAGTTACCGGTATCAAAATATTAGCTCCATACATACAACAATTCTCTCAAGACATTACTCTCTTTTTCATATTTTGTCATGTCTGTTTGACGTGCTGTCTATAAATTCAAGATCCATACAGACTGACAAGTTCACAATTCCAGGACTTTTCAATGACGTTTCCATGACATTTTG
>CM065718.1:66324707-66327207 GCA_033310375.1 Conus canariensis | reverse complement strand
CTTTCTTCCTATTCCCTTATCCGACTCTTCCTCCATAGCTTTCTTCCTATTCCCTTATCCGACTATTCCTCCATAGCTTTCTTCCTATTCCCTTATCCGACTCTTCCTCCATAGCTTTCTTCCTATTCCCTTATCCGACTATTCCTCCATAGCTTTCTTCCTATTCCCTTATCCGACTATTCCTCCATAGCTTTCTTCCTATTCCCTTATCCGACTCTTCTTCCATAACTTTCTTCCTATTCCCTTATCCGACTCTTCCTCCATAGCTTTCTTCCTATTCCCTTATCCGACTTTCTTCCATAACTTTCTTCCTATTCCCTTATCCGACTATTCTTCCATAGCTTTCTTCCTATTCCCTTATCCGACTATTCCTCCATAGCTTTCTTCCTATTCCCTTATCCGACTCTTCTTCCATAACTTTCTTCCTATTCCCTTATCCGACTCTTCCTCCATAACTTTCTTCCTATTCCCTTATCCGACTCTTCTTCCATAACTTTCTTCCTATTCCCTTATCCGACTCTTCCTCCATAGCTTTCTTCCTATTCCCTTATCCGACTCTTCTTCCATAACTTTCTTCCTATTCCCTTATCCGACTCTTCCTCCATAGCTTTCTTCCCACTCATTTTACCCAACTATTCCTCCATAGCTTTCTGCCCCTTAACCTACGCGTTCTCTACATCTTCCTTCCCACTCACCTTATCCAATTCTTCCTCTTCAGCTCTCTACTTACCTTATCCAACTCTTCCTCTACAGCTTTCTTCCCATACTGTCCAACTCTTCATCTCCATCTTTCTTCCCATTTACCTTTATCCAACTCTTCCTCTATAGCTTTCTTCCCATACTATCAACTCTTCATATTCACCTTTCTTCCCACTCCCCTTATCCAACTCTACCTTGACACTTTTCCCCTTCACTCACCTTATCCAATTCTTTTCCTGCAGCTTTCTTCCCACTCAACTTATCCAACTCTTCCTCCACAGCTTTCTTCCCACTCAACTTATCCAACTCTTCCTAAACCACTCTCTACTTACTTATCCAATTCTTCAATAGCTTTCTTCCCATGCCATCCAGCTCTTCAACTTTCTTCCCGCTCACCTTATCCATTCTTCCTCCACAGCTTTCTTCCCACCCACCTTATCCAACTCTTCTTCGACAGCTTTCTTCGCACTCTCCAGATGGTTGTTTCGTTCCATCAGTGTTCTCACCTGACCCCACACCTGAAAGCCATAGAAACGACCTCAATCAACCCAGTGAACTTACAACGGTCTGGACACGGGCAGTGACAAGAACAAGATGTGTAGATTTCTGTACTGCCCTGAATACCTTGGAAGAGGACATACCTTCACGGGGAAACCAGTCACACTCCTTTTCTCCTATCCACATCCGTGCTTGCACACACACACACACACACACATACATAAGCACACACTCACATACACACGCACACATGCACACACATGTACACACACACACACCACACACACACACACACACACACACACACATACACACACACACACACACACACACACACACACACACACTCACTCACTCACTCACACACACACACACACACACACACACACACACACACACAACACATACACCACACACACAGACATGCGCGCATGACGCACGCGCACACACAACACACACACACACACACACACACACACACACACACACACACACACATCACACACACACACACCCACACACATATACACACACACACACATACATACAACACACACACACATACACACGCACACACATCAACACACACACACATATCACAAACACACACACACACACACACCAGCGTCACCTTGTTCATCTCCTGTTCCAGGGTGATGTTGCGGTTCTCCACGTCGCAGCGGGTGTGGGTCTCAGAGGCCAGCTGAGCCTGCAGCTTCTCAATGCCGCTCTGTGCCCGCAGCACTTCACGCCGCAGCTCTGTTATGGTCTGTGCACACACCACAGTGAATGTCATTGGTCTGTACATATCACTGTGAATGTGAATTTTCTTATCAGCAGAGTATTTCTTCTCTTTCCACATACTTACTTACTTAGGCCCATTGCTCTTACCAGAGCATGGGCCATCAACAACTGCACGCCAACGACCACAGTCCTGGGCAATCTTTTCTAATTCGCCCCAGCTGTAACCCATCTGCCTGGTGTCCGCTTCCAGGTCCCGCCTCCAGGTGTTTCTTGGTCTTCCTATTGCCTTGGGGATTCCAGGTCAGGGCTTTTCTGGTGGTGGTGTCCAGGAGCTTTCGGAGCGTGTGCCCTATCCACTGCCATCTTCTTTTGCGGATGTCTTGCTCTACTGGCAGTTGGTTACTTCTTTCCCACAGCTCTTTGTTGCTAATTGTCTCTGGCCAGTGGAGGAAGAGGATCTTTCTCAGGCAGATGTTAACGAACGTCTGCAGTTTTTGAATGGTGGTTTTTGTGGTTCGCCAGGTCTCTGATCCATATAAGAGGACAGATTTGACGTTTG
>CM065718.1:66309707-66319707 GCA_033310375.1 Conus canariensis | reverse complement strand
ACGCATGCATGCGTGCACTCACACATACACACACACATGCACACACACACATACTCACAAACTCATACACATACTCACACACACATGTACAGAACTTACTCCCATGTACCTTACTCATGTGAGCACATAGATCTACATTTGTTTCACTTCATGGCAATCAACTGGAGTGACAGGTGTCCATCATACCTTCACTCTGAACAAACCTCAGTTCCCATCTCTCACCTTTCTGGACATCTCTCGTTTGTCCTGCTCCAGCTGCCCGACCTTGACCTCCATGACCTTCAAACTCTCGTTGTACTGTGACCTGGAAGCCATTTCTTTGTTGGACGACTCCCGTAGGTACTGCAGTTCACGGTTCAGGGCCTCCATCTCCTTCACCACCCCGTCCATCATGTGCATTTTGTCGTTCAGCTGTGACCGTGTCTCTGTCAGTGTACCCACAGTCTCCTGCAAGTCGCGCTTCAGTGCTTTCTCCGCGCTCTGCAGCTCGATGATTTTGGCAGTGTCCACGTCCTTCTCAAACAGCAGCGCTTTGTTCTCACTCTGACACGTCGAAAGTTGAGTGGCAGTCGAAGCGCACTGCTTTTCCAGTTCCGCCATTTTGGTGCTGTGAAGCTGCTTCTGGTGCATCAGGTTTTCCACCTCGGCCTTAGACTGGGAAAGCTGCGTTGTAACAGTGGCATTCTGCTTCTCCAGTTCAGCGATTCTGGCAACGTCAGAATTCCTCTGCGAGGTCAGAGTTCTGATTTCTTCCCTACACTGGGTCAGCTGACTGGTGGAGGCTGTGCACTGTTCTTCCAACTGAACAGTTTTGGTGTTGGCCAGGTTGAGGTCGTTGAGGGCGTCTTGGAGTTGTTTGTTCACAGTCGCTAGGGAGGATTCCAGTTCCTGCAGCGAAGCAAAAATGTGGTTAACTACTTTTGTAAAAAAAAAAAAAAAGTGGCTGACTACTTTAATACTGCTTCCACATACCTTGACATCAGCCACCTCTACATAACACATCATTAACTGTCTCCACATATTTATCAATGACTGTCTGTACATACCTTTTCAATAACTGCTTCCACATAGCATTAACTTTCTGTACACACATTGTAACTATGCTCGCAACAGGCACCTCCCTGCATTGAAAAACACTGCAAGCATTATCATAGCACACGGCTAGTCAGCTTGAACACACTACAGTTTGGATGTGTTTGCCAACTTTGAGCCAGAGGAAGTTCTTAAGCATGACTCCAAAATGTAGTATCTCTGGCTTTAAAGGGAACAAACATTAAAAGAAAAACTGTTGTTCTGTGGGAATGTCTATGGTGAAATAATGTTGTTCCCAGTGCACAGAGAGAGAGAAATAGCAGGATGTTTTGATAGTGTTAAATTGTCTCCATGCATCTTCATATCATTGGCCTCTACATCCCCTATAACAGCCTTCAGGTATCTCCACATGAGTGATCCACATCACCACCACATACCTCCACATTCAATACTATTGCCACATACCCCCACGTTATCCACCAACATGAATTTCCACATTAACTATCAGAAAACACTTACAAATACATTTACCACCACCGCCACATACTTCCACATATTTACTACCCCCACCTAACTACACATTAAACACAACCGCATACCTCCGCATTAACCAACATCACCTTATGCTTTCAAGTACCACATACCTTCACCATCACATACCATCAAGTTCATACACCACTTCATTAACCACTACCACCTATCTCTACATTAACCACATCAGATACATCCACATTCAGTACCTCCACCTACCTCATCACTTACCATATCACATACCTCAAGGTTAGCCATCAACATCACCTACCTTCACTTTGATCACCGACACCACATAATCCCATCACCACCACAAATTTCCACATCAACGATCATCACCACATATCTCCACATGAACCACCATCACCACAAATCTCCACATCATACATAAACTGTCGCCACCATAAACCTCTCAATATGTACCCATCACCACATACCTCCACACAACCACCACCATCACATACCCCCGCATTGACAGCCTCCACAGCTACTGCCTCCACATTCTCTTCTTCCTGTTTACATCCAACATAAATACACTGATGGCTTTGGTGGATATCTCCTTATTTTCTTCGTCGCATACACCAAACATAAACACGCAGGTGACAATTTCCTTATCTTCTTCCCGAGTACATCCCATATAAATATGCAAATGGCTATGGTGGTTATGTCCTTCTGTACTAACAGACTTCACGCACTTTCACGTTGTGTGCCTACCAGCGTTCACCTACCTCCACATTACCTGCCCCGATGGCAGCCTGAGACGCCTGTTCCATGGCGTGGGCCTGTTGTTTCAACATCTCACAGCGTGCATCCTCGGCATCTGAGGCAGCCTGACAAACATGGAAGCAAAAAAACCCAAAAAAACCATAACTTGACACTGTCACTGCAGTATATGGTGCTCTAGACATCACTGACCATAATATTTGCAAACAGTGGCCAGCACTTGGCTCTACACACTTCCCTGTCACCGTTTTGCTTAATAAACAACTATCACATTTGGAGACATTCAGTAGCCAAAACACAGTCCACTGTCTCAGTGCAAGTCTTGAACAAGTTCAACAGTTGAACCTTGGAGTATCATTCTGATGAACAAAAAACTAAAAAAAAGCTCATCTGTTCCCATGTCAGCAATCTGTACAACACTCACCTGTTTGTACTTCACTCACCTGTTCATACAACACGCAACAATTCATACAACACTCACTACGTCTCACTCACGTATTTGTACATTACTTGGCTTCTCTTACATCATTCACTTGTTTGTATGTTACTCACCTCTTCGTACAACAAACAACTGTTCATATATCACCCACTATGTCTCACTCACCTATTTGTACATTACTCGCCTGGTCTTACATCATTCACTTGTTTGTACATTACTCACCTGGTCATACATCATTCACCTGTATGCACATCCCTCACCTGGTCATATTTCTCCTGCAGTGCTGTCAATTCATCCTGCGCAGCAAACAGGTCATCCTGCAGCTGCTGACACCGGTCCTCCAGTGAGCTTACCTGGACCACACCTCATTCATTAACAGACATTAACATTCTGTTTCCACCTGGACCAAACACTTTAGCCACTAATTCTTTTTCCACATGTACAGAGCACCTCATTCACATTAACTCTTTCTTCCCTTCCCTCTGAAGAAAACACCCATTTATGAATTCTTTCTTTGCTTCACTCTATCCAAACACCTCACTCTTGAACTTTCTTTCCGATGCTCTGTACAAAACATCTCAATCAATTTCTTTTTCCTTTCTTCAATCTCTACAAAGAAAGCTCAGCAAAGAGACAACAAAAAAAGTCTAGGAAGATGTTCTATTTTCTGTTGCTGTACACATTTAATGGGCTTCTGCAAAGTACATGTTAATACTTTCATGACAGGCATAGGCAGAGCAACGTCACTTCTCTGCAGACGCGTGCACCGCACGTGCTTACAACCGTTGCAGACGCACGATTTTCGCACTTTTTGATTTTATTTTAGGTCCCCTAATATAAACCTTACAAGCAGTTGTTATATAAAACATGAAACAGCTCTCAGTTGCAGGGAAGGAAAAAACCAGAGCCCTGAAAGCAATGGCAGAAGCGGCAGAGAGGTGTTCAAGCTGGATCTGGTCAAGGAGGAACAAAAGTGAACTTCATAAGGCTTAATTTCCCTACAAATATCAGGTGTCCCTGTGGCTCAGTGGTTAAAGCGCGAGTCATTAAGTGGAAAATGAGCATGTCCAGAGGGTCATGGGTTCGAATCCCAGCCATGGCTCGTCCCAAGATGGGAAAAAAAGGGGCAGCAGAGGGACATCCGGAGTCATGAACCGGGTGTGGCCCAACCCCCCTAGAGTGTCAGGAGATAAGGGCCGAAACACTTGCTTGAAGGGGGCTTCTCTTCTGAGGACTCTCTGCTGCCACGCTCTCCACGAGTTTCTTTCTACTGATGCATGGGTAAACCATTGACTTCCGGGAATAGGCCGGAGGACGTCCGGGAAAGACCGGAGGACACTGGGAAAGACCAGAACCAAGGGCTCTGTGGGCTGGCTCCCCACTTTGCCTTAAACATGTGGCTACTAAAAATAAAAGGAAAAGATGCTCCCAGGATTCACCGAAAGGGGGAGAGAATGATGAATCCATCGGTGCTCAACCAATCATGACTGCAAATCCCAAACGGACTATGAACATGGACCAAATGGAATATCCATGTGTCTGTGGAAAGCGTTTCGCTACCACCCGTGGCATGAAGATCCACAGAACAAAGATGGGATGTGTGAAGACTCATCTGAATGAGCAGCAGCGCACTGCATCAGCAGATAAGACGTCGGAAGACCAAGGCCAGGATTTAAACCACAGTGCCAAGGACATCCACGCTGTTGGTTCGGATGAGGAATTTGCACAGGCCCTCGATGCCAGGCGCCTGAAACTCAACCTGCCACGAGCAAACGAAACTGAAGATTGGGAGAAACTGGATGCAAAAATCGTCCAAAGACTCGATGCACTGATAGGGAAAAGCACCCTGGAACACAAACTAGCCACATATGGGGACATTGTGTATGCCACATGTAGAGACGCCTATGGAGCAAAACTACCCAAAGAGAAAACACCTCCAAAGAAATCCAGACGCCAAGAAAAGATGGACAAGATCAGGGTCCAAAAGAAAAACCTCAAGATGCAAATGAAGACCGCACTGCCAGCTGAAAAACAAGGCTTGGAAAAACTGTGGAAAGACCTGAAAGAAAAACACAGTGCCCTCAGCAAAGCGGAATCTGCGAGGAAGAGGAAGAGCAAAAAGAAGAAGACACAAGAGCGCTTCTTCAGAGACCCCTTCCAGTTTGCCAGAACACTGTTTGAGCAGCCAAAATCTGGGACCCTAAGTGTGGACAAAGGAGTTCTTGAGCAGCATCTGAGGAAAACATACTCTGACCCACAGAGCAAAGCACCACTCGACATTCAAGGTCTGGTGTGGCCAACCAACCCTGAGGAACAGTTCAATGGCAAGCCTCCAACGTTGGCGGAAATGAAGAAGGTGGTCGACAAAGCCAGAGCCAAATCATCACCAGGGCCAAACGGAATACCTTACCAGCTTTACAAGAAATGTCCCAAGGTGCTGGAGTGGCTCCACAGGCTGCTGCGATCGGCTTGGAGAAACCAGAAGATCAGCGGCCAGTGGATGACGGCAGATGGTGTGTACATCCCCAAAGAGCAAAACTCAAGTGACATTAGCCAGTTCAGGCCAATATCACTACTAAACGTCGAAGGGAAAATCTTCTTCTCTGTCATGGCAGCAAGGCTGACCAAGTACCTGATGGAAAACAAGTACTTGGATGTGTCAGTCCAGAAAGGTGGCATCCCAGGCGTGGCGGGCTGTGTAGAACACGCCACAATGATCTGGGACGCAATCCAAAAAGCAAAAACAGAAAAGAGAGACCTGGACGTAGTGTGGCTTGATCTGGCAAACGCATATGGATCTGTGCCCCATGAGATGATACAGTTGGCTCTTGAGATGTACCATGTGCCAAAGAACATCCGCGACATGCTCAAGAAGTACTTCAATGGCTTCTCAATGCGGTTCTCTACCAAGGAGTACACAACAGACTGGATCAACTTGGAAGTGGGTATTGCAATGGGCTGTGCAATTTCCCCAATACTGTTCGTGCTGGCAATGGAACTCATCTTGAAAGCAGCAACAAACAACGCGAGACAAACAGACCTTGGCGATGGATACAAGATGCCTCCTCTCAAGGCCTTCATGGATGACACTACAGTGATTTCATCCAGAGAAGACGAGACACGTCATGTGCTGGAGAGGCTGGACGACATAGTTGCCTCATCCAGAATGAAGTTCAAGCCAAAGAAATCACGGAGTCTCTCACTGAGGAAAGGAAAAGTGGCCGGATCTGTGGTCTTCAGTGTTGCCAACCAGGCCATTCCAACAGTCACAGAAGAACCAGTCAAGAGCCTTGGAAGATGGTATGATGATACGCTGAAAGACACACAAAGAGCAAAAGAAACCAAGCAGATGGCGGAGGAAGGCTTGGAGACCATTGATCAGTGTGGGCTCCCTGGCAAATACAAGGTCTGGTGTCTGCAGTTCATGCTGATACCAAAGCTGCTATGGCCTCTGATGATATACGACATCTGCACCAGCATAGTGGAGGCAATGGAAGCCAAAATCAACAAGTTCACAAGGAAATGGCTTGGTGTCCCACCCTGTCTGACTGACATAGCGCTGTACTGTCGCCAAGCAAAGCTGAAACTACCCCTGAAATCCATCCTGGAGGAATACAAAGCAGGGAAGATCAGACTTCAAAGCATGCTGGAGGACTCAGGAGACAAGGTGGTAGAAGCAATTAAGCCCCAGCTGAAGACAGGCAGAAAATGGAAAGTTCAAGAGGCGATGGATTCTGCAAAAGAAAGTCTCAAGATCAGAGAAATAACAGGACACACACAGACCAACAGACAGGGACTGGGGGTGACCAAAACTGAATGGTGGTCAAAGGCCAAAGGAAAAGCCAAAAGAGACATGATGATTCAGGAGATGAGAAAAGAAGAAGACCAAAAAAGACTCCAAAAAGCAGTCCAGCAGAGCCAGCAAGGGCAATGGACAACGTGGGAGAATGCACTCCAAAGAACTCTCACTTGGAATGACATTTGGCACATGGCCCCTCTCAGGATCAGCTTCATTCTCAGATCTGCATATGACCTTCTGCCCTCAAATGCAAACCTGGTGAAGTGGGGGAAAACAGACGATCCTGCATGCCCCCTCTGCCATGAAAAACAAACAGTGGAGCATGTCCTAAGCTCATGTAAAGTAGCCCTGGCTCAAGGAAGGTACACATGGAGGCACAACCAAGTGCTCAAAGAAATTGTACAAGTAGTCTGGGCTAGTACCAACACCACAAAAGGGAAAATCAGTACTCCAAAAGCACCCGCAACATTCTTCACGGCAGGAGGCAGCAAATCATGGCCAAGAACAACAGTGCCACTCGAAACATGCAGGCAGAGTCTGCTGGACGGGGCAGATGACTGGGAGTGCACTGCAGACCTCCCAGAATGGAAGAGTCACCCAGAGATCATCAGCAAGAGTGGCATGAGACCAGACATAGTAGTCCACTCTAAGTCAACCAAGCAGCTGATCATGATCGAGCTCACGGTGCCATATGAGAACAGAATGGAGGCAGCTCAAATCTACAAGACTGAAAAGTATGCTGATCTGGCAAACAGCCTGAGGAGAGAAGGCTATCAGGTCAAAGTCCTCACTGCAGAAATTGGAGCTAGGGGGTTTGTAGGAACGTCTGCATACAGCCTCATGAAACAGCTCTCAGTTGCAGGGAAGGAAAAAACCAGAGCCCTGAAAGCAATGGCAGAAGCGGCAGAGAGGTGTTCAAGCTGGATCTGGTCAAGGAGGAACAAAAGTGAACTTCATAAGGCTTAATTTCCCTACAAATATCAGGTGTCCCTGTGGCTCAGTGGTTAAAGCGCGAGTCATTAAGTGGAAAATGAGCATGTCCAGAGGGTCATGGGTTCGAATCCCAGCCATGGCTCGTCCCAAGATGGGAAAAAAAGGGGCAGCAGAGGGACATCCGGAGTCATGAACCGGGTGTGGCCCAACCCCCCTAGAATGTCAGGAGATAAGGGCCGAAACACTTGCTTGAAGGGGGCTTCTCTTCTGAGGACTCTCTGCTGCCACGCTCTCCACGAGTTTCTTTCTACTATCAATGGAAAGGGTAAAACATGAACTTTGCAATGAGCATAGATTTAAATACATTTTGGGTAAAACAGCAACGCCACAGTTACAGAAACAACATAAGTAAAATGTAGGAGAACATAATCTTGTTTATGTTTGTTTGGTTAGTACGACAACAGCAAATGAGGAAGAAACGGGGCATAAAATTTTGCTCTTACTTTCAATAGATGCAGAGGAAGCCTGAGGTATTCAATATGTGTAATCCAAGTGAAATTTAAAAAAACAAAAGGAAAATAAATCATTGCACACTCTACACACTTTTCATTGTTTTGGCTTCTGACCATATGATGTATAAAACTATTAAATACACAGAGCAAATAAATCAAGCTCAGATTCTTTTTGATAAACTTGTGCACACCTTTACCCCCCCTCATCCTCTGAACCACTTTGCTGAACCAGTTCTAACACCCCATGTCATTCTTCTTCTGCCCGATATGTTGGCGAAGCAGGAAATTCCACACATGCCTTTTGCAAAATTTCCCAATGCCAGATGGGCCTCTTAGTTCAGAGTACTCTGGGGTCACAAAGGTCATTGCTAGTGCATGTAAACTTACCCTTCCAATGGCTAGAACCCCGTTCTAAATATTCAGGGCAGCTGCATCCCTTAGACTGTAGACAAGAGAACAGGGGATTTTTTTTATAGTTGTGCCGTCACGGAGGCACGGCATGTCCAGGGAGCACAGCAGCCTTGCCATCATCACGGAACGGCTTGTCGTGAACAGGTCGCCTGAGTTGCCATCACTATCGCACCGAGCATCGCGAAAAGGTTAAACAAGTAGAACTTTGCTTTAAAAGGGATCCTATGCAATTCTTGACTCGCGCAAACTTTGGCCTTTTATTTCGTTAAAAAACAAAGCCTCACTTACATTCTGTCCCCCCTACTTATGTAGAGTTTTGTCTGTTACCTTGTCAAGAAGGTTATGTTTTCTAACCCTGAGTCTATTGGTTTGTTTCTTTGTTTCTCTCAACTTGGTGGGCTACAGATATGAATCCATGAAATTTTCGGGCAGATCTGGATCAAATGATGGATCCTGAATCCTTCTATCAGTATTACATAATGTTATCCTGCCTCACAGGACAAGTGGAACAAAGTTTCTGCAGATATGACATCACCAATGATGTAAAATGGTTGTGTGTCACCATAGGACACCATCATTTGTCATAGTCCACAGAACTAAACACTGTGAAGGGCTGATTCACAATTCATGTGACCTTGGCAGATTTGCACTCTACCAAATGCCCTTCTTGTTTGCTTGTTGTTTTTTTGTTGGTTTTTTTTACTCTCCTCTTTTTTTTTTCATTTCTCCAATACTTTCTTTTCTTCTCTCTGTCATTCTGCTAAAATGCGCAGCAGTGTCAATATCTACGGACATTTGTGTATATACATGCATGAGGACACACGCGACTGTATATATGCTTGTATCTGCATGAGTGTATGTGCCTCAGAGTACATCTGTCCAAGCTGTCTGACATATACACTTACATGCCTTTTTGTCTCTTCAAATTTTACACATATACATCTTTCATGCATGAATTTCTCACACAATTTTCACACAGATTTAAAAGATATACACTAAGTTTTGGACTACATTCCAAAGTAAAGGGTGCACTCAGTGATATTTCAGGTGAAATCTATTTTATCCACAGACTGAAAATTTCTGAAAATATGGCGCATGAACACTGTAAGCACTGACCTTGGCCTTTGAACTATGCTGGAGGTTGTCGGCCTCCACCTTAGCATCGTCCAGCATTTCCTCCAGCTCCTGAACCCTGAACTCCAAGTCACCACAACCCTTCTTCTCTTGCTGCACAGCACTGCGCAGCGACGCCACCTCTGCCTCTAGATCGCTGCGCTGCTGTATTTCCTGCTGCAACTGGCTCTGTAGTGACGCTGCATCTTGGTCTGCATCCGACTCCGCCTGTTCCAGTTCTAACCGTCTCTGCTTCTCTTGCTGGAGCTGGCTTTGCAGCGTGGCAACATGTTCTTCCTGAACCAATTCCTCCAGTCTCCGTTCCAGGTCTGACCTGACCCGTTTCTCCTCTTGCAGTCTGCTGTCCAGCGCAGACCGCTCCTCCTCATGCTTCTGTCTCAGGTCCTTCACCAGACACTCTAATTCTATTCGTTTCCTTTTCTCCTCTTCGTAACTCTCCGCAGTGTGCATAGTGTCCTCCAGCTGCGTGTCCCACTGGCGGGTCAT
>CM065718.1:66282207-66304707 GCA_033310375.1 Conus canariensis | reverse complement strand
GACACTGATTATGACTGATGTACACACTGGATGATCAATTCTTTGATCTGTGTTGCAGACACTGATTATGACTGATGTACACACCCGATGATCAATGCTTTGAACTGTGTTGGCACAGACACTGATTATGACTGATGTACACACTGGATGATCAATGCTTTGAACTGTGTTGACACAGACCATGATCATGACTGATGTACACACCGGATGATCAATGCTTTAAACTGTGTTGACACAGACCATGATCACGACTGATGTACACACTGGATGATCAATGCTTTAAACTGTGCTGATGCAGACCCTGACCATTACTGCAGGTCATGTGTACAAGTTGACCAACACAACTGGGTTCAAGAACTAATCTGACCATATCTGGAGCGCTCCAGAATACAATTATGACGCTTCATCAGAATTTCAGGAAAAAACTATCTCACTTTTGTTTGTGAATTTTAACATTATTACCGTTCTTCTTATTATTATCATTACCGGTACTAATATCATTACTACTACTACCACTACAATGATAATAATAATTATTGTTATTACCATAATTATTGTTGTTCTTGTTCTTGATCCTGTTATTTTCACTATTATCATTATTGTTGCTGCTCTTTTGGTTTCGTTTTTTCATTACCATTACTGCTGTTGCAGTTGTATTATCATTATTACTATTATTACAATTATTGTTATTGTTGTGATTCTTGTTTTTGTTGTTGTTGATAATGATGTTATTACTATTTTTTCTATCATAAATTACTATTTTCATAATTATTATCATTATAATAAATCAAGCTTAAAACAAGAAGTAACTAACTAAAGGGCACTGCCTTAATGGGGTCAAAGCCCCCTAAAAACAGCAGATTTTTCTTTTTGCAGTTCATGAACTGTAAACCGACATCTCTTGGAACTTGACAATGTAGCCACAACAGCAGAAATTCATTGCAGTTAAAAAAAAAAAAAAAAGAGAAATGGTGCAAACTTTTCTTTTTCTGTTATCCCCCCCAGCAATCATTTTCCAGAGGAACTTTTGTCAAAAAACAGCTGAATTATCTATCACTTTCAATTGGCTGAAATGGCTGAAAAGGCTGACACTCTCCAAACCTGATTTTCCGTACAATCTCTGTACCTCTTGAGTGGCCAGCTGCTGAGTGGTCGTTTTCAGGGAGTCCACCTGAGTTTCTGCCTCCTGCAGCCTCTGCTTCAGGTCTCGATCTCTGTCTCCATGGCCTCACAGTCCTTTCGCATGTTGCTCTCCGCCTTCTGCGAAAAGCTGCAAAGCCAAAGCCACAACGTGTGGTCTCTTCTTGTTTTATTTTTATTTTTTTTTAAGGCCTGCCACAAAGAACAGCCACCAGAAGTAAGAACACGATGCAAAGCATATAAACGTACTCCCAGTTTATCTTGTATACGCGTGGCGGGGGGGCTGAAAAACGTCACAATCAAACATGTCATAATGTATGACAATGTCAAACATGCATCAAAATGTATTTCGTCACTCAGATATTCCATAAAGAAGAAAAACTGTTTTGGGCCGTTATAGCCGTTAGTAACGGCTACTCTGGTAAAATAAAACATCGGGCATCATCCGTGACCCATAATGAACATACCTACAAATTTTCAGAAAGATCAGCCCAAAAGTTTTGTCTGGAGCGAGTGGAACACATTTTGACCACGGACACACAGACAGACACACGGACAGACACACACACACACAGCATTTCTTCGTTCCCATTGTAAAGTACTCCCTGTTCTATAAGAATTGGGAGTACAAAAAGAAAAGTGTGTGCCTGACAGAGGGAAAAGCTGAAACTCGAGAAATTTTACTCAATCAAGGACTGAGATTTCAGGCATAGCCTGTTCAGATTCAGATGAGAGAAGAAGAAGAAGAAGAAGAAAAAGAAGGACAGGAAGAGAAGAAGAAAGAAGAAGAAGACAGCACAATCAAATGTAGAAATCCATGATACACTCAAAGGTCTGCATGCATCAGTCTGAAAATCAGCATGTATACTTACCAGTCTGTAAATGAACAGGTATGCATACAAACTAAATATCAACTGACAGACAAAGATGCAGATACAAAGCAAAGGAGAGCACAAGAGAGAGGCAGAGAGTTTTTTCCCAAACAGAGCATAATGTGTCCAAGGCCTGCTTCAGTTTTAACTAAAGCTGAATGCCTGATCTCAGTTTTGATTTACCCTCTGCATCCTTGATGTCTGAGATGACTTCTGACTTAAAATTTAGGAATGAAATGAGGCAGGGAACAGTAAACGATAAACAGTAAACAAGTTGGGTATTTTTTGCTCCCATAAGGAAACCTAACACAGAGTAACTTTTATTCAAGACTGGCACAGCCTTTTAAACTTGAATAAAGTCAGACAAATACATAGACGAACAATCTAATAGTGGGGGAAAAAACAAGCGCAGGCTAACAACTGAACTATCTTCATAGTAATGACTCGGCAAAGACTTGGACTTAAGGAGGGGGGGGGGGGGGCGGAATTTGAAGATGGAGAAACTGGGAACATGAAACCAAGAAAATATGTTACAGATATGAAAACTCTTCACTAGCTGCATAAGGGAACCATCGCAACCCCTTTGAAAGCAGATATATTTGTGTTGCCTGCTCCGAGGCCTTTTGTCTGCTGGGTCGGACTCATCAGGGAGACACGGCTGGTTGTGTCTGCGCTCCTGGCGTCAAATAGAGACACACCACAGTCCATAATACTGTGGTGTTCTCACCACCAAGAGTGCAAAAAAGAATCCAATAGCACCCCCAAAGCAGCCAGCGAAGAGTAGTAAATGAAACCAAACGAAAGTGTGGGGAGGAAAAAGTTGCTGAAAAACTAAAGACATTATGCAAACAGTATAAAATATAGGGGACAATCTTTGAGCCTACGCTTGAGGATCCACCCAAAGATGCAAGGGAGATCAAAAGACAAACACACAGAAACAAATACAAATAACCTCAATTTAATCAAAACAAAATCAGAAATGAAATGAGGCAGGGAACAGTAAACGATAAACAGTAAACAAGTTGGGTATTTTTTGCTCCCATAAGGAAACCTAACACAGAGTAACTTTTATTCAAGACTGGCACAGCCTTTTAAACTTGAATAAAGTCAGACAAATACATAGACGAACAATCTAATAGTGGGGGAAAAAACAAGCGCAGGCTAACAACTGAACTATCTTCATAGTAATGACTCGGCAAAGACTTGGACTTAAGGAGGGGGGGGGGGGGGGGGGCGGAATTTGAAGATGGAGAAACTGGGAACATGAAACCAAGAAAATATGTTACAGATATGAAAACTCTTCACTAGCTGCATAAGGGAACCATCGCAACCCCCTTTGAAAGCAGATATATTTGTGTTGCCTGCTCCGAGGCCTTTCGTCCGCTGGGTCGGACTCATCAGGGAGACACGGCTGGTTGTGTCTGCGCTCCTGGCGTCAAATAGAGACACACCACAGTCCATAATACTGTGGTGTTCTCACCACCAAGAGTGCAAAAAAGAATCCAATAGCACCCCCAAAGCAGCCAGCGAATAGTAAATGAAACCAAACGAAAGTGTGGGGAGGAAAAAAGTTGCTGAAAAACTAAAGACATTATGCAAACAGTATAAAATATAGGGGACAATCTTTGAGCCTACGCTTGAGGATCCACCCAAAGATGCAAGGGAGATCAAAAGACAAACACACAGACGGACAGAAACAAATACAAATAACCTCAATTTAATCAAAACAAAATCAGAAATGAAATGAGGCAGGGAACAGTAAACGATAAACAGTAAACAAGTTGGGTATTTTTTGCTCCCATAAGGAAACCTAACACAGAGTAACTTTTATTCAAGACTGGCACAGCCTTTTAAACTTGAATAAAGTCAGACAAATACATAGACGAACAATCTAATAGTGGGGGAAAAAACAAGCGCAGGCTAACAACTGAACTATCTTCATAGTAATGACTCGGCAAAGACTTGGACTTAAGGAGGGGGGGGGGGGGGGGGGGGGGGGGGGAATTTGAAGATGGAGAAACTGGGAACATGAAACCAAGAAAATATGTTACAGATATGAAAACTCTTCACTAGCTGCATAAGGGAACCATCGCAACCCCCTTTGAAAGCAGATATATTTGTGTTGCCTGCTCCGAGGCCTTTCGTCCGCTGGGTCGGACTCATCAGGGAGACACGGCTGGTTATGTCTGCGCTCCTGGCGTCAAATAGAGACACACCACAGTCCATAATACTGTGGTGTTCTCACCACCAAGAGTGCAAAAAAGAATCCAATAGCACCCCCAAAGCAGCCAGCGAAGAGTAGTAAATGAAACCAAATGAAAGTGTGGGGAGGAAAAAAGTTGCTGAAAAACTAAAGACATTATGCAAACAGTATAAAATATAGGGGACAATCTTTGAGCCTACGCTTGAGGATCCACCCAAAGATGCAAGGGAGATCAAAAGACAAACACACAGACGGACAGAAACAAATACAAATAACCTCAATTTAATCAAAACAAAATCAGAAATGAAATGAGGCAGGGAACAGTAAACGATAAACAGTAAACAAGTTGGGTATTTTTTGCTCCCATAAGGAAACCTAACACAGAGTAACTTTTATTCAAGACTGGCACAGCCTTTTAAACTTGAATAAAGTCAGACAAATACATAGACGAACAATCTAATAGTGGGGGAAAAAACAAGCGCAGGCTAACAACTGAACTATCTTCATAGTAATGACTCGGCAAAGACTTGGACTTAAGGAGGGGGGGGGGGGGGGGGGGGGGGGGGGGGGGGGGGGGGGGAATTTGAAGATGTAGAAACTGGGAACATGAAACCAAGAAAATATGTTACAGATATGAAAACTCTTCACTAGCTGCATAAGGGAACCATCGCAACCCCTTTGAAAGCAGATATATTTGTGTTGCCTGCTCCGAGGCCTTTCGTCCGCTGGGTCGGACTCATCAGGGAGACACGGCTGGTTGTGTCTGCGCTCCTGGCGTCAAATAGAGACACACCACAGTCCATAATACTGTGGTGTTCTCACCACCAAGAGTGCAAAAAAGAATCCAATAGCACCCCCAAAGCGTAGGCTCAAAGATTGTCCCTATATTTTATACTGTTTGCATAATGTCTTCAGTTTTTCAGCAACTTTTTTCCTCCCCACACTTTCGTTTGGTTTCATTTACTACTCTTCGCTGGCTGCTTTGGGGGTGCTATTGGATTCTTTTTTGCACTCTTGGTGGTGAGAACACCACAGTATTATGGACTGTGGTGTGTCTCTATTTGACGCCAGGAGCGCAGACACAACCAGCCGTGTCTCCCTGATGAGTCCGACCCAGCGGACGAAAGGCCTCGGAGCAGGCAACACAAATATATCTGCTTTCAAAGGGGGTTGCGATGGTTCCCTTATGCAGCTAGTGAAGAGTTTTCATATCTGTAACATATTTTCTTGGTTTCATGTTCCCAGTTTCTCCATCTTCAAATTCCGCCCCCCCCCCCCCCCCCCCCCCCCTCCTCCTTAAGTCCAAGTCTTTGCCGAGTCATTACTATGAAGATAGTTCAGTTGTTAGCCTGCGCTTGTTTTTTCCCCCACTATTAGATTGTTCGTCTATGTATTTGTCTGACTTTATTCAAGTTTAAAAGGCTGTGCCAGTCTTGAATAAAAGTTACTCTGTATTAGGTTTCCTTATGGGAGCAAAAAATACCCAACTTGTTTACTGTTTAAAATTTAGGGTTCGGCCATGTCTGAAAAATGCCTTTGAAAGAATGTCGTTCTGGATTCCCTCCAGAAGGAGACTGTCTATATCTGCAACCAAGCAATTACTATCACTGGTAGGAGCCTTTCCAGTAATGCAGTGTGTATGCTATATCAGAACAAGTACCATGGAATACGATCAAAGCAACTCAGAAGCATTGCAGAGTCTTCTGTGGATGGGGAGCCTCTTGGAGCTGTGATGCTCTCATTCACACTGCTGCCAGAAGTGTGACAGAAAGAAAACGAGTGTGGCTGTGTATAGGACAGTCAGTCCAAAGGGATATTTCTGAAGATGCGACTGCAAATATGCATGAATAAACAACACAAACTAAATAAACAGACCATCCACACAACTCCAATGCATGATTATCACCAGTTCTAATAGTAAGTTGTGTTTTATGGTGTAAGCTTGTTTGATTGTCAACCATCTGCACAGTAGGTCAGCTGTTTTTTCTTCTATTGTTTTCATTCAAATTGCTATAAGCTATGAGAAATAATTTGTGTGTGTGTTTTCGCGCCCTAAAGGTGCATGTCAAATATGTGTAGAAATCTCTGCACACCGTCCTCTTTTGACACATCTGTAAATTCTCAACTTATTTGATTAAAATTCGATATTCAAACAAAAACAAAACAAAAAACAAAGGTTGGAATAAACAAAAGTATTGCTGAAAAAAAAAAAAACAGACAAAAGACCAAGATGCACACACACACACACACACGCACGCACACACACACACACACACACACACACACACACACACACACACACACACACACACACACTCACACACACACACACACACACACACCACACACACACAAGAGCAGCAGCAGCAGCAGCAGCAAAACAAAGAGTACCTCAGCTGACTTTTCAGGGCTGCTAGGGCATCATCCTGAGTAGTTTGCGAGGTCATCAGGTCATCTCTCTCCCCACACAGCTCGTCCCTCTCCTTCTCCAGGGCCAACAACTCTGCTTTCAGCTTGGCCACCTGGCTGCTCAGCTCTTGCTCACTGTCCGTCAGCTGCTGGGTCTGCAGGCTCAAGTCCTCCTTGTCCGCAGTGACCTGTTCATGACCCCAGGTACAGACAGGTGTAGACAGGTGTGTAGATGGGGTGGGAGTCGGTGGGTGGACGGTAAAATGTGCAAGGGTTGGTAAGCGTAGATAGATGGGCAAGGGGGTACATGGGGATGGATGGGTGGTGGGTGGGTGGTGGTTGGATCGATGGATAGTAAATGCAGGTGAGTGGGTGGGCACCCAGCGATAAGGGGTGGATCAAGGTTAAGAGTGGGTGGCTGAGTGAGCTGTGAGTGTAGGTGCATAGGTGAGTACATGTTTTGAGTGTGCGAGTCTTTTTATGTGTATTATAAACATTTTAACACCTGCATTTGGTTTTCCATTTCATTAACTTCAAAGATGTCGAACACCAATCACACATGGTAAAATAAAATTATCATATTTGGCACACAGATTGCCATAGATTATGACAATTTACATTTATACTGTGTCTGCTCTTGAAACCCCCTAAAGAGAACTGAGAGAAATATTTTGAATATCAGTGATGAATAAATCACAGCTCACAGAAATACAGGGCTTTTAACCCCAAAAAAATCTTTCTTTTTTAATTGCTTCTTTCAAAGTTATCTTCCTTTTTTTCATTATTCTTTGAAATTCTATGCATTAAGTGTCCCCTATTATAAACTGCCATGGTAAAGTGGTTAGCACTGCAGACTTTCGGCTCAGAGATCACGAGTTTGATCCCCATCAGAGCCACTTATTTGAGGCATTTTTCAGCCCCAACCTGCTCCTAACCTTAACTCAAGTTTGCTTTGTGTTCCACTGAGAAGACTGGAACCACGTAGCTTGAGTTATATCCACTTAATAGATGCATCTCTGACCAACACTGCAGGTGTCTGTATCTCTGTGGTCTGGTTGCCTCCAGGATATATTGTGAAAGCGGCCACACAGCACAACCCTATAATGCAGTCTCAAACCTGAATGGCAATCTAATACATCCTCTGCATCATCCTCATGATCACTGATCAGCAAATAGAAAAACTGAGTCAAATTTTGTGGCCCCTCATGCATTGCTCTCATTACGGCCTGAGTTTTCATTACCTCTCCACATTTATACCTTTGGTGTGATTGTTGAGGTCGCTGGTATCAGAAAATTCATGAACACATGGTGCTGGTGCCCT
Organism: Conus canariensis; assembly: GCA_033310375.1. NCBI lineage: Eukaryota > Metazoa > Mollusca > Gastropoda > Neogastropoda > Conidae > Conus > Conus canariensis. The sequence goes on along the minus strand of CM065718.1, from coordinate 66,296,762 downwards.
CCAGAGGGAGAGCTCACCTACAATGGTTTCGCATCTAAACAATTACTATTGTCTGTAGGACCTTAGCAGATGGTGTACTGCATACACTGGATCAGAACAGCGTGCGTGCATATGTGTGTGTGTGTGTGTGTGTGCGCGCACATGTATCTATGGGCATGCAAGTGTGTATGCAGGCATGCATGCATGTGTGTGTGTGTGTGTGTGTGTGTGTGTGTGTGTGTGTGTGTGTGTGTGCATGTGTGCATGTGTGCATGCGTGTGTGTGCATGTAAGTGTGTACGCAGGCAGGCATGTGCATGTGTGTGTGTGTGTGTGTTTGTGTGCGTTTAGGTGTGTCTGTGTCTGCGTGTGTGTTTGTGCATTTGTGTGTGTGTGTGTGTGTGTGTGTGTGTGTGTGTGTGTGTGTGTGTGTGTGTGTATCTGTCTCTGTCTGTCTGTCTGTGGGCTTGCATGCACACACATCCCAACTCACTCTCTGCATTTCTTTCCGAACTCCCTCCAGGGTGGAATTCAGCTCAGACTTCTCTCCACTCAGGACGTCGACCAGGTCTTGCAGCGTGTCGATGCGCTTCACTTCCTCTCTCAGCATTTTGGTCTCCCCTTCCTGAGCTTTGTACTTGAGAGCAGTCTGTTCCTCCTTTTTCTTGGCTTCTTCTGCTGCTGTCTGCAATGTGCGTACAACAGCCTGTTTACAGCACTGACATTAACACAAACCATCAACTTTCAGGTGACATGCAATAAGCGCAATGCATGGACAACAGTGTATTTACAGTATTGATGTTTACACCTACAATCAACTTTCAGATATCTGCAAAGTGGGCGAATGAGAAACTGTCTACTCAGTGTTTGAGCTCTATCTTAGAGCAAGGTGCATCCTTCCCCTTTTCTGGAAATTAGGGGGAAATTATACCTCATGCAAGAACTTTGATTTGTACGGATTAAACTGAAATTAATATTTGGTTCATGGCAACGACAAAAAACTCAAGAATTGCGAGTCTATTGATGAAATATTGTTCGAATTGCACACCTCCACATCTAATTAGCAGTGTTGGATCTGACCTTTGAGAAAGAATGAAATACAAATTCTTAACCCTTCAATGATTTGTTTCTACACTATTTGCAGCTACAAAGACTATATCCTCATTTTTATGCAATTTTAAACACTGACAGCTTTGATACTAACATGACAGCACACTTGACAATCAGCCTTTCGCTGCCTTCAGCACTGATTGCAGAGCACAGACAACTGTGCTGACAGCACTGATGTTAACAGAACAGCCTGAATATCAGTCAGTGTTCCACTGCCATCTGTAATGTGTGTGCAATGCATGGATGACTGTTTTTACAGCAGTGGTGTACACCACTGTCTTGCATTCTAGGTCAAACACAACCCAGAAACACAACAAGACCATGGTATTTCATGAACTATGAAAAATATTCCACTGAAAATGTACAAGTCAAAAACCTAATCATCTCTGCGTTGTTCAACTCCTGTTCTTCTGACTGAAAGGGTACAAGAATATTCAGTTACGTAATTTGATCTGCACACTTCCGACAAGACATGTCCTAAAGGACCCATACACTACCATCTTTTTCGGATGTCGCTTTTCACTACACATACCCAACAGTGAGGGCTTCCCCTGACCCATGCATTTAAAAGCTTTGCCATATCTCACCCTCTACCCATGAAGCGTGTCTTCTGACACTCATTCTGGTTAAAGTTGAAGTCTCTGTGAAATGTATAAATCGTAAAAAAACCATACAGTTGGGGGTGCGTAGTCAAAAGTGATGTCAGGTAAATCTCAACAAGACCAACCTCACAGTAACCAACCTCCTTCTCCTGTCGTCTGCACTGCATGCAATGAACAGACAACCGAGTGTTTACAAAACTGATCTTAACAGGGCAGTTCAATCACCAACCAACTGTACACAATGTACTCAATGTATTGTAAGTACACTGTTAGCTTCACTGGGCTGCACAAACGGCAACCAATCACATTAACTTGACACAGACACAATAGCAGAGATACATAGGAACTCACAGAGATATACAAACATGATGGCAGACCATCTTCCACGTGCACACAAACGTGACAATTATATCTCTCACACACACACACACACACACACACACACAAGAACAGCATACACAAGCACACACACTCACAGGAGCACACACGCACGCACACCTGCGCGCCAATCACACACGCACACACAAACACAAATATATACACATACACACACACACATGCACATACACACACACACACATACACACACACACACACATTCACAAACACACACACACACGCACGCACGCACACACACACATGCGCACACACACACGCACGCACGCACGCATGCACACACACACACATGCGCACACACACGCACGCACGCACGCATGCACGCACGCACACACACACACACACACACACACACACACACACACGCACACACACACACACACTACCTCAGCCTCATCCAGCTGGGTCTCTAGCTCCTCCACCTCCTGCCTCAGGTTTTTGTTCTTCATCTGTAGCTGTTGTATGGTCACCTGCAGTTTCTCACTGCCCTCCTTCGCTTTCTTCACCTGCGACACCATCCAAAACAGCATCACAATACCACTAATTCTTGCACTGTGCAGTTCTTCAAACACTCACAGTGCTACCGACATTTGCAAGTGCCTGAAAACCCACCTGTCCAACTGTCTGGAGTATTTGCACCTTGTGGGAGATGAGAGAAAATGCTGTCTCCACTTGTCCATGGAGCAACCAAATTCTGCCTGTGTCACTAAGAGGGTGACTGAGCAATTAGCTTCAATACAGTCTGACCAAACTTCCGGTCTCTCCTTTCCATTTCCACACCTCTACCACCCTCAGTTTTTTTTCTCAAAATGGAACCCCAGCACAGCACAGTCTCACCGAGGTCTATAAATGTGATACGTCAGCAGCACAAACCCATTTTGCTCGATCAGCACAGAAACAATGGATATGATCCCTTTATTTCCTTATTTTTCTCCCTAATAGGCACGCATCACAATGATATGATCGCTTTATTTCCTTATTTTTCTCCCTAATAGGCACGCATCACAATGATATGATCCTTTATTTCCTTATTTTTCTCCCTAATAGGCACGCATCACAATGATATGATCCCTTTATTTCCTTACTTTTCTCCCTAATAGGCACGCATCACAATATGATCCCTTTATTTCCTTACTTTTCTCCCTAATAGGCACGCATCACATGTGCAGAGTACATCACCGTGGGTGCATTTTAACTGACTCTGGCCTTAACCTTTATCAACTGTCGCTTTACTTAGGGAAGGCAAGCATAAATTGTTGGGGTACAAAAAGATTTCTGCATGTACTTGTTCCTGGGACACATTAAATTATCTAGGATTTTCCAGCACAATTTGCACACATCTGTTTTATCTTGTACCCTAATACATTCACATACATTCATACTGATTCCGGACAGGGCAAAGTCAGTCACCGAGTCATCCAAGGCAATACAAATGGGTCACAGGATTTCAAAACTGACCAGCCCATTGCATGACTCGAAATTAGCTGTCTGCCCTGATCTTTTCTCCGAGAATTTCTACAAAAACTACAGTTTTAATTTCAATATAAAGTGGCCATCAATTTCCAAGTGCTTACTTGCTGTGCAAACAGCTGATAGAGTTAGAATAATCCTGCAGTGTCCACAGACACAGTTACCTTTAAATGTACACTAATCTCTTGTCAGCGTTCTCTGGCCATAGTCTTCATCAGTGGCTCACATTTGTCTGAGCTCGGTTGCTATGTGGACGCCATATTTGTCACTTTGCCACAAAAGTCTACACTCCTATGTAACAATATGAAGACTTCTACAGTCTTGAAACAAATAACAAATTTCAAAACAGTAAGCAAACAAGATAGAGCAGGGGGCTGGGGGAGTGGGGAAAGGGATTAAACGGCCACAAATGGATCCAGAGCGTTGTTGTCTGCATTGAACAAAACTGTTCTGTCATCATTCTAACAACAGCACTGCACAGTGTGACAATGAGACTACTTGCCCAGAACTCCCTGTTAATCTGTTGAACTTGCTTTTGATTTCGATGCTTGCTACATGTTAAAAAAAAAGGTGGTAAAATTCTTCAAAATCTCAGGGTTGGAAAATCTTTGAGGGATTGGTGACAATTTTCATCCAGCAGCTCCACTGGCTAGTGAAAAAAAAAATCAAACTTCTCCACGCCTGAAGTGGGCCTTAGATTCTGTTAGCTACTTCTGCCAAAGTGTCCCAGTATGTTGAGAAATGTACCAGTAACAGCAACCAATTTTCTTCAGAACTGCGATTGTTCCTGACAAGGGAGACAATAGGGCCATGCTTTGGCAAGTTAGTGTATGAACACAGGTCCTGTGTCGTCACACACATAAGAACAGACAGTGAGAGAGGGAGGGAGGGAGGGACAGAGAGACAGAGAGGCAGAAAGAGAGTTGTCACTGAGGGCTGACTTAAGTTTGATACCTGTCACACTGCAACAGAATCACATCCAGGGTAAAATCACATCCAAGGTAAAAGCGCTTCTTCATGACCCGCTCATGGCTATGTCAAAGCTGATATCCAATCTGTTTGTTACCAGGTGATTTAAAACATAGTATTTCTGAACTACTGCACTGAACCACCCCCAGGTGAGTACGTTTTAACATAGGATTATCTATCCTTTAACATAGGATTACCTATCCTTTAACATCTTCTATCATGGAGAGATGCTGAATACAATCTCTGAAAGGGAATTAGAGACCTGACCCCTCTGCAAGCTGATCACAGTATGCTTTGAACACAGCTGACCAATATTTCACAAAATCATTTTATGCTGACCTCTTCCTCCATAGCCTCTTTCTGGTCTCGGAACGTTCGGACTTGGCTCCGTAGCTGGATCATGTCGCCTTCCAGTTTGGTCTTGTCCTCGATGACCTTACGCAGTGCCACGTCGTTAGGGGAGCGAAGGGGGCTGGATGGTCGAGTGTGGACAGGGGTGGAGGCACCTGCAGCATCATATGTGCTGTGTTTCAATCTCGCTCTGTATGGAGCTACTTGGTGGTGCTATTTTTCTTTTTTACAGTAATTTCTCAAGTGGTAAAAATACGGTTTACACTTTGCTTGTGGGAACGACGAATCCACTTTGTTCACAGAAATCAGCACCCAACCTTTCTAATTCACCTTTCAGGCACAAGTTTCATGAATATTGATGAGATACTGTTAAACTTGGGATGCTTTTCTTAAAGTGGGAAAATGCTTTTTTTTTCAGTAGTACAAGCACAGACAACTACTGATCTCGATGCACTGGCAGGAGAGGAAGGAGGTGGGCAAGAGGTAGGGGGAAATGGAAGAGCAGGAAGGTGGTCAGGGTCGGAAGGGGTTGAGGAAGCAGGAAGGAGGCGAAGGGGAGAGCATTAACAGCACTTCAATCAGTCAAGTTCAGCTTGTTTGCCCCTTCGTCTTTTGTTTCTTTGGATGAACAGGGATCAGTTCATAGGGCATACAAGGCTAGATCATATACATTGTCACACGTGAATGGGATGGTACCACATCTGCATACAAGGCTAGACCATATACATTATCACATGTGAATGGGATGGTACCACATCTGAGGCTATATCAAACAATGAATCACACATATATATAGAGATATACATGCACTGAATCACACATAAAGGGGGGGGTTACGTTACATGCTCTGATCATGAAGTTATTCGACACACACTGCCTCACATATATATGGCATTATACCACACACTGAAATAGAAAATCATGCACAGAAAAGGAAAGAGAGAAAATGGTACTGTGCATCTAATGACATCACAAGGAGTATGACCATAACCTGACTCCACAGCTAGGGCTCTCATGGCATGAACCAACTTCGGTCCAAGATACACTAACTGCATTTTTCTGTCACTATTCAGTGCTTCCTTGAGCATGAACAGGAAAACAGTTTAAACCTTTTGAAATGATGACTCATTCATTCACACACACACACACACACACACATGCACGCACGCACGCACCACACACACACACACACACACACACACAACACACACACACACACACACACACGCACACACACATACACACACACTAATAAACATGCCAAACAGAAAACAACATTAATTAAATCAACAACAAAAAAAACCCTTCTACTTTTGACAACCTTCTTGTTTCTTTCTTACTCAAGTGGCGAGCACATTAGATTTTTGCCTCCCTTCCCTCTCTCCCAACAAGCAATGAACATAACTGGTCATCCTGAAGCCCTCAGTTTTCCCCTCTCTTTAAAATATGAGATCACCATCTCTCTCTCTCTCTGACATAACCATCTCTCTCTATCTCTCACTCTCTCTTTCTGTGTGTCTCTCTCTCTCTCTCTCTCTCTCTCTGTCTCCTTCTCCCTCTCCCTCAACAACACCACAAAACGTTCCTACTTTCTCGTGAGGAGTCCTTCCAGGAGTCCCTCTCCGACTCCAGGTCCTCTTTCTCCTTCTCCAGCAGTTTGACTCTCTCCGCCAGGGCTTTCTTCTCCTTGAGGGCGGCGTCTCTCTCCTTCTCCATCTCTTCGCGCTCCTCCTCCAAGATGTCCTGCTCTTCGTTCTGCTCCTGCTTCAGCCGATCCATCTGCTTCTCCAGCTGGGCGCTCTGAGATGCACATGTACACCTTCACTTAGTATACATCCTGCACTCAGAAGCGAGTGATATTTTTCATTAGCATATGCTGTGTGTGCTAAGGTGTGCAAATATTTTTTATCAGTATATGCAATACGCCGGTGGTGCAAACTACCTATTCTGTGCCCTTTTTTTTCACTCCAAGTTGATATTCTAGATTTTTACTAAACATGCCTTCAACAACAACAACAACAAAATTACATAGAGAAACAACCGTTAAAGTCTTATCTTTAATTTTGTATATCATCTACCTCACTCACACATACACACACACAAAATCACAAAAAATGTACATAGTGGCCCAAAGTATACAAGAGAGTATGAGTGTATAATACAATTATCATATGCTCAATGTCGACAGGATAAGACAATTCACAATCATGGCATTAGTAGTCCTCAACTACGCCCACTTCCAGCATCATCATACCCTCTACTTGTCAGTCTACTTGGCACAGTGTACTTCTTATTACAATAATAAAAAAATATTCCAAGTCACCATCAATAACGAGCACCATGTACATTAATTTCTATACCACGTTTCATCCTTGCCACTGTCATCATCATGCCGCAAATCAAAAAAAATTCTAGCCATCTCTTCCGCACTGTACCTCCTGGAAACCTTGTTGACATCCCAAAGTTCCAGTTTCAAAACATGAAGGGGTGGGGGAAAAGGGGGGAGGGAGGAGGGGAGGGAGGAGTGGAGGGGGGAGGGAGGAAGAGTATCAGTATTCAGTTAAAACTTGGTGAGAAATTCCACACAAGATTTTTTTTTTACATCAGTGTTGTCTGCTAGAATACCAAAATGCAGCCTACACTCTGAGGATTCCACTGCCTTTTAACCCTTCTTCCACTTTCTTTTTTTTCACTGATCCCTTCTTCCCTCCTCCCTTCCTCTTCCACCAATGCGCCCCCCACCCCCCAACCCACCCCCACCCCCACCCCCCCCCCCACCCCCACCCCTGGGTCCTCTGGACTCACTGCTGGTCCTTTTCCAGCCAGGCTTAAATTACATTGTCTACAATTCATGAAAATGACAGACAGACACCGCCACTTCCTCTGGGCTTGCTGGAGGTTCTTCTCCAGCTTGGGCTTGAATTACGCTACCTTCAAATCATGACAATGAAAAAACAGACACACAGCAACTTCCTCTGAGCTTGTTGGATGTCCTCCCATCTTGGGCTTAAATTTATGCTACCTTCAAATCACGACAATGGAAGACGGGCACTGCACCTTCCTCTGAGCTTAATGCATGTCCTCCCATCTTGGGCTTAAAATTGATGCTACCTTCAAATCACGACAATGGAAGACAGGCACTGCACCTTCCTCTGAGCCTGTTGCAGGTCCTCCTCCAGCTTGGCGTTCTCTTCCATCAGGGAGGTGATCTCCTCCTCGTGCTCCTGCTTCAGCTGATCCTGCTGGGCGCTGGCCCGCTCACGCTCCTGGCTCAGCTCCTCCTCAAACTCCTTCCGCTCCTGAGAGAGAGCAAACCCATGTGGTGCTACAGTCAGACCTCTCACCACTTCTTTCCTAGGGCAGGCAGACCATGGGATGATACGGACAGACCTATCCACAATTACTTCTGGGTCTTCAGGTGTGTGAAGTCAAAGAGAGACAACTCTCTACCTGGAATGGTGCCAGACTGACTAGAATTTTGGTGATGAATTCTGCACAATGCTTTGTGTGTGTGTGTGTGTGTGTGTGTGTGTGTGTGTGCGCGCGTGCGTGCGTGCGTGCGTGCGTGCGTGCGTGCGTACGTGCCTGTCTGTCTGTGCGTGCTCACGTGCACGTTTTATGGACAAGTGATTGATATGGCCAGCGTGGCTATGCTGCATAGCCAGCTATCCTGTCCTGTTTTTGGCTGACCTGTCCCGTTTTGTTTCGCTGTGCTGTTTTGTCCTGAGCTGAGCTGTCCTGTCTTACATGGCACTGTCCTATCCAGTGTTTGCCTTGTCCTGTCCTGTCCCGCCCCATGTTGTGATGTCTTGCCCGGCCCTGTCCTCACTGCCGTCCTGTCTTCTCTTGTCCTGCGCTCTGCTGTCCTGAACTGTGACAGGCTATTTTGTTGTGAAGTGACGTCTTCTTAGGCTGCCTTGTGCTGCGCTGTCCTATGCTTTCCCTTTCCTTGCTACTGTAAACTATACTGTACAAAGCTCAAATCTTCCTTCGCCATGTTCCTTGCTACTGTAAACTATACTGTACAAAGCTCAAATCTTCCTTCGCCATGTTCCTTGCTACTGTAAACTATACTGTACAAAGCTCAAATCTTCCTTCGCCATGTTCCTTGCTACTGTAAACTATACTGTACAAAGCTCAAATCTTCCTTCGCCATGTTCCTTGCTACTGTAAACTATACTGTACAAAGCTCAAATCTTCCTTTGCAATGTTCCTTGCTACTGTAAACTATACTGTACAAAGCTCAAATCTTCCTTCGCCATGTTCCTTGCTATTGTAAACTATACTGTACAAAGCTCAAATCTTCCTTCGCCATGTTCCTTGCTACTGTAAACTATACTGTACAAAGCTCAAATCTTCCTTTGCCATGTTCCTTGCTATTGTAAACTATACTGTACAAAGCTCAAATCTTCCTTTGTAATGTTTCTTGCTACTGTAAACTATACTGTACAAAGCTCAAATCTTCCTTTGCCATCTTCCTTGCTACTGTAAACTATACTGTACAAAGCTCAAATCTTCCTTTGCCATCTTCCTTGCTACTGTAAACTATACTGTACAAAGCTCAAATCTTCCTTTGCCATCTTCCTGGCTACTGTAAACTATACTGTACAAAGCTCAAATCTTCCTTTGCCACGACACCAGGCAGAGAATATGGCTCTGAAACAAATGCTGACAGTCAAACAGAATGCATAGCTTTCAACCTTTGGAAAGCAAAACTAATAATCCTGGCGGGGGGGGTGGGAGGGGGGAAAGGAGACACAGCACAGTTTCATCCAAGGCAAAAAGTCATGTACACATTTATACAGATTATTGTAGTCACATTAGAACATGTAGCTCTGGAACAAACCAACGCTGTATTGTTGTTGTTTTTTTGTTTTATTACGTTTGTTTCATTCGTTTTCTCATTTTCCTACTCTTTTTTTTCAGAATAACTAAATCCTGGAAGAAAACAGTAATTTTGCTCTAAGATCTAAACTCTGTAAAAAAAAAAAAAAAAAATCAAGATAAAATTAGTAATGGGTAGCATTATGAGAAGAGAAGGCAAGCAGATGAAGTCAAGGAGCAGGTCTGATGACTCACTCGTTGTTCCCTGCATAACACAAGCAACCTCACCCGTTCAAGAATCTCCGTCAGCTCCTGTGATTCCCTGCCACCTGTTGCATTTTGCTGATCATGGGATGTGTGACTATCAGCAGCAGCCAGTTTGCCTGCAGAAGCCGCAGCGCCTTCAACCTGGTCCAACAGTCGTGCTCGTTCGACCAGCAGGTAAGCCACCTGTTCGCTGGGCGTGGCGTTGGCAATCTCACCAAGGCCTTGCTCTACCAGCATCTCTGAGGCTTCTTTCTGAACTTGACCTGAGAAAGAAAACATGGAACACGCTAAAGAACACCTAACACCTGAATATCATTCAAAACAAAACAACAACAACAATAAGAACAACAAAATCAGTTTCAGGGAGTTCTTCAAAGTCTAGGAAAGATCAGAAAGTTAGATCCCACTGTACACTTCACCTGTCAGGCACAGCTGGGATTTGAACCCGAAACCCTCAAAGTGAAAGCTCAACATTCTAGCCACACAGCCACAACACCTGAATAAGGAACGTGAATTCTTTGTTGATTCCTGGTGTTCAGATCTCATTTACAGTGGAATCTCTTCAGAATGACTTGCAGATATTTCTAAAACTGGGTCTGCCAATTCACAGTCTTTACTGAAAACATAAATGTAGAATACATAAAAAATACTGATCTTTACAGCAGCATGAAAGACAAATTCAAACTGTTCAGACACCTCGAGTTTTCTTCTTCAAATCAAAGACGGTTGCTTTATGAATTCATTCATACAATTACATTTGCAGTTGGAAGGAACAAATATATGGCTAAATAAGCGTGAACAGTCCTCAAGAGCCACTTGCAGGCTGGACTGAGGAAAGAACTCCAAGCTTCAATGTCCTGCTCGGATCCTACTTCCCTGGGACACTGTGTGTGAAAATCTGTGAATCAAACTGTAAACTCTGTGTCTGAAGTACCCCCAATGGTTACCTGTGTGTGAAGTACCCCCAATGGTTACCTGTGTGTGAAGTACCCCCAATGGTTATCTGTGAGTAAAGTACCCCAATGGTTATCTGTGTGTAAAGTACCCCCAATGGTTTATCTGTGTGTAAAGTACCCCCAATGGTTTACTGTGTCTAAAGTACCCCAATGGTTATCTGTGTGTAAAGTACCCCAAATGGTTATCTGTGTGTAAAGTACCCCCAATGGTTATCTGTGTTGTAAAGTGCCCCTAATGGTTATCTGTGTCTACAGTTACCCCCCAATGGTTCTCTGTGTCTAAAGTACCCCCAAATGGTTATCTGTGTGTAAAGTACCCCCAATGGTTTATCTGTGTCTAAAGTACCCCCAATGGTTATCTGTGTCTAAAGTGCCCCCAATGGTTATCTGTGTCTAAAGTGGCCCTAATGGTTATCTGTGTCTACAGTACCCCAATGGTTCTCTGTGTCTAAAAGTACCCCCAATGGTTCTCTGTGTCTAAAGTACCCCCAATGGTTATCTGTGTCTAAAGTGCCCCAATGGTTATCTGTGTCTAAAGTACCCCCAATGGTTATCTGTGTCTACAGTACCCCCAATGGTTTCTCTGTGTCTAAAGTGCCCCCAATGGGTTCTCTGTGTCTAAAGTACCCCCAATGGTTTCTCTGTCTCTACAGTACCCCCAATGGTTCTCTGTACAAATTCCAATGGTTCTCTTGTAGTCCCGGTTATCTTCAAGTACCACCCAAGGTTGTTATAGTTCATCCAATAGTTGCATTAAGGAACATACTTCACAAATAGTGTGAAGTCCCACCACTTGGCTGATGAGGAACAGACATTCACACTGTGTCTATCCCCAATGGTATCATGTCTAAGTACAATCTTGGACACTGTCAAATCTGTGTCTATAGTACCCCAATGGTTACGTGGTAATACCCAGTAGGATACACTGATGTACAAATGTGTATAGGTAGGAAGTACCCCAATGGTTATCTGTGTGTAAAGTACCCCAATGGTTCATTATGGGAAATGACCCAATCTGTGTCTAAGTACCAGGTTATCATGGGTACCCCCAATGATATCTGTGTTAAAGTACCCCCAATGGTTATCTTGGAAACTGTTAAATCTGTGTTAAGTGCCCCAATGGTTATCTGTGTGTAAAGTAACCCCCAATGGTTCATTATGAGAAACGACTTCACCACAATATTGTGTCGTAAAGTACCCCCAATGGTTATCTTGTGTAACAAGTACCCCAATGGTTATCTGTGTCTAAAGTACCCCCAATGGTTCATTTGTGAAATGACCTCACTATCTGTGTCTAAGTACCCCCAATGGTTCATCTTGGGATGCTTAACAAATCTTGTAAAGTACCCCCAATGGTTACTTTTAAGTGCCAAGGTTACTGTTCTAAGTACCACAATATCTGTGTCTAAAGTACCCCCAATGGTTCATTTGTGGTAAATGACCCAATTCTGTGTCTACAGTACCCCCAATGGTTTCTGCTGTCTAATACCCAAATCCTGTGTCTAAAGTACCCCCAATGGTTCATTATGATAGGTTAAAGTACCCCAATTTATTTAAAGACTTCACCACAATGTTGTGTCTAAAGTACCCCAATGGTTCATTATGAGGAACACTGACTTCACCACAAATCTGTGTGTAAGTACCCCCAATGGTTCATTATGAGGAACACTGACTTCACAAATTGTGTCTAAGTACCCCCAATGGTCATAGGGGAACACTGATTCACAAACTGTGCTAAAGTACCCCCAATGGTTCATTTGAGGAACACTGACTTCACAAATCTGTGTCTAAGTACCCCATGGTTCATATAGACACTGATTCACAAATCTGTGTCTAAAGTACCCCCAATTGGTTCATTATAAGGAACACTGACTTCACAATCTGTGTGTAAAGTACCCCCAATGGTATCTTGTGTAAGACCCCAATGTATCTGTGTTAAAGTACCCCCAATGGTTCATTATGAGGAACACTGACTTCACAAATCTGTGTCTAAAGTACCCCCAATGGTTCATTATAGGAACACTGACTTCACCACAAATCTGTGTCTAAAGTACCCCAATGGTTCATTATGAGGAAACACTGACTTCACACAAATCTGTGTTAAAGTGCCCCCAATGGTTCATTATGAGGAACACTGACTTCACCAAATCTTGCTAAGTACCCCCAATGGTTCATTATGAGGAACACTGACTTCACCACAAATCTGTGTTAAAGTACCCCCAATGGTTCATTATGAGGAACACTGACTTCACCACAAATCTGTGTCTAAAGTACCCCCAATGGTTCATTATGAGGAACACTGACTTCACCACAAATCTGTGTCCTAAAGTACCCCCAATGGTTCATTATGAGGAACACTGACTTCACCACAAATCTGTGCCTAAAGTACCCCCAATGGTTCATTATGAGGAACACTGACTTCACAAATCTGTGTGTAAAGTACCCCCAATGGTTCATTATGAGGTAACACTGAATTCACACAAATCTGTGTCTAAAGTACCCCCAATGGTTCATTATGAGGAACACTGACTCACTTGTATACCCCACAATGAGAACATGACTTCCACAATCTGTGTCTAAGTACCCCCAATGGTTCATTATAGGAACACTGACTTCACAAAATCTGTGTCTAAAGTACCCCCAATGGTTCATTATGAGGAACACTGACTTCACACAAATCTGTGTCTAAAGTACCCCCAATGGTTCATTATAAGGAACACTGACTTCACACAAATCTGTGTCTAAAGTACCCCCAATGGTTCATTATGAGGAACACTGACTTCACAAATCTGTGTCTAAAGTACCCCCAATGGTTCATTATAAGGAACACTGACTTCACCACAAATCTGTGTGTAAAGTACCCCCAATGGTTCATTATAAGGAACACTGACTTCACAAATCTGTGTGTAAAGTGCCCCCAATGGTTCATTATGAGGAACAGTGACTTCACAAATCTGTGTCTAAAGTGCCCCCAATGGTTCATTATGAGGAACACTGACTTCACCACAAATCTGTGTCTAAAGTGCCCCAATGGTTCATTATGAGAAACACTGACTTCACCTAAAGTACCCCCAATGGTTCATTATGAGGAACACTGACTTCACCACAAATCTGTGCCTAAAGTACCCCCAATGGTTCATTATGAGGAACACTGACTTCACCACAAATCTGTGCCTAAAGTACCCCCAATGGTTCATTATGAGGAACACTGACTTCACCACAAATCTGTGCCTAAAGTACCCCCAATGGTTCATTATGAGGAACACTGAATTCACAAATCTGTGTGTAAGGTACCCCCAATGGTTCATTATGAGGAACACTGAACTTCACAAATCTGTGTCTAAAGTACCCCCAATGGTTCATTATGAGGAACACTGACTTCACCACAAATCTGTGTCTAAAGTACCCCCAATGGTTCATTATGAGGAACACTGACTTCACAAATCTGTGTCTAAAGTACCCCCAATGATTCATTATGAGGAACACTGACTTCACAAATCTGTGTCTAATGTACCCCCAATGGTTCATTATAAGGAACACTGACTTCACAAATCTGTGTGTAAGGTACCCCCAATGGTTCATTATGAGGAACACTGACTTCACAAATCTGTGTGTAAGGTACCCCCAATGGT
>CM065718.1:66189707-66274707 GCA_033310375.1 Conus canariensis | reverse complement strand
CACCAGAAAGGCAACACATTATGAGTAGCGATAAGGGGTTGATTCAAACTCATACCAGACCAGGTGCTCTATCCAACTAAGTCAACCAGCGATCCTAGCATAGATAATTATATATATATATATATATATATTATATATATATATATATGAGCAGGCAATATGAAAAGATGTCTTAAGATGGACTACAATGATTTCCATATGCTGCCAGTGTAGAGTTTAGTACTTATAATATATTTTTCTAATCTTACGTTCTCATTTTCTTCTTCTCCCTGAATCCCTCACTTGCACAGAGTACTAAGTTTGCAGTTAAATGGTGTGGGTTCGAGTCATGCCAATTTCACTACATGGCCCTAAAACCAGGTCTTGACAGGCAGGGAATCCTTCTTGATGAGGTTTTTATCGTGCAGTTCTTGGGGGGGTGGGGTGGGGGTGTGTTTTTTTTTCAAGTAAACAGCACTGTACAAAAAAAAAAATCACTGCCTTCAGAGAAGACACAACTGCAGAGCGGTCAGAGCTATAGACACCTGAACTGAAGGTCTTGGGATCAAATCCATGCAGTGCCTGGCAGGTGAAGGAAGGGGGAAAGGAGAAAGGAGAGCAGGGAGGACAGGGAGTGGTGGGAGGGCGCAGAGGGAGTGGCGGTGGGGAAGAACAGGATTTGTTCCATTTCACTGGTCAACACAAGTGGATACCTGCTACTGTGCTAGTGACTGAGCCTCCACCCCTTTCCCCCCCATGATGACATAAGTAATCCTGCAATGTACATTAGACTTAAATTGATTATTATCAAATCTGCACAACACTCACAGCACGCATTTGAACAGCGTGGCCAGATGGCAACGTATGTCATACTTTGGTGGGTTTTCTCAAACCCATGAGAAAAAGAAAAGGAAGCATCAGGATAGAGAGGAGATGAACATGCCAAGCATATTCTGCTTCAAACTGTGATGGACACACAGACAACAACACTATTGTTCATGCATCTGTCACTACATCAAATGATGAAGACTTAGACAACACTGTCATCTTTGAATTTGTCATGAAAATACTGTGATGAATACTCAGACAACACTGTTGTCCATGTGACTGTCACTACAATGCTGTGATGAACACTCAGACAACACTGTTGTCCATAAGTCTGTCCTAAAATGCTGTGGTGAACACTCAGACAACAGCCTGTTGTCATGTGACTGTCACTACAATGCTGTGATGACACTCAGACAACACTGTTGTCCATAAGTCTGTCACTAAATGCTGTGGTGAACTCAGACAACAGCACTGTTGTCCATGTGACTGTCACTAAAATGCTGTGATGAACACTCAGACAACACTGTTGTCCATAAGTCTGTCACTAAAATGCTGTGGTGAACACTCAGACAACAGCACTGTTGTCCATGTGACTGTCACTAAAATGCTGTGATGAACACTCAGACAACACTGTTGTCCATAAGTCTGTCACTAAAATGCTGTGGTGAATACTCAGACAACACTGTTGTCCATGTGACTGTCACTAAAATGCTGTGATGAACACTCAGACAACAACACTGTTGTCCATGTGACTGTCACTAAAATGCTGTGATGAACACTCAGACAACAACACCGTTGTCCATATGTTTGTCACTAAAATGCTGTGATGAACACTATGACAATGCTAACACTGTTGTGTCTATATGTCCATCATTAAAATGCCATGATGAACATTTAGACAACAACACTGTTGTCCATGTGACCATCACTACAATGCCATGATGAACACTCAAACAATAACACTTGTCCATGTGTCCATGATCAAAATGCCATGATCAACACTCAAACAATAACACTGTTGTCCATGTGTCCATCATCAAAATGCCATGATGAACACTCAAACAACAACACTGTTGTCAATGTGACTATCACTACAATGCCATGATGAACACTCAAACAATAACACTGTTGTCCATGTGTCCATCATCAAAATGCCATGGTGAACACTCAAACAACAACGCTGTTGTCCATGTGACCATCACTACAATGCCATGATGAACACTCAAACAATAACACTGTTGTCCATGTGTCCATCATCAAAATGCCATGATGAACATTCAGACAACACTGTTGTCTGTGTGTCCATCACTACAATGCCTTGATGAACATTCAGACAACACTGTTGTCTGTGTGTCCATCACCAAAATGCCATGACGAACATTCAGACAACACTGTTGTCTATGAACCAGCCGCCGTGGCGAAGTGGTTAGCGTCGTGAACTCCCGGGTGGGAGGTCGCGGGTTCGAATCCCATCAGAGTCATGTGGGTTTTTCTGCCCCGACCGGCTCCTACCCAGAGTTGAGTTTGCTGCCGACTCAGTTGGGAAGACTGGGACCACACAGTCGAGATTCATCCACATAATGGATGCGTTTCTGAGAGCGCTGCCCAAATTTCCTGACTAACACTGCAGGTGCCTGTATCTCTCGGGCCTGGTTGACGCCGGGATATATTATGAATGGAAGCGTAGAGTACAGACCTGTCATGTAGTCTCAGATCGAAATGGAAATCTGTAGCATCATCTTAATCATCCTCATTCTCATCGATCAGCATTAAAAAAAAAAAAGGCTCAAGTTCTGTGGCCCTTCATGTCCTGCTCTCAGGGTGACCTCAATTTCGATGTCCTCTCCACGTCTGTGGCCTTGGTTTGGTTCCGTCGGGGTCACCGGTATCGGCGGGTCCATGGGGGCTGTCATTGGACAGACGTGGTGGCACCCTCCAGAGGGAGAGCTCACTCACGCCGGCTCCGCGACTAAGCAGTTATTGTCATCAGTAGGGGGCTTAGTAGGTGGTGTCCTGCATATGTTAGATCAGAACAGGCGCCACTGAACACCACCGAAGTGACTCGGCAGCAGTGCAGTGTCTCCTCCAGTGGGTTGCCTCTTGACGGCTTGACATTGACTGCTCCCTGTGGATTGCCAGTGCCGGGGCTGCAGCGGGGCCGACCGGGCTGTGGCTGTGGACGGGGTGTCAGAGTGAGTGGCGTGGGTACACTGCCTCTGAGGTAGCGCAGAGATTGGGACAGAAAACAAAAATCAAAAAAAGAAAAAAAAACCCACTGCTGTCTATGTGTCCATCACCAAAATGCCATGATGAACACTCAGACAAAACTGTTGTCCATGTGTCTGTCACCACAATGCCATGATGAACACTCAGACAAAACTGTTGTCCATGTGTCCATCGCCACAATGCCATTATCACCACAGACAACACCACTTGTCCCCATTTCATGTCTGTCATTAAAATACCATGATGGGCACTTGGTCAACTACAACACTGATATATTCATGTCACTATAACACTGTGATGAACACTCAGACTATGACAATGTTGTATATGTGTCTGTCATTAAAATGCCATAATAAACACTCAGACAACAACACTGTTGTTCATGTGACCGACACTAAAATACCATGATGAACGCTTGAACAACATCACCATTGTCCAGGTGACTGTCGCTTAAATGCCATGATAAACCCTTAGCCAACAAGTGTTGTTATGTGCTTGTCACTAAAATGCCATGGTGAATACTCTAATAAAGACAAAGTTGTCTGTGTGGCTGTCACAAAAATGCCGTGAGGAACACACTGATAATAACAATGTTGTTCATGTGTCTGTAACTAAAATGACATAATGAACACTCAAACCACAACACTGTAGTTCTTGTAACTGACACCAAAATACTACAATGAACACTTGGGCAACTACAACAATGTTCATGTAACTGTCAACAAAATGCGATGATGAAATCTCAGACATCATTTTGTCCATGTGCCTGTCCCTGAAATGCTTTGACACATACTAAGACAACAACAGTTACTGAAATAATGTAGATGGTCTCAGAACTCTCAGATAACAACATTGTTGTTCACATGCTTTACCCTGAAACACTATGATGAACATTAAGACAACAGCAGCACTGATTTCCACGCATCTGTCACTGAAAAAGGAGAGGGAGTATCAGACATAAACTTAAAAATGGAAGGCTTTCGTTATCGCCACCATCTGAATTAATTACATCATCTGTGGAAAAGTGCACGAGTGTTTGCTTCATGGCTTGTGTAAGGGTGGGTATCTGTGTGCATGTTTTAATATTTTCATCAAAGTCCAAGGCAAAGTGGCAAAACTGTCTAACCATTGTACATACAGCTCTCCAGTGAACACACTTATGATGTCTTGAGCTTCTGGTAAAACTCTTCCACCCTTTCAAATTAAGTCTCTGGTTCTCTACAGTTGAATGAAGCTGTTATCTCTCCAAGTTGTATTGCTGGACCACTGAATCTTTTTCAGCAGATCTGTTCCCTTATTCCTGCAAATTTTTCTTGGTGAATGCAGCTTTCTGACAAGCATGACTGGGCACAAACAACCATTTGGGGGAAAAAGCCTTTCTGATGTTGCAGCAAATGTTCATGTCTGTGACTGTTGAATGGAGCGTGAAGTTCGGCTTTGCTCTGTAAACCTGTCCGATCCTGAAAGAACCAGAAGGTTTTTGATCTGATCACAGCCACAGTTATGAGTCACCGACAAGAAATGTCACAGCCTTTAAAGACAGACTGCTGTCCCTGACAGGCCTACATGAGCTTGCCCATGCCAGCAGACGAAGGATCCATTTGGCATTCTGCCTTTACACATTTCAGTTCATAAAACTATCATGAAAATCTGACTTTGCAAACCAACTCATCTTGATGGCATGTAATTGATATTGTCATGCTGGCAACATCAATCTGAATTTTGATGCATGTCATAGGTCTATAAAACAAACGTAGATCTTGCGCAAAAAGAATTGAGTTCATTTCAATTCCAATTTAAACACAATTTATCAACTTTGGTATTTAATCCTCACACTTCCTAGTCCCCACCCCCACACATCACCTTCCCCCCTCCTCACTCCTTCTTTTCTTTCCCTTCCAATAATAAATCCCATTTTTCTTTTTTTTTCAAACTCACAGTCAGCAATGTTTCTGTCATTGTAGTATAATGAACCAAAATTTGATGCTAGTATAAACCTTTTTCTTATCCCTGCAAAGCCTCCCCTTGGTGTCTGTCTAAAAAACATTTTGAAGCTGCCATAACCTGTTGCCATAGGGACAGTGAACTGTCAGTGGTTCACCGTGTCAAGGGCACAGTGTGATGGAAGGTGAAACCATCCATCCCTTTCCACCTCCTTTAACCTTCCCTGAACTCAATCAGGTACCCATTTACTGCTGGGTGGACAGGGAGGGCTTAAAAGCCAAAACAAACCTGACCAAGGCGTAGTTCAAACTCATGACTGACAGCTCAGAACAAAATTCTCCCACTATCTGATCACGCTAAGGTGAACAGAGCAAAGGGCCCCTGACTAAGCTGAATACAGTAAAGGGTTGTATAGAATAACCCTAGAATACTAAGCTGTATAAGGTAACCCTGGAATAATCCTCTGTTGATGTTCACTTTATCATTACATTGAACTTGAAACTACCCAATTTTGCTGTAAAAAAAAAAACAAACAAAAAAAACCAATGGACCTGTATTGTCAACAACAAAAGGCAGTAAAAGTAAAACCTATGTTCAACAGAAATACTGTATGCTGGTGCAAACACTATTTTTGGACAAACACTGTATCAGCTTCGTTTGGATGCGAGGCACCATAAAACAAACAAGAAAAAAGTTGATGATACTGTGTTAGTAGTATGAATGATGCCCATAACAGAATAATACTGATGACAACATTTATGATGCCACTATATCTCAATACCAATTTAAGAATAGATGTATATTATGTGAAGCCTAGTATCAGCATCTTTTGTCATGGAACTGACCGTCTCCAGCTGTCCACGTATTTCCTCAGAGAACTATCAAAAAGTATCATCAGAGACTGGAGCTAACATTATTCACAGGTCCAACCTCTATGTCGATAACTTGCCCCTAAGACTAATGACCATCACTTTCATTCACAACTGGAACTCAGAAGTTCACTGTTGGTTAGACTTTTGCGCATGAGACCATTTGTAATCCCATCATTAGGACAGCCACATTCTGTCTTTGGATATGACGTCTAAACACACCACCAGCATGCATGTGTTTTATTTCTGTGTCACTGATCCCTCCAGCAGAAGAAGATGAACTACTCTTCTCTGAAAAATGGAATAGGATTCAATGTGCATGCAAGTTTGTTTGTTTGTTGTTTTTAGCATGTGTTCACGCTCAGAACCACGGTTTAAAGTCTCGTTCACAGGACCCGGATGGGATTACAATCTGCACAGATATTTACTCTGATGAGAAAATGTCTTACAGCTATCCTGTCTTAAGTGGGAACTGAATCTTGGACACCTGAGACAAGAGTCTTTCCTAATCAGGCCTATAGGTATCATTAAAAAAACTAGAGTTTGAAAATGTCTACTTCATCTCTATGTCCACACTTTTCCCCTCAGTAATAGGAGATGATCACCACATACTTCAGGTTAACAGTGTTCACTTAATGTTCACACTTTTCCCAAGCTAGTGAATTATCTTCACATGCTCCAGTTTGGTACTGTCCATTAAATGTCCACCACTTTCCCCCATACAGTGAACTACCATTACATACTTCAGTTTAATATTATCCACACATTAATGTCCACACTTTTCCCCCAAAAGAGAACTATCACCTCACACTTCAATTTGACATTTCCATAAATAAATGTCCACCACTCTTTCCCAGATAGAAAACTACCCTCACACACTTCAGTTTGACATTATCCACTCAATGTCCATACTTTTTTTCCAAAACAGTGAACTATCTTCATGCACTTAGACTGCATGTCCAGACCTTGGTTTTACACTGTCCGCTTATTCATGGTCAATAAGCAAAGGGTTCATAAGATGCAATATCCCTCTGTCATTTTTAGTAACTTCTTAGTATTCATTGACAACAACAACTTTTTTTTAAGACTTAACAGAAATAAGCTTTCTTCTTGGAGGGCAAAAATAAATATCATTCTAAGATTATAACTTCAAAGATTTCAAAC
This sequence comes from Conus canariensis, assembly GCA_033310375.1. Taxonomy (NCBI): domain Eukaryota; kingdom Metazoa; phylum Mollusca; class Gastropoda; order Neogastropoda; family Conidae; genus Conus; species Conus canariensis. The sequence continues at coordinate 66,267,697 of CM065718.1, read as the reverse complement.
CTTACCTTCTCACCACCTCAGTCTGAGTCTCCAATAAACCATGGCTACTCTGCAGAACTCGACTGCCGGCAGTGGTATAGTACTAGAAGTAGTAGTGGCAGCCAAATAATACTCAGCGGGTTTTCATGTTTGTACAGCGATTAAACCCTGGCACCTGCTGACTCAGTCACTCAGCGTTGGGGTTGGGGAGGTACACACAGAGCAGGGAATTTCTTGTAATCTGTGCCCCAAGTTGTGCAGTCTTCAAAGGCCTAATCTCCACTTTTGTTTCCCCCAATTCTCTGACCATGGGGAAAGAAAGCAGGGGTGCAGACCACTGGTCAAGAGCCACTCCAGATAGTGGTCATTGTGTTATCGTCAGTCGTACGGAAAATGGGAGTTTGGGGAGAGCAGAAGAGCAGAAAATGAGATGATGGGTTCGTTATCGGGTTAGCTAAGACCAGCTTGTTTGACTTCTTTTGTCTCTGTGTATCCTTCCCAACTGACCTCCTTCTGGCACACACAGGAGCAAGTGCTTATGCATGCATAAACACACACACAAAGAGGGGGTGGGGGAGGAGGGACAGAGAGAAAGACAGAGAGACACAGACAGCGTGAGAAAGACAAAAATTTGTATGTTTGTGCAACAGGTGTGCACACTGATGTAAAAAGTAGCAGACTATTGGTAAGCATGTGTGTGTGTGTGTGTGTGTGTGTGTGTGTGTGTGTGTGTGTGTGTGTGTGTGAGTGTGTTTGTTCCTAAGTGCAGTCTGTACTCTGTGTGTGTTGTGTGTGTGGGGTGTGGTGTGGTGTGGTGTGGTGTGTGTGTGTGTGTGTGTGTGTGTGTGTGTGTGTGTATGTGTGTGGTGCATGTGTGTGTGTTGCTTTTCCTATGTGCAGTCTGTACTCTGTGGTGTGTGTGTGTGTGTGTGTGTGTGTGTGTGTGTGTGTGTGTGTGTTGTGTGTGTGTGTGTGTGTTGCTTTTCCTATGTGTAGTCTATACTCAGTGTGTGCCATGTGTGTATGTGTGTGTGTGTGTGTGTGTGTGTGTGTGTGTGTGTGTGTGGTGTGTGTGTGTGTGTTGCTTTTGTTTATGTGTAGTCTTTACTCAGTGTCTGCTGTGTATGTATGCGTGTTTGTTGCGTGTGTGTGTGTGTGTGTGTGTGTGTGTGTGTGTGTGTGTGTGTGTGTGTGTGTGTGTTTGTGTGTGTTGTGTGTGTGTGTGTGTGTGTGTCACTGTCTCAGTGTCTGTGTTGTGTTTGTTGTGTGTGTGTGTGTGTTGTGTTTGTTGTGTTGTGTTGTGTTGTGTTGTGCTGAATGTGTGAACTCTTTTAACGGGAGATTCATGTGAGAGTGAGCATGTATCTGGGCGTGTATGTGTGCACACACGTGTATGTGTGCATTTGTGGATGAGTGTGTGTGTGTGTGTGTGTGTGTGTGTGTGTGTGTGTGTGTGTGTGTGTGTGTGTGTTTGTGTGTGTGTGCGTGTGTGTGTATGTGCGTGGAAGCCAATAGCAATACAGGTTCACAACTTTCATATAATACATTCACTGACTTAGTTTCAATATTCATGGACTTTCATATAATACATTCACTGACTTAGTTTCAATATTCATGATCCATGTACTTTTTCATGAATCTACATGTTGACCGTCAATCTGTTACTGTTAGTTTTAAACAAGAAATGATCCTGAAATTGAGTGTTATCTAAAGAAATCAGTTTTTGCAACTCTGAAAAAACTCACTATCACAGCATTAGTATTTCCACGGTCAGTAGAAAGCCATGAGTTTGTAATGTACTCTTTTCTTCCCACTATTATAACACTCAACAGACAGACTTCAGCGGTGCTGTAACAGATAACAACTTTGCTGCTGTCCGAGTGTCCCTCACAGTCCTTCAGTGGACAATGAAGAATGCTTGACGGCACTTATCTCCTCGCCAAGTACCCTTGTGCATGCTGGGTGTTGTGGTCTGAAGTTCCATAACCCAACAAATGCTGACATGGATTACAAGACCTTGGTTATGTCCACTACAATATGCATAAAGAGGGTTTCAGCCTCTAGCAAGGGTGGACATACATACGCTGATATGTGAGGTCGGAACACTCCACACTTTGTGCACCAGACTCTGTCAGGGCTTAACCCCATGACTGCCAGACTGAGATTTCATGGAGTCCTGAGTAATGTTTTGACCATTTTACTCACACAAAGAGTATAAAGGTATTACACACACACACACACACACCACACACACACACACACACACACACACACACACACACAAAGTTGTGGTTTACATTACATGGCCAAAACAAAATAAGAACTGAGAGATTGGTTCAAAGTTCTTTTTTTCCCCCTCCTTTTATGGTAACTGGCACTTAAAAGAATATGTACACTCAAGTAGTAAAGAAAAGTTGTTTGTTGTCAATCATGGACTGGTCCTAAATTTTGCCACTGACCCTAAACTTTTTTTTTCCTGCTGCTGCAAAAACATAAAGACACATGCATATAAAATAACGTACAGAAAGAAGTGGTGGTTGAGGATCAATACTGCAGACAACTTAAGTACTCAAGGTCAGAATGTTTTCTAGGCAAAATACTAATGCTAATATTTTTTTTAAAAGTGCAAGCAACATACAGCATATGCATGGTGTGAGAAATCTTAATTTGAACTAACAACAACAACAACAAATCTGTGTTTTAACTGGAGACATTCTGCGATTACCAGACACTTTTTTTCTTGACCTTTGGAGAAGCACCGCAGATCACCACCCAAGTGACTTAACAGCAGAGGAGGATAACAAATTTATCCTCTGATGAATTGCCTCATGATTTGATTTTGATAATTATGAGTTCAGACTAAATGTTTTCAGGTCCAGATCAAAACAGTCTCTTCAGTGACTGAAATATCAAAATGGCAACATACAGTTTACTGAATCAGTGAATAAGTACACTAACAGTAATACTAAGTTACAGACAGAAATAAATCCAAAAAAAAGGAAAAATGTAAATCTAATTTTTTCATTCCTTCAATTTTGCATTCAGCAGCCATGCTGGTAATTTCCTTAAAATGTTATGTACACCTGACTTTACCATTTGTTATGAGCAGGCTACGTCAGTACCTGATTTGTCATATCAATTTTTGTTAATAAAGTTTGCTGTCAATGCTGTATCACAACCACTACCAGTTTTTAAAAAATTAGTAGCATGATCATAGGCAAATTTCAGTACAAATCTAGCCCATGGAACCGAAGAGATTTAACTTTGGTCATACATCATGGGTATTAAATGACCTACAGTCATGATTTTCACTTGAATTTCGAGTCAGTTTTTAGGTTATCTCCATAAAAATGTATGACTTTGTCAATAAAGCATGGTTCCTTATATGTACCAACAATGGTCTGGTTCTGTCTATAAACAAAGGAGTAAACACAAAACGGAACCACGGCAAGGCTTTTTTCTTTTAGAAGAAGTGTAAGTATGGATCCCTGGAGACCCACTATGTGCAGGAAGGTCCATGGAGACCAAAGACATACAGCATGGCTTTATTCTGATACAAAAGGCATGGGTTCCTTAAGACTCATAACACATGGCACGTGAAGTTTTAGGCAATATACACTGAAAGACAATTAAAGCAAAACTTTCTGGTCTTCAGGACCATACCAGTGTTGTACTGTCCTTTTAATTTCTAACTCTAGGTAAGTAACCTCCCTTTTCCCCAAGAACAGTTCCTCAGTGGAACTGTCTGCCTGTATATATATATATATATATATATATAATATATATATATGGCTACCAGACCATCCCTATGGTGACAGCCTTTCAGACTAGGGCAGACTTTCTTCAGTGGTCAATCTAAGTGGCACAGGGGGCTACGGAAGAGGGATGCAATTCGAAATAGGAAAAAAAAATAACGTTTGCCTTGTTTCTCTCTCCCTGTTGCTCTCTTGGTTCATATGTATGCATGCAGAGCGCAGTGAATTAAAGGTGTATGCACTGCATTAGGTTGTGCCTGTACGCTGGACCCCCAGTTCAATACTGAGCTAAGGCTGTGAAACTGTGCCAGTCAGCAGCTTCACATTCCGTACCTTTCTTCAAAAATAATAATGATAATAATGATGATTATTTATTGTGCTTAATCTTGCATCATAAGCCCTAAGCGCTTACAAACACAGAAAAGGTTGAAGAAAACATAAATGAAACCAATAAGAAGATGAAATTGCAATAAGTACCATACACCAACAAACAAGGGTGCGTATTCACACACACACACACACACACACACACACACACACACACACACACACACACACTCACTCACACACAACACGTGATCCCACACACACTGTCTCACAACAACAGACACAACAGCCACACACACACACACACACACACACACCACACACACACACACACACTAATCACTAATTCAATTTGATGGGCAAGGGAAAGGGAAATCAAATATGTTGGCTTTTTTTGTTTGTTTGTTTGGATTTTTAAGTCAATCACACACACTAATCGCTGAATCAATTTGATGGGCAAGGTAAAGGGAAATCAAATATGTTGCCTTTTTTTGTTTGTTTGTTTGGATTTTTATGTCAATCTTTTGAGAGGAATGGAGATGGGAAGGATGAAAAGGGAATGGAGATGGGGGTGTGGGGGGCAGAGGTCCTGATTCCACATTCCAGCACAGCAGAATCGCCAAAAGGTTGATGTTTACTGCCTAAAATTTCTTCTTCTTGATCCTGTTACAAACCCAGAACATGACAAACTTCCATAATTGGGCAGTACTGCATTTCTTTTTTCAGGCACTGGATAAAAAGTCCATTCAAAATGTTTGTAATTTAACAACTGTCCATTATGCATTCTGCTGAGCATGGGAAAAAAGGGAAAAAAAGAATCTGAACTAAACGACTTTCTATATATCACATTGTTGAAATTCAGTGTTGAAGATCTGGTTGAATATTACCATTCAACTCCGCATAAATTTATGAATCTAAATCAATTAAATAAACATAAACCAAAAATGGCAAAGTTGCACTAACTGCTGAGCAATGACAGAATGAGTGAACGAGTACGACCAAACAAGGATTTACCGTCAATCGAGGATCTGCAGACGCCATATTTTTCCCGTTCGTGCTCTTATTCCAAGAACTATGTGATATCCGTTAGTTGCATTATCTTGCTAAGTCCCTGACTGGCGTGACATAAACGCACTGGCTTATAATCCGCATTGTGTCACCTCCGCTCGTGCTTGGTCGCCATTTTCAAACAAACGCGCACTAGCATGTTGCTTCGGGCGGAGGGATACGCTGTTTGGATTAAGAAAGAAAAAAAATGAATAAAGACTGCCTGATTCAGTCTATTTGCCAAAAAACAAAACAACGTTTGTGTTTTGTCACTTCTATCATAATATTCAAGACTTTTTATTGTGTTCCACATGAAGTCAATTTGTGTTTCATTCTTCTGATACAAGTCCCCTTGGAGAAATAATCCAGTCAAAGGGAAGCAACTGCGGTGAGGTTGGAACACTGAGTCCTGGTGACTTGAAATACAAAAGGGTGCGTACCTGTACCTCCACAAAACGGAGGGAGGGGGGGGGGGGGGGGGGGGGGGGGCGAGAGGGGAAGCACCGAAATGAAAAGAGAGAGGGGGGCTGGACGGGAAGAATATTCAGGGGTGGGGGGCTTGAAGAAAAGACACTTTTGAGTTTGAGAAAAGCGCGGCTCGTCGACTACATTCGCAGTTTCCGAGAGTGGATCATGTGGACAATGCATATCAAGATAGCTCACAGAAAGACTTGCTTGAGGTGTTTGGAAGGAGGCAGTGCAAGAGCACCGCCACTACTTCAACTTCACCACGAAGTTAATTAATACAAAGCCAACCAACCGTCCACTCATGCCACTGGTGCAGCCGGAACAGCCGCAAACTGCCACCATGACCCCGCCCCACGAACCCTCGGCTGACGCGAGAACAACTTTACCAGTTAATCAATCTGTCTGTCAAATGTTTAATGTCCTCACTGACGAAAAGGGGGAAAATTAATTAATGACCCTCAACGAATATTTACGCAACAGTGCTGCGTCTCCAAATAGGCCTATCCCTTTGCCCTCACACACTAGTCTCTCTCCCCCTCTCCCAAAGAGAAGAGACTGATAAACATCGTGTCAGTCTGCAATCCCTAAAAGCTGATTTGGGTAAGACAGAAGCAAACCGGACAACACTGGTAAGATTACTGTATTCAGAAATGTTACAGTAAGGCCTGGCTTAGAGTACTGAACAAATGTAAAATAAGCTTATCAATTCTGGGGGGGGGGGGGGGGGGGGGGGGGGGGGGAGGGAGAGGGGGTGCGAATTGCGTTATTTAAGGAAACAACGGGAGTTGATTCAAATTAGAATATAGCTGGAGCTACTCCAAGAAAAGGGAAAAAAATACTGTAAATTAAAAGCCTATAAGGTTTTGGAAAAAAGCAAAAAGTCCGTAAGATTATTGAAATGGATCCAATGCGGTAGGCTAAACTGAAGGTTTGAGATTTAACAAGCAGCGAAGTTTCCTAGAATTTCATTGAATTCCATCGCAAGTAGCCTATGGGGAAAAATTGTACACGGTTCCTCCGCTCACGAAGTGAAGGAGAAATACAGAAAGACTGAGAAAGTTTAGGTTGGAGATGCTGCTAATATTAAAGTGGAACGACAACCGTAAAAGAAATATTCGAATGAAAGACGTGATATCGAAGAACCAGCAATTGTGCCTAAATGGGAAATGGATCTAAACTATCAGTTTGACAAGACAAATGCTTTTTTTGCATGTAAATTGATCGGGCAAGTTGAGATCCAGAACTTCGATGGTTCCAGTTCAGCGTTCTATGCAGACTCTAACAACTTAGACAGGCCTACTTGATTTAATTTTTTCATGTATATGTATTAGAGATGTCGAAATCTACAACTTCAATGGTTCCAGCTGAAAATTCTGTACAAACCTCTCCCATGAAATTCATTTTTAGTAACATTGATAGCGGCTCTCCACTGGGGTGCCAGTATAGAAGATCAATGGACAAGACCACGTGCATATGTTGCAGTTCTTGTTGTTTGTCCTTCGCGGCCGAAGATAACCACGACTTCTGCTATCACTGGGTGGTGGTTGTGTGTGTACGAAGATGGCTGATCAGGCCGACCCTCGCATTGAATAGTCTGTTGCAGTGTGGACAGGATAGACTCGGAGGTGAATCAGGCTAAAAGGTGGTGCTTCTTCTGTTTTTCCCGAAACTGACGTTGTTGCAGTTGTGCCTCCACTCGCCTCGTTTCAAAGTCTGGTGCGCCAGGTTGAGCGAACTTGCGCAGCTTCTTCCCAAGAGGCAGGGGAGATGCTACAGCACTTCAGTGAGGCCTGCAGTGTGTCTTTGTGGCGCTTCTTTCATCCCCCATAGGAACGCCTGCCTTCCAGAAGCTCGTCATAGAACAGTCTCTTTGGGAGACGATTTTTTCTTAATCCATACAGTGTACATGTCCTGCCCACCTGAGTTGAGAGCGTAGTAGCATTATATGAATGCTTCCCATACGGGCATTCTGAAGTGACTCTGTATCTGGTAGTTTGTCTTGCCATTTGATATGCGGATAGGTTCTGAGGCATCTCATGTGGAAAGAGTTCAGCTGCCTGGCATGTCGACTGTATACCGGCCAAGTTTCACAGGCATACAGCAAAGATGGCAATACAGCTGCACAATACTCTTTGAGCGTGGTCTGCATGCTTATTACTAAATTTTCCCACATCTTGTCTTGGAGTCTGCCGAAGAATGCACCAGCCCTAGCGAACCTTTATGCAACTTCCTTGTCAACATTGGCAGTTCATGATAATCTGTTATCAAGGTAGACAAACTCATCTGCCACTGTAAGTTTCTGGCCATTGACTGTGATGTTGGGCTCTATGTAGGGGATTGCAGGAAGTTGTTGATGCAGTGCTTCAGTCTTCTTCGTGCTAATTGTGAGACCGAAGTCGTCACAGGCTTTGGCCAACCGGTCCATACTCTCTTGCATATCAGACTGTGGCAGCATTCAATGCGCAATCATCGGCGAAGAGAAAGGCATGGGCGGTGTCTTCCTGGACTTTGGTTTTTGGCTTGTAATCTCCTCAAGTTGAAGAGTTTTCCAGCAGTCCGGTATTTAAAGCCAACGCCGATGTCACCATCTCGGAAAGCCTCCGTCAGCACTGAAGAAAACATCTACTGAAGAGGGTGGGGGCTAACACGCAGCCCTGCTTGACGCCATTTGAAACAGGGACTGGCTGTGAGTACTCTCCATCATCCGGCACTCTTGTCTGCATACTGTCATGAAACTGCCTGACCATTGAGATGAACTTTGAGGGGCATCCAAACTTGGTCATGATCTTCCATAACTCTCCACGGTAGACAGTGTCGAATGCCTTGGTCAGGTCCACAAATGTGGTGTAGAGGCTGTCATTATGCTCCTGATAGTTCTTTTGTAGTGCCGCGCAGCAAAAATCATGTCCACAGTGCTGCGACCCCTCCTTAATCCGCATTGACTCTCAGGTAGCAAGCCTTGCTCCAAGTTCACTGAGACGGTTGAGTAAGAATTTGGCCAGAATCTTTCAAGCGATGGAGAGCGAGAGCAGTGAGATGCCACGGTGGCTGTCACACGTATTTTCCGGTTCCCTTTCTGCTTGCAGAGGTGAATGATAGAAGCGTTTTTGAATTCTTGCGGAAGTTTCTCTTGGTTCCACATGGACTGGAACAACTCAGTCAGTTTTCTGATCAGTTGTGGGCCACCAGAGGCGTATATTGCTGCTGAGATAGAATCAGCACCTGGAGCTTGTCCACTGGACATAAGCTTCGCACCTTTATCTACTTCCGTTTCGGCTGGGAGGTTATCAAAGGTGTAGGCAATCTTGCAATCGCTTCGTCATTAATTAAGCCCTATAGATGGGCGGTTGAGGACACTGTCAAAGTGTTCGGCCCAGCGCTCAAGAATCTTCTCCTCGTCAGTAATCAGTCTATTCCCATCAGCACCGAGGAGAGAGAGAGAGAGAGAGGGGGGGGGGGGGGGGGGAAACGATCCTGACAATGTGGGACCATGGACAGTCTTAAGCGCACTGTAAGAGTTCTTCATGTCCTTGCAATCCTGAAAACAACTGGAACTCTTCAGCCTTCTCATTCAGACGTGCATCCTGCGTTTTACGCAGCTCATATTGTGCAGTCTTTTTGGCAAAGTTGAATGCAGCTTGCTTGGAAACAGAGATGGGAGAAACATAGACTATATAGAGCCCACCTTAACGAGGTTGTGGTTTAGCACTGCAGCCCTGACTTTCTTGCAGTGTTGGGGTGGGATGGACGGGGGAATTGGGGGGGGGGGGGGGGGAAGAATCTTTGGCCTAGCCCTGAAGTGGTGGTTCCAGGTATCGTGGACGGATTTCCAACAAACTATCATTGTTACTTCTGCGTGGATACCACTTGTTTCTGTGTAAACTCAAAGAAGACACACAATGTTTTTGTTACTTTTTTCTTGTGGATACTACTTTTTTCTATGTAAGCTTGAAGAAATATACATGCCCTAACAAGTTTGAAAACATTGTCTAGCAAATGGAAGAAATTCTTCTCGAGGCCCCAGAGACAAAAATGACAAGCCTATGGGGATCTTTTCAGTTAACTTTTACCTGGAATATTTGTAATAATAATAATAATGAATACTTATATAGCGCCTATTCTCGGCTAGAGACCAAGCTCTAAGCGCTTTACAATCAACACTCGTTTACACAACGGGCTGCCTACCTGGGTAGTGCCGACTGAAGAGCTGCCAGCTGGCGCTTCATTCAGTCGTTTCCCGTGTCATCCAGTCAGTATCGTTCAATATCGATCACTCATTTTCCTTACTTCCTTCATTCTTTCCATTTCTCACGCAGGGTGCATGCTATGTGTAACGTGTCATCCATACCAACGGCCAAACTGGCCTACTCTTCCGAAAGTTGGTGATGGGATTTTACGTGTGTGCAAGATGTTATGCGTGCGTTCACACACGGAACCTCGGTTTATAGTCTCATTCGAAGGACTGTATGGGAAATGGAGTCAGAACCAATGTTAACTCCGAGGGAAAAATCCCCCTGTACCGAAACGCCCCGGCGGAGGTGCGAACCCGCAACCCCAGGATCACCAAGATTACGAGTCCGGCGCTCTACCAACTGAGCTACTCCGGCTCCTGTGAGCTTTATAACAAAAAATATTGTAATCTTTGATCCTTGCGGTTTGTATGTGAATCTCCACAAAAATGTTGTACAGTATGTTAAACTGACAAGACGACCTACAGGGGATTATAAAAGAAGTCTATCTGTCGGCGTCTTTTTTTTCCTTTTCATGTACTGACCTGAGTATGTGTGTGTATGGAGGGCTGGGGATGGGGGTAGAGGTCAGCATCGTCTGCTGTCGTTGTTTTTAGTTCCGTAGTTTCGTTTGTTTTGTTTTTTACTTCTCTTTTTCCATTTATGCTGCCTTGTGGCAGCAAAAATCTCAGGGGTGGGGGGGGGGGGGGTGGGGGGTGGGGGGTTTAAGCTGAAAACGATATTGCAAATCAGCGGTAGGGTGAATGGAATATTCCTTAAACTTAGGGTGGGTGAAGGGGAGATGGGAGTTGATTCTTGAAAGCACAGGGATGTTAATCCAGGGGTAACTGTCTGGTGGCAAGACTATCTTCATCGAACAATAATCACAAAGAATTTGAGAGGGGAGGGGCGCTTAGGATGGCGATGCCAGGATGGGGGCATGGTGGGGGTGGACATATGTATGCACTTAGATTAATTGGTCTGCCGTGCTTTAAATGTATCCTATACCGTAACCCATGAACGCAGTATCCCCGGGATCTGGATTCTGGATTTGCATGTGCATGGACAGTGGACAGCTACATGACGTCTCCATAAAGACCCACCTGTGCACTTTTCTTTTGCCAGCCTGCTGGCATTTCACAAGCATGGACGTCTCTTTTGTCCTGACGATTGCGCTCAGGCCTGTCATTTTCAGGCCGTTTCCATGGAAACAACAGTCATAGGATAGGTTTGAAACTTTCGAGTTGATTATGAGGTTATTAACGTTCGCCGAAAAAAAAAAAAAATCAAACAACCAAAAACAAACGCACATGTCGTGCTTGTTCTGGACGTCAACCACTCGAATAGGTGAGAGCGTTTCCCCAGACGTTCAATCGTTATTTGCATAATTATTTGACGTCAAATGTTTTTCGTTTGAACTGATGGGGAAAGGAAAACTTTTATGTTTGCAAATATTACAATGTTCTCTACTCAGTTCTTCGCTGTACGTATGTACGACTCTGTGTGTGTGTGTGTGTGTGTGTGTGTGTGTGTGTGTGTGTGTGTGTGTGTGTGTGTGTGTGTGCGCGCGCGCGCGCGCGCGCGTGTGTGTGCGCGCGCGAGCGTGTGTGTGTGTGTGTGTGTGTGTGTGTGTGTGTGTGTGTGTTTCCAAGCTTGTATCTCCAGTATTTCTAAACAGAGTGTCTCAGACCTAAGTAACTTCACATTTCGAGATTTCGAGAGAGATCCTCCTACAAGATTTTTTTAATAGCTGAATTAATTGATCCTTTGAACAAACTAAGCGTGAAAAATTGAATATTATGCCGTTTCGTTCATAATTGTCCTAAATTCTGTCACTACTACGACTACTACTATTACCACTACTACTATTACTACTACCACTGCTACTACTACTACTACGACGACGACGACGACGACCACCACCACCACCACCACCACCACCACCACCACCACCACCTAAACAACAACAACAACAATCAACACTTATATTACTCTACTACTACTACTTATGCCACTTACTACTACTACTACTACTACTATTTCTTTTTCTTCTTCTACAACAACAACAACAACAACTACTACTACTACTACTACTACTACAGCTACTACTACCACTACTACTACTACTACTGCTACTACTACTACTACGAGGAGTGTGTGAAGTGATTAGCAAGGTTCAGAAAAAGAATCATCTCGTCATCATCTATCCACCAATGGCTTAAAGGAAAACCAACCAACCAACCAACCAACCAACCAATGTGGAGAAGCTACTGAATCGCATGTTGACAGAGAAAGGCAGGAACAAACGAAAGCAAGAACAGAGGAAAAGAAGTCAGAAACGAAAGCGTGAACAGAGGAAAAGAAGTCAGAAACGAAAGCTAGAACAGTGGAAAAGAAGTCAGAAACGAAAGCTAGAACAGTGGAAAAGAAGTCAGAAACGAAAGCTAGAACAGTGGAAAAGAAGTCAAACGAAAGCTAGAACAGTGGAAAAGAAGTCGGAAACGAAAGCTAGAACAGTGGAAAAGAAGTCAAACGAAAGCTAGAACAGTGGAAAAGAAGTCAGAAACGAACGCTAGAACAGTGGAAAAGAAGTCAAACGAAAGCTAGAACAGTGGAAAAGAAGTCAAACGAAAGCTAGAACTGAGAGGGGAAAATGTAAGGAACGAAAGCGTGAACAGCGGAAAAGAAGTCAGAAGCGACTGCACGAATAGAAGAAGACAAGGTACATCTCCACTGAATGGATAAGTATGCAAAACAAGATTTTGTTTTGATTTTCTTCAGATTTCGTGCAAGTACTTATGAAAATATGTGTCTTGCAATCATTTATGTCTGTTCATCTCATTTGATGACTCATCAATTCACTTTTAACAACCAAACGCACGCATACCCACAGAAAGCACATCGATAGAAGAGGTGGAGCCAACCTTATCCAATAGAAAACATATTCATCAATCTCCATGCACATTATCACCAGGGAAAGGCATCCAGTAAGTTTTTCATGAGGTTTATTTCAGTACAAGTATCCCAACTCTTAATCTTATTCTTACCATTCTCATACGGAGGATTCACTGATAAATTTCTTGTGTGAATGTGATTATTTAAAAAAAAAAAAGTGCGACTGAAAAAGAATGTTATATCCAACAACAGGGACAAATGCAAATACCAGAGCAATAAAGACTTGATTTATATTTATGCAGGGTCCTGGTGCTAGTGGAGAAAATCTGAAGAAAATAACCACATTGATGACCGCGTGGGCAAAATATGTAGCTTTCATCCTCTGCAATTTCCAAACTGGAGTGAAAATACCCCCTAGCAATTGAAAACAGAGTGTGAAGCAACCCTTTAAACATGAACGAGATGGGGAGCCCTGGTACTGTACTCTCCAACGTTAGACGTTCAAGCATTGCAGTATGAAAGCAGTCCGCTCCATAACAGGAGAGTTACCTTTTCTTTAGAATCAGTTCAATTAAACACTCATGCACACGCCTGCGCACATACACGCGCATTTGCGCACGCGCTCTCAAACACACACACACACACACACACACACACACACACACACACACACACACACACACACACACAAGTGCTCGTACGCAAGCACTCCTTCCCACCTGTTTCCACAATTACTTCATTTTCCCTTGTCTCTCTCTGTACAATAGGCCATTAATTATCCTTGTCATTCTTTCTGTCGATCTGGACAACATCCCCAGCAGACGATCAGGTTACTCCGTAATAATGATGACGTCAAGTTGATGACGCTCGCTGAAGACGTATGGTGCAGCGGTAAGACTGACGTCATCAGGATTGCCTCTGCTGATGACGTCTAGTTGTTACGTGCAGCAGTGGGTCTGACGTGATGTTGGTGGTCCCCGGTGTGTCTTTGTTGAAGCTGACTGCAACACAATTAAGTCCTGGAAGAATGAGAATCCCGGTCGCTTGGTGGACCAGTCAGAACACGTATTATTCATTGTGCAACAGGGAAAATAATGGCGATGTATAGTTACGAAAGGTTTCCTTTCTTATCTCGATTTGAGGGGATGTTCGTTCTAAACAGAAAGATGCTGAATCCCAGAAAGAAGGACGTACAGCGATGCGTATCTTGTTTTGGTCGAAGATTAAGCGGATTTTCAACGGGAAAGAGAAGCTAAACTGACAATTTGTGTCAGAACCCGGTCGACATGAACTCCAATCTTAATGAACCCCCTCTGTATGAACCCCAGTGAACATGAGTCCCAGTCAATGTGACTCTCCTTAACATGAACCCCAGTCATCATGAACCCCAGTCTTCATGAACCCCGGACGGCATGATCCCAGTCAACATGAACCCCAGACAACATAAACCCCAGTCAACATGAACCCCAGTTAATATGACTCTTCTTAACATGAACCCCAGACAACATGAACCCCAGTCAACACGAACCCTAATCAATATGAACTCCAGTGAAGGTGAACCCCAACCAACATGACTCTCCTTCACATAAACCGCAATCAACATTAACCCTAGTCAACATGAACCTCAATCAACATGAACCCAGTCAATATGAACCCAGATAACATGACTCTCCTTAACATGAAACACAGTCAACATGAACCCAATCAACATTGACCCCGATCAACATGAACCCAGTCATCATCGACCCCAGTCAACATGAACCCAATCAACATGAACCCCGATCAACATGAACCTCAGTCATCATGGACCCCAGTCAACATGAACCCAAGCCAACATGAACCCCAGACAATATGAGCCCCAGTGAACGAGAACCCCTGTCATAAATTTCTGTCATTTTCAATCCTGGTCATCTTGAATCCAGTCAATACGAACCCCAGTCAGTATGAAACCCAGTCAATATGAACCCCCAGGCATCATAAATCCTAGCGAACATAAACCCCAGTTACTACAACCACCGCAGTCATTGTGAACCCCGGTCATCAAGAATCACGCTCAACAAGAAACCCTTTTACCAAGAACCCCAGTCAATATGAGCCCCAGTCATTGTGAACCCCAATCAATATGAGCCCCAGTCATTGTGAACCCCAATCAACATGAGCCCCAGTCAACAAGAACCCCCATCAATATGAGCCCCAGTCAACAAGAACCCCCATCAATATGAGCCCCAGTCAACAAGAACCCCCATCAATATGAACCTCAGTCATTGTGAACCCCAATCAATATGAGCCCCAGTCAACAAGAACCCCCGTCAATATGAGCCCCAGTCAACAAGAACCCCATCAATATGAGCCCTAGTCAACAAGAACCCCAGTCATTGTGAGCCCCAATCATATGAGGCCCAGTCAACACAATGTACAGAACTAACGGCTGACCCCCCCCCCCCCCCCCCCCCCCCCCCCCCCCCCCCCCCCCCACCAATTCAGCTGATCAATAACATGTTAGAGATCCCATGACCCATGGCTCATTTGGGAGGATTGTGGAAACACCATGCTCTACAGCAAATGACAAATTATTTCCATGAAATATCTCTGACAGTGGAAACATAGCATCTTTCACCACCCCACCCCTCTCCGCCCTCCCCCATCTCCCCAAGACCAACCTGCAACTAGCGTCCTTAGAAAGGAGAGACCCACCAACACGTCACCGAGAACATTCAGCAACAACCACCACAACCACAATAGGACAGGTCACTCTCAGAACCCTCTGCAAAGCAGGCCCAGTCCTGTGGTCGGCACACAAAAAAAGGAAGAAAAAAAAAAGACTCACTGGGCACACTCTGCGTGGCACAGCCTGTCGGTATATTGCTCATCGTGGCCGGCGTCCAGGTCGAAGAGGGCGTCACACTTGGTGGTGCAGTCGCCCGCGCTGATGCCGTGGTTGTTGTTCAGGATGGAGGACACCTCGGTCATGATCAGGTGGTCTGTCAGAGCCCAGAGAGACATCAGTTCATTGATCGATCAACAGGTCCGCCAGTCAGTCGAGCGATGTATCTGTCACTCACATACTGACTCTGTCAGCCAAGTTCGCGTGGAATGAATGAATGAATGAATGAATGAATGAAAAAAACAACGTTTTGGAGGTAACTGAATTAGCGCAGGTATGATCTGTTCAAATCGTTCCTCATAATCAAGACCTGGGAGTCATGACCTGGATGCGGCCCGGCCCCTTAGAGTGTAAGAAGTTCAGAGCCGAAACGCTTGTCTGAAGGGAGCGGGGGGGGGGGGGGGGGGGGGGGGGGGGAGGGGGGGGACCTTCTACTGCCAAGCTTTCCCTTGAGTTTCTTCCTACTCGTTGTTGTCTTGATTCCCGGCCGGGGACTCCTAAGTGTTGGCCTACGTAACGCCTGTGAAGTGTTGATGATCTGCTCAAATGTATTCTGTTGACGGGCAACATGGTTAGTTTACATTTAGCTTGTTTATGTTAGTTCAGATGTAGTTAGTAAACAGTATCCTCTCTGAACACCTTGTTGTTGTGTGAGGTTGTAAGTGACAAATCCGTCAAAAATAGTGTCATTAGTTTATCATGAATTACTTTTAGATGATTCAATTAGATCACTTCTAATCCATCTGTTCTTCAAGGTTGGTAGTTGCATGTAGGTGTCCTAAGCTTTCAAGGAACGGGTGAATATGCCAGTTATAGCTGGTTTCCCACAAAAACGACTATTATCCTTCAGCAAAACGGGGAAATAGTAAACATTCCTAACAAAAACAATGAAAATAGAAAAAAAAAGTTATGATCTTAGGGGTCAGAACAATTTTCCCCTATTTGCCGACTGTATTTGCGCTTGTCGTGCTACTGAGAGATCAAAGATTTTCCCCTGTTCACAAAGTTCCTTAGGCAAGTAAGTATCAATGGCCATCCCAAGGAAAATGGGAAAGCAATTGTGATCCTCAGGTTATAACGGGGGAAACAGATATTATCCTCAGGAAAACCGTTGCGATCCCTAGGAAATGGTTGTGATCCTATGATAAGAACTGTTTTCCCTATTTTCACTGTTTTTTCTTATGAAAACAACCATGATCACCTTTCGACACGAGCATGCTCCCATATGGGTCAGTTACGTCATGAACTTATCGTGTGGCCTTTCTCTGCACTTTTTCAACAGCCACCTAAAAAGGTTACCCCCGTGATGTTCCACTTTTCTAAATGTGGCCGAACCACAAGTTTGTATAGGCCGAAGGAAAACGTATCAAGTCAATAAGACCATACAACATTAACAGATAATCAATCGAAAATAAACGAATAAGCAAACACAAGGAGTGGTGCGGTGTGAACCAACAGGCCTGACAGAGCCCGGTGTGGCTGGATGGGCTCTAATGCAACTGAAAGCGAAACTGCAGGCCATGGAGCACAGTGTGATGGAATTAAACTGAACAGTTTGACACCAAAAAATACTCCTTACGCAGAGGGTTCCGTGCTCAAAGCCAGGACGATGGTCATACTGAGCTGCAGCCATAGCGAAGAGAGCGAGAAGGACGACGAATTTCATCATGGCTGATGGCTGAAGACAACAAATGAATAAACATTTCAATCAATCAATCAATCAGTCAATCAATTCGTAGATTAAAAAAAAGAAAATGAAAGAACATGTTCGTTGAGTACGAATGAATGAAAAACGATGAATCAATCAATCAATCAACAAAAGATAAAAAAAATAGAACATGTTTAGTGTGTACGGACGAACGAATGAATCATCAATCAACCAATCAACAGATGAATAAAAGAAGAAAAAAGAAAATGAAACAAAATGTTCACTGTGTGTACAGACTTCAAACGAAAGTAAAGGGTAGATCAGAAAATGAGACACTTGTGTGTGTGTGTGTGTGTGTGTGTGTGTGTGTGTGTGTGTGTGTGTGTGTGTGTGTGTGTGTGTGTGTGTGCGCGCGCGCGTTCAAATTTCGTAGAAATTCTTGCATATCTAAACACTTAAACTTACTCGTTTAGAATTGATATATAAAAACTTGGTTGTTTGGTACTGACATCTGAAAACATCACCCTTTAGTCTCACATCAGTTTATGAAGACGGATTATACCTAGCATCCGTTCTGGCATTGGAACATCTGACTTGAAAGCGGTTTGCACACGCTTTAAAAAAAAATTAAAAAAAGCATAAAATCAAAATCACTTTAGAAAACAGTTAAATGAATAAATGAATGAATGAGTAACGGGAGGGGGGAGGAGGGAAGCGTGAAAATGGTTTAAAAAAAGAATTATAAACGGATCGATTCCTTCAGTGGGGAAATGGGGAGGGGGGGGTGGTGGGGGGGGGGATCAGCGACCTTCATCTGATGTCACTCCGGGCCACACACCGATGTTGCGAGTTTCGCATTACCCATACATTTTATATAGTATGTCCTTTACTGTGTGTTTTCATAGCGTTTATCCCTATTCAGATGGTGATGGTCGTACAAGATCCATACCCGTCAAAGAATAATCCAGAGTTTATACTTCGCCCGACTCAGCGGACTCGCCTTGACCCATACTCAGTGTTCTGCGGTATTTGGTTATCGTTCTTTAATAAAAAGTTATGTTCTGTCACGACTTCCGGTATGTCTAGTTCAAATAACGCAAGTGATTCATTCTGTCTCTTTAGTTGCACAGAATCAAAGATTTGCTGACACAGTGTAAAGTGCGATTTAGAGAGATACTTCAAATTTCATGAGAACAGGCCTAGTTGCCAAGTGAGGCGACTGCAAACGGAAATCTAAACAAATCTTAAAAAGTTGAAATACTATATCCGCCAAACATGAACGAACGTTGTGATTCGTTGATTCATGTTTGTACCTAAACTTTTTAGGATTCGTGAGGATACTTTAAATGATTCCAGAGATCTAAAAACTTTTTTGAGTGTGTGGGTACTGGAGTAGCCGGGAAATAGGCTACGAGGGGTAAACATTTCTTCACCAGTTAGACCTACAAACAGTACCGATAACTGATACTGGTACGCGTTCTTACCTGGCCGGCTGTCGTGAAGACAGCTTGAAAGCTGCTTGGAGCTTCAAGTCGGTAGTGAGTGTCCGGAAACCGATCGCGGCCCTTTATAAATCATTGGTGGTGTTTTGGGCGTTGTCTCTGGCCATGCTGATTTGGTAACTGAGGTCGACAGGACACACCCGGTTGCGTAAGAGATAGGACCAAAATAAGTAGGGTACCCCCCCCCCCCCCCCCCCCCCTCTTCTCTCTCTGTGCATTTGTGTGCGAGTGTGTATGTATGTAAATGCGCGCGCGTGCGCGTGTATGTGTATGCATGTGTGTTTGCACGCGCGCGCGCGTGTATGCGCACGTTTGTGTGTGTGTGTGTGTGTGGTGTGTGTGTGTGTGCCCGCGCGTTTGTTTTGTTTTGTTTTGAAACGTATCTTTTCTTTTATCTTGTCTGTATGTCTGTCCTTCTATTAATCTGTTCCGTCGCTTCTGCCGAGTTGATCTGTCTCTCTCTTCCAGTCTGTATTTGTGTTCTGTCACTGGCAGTGATTTCTGGAATCTCGCTGCTACAGATATTACATTACACAAACCACAGACAGCTCTTAAACTGGATGGGACGCTGGCTGAGTGTCTGGCGGTTGAAACTGATAAGCAGTGCCATATGAATTACATTACACTCCAGCCATACTATGTGGGGGTTACAATCCCCGCTTCCCTACATGAGTAAAACTCATGCGAGGTTGATGTCTGATTATCAAACCACTACTGTAAGCTGTGTTTGCAACATGGGATCACGCAGGTCATTAATATTTGACAAGCCGACAAGGGAAATGGCAGTGAAGAGGTATACGGATATGTGCATGCCACACTGCTGGCACAAACAATTTTAAGGCAGATGTGCTCTCCAGACAGTTTCATCCAAATGCGGAATGGAAACAAGACAGAAACGCACTACAGGGAGCATTGAATGCGTTGAAGACAAAAGCAGCTTTTGACTTGTTTGCCTCATAGTTTAACCACCAATTTGTAGTGCAGACAGGAGTTTCACCAGATCCCATTGCTTGCACCTTAGAGCACTTACAAAGAACTAGAGTAATCACATCATGTACTGTTTTCCACCATTCGGTCCTTTGTGCAAAGAGCCATGAAAATACGGTCAGTCACAACAGAAGGGATTGTGGTGGAATCTCTCTGGAAAAATCAGATGGCGGCAAAGAACCTGGCACTTTTGTCCCATCAGGATTTCCTTCTGACACAGCCCCACGACATAAACCAGACACATCCCTAACAAAATAAGATCAACATTTTTGTACGCTGTGCATCATAGGAAAACTGGAAACACCAGGCATTTCTAGCAATGCTGCCGACATCATCATGTCATCATGGCGACCAGGGATTTAAGAAATGTTCGAAATGTACATTAGCAAATGGGAAAGGTTCGGATACGGTTTCACTCCCTCTGACTAAGGAGGTCAATGTCCTGGTAACGTTAGTGAAGGTCAAAGATTCAGTCAGTGCTGTGTACATGGGGCAGTCAGTGTTCAGCTGCTTTATCTTTAAATGCGAGAATGTGACCTTTGTAAATAGAAACATTGTTCAGAGATTTGTCAAAGGAGCCATTGAGGAAATTTCAATGTTCCACAAAACACTGACAGTAAACGTGGGATGTAAGTGTTGTAGTGTTATCGCTATATACATGGACACCATAGAGAAACTGACTCTGGAGGAACTAATCAAGAAGTTGGATACTGATGGCTCTGACCTAAAGGCAAAAAGCAACTTATATTCATGCGCTGGATATCACACATATGTTACTGAACGAAAATAAACATATACGGTTTGTAAAATGTGTTTTGAAATACACGTGTCCAGCTGGTCACCAAACCCTCACTGAATTCGTGGCTTTCAATCAAAACGAAAGTATGTGTGTCTGTTCTTTCTCTTTTACAGAACATGCTCTCTCTGAAAATTAGGACCGCAGGCTGTTTACTGGACTGCAACTGCTGTACAAGGCAGTGAGCAAAGATACAATTTCACGCTCGTTAAAGTGGGCAGTAGGAGAAAATAGGATTGGTACCAGAGTGTACACAGCTCAATGCATAAGAGGGGCTGACATACTGGCAGCACAACAGTATTTGTAGTGGAAAATCAACACTGGCTTAGGCCACTTTGTGTAAAAGAAGTGAGGTGATTAGCTATAGTGTAATGGCATGAACTGATTTCAGACTGCTATGTACTTGAAGCAGCTCACAAATACTGTTGCTCTAAACTTCTCATAGACACTTGTTGGTGTATGTTTACATCAAAAATGAATTAGAATGACAAAAAAATAAAAATAAAAAAACAAGGTTTGTTTGAAATCCTAATGTTCCTGTTGGAACTCAGAATTGAGCGAGCTTGGCCGATATATCCTATACCCACTCCTTCATGCACAAAGAATTTATTACATTCTGTTTACCAAACAACAAAAAACACACCCTTTGACAAGCATGTTAAAGCAGTGTTTACTTTCCGCTCTTAAGACTGGTGACTGGCTAGTCGCACTCATCTCTTGTTCACTCCCTTCCAATGTCCACTAAGAAATTCTCAGAATTCCGAACAAGCTTCACCTCACTCGGTAGGTCTGGTTTTTGTCTTAGGAAATGTAATAAATCATTCAGCAGAAATAATCAGGAATTCTGTTGGTAATTCTAACACTGTTAAAAATGTATTTCAAAATAGTGTTGTGCCATCTTGCTAACCAGGAGACGAAGTAACAGATACGGATGAAAACATATGTTTGGAAAAGATCGTTTGATTTGATCAGTCGTGACAAATGGACGAAACAAACAAAAAATAGCCCTGCTTTTCAAGATACAATGGTGGTCATATAATGCAACATGCACCCAATCTCTCTTTTCTCTTATGTCCTTTTCCTCCAAGGCAGTAAACCTCATCAGCAGAACTCTGCTTTCTTTCTTTCTATAAATGAGAGTCTGTATTCGTTAAAAATGGAGAGTCTCTATGAAAAAGAAGGAAAGGAGGGGAGGGGGGTTCCAAAATAGGATTTTGAAAAAAAAAGTTGCAGGTAACAGAACAATTGTTGACATGCATTCGACACATGCATAGGTTGATACACACAGGTTGATATAGTTAACTGTGCCTGTCTTTTGCTTCGAGTCCATTTTCTTCACTATCATAAGACATTGTGTGTACTGGCATTCATCAGCGTCAGCAGATCATGAAACTTGCGCACCGGGCGCAGGGTCCTTTGGAACAGGTGTAACTGAAGAGTGCTCTTCCGGAGTGGCAGTGCCAGCCACATGGTACAGACCTAAGTTATTAAAAGAATTCTGTTTAATTCCCTTTCATTTCTTTTTCACGGTCTCATGTACATTACTGGCATAAGTACTGAAAACAAGAGATGCTAAGACATTTGTGTTGATTTCTGCATCCCTGGCTTAGTTCAATTCCTCCTCTTTTTTAAATATCTCTTTTACCATCTTTCTCGTTGTTTTGCAGTTTGCCCCTATGGATTATAACGAGTGCGAGGGACTGAGAATGAGATGGGTACGTGTATGCACGAGAGAGAGAGAGAGAGAGAGAGAGAGAGAGAGAGAACAAATACGTACACATGCATGTGTGTATATGTGGATGCACATGAGCAAGTGTATGTGTACGTGAGAGAGATAAAGAACGTACGAGTGTATACATTTGGAAGGCAGAGAGTAGGAGAGGGAAGGGAAGGGGGGAAGAAAGGAAGGACGGGGGGAGGGGGGAGGAGGGGCAAGAAAGCGTGCAAAACGTGTATTTCAGATGGTGATTTCATAGTTACTATAGTTTTGTTTCTCAGGCGCTGGCTGAATCAAGCATTTGCAGGTGCAAAAACAGTTGGGGGGGGGGGGGGGGGGGGCGTGGAGGGGGGCTGGATGACCCATCTTGGTCGTGTTCTTTTGCTAGAAGTCAGCATGTCATTATCCTAATTGCCATTGCTTAGGAACAACTTAGTTTAGTTGAAACCACAATCGTGTGTCAGTTTCTGAGAGTTCGATTGAACATAGTGCTTAGTACCCTTGTAAGTGGACGCTCACGAACTCAGTTGTGAAAGCGGCTTCCAGGTTTGCAGACAGTTGCTTTTCCTTCTGTCTCAGTCAGTTTAAACTCACTCACTCACACACACACACACACACACACACACACACACACACACACACACACACACACACACCACAGGTGCCTGCATACGCAGGCACGTACACACGCGTGCGCGCGCCACACACACACACACACACACACACACACACACACACACACACACTCACGCAAAGGCGCCAGCACATGCAGGCACGAACGCGCGCGCGACACCCCCCCCCCCCCCCCCCCCCCCCCCCCCCCCCCCCAGACACACACACACAGGCGCCCGCACACGCAGGCACGAACGCACGCACACACACACACACACACACACACACACACACACACACACACACACACACACACACACAGGACTGCACATACACACACTAACATACATACACTGACACACACACACTTTTTCTCTCAGTCTCCACAACCGATTCATTTCCCCATGTCTATATTTTTACAATATTCATTATTCATTTTCATTCTGCAAGCGCTTCTGGACAACACCGGCAGCAGACGATCAGTCTTGTCTGTGCCGATGACGTCTACTTCATAACGTTTGCTGAAGACGTCTAGTTGTGTCCGGTAGGTCTGACGTGCTGGTGGTCCCCGGTGGGTCTCTGATGGTTAAGTTGACTGCAACAGAATTCAACCCAGGAACAATGAAAATTCCCATAGTTTTGTGGACCAATCAGGGATCGTTACAAATCATAATGCATAAGGTAATATAAATAATGGAACAACATAATTAGGACAGGGTGTCTTTCTGATGTATATCCCTCATAGACAACATTTATGTTTTGATTGAAAAAAAATAAGTGGATTTTTTTTTTTAGATTAAAAAGAAGTTCCATTTAAGAAAGAAGCCACTATGGACAACGTACGTCCTGACTTTTGTTGACAATTACATTGATTTTGAACGAGAAGATGATGAAACAACGAACTGTGTTTGAATCCCAGTCAGTATGAACTGTAGACAGCATGAACCCCAGTCATTATAAACCGTTGTCAGCATGAACCCCAGTCATTATGAACCGTTGCCAGCATCAATCACACTCATCATGAACTGTAGTCAGCATGAACTCCAGTCAATGTGAAACATAGTCAACATGAACCCCGGTCATCATGAACAGTAGTCAACATAAACCCAGATCATTATGAACCATAGTCAGCATGAACTCCTGTCATTTTGAACCATAGTCAACATGAACTCCAGTCATTAAGAACCAAAGTCAGCATGAACCCCAGTCATCATAAACCCATGCCGATATGAACCTCCCTCTTTAAATACCCCTGTCAATATGAACCCCACTCATCATGAACCCCTGTCAATACGAGCCCCAGTAAGCATGAACCGTTGTCAATATGAACTCCTGTCAGCATGACCCCCAAACAAAATAAACGTCAAGCAATATAAACCCCAGTCAACATAAATCATGATGACCCTGGGTTCCAGGTAACTTAAAGCCCAGTCAATCTAAAACCCAGTCAACTGAGAACCCCAGTCACCTTAAAACCCAGTCAAGATAAACCCTGGGCAACAGAAAGCCCAGTCAACCTAAACCCCAGTCAACGTATTGTGCAGAACTGCTACTGACCAACCCCCTTGTCGGTCACGCCCATCATAGACTCCACTTTCCCTGCCTCATTTGGAGGGTGCTGGTAGAATCACGGTGGCTTATTACAGAGACATGGAATGACCTCTGTCTGATTCATCTCTCGTCATTGACACTTTACATCTCTCAGCATGCAGCCAGCAGCAGGCTTACCAAGGAAAGGAGACAGCATCCAGCATTTCTCTCATGGCCCACCACAACGTCATCACAGCTACCCGGACAGCAACAACAACAACAACAACACTCTGTCAGGACGCTCTCAGGCTACTCTGCAGAAGAGGCCCTGCCTTACTGTCGACACACGAACATAGAGAAGACTCACTGGGCACACTCGTCGCGGCACAGCCTGTCGGTCATCTCCTCATCGTGGCCGGCGGCCAGGTCGAAGAGGGCGTCACACTTGGTGGTGCAGTCGTCCACGCTGATGCCCTGGTTGTTCTTCAGGATAGAGGCCACCTCGTTGAACATCAGGTGGTCTGTCAGAGCCCAGACACACATCAGTTCAGTACGTCGGACACTCTGTCTTCCACTCACTCACTCAACTTAATACTCACTTCACAATTCTCGATACAGTTGTCACGACTATTTATGCTCTGATGAACTTAAAGAACTCCGTGTCAAGACCAACAAAAAAAAAAGCAAAAAAGAAAAAATCACTTCTGAATGACACATTTTACCGATTACATTCTGTGAAGTGTATCAGTACCTTATTCTTCCCAGACAATCAGGAACCCGTGGAGTTGATGAAGAAAGACGGCGAATTCACGAAACTATCGGACTCGGTGATAATTGAGACTTGAACGTACATTTCTAATCTGTGCATAGATAAAAATGATTTTATGTAATGCCTTCAAAACAAAACAAAAAAAGAGAAAGATATATCCATTTACAAATCTGGTGATACTTCAGATCCTTCCAACTGTAAAATAATATGAATCATAGCTACTCTTTCCAAGCCTCTGGGGGGGGGGGGGGGGGGGGGGGAACTAACGTACAAACTCTTTTAACACGTACAATTTACTCCATTCTGGGCAGCCTGGTTTCGGACAAAAGCATTCCTGCCATACTGCACTTATTAATCTCATAGATGAGTGAATTTATAACATTGTTAACAACAGATATTTTGGGTCGTATTCATTGAGTAAAAAAAAGACTCCGATGTCACTGACCATGATTCCGCCTTGACTTAAGGCTGTGTCAGGCCAATTAACATAGGCTAGAACACCAAGGCTACATCAAAATGTTGTTATGCTCTGCATAGTTATGCGGGGATTGTCTTCAGTTGTGACAAGCTCGTAGCATAACATTATCAGTCTCCAAAATCCCCGAAGTCGGAGTGTGGCTGCCCATGTGGCGGGGTAATCAGAAACGGTCACACACGTAATGTTCTCATCCCCAGCTGATGCATTTGTACCATGGTGTTCAAATACTTCGGCTGTTTGGATGATCCCCGGAGTCTTTTAGCCAGGGTACGACAACAACAACAACAACAACATTGACCATGATCTGCTCCTTTGAAAACTGAAATTATACGATTCATCAACATCTGGCCTTATACTTCTGAATTCATGTATCACGGACAGGCAACATGTAATTTTGGGCAGAATTACCTTTTTAAAAGCGACCCTTGAATATGGCATTCCTCAAGGCTGGATTCAAGGTCCTTAACCCTTCTTGACTTACAATAATGGTCTACCCCTTCATAACAATTAGGCTGCATGTGGACTTTTTGCAGATGACACGAACTTCACACCAGGCATATTGATATTACCAGTTTTTCCATAGATTTATAAGCAAATACTAATGATCTTGTGAAATGGATGATACTTAACCACATGTCACTTAACCCTAAAAACCCCGAAATCCATGTATATTACAACCAGATCAAAAAAGCAAAAGCTAACAGCCGCCGTGGCGAAGCGGTTAGCGTCGCGGACTCCAGGCTGGGAGGTCGTAGGGTCGATTCCCATCAGAGCCATGTGGGATTTTTCTGCCCCAACCGGCTCCTACCCAGAGTTGAATTTGCTACGGGCTCAGTTGGGAAGACCGGGACCGCACAGTCGAGTTTCATCCACTTCATGAGTGTCTCTGAGAGTTTTGCTCAAATTTCCTGACCAACACTGCAGGTGTCTGTATTTCTCGGACCTGGTTGACCCCGGGATATATTATGAAAGGAAGCGTAGAGTACAACCCTGTCATGCAGTCTCAGACCGGAATGGAAATCCGTAGCATCATCTTCATCATCCTCATTCTCATCGATCAGCATACAAAAAAGTCTCAAATTCTGTGGCCTTTCATGCCCTGCTCTCACGGTGACCTCAGCTTCGATGTCCTCTCCACGTCTGTGGCCTTGGTTTGGGTTTATCGGGGTCACCGGTATCGGCGAGTCCATGGGAGCTGTCGTTGGACGGATGTGGTGGCGCCCTCCTGAGGGAGAGCTCACTCACGCCGGCTCCGCGACTAAGCAATTATTGTCGTCAGTAGGGGGCTTAGTAGGTGGTGTCCTACGTATGTTGGATCAGAACAGGCGCCACTGAACACCACCGAAATGACTCGGCAGCGGTACAGTGTCTCCTCCGGTGGGTTGCTCTTGACGACCTTGACATTGACTACTCCCTGTGGATTGCCGGTGCCGGGGCTGCGGCGAGACTGACTAGGCTGTGGCTGTGGCTGAGGTGGCACAGAAAATGGGACAGCAAAAAAAAAAAAAAAAAAAAAAGGCAAAACGCTCACCAATGATTTCCTTCCCATACACCTCAAATGTAGTCGTGGTTGAAGTCACTCATCATAAAGTCTTCCGAATAAAACTGATGACAATTTCAGTTGATAACCCCACATTACTTACCTGTGCAAAAGACTTTCTCAGAAAGTCTATGAACTTGCCAAAATCAAACATCGTTCTTTGTTTCCATTCATGTAAATTCTTTTCCAATTCAGTTTTCTATACATTATACATTGACTTCATGCGGTTCTGCGTGTTCGAACATACTGAAGCTATTGCTGAGCCTACACCAAAGAGCGCCCAGATTAATCCTTCTAAAGAAAACTAGCCTCGAAAGTTCAGACTATAAAAATCTTCATATTCTTCCATTGAGCCAGAGACGCGAATAAAACAAAGGAATTATGATGCACAAGAATATGACAGAGAATGCTCCCTCAAACTTTATGATTGTCTGAGATTTTGCCGAGAAACTTCCACAAAATGCCCATTCCAGTCCGCAAAATTGACTTATCTAAATTAAGCCGAACATACTCAGGCTCCACTTTGTGGAAATCTCTATCAGAATCTATCAGACGAATTCGTTGTATAACAGATTTAGAAAAGCAGTAACCCAACCCTTCTTCTGCTGTAAACGCATTAATAATCAATACAAGTAAATAACCTGGAAAAAATCGCATTTTAAGTACGTAACTGTTTTCATGCTTCTATATGCACTGATATGTGCTATTGTGCTTGTCTATCCGCTTTTTTTGTATTCTCTCTCTGTCTCTGTCTCTCTCTCACTCTCTCTCTCTCATGTACACACGCGATTGTGCACGCGCTCTCTTTGTTCCCTTTCCTTTATTCTCCTTTTCTTTCTCTCTCTCTTGCGCACACGCGCGATCGTGTATATGCTCTATTGTTCTCTTTACCATAATAGTTGTCGGTCTCGAACGTTTATGCCTCACTCTCGTTTTGTATCATGCATATTGCTCATGTCCTTCGACTTAAATCCGATTTTGTTCATTGGTAGTTTCAAATATACTTGATTCATTATTTGTAGTCAGTTCTTTCCTCTGTCATTCTTTCTTTTTTTTCGTCCATTCTCTCTTTCATTCTCTGTTTCTCACATGATTCAACTGCTGTGACTCACTCTCGTGTTCCGTCGTGCACATTACTCATGTCCGTCTTTTATCTTATTTTGTTCATCAGTGGTTTCAATTGCACTTGTATCATGATTTTCTTCAGTCTCTCTCTCTCTCTCTCCTCTCTCTCTCTCTCTCTCTCTCTCTCTCTCTCTCTCTCTCTAATTGCATGTCACTGTGTTACTTTTTGCCCTATACATATATTCAAGCCGTATCAAAAATGCTTACATTTTATGCTTCGCTACTTCCATCCATTTCCCATGTTCTCCCTCTCACTACCATCTCTCTCTCTATCTCTCGCTCTGTCTCTATCTGTCTCTGTCTCGAATAGATAAACAAACAAACAAATAGATAAATGAAAAGTAAGAAAAGACACAGATGGTACACAGCAAACAACAGTCAAGAAGGAGTCTTGTGTGACGGGCTGGGCGAGAATAAAACTGAAACGGCAGACCGTAAAAAAATAAAATAACAGAAAAACTAAAATAATTTTAAAAAAAACAAAGTGTGACTGCATTAAACCAAACGTTTGACACACAAAAAAAATACTCCTTACGCAGAGGGTCTCCATGGTCAAAGCCAGGGCGATGATTCTGAGCAACAGCGATGGCGACGAGAGCGAGAAGGACGACGAACTTCATCACTGCTGATAACTGTAGACAACAAATAAATGAATTTATTGATGAATGAATGAATGAATGAATGAATGAAGGAAGGAATAAACATGACACTGAACACCGCAAGAAGGATGACAAAACTTCATCATGGTTAATGGTTTATAATAGATAAACAAGATATATAAACAGACAAATTGATATATAAACCTCATAGCGAACACGGCAAGAGGGACGACGGATACTGTCACTGTTGATGGTTCGCAACAAGTAAATTGATCGATGAATGAATCAACAGAAATGTTAACAGATAGATAAGTAAATAGATGAATAAATAAATGAATAGTATAACGAACACAGCAAGAGGGACGACACATTTCATCAGCTGATACCTGTAGACAGCAAATGAATGAGTATGGAGAGAGAGAGAGAGAGAGAGAGAGAGAGAGAGAGAGAGAGGAGAGAGAGAGAGAGAGACAGACAGACAGACAGACAGACAGACAGACAGACAGACAGACAGACAGAAGGAAAGAAATATGACAGTGAAGAGAGCAAGAAGATTGAGGTATTTCATCACGGTTGATAACTGTAGACCACACCTAAGCAGCTAATCAGCTAGCTAACAACTATCTGAAGAACTTACTCACTGAGTGATTGATCGACCGACCTACCGACAGACTGACTGACTGACCGACTGGCAGATTTACCAACTAGCTTCCAAACAATGAATGAATGAATTATTGCATCAATTTGTAAATCTAATAAGATTGTACCAACTAAAGGCACTAATTAAGACCTTTTCTTTTCGTTTAGCAGCACTGGTCGTAGAACCTAGTCTTTCCTTTCTGCACGGGTCAGGGACGGACACAGGGCAGTAGAAAGACGGAAAGGTGTCTGAAGAAAATTTATCACGAACTCAGAGCATGATTTCCGAACCTAACCCAGGATTTTGAGATAACTTGACTAAGTCCTCTATTAATCTGTTACTGAGAGACATACGTCTTCATTTGAAGGGCACGTGACTTTCAAGACAGGAAATACGTCAGCTGATGTACTGAGTGGGATGCAGTTTTTGGCCCTCCCCACACCATGTTTCAGAGGCCATCTCTAATGATTCTGGACAAGAGCACCAAAAAAATGGACATTTGTCGAGTTTGTGATTTTGTAACGGAGTAAGAGCCGTTTCTTTCTTTTCTTTCTTTCGCGTTCCCGGTCATGCTATTATCCTCAATCCGGTTAGTAAGGCGAAGTCCACAGCCCGCCGCAGAGACCCCACCGGTCCCCACAGCTTCTGCTGGACTTTAACTGGGCTGGGCCACATCTGGCGTCTCAAGGTTTGAAAGGAGGGGCAGGACTGTAAGATGTGGGTGGGAGTTTGGGAGCCTGTGCCACAAGGGCCTGGTTAGTATGAGAGAGTTTGAGACGTGAGAGATGGAAGAGGAGCTGGCAGTGTCCTGTTTGCAGTCTGAAGATGGTAACTGCCGTTGAAACATGTTCTGTTGAAATTATGACAGTGCGTCTGAAAACTTGGTTGTTCCGTGAGGAACTCTTCACACACACACACACACACACACACACACACACACACACACACACACACACCACACACACACACGTGCACGGACGCACGCACGCACGCGCGCGCGCGCACGCACACACACACACACACACACACACACACACACACACACACACACATATGAATATCTAAAATGCTTAGTTGTCCAGAATAGATAGATATTTAAATCTAAATATTCACTATGGCTATTTACAAGAGTTGTTCAGTATGAACATCCAAAAGCTTAATTGTTCAATAAGGATATTTAGAACCTTTTTACGGATATCTAAAAACGTCACCCACGCAGTTTCTCAAAGGACTTTTATGGAATGGGTTTAATAGATGTGTGCTCTGGTATCCAGTTGTCTGATTTTAAAGCGGCTTTCACCACCAAACACACACACACACACACACACACACACACACACACACACACACACACACACACACACACACACAAGAAATGCCTCGAAGAACTGTAAAACAAACAAAAATACATATACGATCAAAAATATATGTACAAACAACTTAATTAATATTTATCTATTTGAATAATTAAACATTGATTAATTGATCGATCAATCACATAATCGATCGATCGATCAATCAATCAATCAATTAAACACACAAACAAAAATGCATGAAAAGAACAAAAGAAAGATGTGACAAAGTCGAACAAATCCTGGACCTAGCCTTTGATGTACATTTTCTGCACGGATCTCCGTCAAGACCGAAGGGTTTTGTCCGTGAGCCATTCTCCATCTTCCCGCTGACTTTTCATAGCGTCGGTTAAGGTGTGTGTTTTTTTTTCTCTCTCTCTCTCTCTCCGCAGTTTCGCCGATGGAAACCTTGATCCGCCCTTGCGAACGGATCCCCACCAAAATTGAATGGATTCGTCTTTGGGTCGCCTTCTTTCTTTTCACAAAGTCTTGTCAAAATCGTGAGAAGTGGTATCTACCTAATCTTTCCAACAAACATACAAGCAAATCACAGACAACGGTTAAAATGGCAACCCTCCGGGCGGAAGTGACGCAAAACTGTTCACATCGGGTCTTCAGCAGTAGACAGTGAGTTTTAAGCGACAGGAAGGACACGTGTGTCTTCAGGAGTTACAACAAACAGCTACAATATTAATACAGGTTCTTACCTTGCTGGTTGTCAAGGAGACACAGGCTGGCAGCTTCAAGTCGGAGGTAAACTGACAGGAACAGACGCCGACCTTTTATAAACACTTGGCGGGCGGTCATTCGGGCGTTGTCTTTTACCATTCTGATGTTGTAACAGTGTGGAAGTGGACCGGCCGGCCACACCCACCCGTGTAACAGATAGGAGATAAGTAGTTAGGATTTGTGATTTTTTTAATGTTAGTTTTAGGCTTTCTTGCTCCCTCCCCCCCCCCCCCCCCCCCCCTCTCCTCACACCTGTCCCACTCTTTGTCTGTCTGTCTGTCCTAATATTCTACAGTTCCATTTTCTGCTCAAAGGTTAAAGAATTAAGTAGTCAAACTTATCTGAGAGAGAGAGAGAGAGAGAGGAGGGGCGGAAGGAGGTGGAGATGGGGGTGGGGATGGGGTGTGGGATTGGGTTGGTAGGTGGTAAATGAAAGGGACTGAGGAAGAAGGATGACCTTGGTGCAAAGGCCTTGAAGTTCAGATCCCGGAGGAAGACGTGATTCTGTACAAGAGATAAGACAAGACTGAACCCTAGCCAGCATTGTCCCATTGATAAGAACTGACCACAGTAAAGGCCATGTGGCTGCATACCTCACCGACCTCCCCCCCCCCCCTCCCTTTCTCCCTCCCCACTCTTTCTCCGACACCATTCTCCAATCCCCCTCCCCCCACCCCCTCTTTCTTGAGTGTGTTTCGTGTTACTCAAGATGGAACTTTGGTCCGCAAAAGAAAAAAAAACAAAACAAAAAACGGCGGCGACGTTCTAATACATAGGCGTTGTCATGTGAAAGATTTCAGGACAATTATGAAATCGTTCGTTATCTAAGTATGTGGACCGAACAAGCGGTAGAACCCTCCTGTTTATCTGTCTTTGTCTCCCGTTGCCACATGTACAGGAGAATGATGCTAACGGTGTTTTCTGGCAGGATTTTTGTTTTAGTATGTTGGCCAGGGAAAAAATGTGAACGTTTAAAATTTACTATTATTTCCTTCTCTTTCTATTCCTGTTCGTCTCCCAAGCATGCCCCCATCCCCATGCTTATACACACATACATACATGAATGCACATTCATGCATACATAAGTATTCCGTCCATTCATCCATCCATGCATCGTTTTCTGGTTAAAAAGAGAGAAAAAAAGGGAAGAACTAAAACTTGGTATCATTGTCATAACAAACAATTAGGGTACCTCTTGCTCCCACGATGAAATCGTTACAGGCCCATAACTCCCAACGAATGCTGCCAAGCCGTGGTGTCAATGTGTAGAGCTTTGTCCTACTCCCTTAACTCCGTGGAAGTCACTAGGGCATCGCACTGACAAACAGCTGAATAGTTTCTTCCAAGTCTGTGGGTTGTGTGCCAAGGGCTGGGTCTCTGCAAATGGTTTCCCAACCAAATCTGTCAAGTTACTGGTTCATCATTTTAGTCTGTCTTCCCTTCTGTCTCCCTCCTTCAGCAGCTGCCTGGAGAATTCTTTTAAGCCAGGCCATTGAGATCTTGTTACTGGGCCATAGCAACGTAGTTTTCTGTTCTTGGCTTGTGTCAGTAGATCTTCGCATGGTCCTGTTTTAGTGTTGGATGGTTTGACGCACTTTTTTGATTGGTGATATGATCAGTGTCTCATTTCTAATGAGGCATTAAAGATGAGATGCTTCGTAAGATCCTCGGCATCTCATACAAAGATCACATTAGATATCCAGATAAGAGTTAGGCAAGCCATTGGACTGTACGAAGACCTGTTGTCCACCGTGAAAACAAGAAAACTGAGATGGTATGGTCATGTATTAAGATCAACAGGACTTGCCCAAACCACTCTACAAGGAGCTGTGCTAGGAGGCAGGAGGAGTGGAAGGCAGAGCAAGACATGGGAGGACAACATCAATGGACTGGCCTCACACTCAGCAACTGCCTAAGAGTGTCTGGGAACCGGTAGGAATGGAGAAAGCTGTGAAGGTAAAGGTGGTGATCAGTGTAACTGATATTAAGTATCCAGCTTCAGTGTAATTCCCTTGGCTTGGATTCTCCTATCCAGATCCACTGTCATGATCTATATCTCGCATGTGTGCAGGAAAATGGAAATTACCAGCGTACGCAGGAGCCTTCTCTTGGGTTTCATGATGTTCTTGTCCTTCTACACAAGTTTTATTCTAGACAGTGCTGTAGTTGTCTTTGCTGCCCTTGAGAGGATTTCTTGTTTGAACACCTCACTGCTATTGGATCCCAGGTAAGTGAATTGTTGAACATGTTCTAGCTTCTGACCACGGACAGCTGCATCAGCATTAATGTTTGTGTTGTAGCTGGTCATGGAGATGGTCTTCCCAGCGCTGATTTCCATGCCTTATCTTGCAGATGTGTTATCTAATCGTTCAAAAATAAGAATCACCTGGCTGCCACCTTCATCAAAGTAGTCATAAATGGCGAGCTATCGTACCAGAAACGTACTCGTGAATAAATCTCTGAGGGCGTGGGTCTGATATTCCATTTTCACATGAAAATTAAAATTTGATTCGAAGTGTTATACGCTTATAAAGAATATGGGAGGAACATGTCTGTCGACTCAGTAGATGGCTTTGCAACAGAACCATCTTTAATCATAATTACATAAAGGCGGAAAAAAAACCTTACCTTGCAAAAAATGGTTTGACTGAGGGAAATATCACATGCAGTATTTGTTGCACGCGACAGGAAATTTATGTTGAATGTACAATTTAACGTTGTTTTTGATAGTCATTTCTTTTTGTTTCTTCTTCAGGATATCTTAAAATTTCTTACGAAAACAGAGCAACAGAGCATAAAAAACAAACTAGCTGTGGGAAATTATCCTGAATGGTTATAGAAGAGCAATCGTTTCCAAAGACATTCTGCTTTCAACAAAATCTTATCAAAGTGCCACATTAGATGGAATGCTATGTTAAATTTAGAAACTGACTGTCTTTTTTGTTTTGTTTGTTTGTTTTTGAAAAATGAGAAGAATTCACGAACTTAGATTAAAGTGCTTTGAAACCAGAATTGTATTACGCATATTTGTTACAAATGTAAGTTAATCCAAGATAATTGTAGTTTGAGAAAAAAAAATCTCATTGAATGTGACGGTAAACGGCATATGTTTTTTGTACAATGAGAATGTTAAAACTTTTCAAAGCTGTTTCAGTAAGCTATAGCTGAAAAATATTATATTCCTGCTGTATCCGTGCAGCTGAATGGGTCCTGTTTGATCGTGACGTTAACCAGTGTGTTAGATGAGGGGTTTGATCTTCTTTTACTTTGCGGGAAATAAATTTTAATAGATACATGTAAAACAGATAACCAGACACCCCGATGTCAGCCATTTCAGTCTAATTTAAAAGCATTGCTATGATATTTAAAATCACGTAGCCCACATTACTATGGAATGAAACCAGCCAGTTTCATGTTGGATGGTTGGTATACTAATTTTTGTCTGCAGAGTCATGCCCTATTATCAGGAGATCATTTACTGTTGAGCAAATATTGTGCTGTATTGGCGGATCAGATCTTGTTATTTGTCCGCTGTGTAAAGAATATTTCATATTTGTTCAAGTCTTTCTCAGTTATTGTTTCTCTCTCTCTCTCTCTCTCTCTCTCTCTCTCTCTCTCTCTCTCTCTCTCTCTCTCTCTCTCTCTCTCTCTCTTGGTTTTGTTTTGTTTTGTATCTTTCTCTGCTAACTAGCCAACCATTTGTCTTCTTCTTTATGCATCTGTCTAATTTTCTTGTCCTTTATTAAGATAATGTTTGCATGTTGATATATCCCCACATTAGTTTTTGCTGTTTGTAATTTAGTATTTTTACTTTGAGCTAAAAGTGTTTTTAAGCTATACTGAATACCATATTGCTAATGCAGGGAAAATGAATGCAGGCAGGCAGACAATTCAACTGTCATTAAAACAATGATCTGGCAATGTTTTGCGCACAAAAGGTTTGGGGAGGGAGAAAGAAGATGAGCAAGATAAAGGGCACTAGAATGTGATTATTAACCTTTCACCAGTTGCATGTGGAGCCATGTATATATATATATCCAAGACAACATGTATATATACATAGATTTTCACATTCTAGTACACACACACACACACACACACACACACACACCACACACACACACACACACATACACATATATATATATATATATATATATATATATTGCAATTGCATCAAAAAAGAGCAGTGCCCTCTAAGCAATAAATGCCTTTACAACAACATTGTATACAAAGCCACTGTGACATCAGAAAATGAAAAAGAAACATACATAGGGATCACTGAAAACCACTTCAAAACCAGATATGCAAACCACAAACAGTCATTTAATAAAGAAAAATACAAAAACCAAACAGAACTGAGCAAATATATCTGGAAACTTAAAGACGCAAAAACAAACTACAATATATCCTGGAAAATCATAAAAAGAGCATCATCATACAGCAATACTTCAAAAAGGTGCAATCTATGTTTAACTGAAAAATGGTTAATACTATGCAAACCACACTTAGCAACTCTAAACACCAAAACAGAAATAGTAAACAACTGCAGGCATAAATGGAAATCGTTGTTAGTGAATACACCCAAAACAAAAACCTGAAAACCTCAAAAAACACGTGCAGCCAACCCGCACGTACAAACAACCGCAAACGGGAGCCCACACGCTATATAACACCGGCGGTGGGCAAACCAAAATCATCCTGACGACAGCGCAAGCTAGAAACAAATTTGTAGATTGCCTTTTAAACCTTATTTTTAACAAATATATATATATATATATATATATATATATATATATATATATATATATATACATATATATACTTCTCTCTCTCTCTCTCTCTCTCTCGTCTCTCTCTGTGCGTGCGTGCGCACGTGTGTATGTGTGCGTGTGTGTGTATGTGTGTGTGTGTGTGTGTGTGGTGTGTGTGTGTGTGTGTGTGTGTGTGTGTGTGAACAAAGAAAAACGAGGAAGAAATCCAGAAAAAAAAATTCTCAGTATTTTATCGTCTTTTATTTGGGAAACAGTTGCAACTGTGCAATTCATATACACTTACCACTGTCGTGGGAAGAACCTAAGAATACGTACACATGAACCGCACACAAAGTGGGATTGATATTGTTTCTACCACTATATTGTCACACTAGTTCTTTCAGTTTTAAAACACACAGAGGACAGCTAACTCCCGTCACACTTCCTTCACCTCCAAAAGCGCGCCATCCGATTACAAAGGAGTTTCTGCCCAATTCTTATTTTCTTTTTTTTCTTTTTTTTTTTTTCCGTCTCCGTTTTTACAGTTTTGTCTGCCTTGTCTTTTATTGACTTCTTTTTTTTTTCGTTTTGTTCGTTCCATCCGTTTGGTGGTCGGGTAAAACAACCTTTATTTTCTTTAATTTATGTGGGTTTTTTTTTCAAGTTACAATGCAGTGATCAGCTTAGCCTGATATCAAACTCACTGCCAAACATCAGACTGGCAAGAATGGATCCCTTGGATCTAAACCTTGGAAAACAGTACAAAATGACGAGAAAGCCACTGCCTCTCTCTTTACCCATCCTCTACCTTTTATATTTCCTCCGTTATAGCTTCTCCCCTCCCGATTGGGTTTTCTAGGCCCTAAAACGTCCCTTTCACATCTCATAAAGATCCATGTCATCTGCAGCAATGAATTATGTGATTAAAACCACCTATAGAATGTCTACTAGTGACACATCAAACTGCATCAGCGATATCTAACGCTAGACAATAAGGCAGCGTGGCAGAAAAATCCTGACGATGTAGCCTTCGTATGCAGGTCGACCGAAAGAACAGAGAAAGAAAGATGGATAAGAGGGGGTCAGACATTCAGATTATGATCCACCTGTAGGCACTTTTTGTAGGCTTTAGCCCCTCAGACGGGGGGTGTGTGTGTGTGTGTGTGTGTGTGTGTGTGTGGTGTGTGTGTGTGTGTGTGTGTGTGTGTGTGTGTGTATGTGTATGTGTGTACATGAAACGTAACAAAGACGTATTACTAAACTTATAATGATAATTGCATAAAATAAACAATTCGCCTTTTGAAAGCTTCGTAAACACGGGGACTGTTTTAGAACGCTTTCATTGGCATATGATATTAAGAAAATAAGCCTACTCAAGAAAGGTCCTGTAAATTAAATTTCTGTGAAACATTTTCTGTTATATCTTTTCGTTATGGCCAATTTAGCACAAAGTGCACTTCATCTTCACTTGACTGTCGACATGTTGGACATGACAGATCTGAGGCGTTTACTTGCCCATAACGACAATGATTTACAAGCATACCAGAGACGTCAGTTCTAAATTCTGTCATCATAAAGTTAAAATGCCTGTCCATGTGCATTGCCATGAAAGCCGGGACATGATATCGATTATGTTCTATAAACTTGACATAGTTTTGAACATGATCATTCTAGTTGAAAAGTGAGATGACTGCAGGCGGAAATCTAAACAAATCTTAAATACATGCTAGCGAACCGCCCCCCCCCCCCAAAAAAAAAAAAAAAAAAATTAAAAAAAAAAAAAAAACCGTGGACAAACGTATCACAAGACAAAACACGACGCGTTTCGACCTCTTAAGTCTTCTTCAGACAATATGCAAAACAATCATTACAACGAAAATGAACGAGCAATCACTTATCTTCGATCACTTCAACGCAAGGTAGGCACTGAATGAAAACGCCTACCTTCCTCTGAAGTGATCGAAGATAAGTGATTGCTCGTTCATTTTCGTTGTAATGATTGTTTTGTATCTTGCCTGAAGAAGACCTAAGCTTAGGTCGAAACGCGTCGTGTTTTGTCTTGTGATACGTTTGTCCACGATTTTTTTTTTTGGCGGTTCGCTAACATCTATTTAGGATATGATCATTCTAGTCTTACCTTCAATGGCCAATTCATCTTTCTTTAAAGGCGCGAAGAAAATTTTTTTGCATCTCCAGTTCCTTGGTTAAGCCATACCTGGTCAAAAAACCATATGCATGAAGTTTCACCATTACATGAGACACCCAGTTCTTCTTGCCTCTGTTATCTAGTTGTTACAACATTTTATACGCTTTGTGAGGCAATCTTTACTCTGCCATCTGTGTGTGTGTGTGTGTGTGTGTGTGTGTGTGTGTGTGTGTGTGTGTGTGTGTGTGTGTGATCTTCTGTGCCACTTCAGTGGCATTACCCCCATTCCAGTTCCTCGTTCACAGCAACATCCGGGCTTGCCCTGACGCAGCCCCAAGACCTGCCATCCACAGGGAGGGATCAGTGTTAAGTCAGCGTGAAGCAATTAATCCACAGGAGACGCTGCGCTGCTGTCGAGTCACTTCTATGTTGTTCAGTGATGCCTGCTCTGATTCAATACACGCAGGACACCACCTACTAAGCGGCCTACTGACGACAATGATGGCTTAATCGCGGAGCCAGGGTGAGCGATCGTACCCTCCCAACGCATCCGTCCAACGACAGTCCCCATGAAGTCGCCGCTACCCGCTACCTCCACTCGACCTGACCAAGGGCAGAGACGAGGATAGGAAATTGAAACTGAGGTCACCATGAGAGCAGAGCATGAAGGGCCACAGAATTTCAGATTTCATTCCTGATCGATGAGGAATGAGGATAGACTGCGCAACAAGGCTGTATTCTACGCTTAGTTTCATAGTATATCCCGACTTTAACCACTTTATTCACTTTTGACTGGAGTGATGCAGATGCCCTATCTAACTAAGTTTGCAGACCAGCTACTGCCTCCCATATTCATGTTATATCATCAGGTAGAAATAGAACAATAGAATAAATGTTTCCATAACATCATTCATAATATGTGCACTTTGTCTTGCAGAGTTTATCACTTTAAACTCATTCATAAACAACGAAAACAAAACTGAGCTGCAAACATCGTGCTGTTGGGAGGGGAGGGGGACAGAGAAAGAGAGGAGGTAGAGGGAGGGAGGGAGGGAGAGATAGAGAGGGAAAGAGAGAGAGAGAGAGAGGGGGGGGGGCAAAACTTTAGTTCCACAGTCACTCAGAATGGTATGTTCTTAATGATTTCGATCGCACCATTACATGTATCCCGTAAAAGCTTCGGTTTTGAAAGCTTTCTATAAATAGGTAGACCTGCTAGCTGTTTAACGGCAGTTCATTTGATGATGACATTAAGCTTAATTTGAAGAGACGAGGATGGCTTAAAATATTGTGTGTATCATGTTCGCATACAGGAGAAGACGAAGGAAATGAGTTTATCTTCTTATGAATTTTGACATAATGGACACATCACTTTTCTGTCACATAACCGTGCGTTACGAAAATATTCACATATAGATCAGACACACCAAGTCCAACTTTGCTGATAATGTGTTTTAAGAGAGAGAGAGAGAGAGAGAGAGAGAGAGAGAGAGAGAGAGAGAGAATTGCTTTATACACACAAAAGCAGAAAATACTAATTTCAGATACGAGACTAGCAGAATTGTTGTTTTAGCTAGTAAATGAGTGAAAACTTCAGGCAATCAGGCAGTCACTGACAGAATCCGTACATGATGATGAATTGCTATGTGTGATTATTGGTGACAGAAAGCACAAAACAACATTACAGAATGTGTATTCATCACACGGATACTGACATGGGAATAACCAGGTGCGATCATGTAAGAAGATGCCGACACACCCATTACAACCTTTAAAATATTCATTATAAATAATTAAAAAAAAACAACAACAACAAACAAACATCTACACCATCAAAAACAACAGTTTAACGGAACAAACGAAAGCCAAATATAAGTTATGGATCAATAGGTGTGAAGTGTGTTTGATGATTGATGAAGTCATTGATTTATTTCCACGTGTGGCAGACAAGAATGATGGATATTTGACGTGTGATCTACTCGATGATTTATTGCTCTCTTTGATCAACGGGTAGGAAGGAAGGTTCATGCGTAATCTGCTATTCAACATCGTGACATGCGTAATAAACAGATGTGAAAGACGTTTTGAAGTGTGATCAGTTTATTGATTTATTGATCTGTTTGGTAAACGGGTGTAAAGGATGGTTGATGTGTGGTCTGCTCATTGACATCTTCATGTATCTGGTAAACAGTTTTGAAACTAGGTGTAAAGGATATTTGATTCTTTATATATATATATATATATAATATATATATATGACCTACTTATCGGTGTATAGATGTGATTGGTAAACAAGTGTGAATGATGTTTGATATGTGACTTACACCTTGGTATATCTATCTATCTATTATCTATTATATATAATATATATATATATATATTATATATATATAATATACAATAAACTAATAAATTCCAAGGATAAATACCGAGCACCATTCCAGCAACTTACAGAGCAGCTTGGTGTTGCAGTGACTGCAAGAAATATTCAATTATAAACAAAGCTTGCTCTTATGTCTTAGATTTTTTCCCCATTCACCCACTCAAGCACATACTGTTAGTTAGGTAGATTTATCTACCACTGCAGATATGAATGCTTATTTCCCCCTATTTCTTCAATCTAAGACATAAGAGCAAGCTTTGTTTATAATTGAATATATATATATATATATGTGTGTGTGTGTGTGTGTGTGTGTGTGTGTGTGTGTGTGTGTGTGTGTGTGTGTGTGTGTGTGTGTGAATAAGAAGGCAGCACATTTGATCATACGAAGATCTACTGACATCAGTCAAGAACAGAAAACAACGTTAATATGATCACGTAACAAAATCTGTTGAAGCAGGGAGATGGGGCCAACACGTACACCAAATAGATGGACTGACAACATTGCACAGTGGACAGGGAAAGCATTTGCAGACTCCCAGGCCTTGGCACACAACCGACAGAACCGGAGGAACCTGGTGAACTGTTCTTCAGAGCGGTGTCTTGGTGACTCCCCACTCCGTAAAGAAGAAGAAGACGTATTACATTGCGTAAGCATTGCGTAACCAGCGTATTACATTGCGTAAGCAGATGATGAAAAACTGGCGTTTTGTTTTATACGTAAGTGGCTTTGTGGAGGCAAACAGCAAAATATTACGTCTTACGCTGGGTTATCAGCAATCGGAACTGAGAATGAAATTCACAGTTCTTTGTACTTGGCATAGTCCCCCCCCCCCCCCTTCCAGGCATAGGCCTATCGATTACCATGCGTGTCTCCAGAATTCAACGGTCAGGAATCAACCCCATGAATATCCGGTCTGTGTCATGTCCTAACCCTACTACTGCAGTCAGAGCAATGAGCACCAACGATGCTCGATAGCCAGATCCTATCCAAAAACCTGATGTTTTTGAGTCTGTCACTTAGGCATCGACTTCTTTTTACCCGGTGCACAACCCAGCCAATTTTTCACTGTCTGGTACACCAGTTTGTTGGTCAGGAGCAGAATGTAGAAATTCTGGCAGAAGTTGAAGAGCATGATAAGCTCCAAGAGATCCCAGATCCTGATGAGGTTCTGCAGTTTGAGAGGGACGGGCGTCCATGGGTCGACGGCTAAGAGGGCGTCCCATTGGTCCAGAAACACCATGAAGAGGCCATGCATGATGCCGTAAGGAGCCATGGTCAGCAAAGCGGAAACGGAAATATATGTCAGACAAACCGTGGCACGATCAACTCTTACGGTTCTCTTCAGTTTCCCGGCCTTATCCTGATCTGAGCGTTTGTTGTTGGCTGATGTCTGCATGTTACTTCTGTTAGGAGACTTCGGAGCATTTTTGTGAAACTTGACTTCCTTTTTATCTATTCTGTTAGTTTCTTGGTGGTTAACACAATCTGATGACAAACTACTGGTCCCTTTTCCAGCAGAGGGATTTTCTTTTTGCAGACTGGACTGAAAGTTGCTACATACCTCAGAATTTGCAGTCGAATTTTGAATCTTGCCATCTTTTTTATCAGCTGTATTGGCTGCTTGGCTGCTCGTGGTTTCTGGAGATAGAGTGCTGGTGTTTTTTATTTCCATATCTTGGTCAGAAGCATTTACAAGACGTTTTTTGATTTCCGAAAGGTCCTCACTGTCAGCGGAATTTTTTGTATCCTTACATTTACCTTCAGTAACATCCTTGCCAGCAGCCTTGCTGGTGTTGTTTTCATCTGGATTGCCTTTTACATTAGAAGAGTCATCCTTGCCAGTACAAATCTTCACGTCCTCAGCAGTGACGACAGAACCGTCCTTTCTTGGAAGGGTGGTGCCTCTCTTGTCGTGTGGGCAAACTTCTCTTGCTATCGATGCTGATACGGTCCCTTCCAGCTGTTGTGACTCTTCCTCCCGGCTCATCAAGGACAGGCTTGCCGATTCGGCGCTCATGAAGATCGGTCCTTTTTGGTTGGTCCCAGACAAGTGTGAACTTTCTTGAGCGGTGGTAAAAGACAGGCTTCCTGATTCAGTGCTCATGGAAAAGGTTCCCTGCATACTGACCTCGGACAGGACATAGGGTTGTTGCCCAAAAGGATTCCTACCAGACGCTCTTCCTCTTTCTCCTGCTGCTGTTGGATTGTTTCTGCCTTGAGTCAGATCGTCTCTCTCTCGCTTGGAAAGCCGAATCTGAAACAACGTAAGCATGTTGACGAGAAATATTACTACGCAAGGTAAAACAGAGCCAAGGACAAACGTGAGGACATCGGCGATGATGCGGATGTCGATTCGAAAGGTGCAAAAGAACTTGCTGCTGTCAAACTCGTCTGGCACCAGGTCTACAGTGTAGAACGTGGACAGATTGAAGAGCAAGGTCAAGACAGCGAAGGCAACGCACGTGTAAAACGTTTTAGTCTTCGTACTCGTTATTTTCCATTTCAGGGGGGAAGCCACCGAGATGAATCTGCAACATATGTTGTGCACATATATAACAATAATGAATAGTGTACGTGCGTGAACACACACACACACACACACACACACACACACACACACACACACACACACACACACACACACACAATACACACACACGCGCGCGCGCGCGCGCGCGCTTAAAAACTAAAAGATGAACCAGTTTCACACAGTTGTCATTATATAAATGCCCACATAATACAGATATGAGGTGAAAGATGGCATGTCCTCGTTAGGTAACTTTCTTTCTTTTCTTTTCTTTTGCGTTCGACAGCTACGCAGTCAGGGTCTAAAAGTCCGAAGGATGCCACAAAATCGGCGAAGATCGGCTGCCGTCCCCCAGAGCTTGATGTTGAGGTCCGCACCCCCGGGCCAGGACTGATGTCGCGTGTCCTCGTGCAGGGTGCAGTCTTGGATAATATGGGATGGGGTCTGGTCAGCCTGGCCGCAATCGCATAGGGATGTGGCTGCCACTCCAATCCTCTTCAGGTGTGCTCGGAGGCCGCAGTGTCCTGTGCGAAGGCGGTAGTCTGGTGTCTCCTCTCCAGTGTCCTGATGGGATCCTGGTGCGCCTGGTAGCCTCCGTTCAGGGTGACCCAGCCTCTTCGGAATCTGCTGCGGAGGAGAGTTTTGGCTTCCTCATATGTGGCAGGAACGGTCGGCTGTGTGAGCTGGCTTCCTTCCTTAGCAAGGTGGTCTGCACGCTCGTTGCCTGGGAGGCCTACATGGGCAGGCACCCACTGGAGGGTTGTTGGGGCTGTTTGGGTAAAGGCTGCGAGGGAGGCCTTGAGGGACTGGATAAGTGGATCAGGATCAGGGGAGTCAAGGGCCTGGAGTGTGGAGATGGTCAGTGAAGATGGAGATTCTGCCAAGGGGGTTTCCACAGGAGGAGAGGAATTCTGCTATTGTTGTGATGGCCAGAACTTCAGCTCTGAAATTAGAACAGAG
This sequence comes from Conus canariensis, assembly GCA_033310375.1. Taxonomy (NCBI): domain Eukaryota; kingdom Metazoa; phylum Mollusca; class Gastropoda; order Neogastropoda; family Conidae; genus Conus; species Conus canariensis. The sequence goes on along the minus strand of CM065718.1, from coordinate 66,223,318 downwards.
CTTTCCTCCAGGGAGTGCGATACTGCTGGACTCTCCATCAGGAAATCTGACGTAGACACCACTGCCTCCGTTGTGTGTGGCTTCCTCTGCTGATCCGTCCGTATATACATGCGTCCATGAACTGGCTGGATAGGACTCCTCTATCATGGCCAGGGTCAGGATCTTGAGAGTAGCTGGTTGCTGGTCTTTGGTGGTGATGCCAGGAACTCTGAGGCTGATGGTGGCCTCTATCTCTTGGTCGAGCTTCCAGTCAGGCAAGGCAAGGTCAGTGCAAGGCTCCCCTTCCGCCGCCGGAACATCGCTGTGCTGTGCTCTGAGTGCCTTATACTGGTGGTTGAGGCTCTGCCGTTTGAGACGGTTCTTTGTGGGCTGCTCCAGTCTGTGGTGTAAGTGGTGTGAGGGCAGTCTTCTGAGCTTCTCGCCCTGCATCAGGACATTCAGGTCGCGTCTTCTCTCCAGGGGCTCGACGTTAGCAGCTTTCTCCATGTCATGGATGGGTGTGGACCTCATGGCTCCAAGAATGAGGCGAAGTCCCATGTTTTGGACTTTGTCGAGCCGGCTCTTGTTGGTCTTGGAGGCTGTGCCCCACGAGGTTGAGGCGTACTCCATGGTGGGTCTGACCGCTCCCGTGTAGACCCTGTCGAGAAGCCTGCTGTCCGCTCCCCAAGTCGTCCCGGCCAGCTTCTTCAGCAGGGCTAATTTACGGATACTTCTCTCCATCTCCTCAATCTGGTCTGGGGCAAGACCTGTCCCTGGAGCCTCAGCTTGACGTGCTCGTTGGCGGCAGAGAGAGAGAAGAGTGTTACGTTGGTCTTCGTGGTGTTGAGCTCAAGACCTCAGTCGTCTGTCCATGTGGCAATATTGCTGACGACTTCCTGAAGCCGGTAGGAGGCCGTCCTGGTGAATTCAGAGGATGTCCATATTGTCAGGTCGTCTGCGTGCAGACTGTTGGAGACGTGCTTCGTGATGTTGTCTGTAATGTCGTTGATATACAGCAAGAACAGTGTTGGGGAAAGCACTCCTCCCTGGGGGACACCCTCGCGCAGCTTGACCTTTCTGCTGTGGAAGCCGTCTAGTTTGACCCTTGCGGTCCTGCCGAAGAGATAGTGGTGGATCCACATGTACATCTTGCTTTTTTTTTGTTTTTGTTTTTGCCTCAGTTGCATGCAGGTCATGGAGCACCATCTTTTTGTTGTTGTTGTTGTTGTTGTTGTTGTTGTTGTTGTTGTTGTTGTTGGGTGCTACGACATGCCTCTCTTCATAGGCCGAACGGAAGAAGAAAAACGACACTCACTCTCCATGCAAATCTGTATGTTCTTTCACAAATGGACAATATCTTGCTGGTTTTAATTTTTTGGCGCTTGATACATATTGTCTGGGTTTATTTTTGTACTCATATGTAGTGTACTGATGCATTCTCTCTGCTGTGGAGAGAGAGAGAGAGAGAGAGAGAGAGAGAGAGGGAGAGAGAGAGAGAGAGAGAGGGAGGGGGGAGAGAGAGAGGGAGAATTCGGAATTCGGAATTCGGATTCGGAATTCAGAATCCCGTTTAATTTCATTTAGGCCAAGGCCCCTTATGAGGGGAATGTGAACAAGAAGAGAATATTGAAGCAGCGCTAGTTATGACTTAATAAAGACATAACAATGGTGATACAAACAAAATTCTTAAGATGTGGCAGTTTCTCTGAACTTGTATGCTTTTGAAAGAAACATTGAAAGACCTCTAACAACTTCAACTGATTGAGAAGACATTAATAAACACAATTTAAATAAACACGGTTGAATATAATACTTAGGTTTGATGAACTTTTCACGAATACCATTAAGAACTGGACAGCAAAGAACAAAATGTATTTCATCTTCTTGTGCTACGTTACATAATGGACAAATCAGATCCTCGTTGTTAGCCATTCTGTATCTATAAAGGTGCACTTTTAATTCTGATATTCCTAATCGAAACCGTGTTGTAACATACTGTAAATGTCTATCAATATTAGCGGTCAAATATGGTTTCAAATCATGCACACTGCAAAAATTGGTATAGAAACTAAATCTATCACTATTGTGAATATGGTCAGACCATTTTTGCCATGTACAATCTATTAATCGTTGTCTAAAAATACTTATAAATGCTTTGACATTTCCCACTCCCTGATTTAGCCAGGCATATCCAAACCCATATTCTGTCAAACAAATACGAACTTTGGAGGCCCAGTTATTTTTACCTTTAGAGTCCATATCTAGAAGCATATTGTAGGCTTTTCTAGGAATTCTATCGTTACACATTTGCAATAACTTAAGCCAATATCGAATGCAATTAACAGCAGATACAACAGATATTGGGTAGCGATTAGTTTCTCCGTATATCATATCATTCGGCGTACGTCTGTTTACACCAAGAAACTTTTTTAGAGCAAATAAATGAACAGATTCGCAACAAGTTGCAGCTTTGTCTAAGCCCCATAATTCAGAGCCGTAAAGTACAACGGCTGTACTTGGGTATCGAATAACTTGATGAATACCTTAAAGGATGTATTATTCAAAACATACAACTTTTTCATAATACATAGTAAAGCATTCTTTGCCCTACTTGCCAAATCTTTACAAGCACCTGTGAAACTCAACCGTGTAGAAAACATTATACCTAAATACTTGTATGCATTAACAACTGGCATATTAACATCATCATAAACCCATCTTTCCCTTGCACCAAGATAGCCCCCCTTACGAAACACAATGATATTACTTTTTGACATATTAACTTTTAATTGAAGTGTACCAGCAGCACGTCGTAAATTATTCAACTGAGTCTGCAGACCGACAGGCGTTTCTGATATCAAAATAATATCATCAGCTAATAAGAGAATAAACAACTCTAAGGTATCAAGAGACAACAAGGCACCATGTCTACCATTATTGATAACTTCTATAGCTAGTTCATTTATAAACAAAGAAAATAAAACTGGACTACATGCATCTCCTTGTCTGACCCCAGCTGTACAGTTAATAAAATCTGTCAGTTTACCTCCACAACGGACTCTAGCTCTGACAACATTATACATGCTTTTAATACACCTATAGAGTTTACCGCATATACCATTTTTTTGTAGTATTGGCCAAAGTATATTTCTATTGATTGAATCAAATGCCTTTTGGAAATCTATAAAAGCAACATATAGCTTACGATTACGAGAAAACTGCTTTTGGATAAGTGCCAACAAAGTAAACATGTGATCCACGGTCGAATAACCCTTTTTGAATCCTGCTTGCTGTTCCCCGGTTATATTATTCTCATCAACCCATTCTTGTATTCTCCTATTAATAATCATTCCAAATAGTTTACTGCTAATGTCACTAAGGGAAATTCCTCTATAATTATTGGGATTGTCCACATCTCCTTTTTTAAATATAGGCAAAATAATTGATTCACACCAATTATCAGGGTACAAGCCCTCATTAAATAACTTATTAAATAATTTATGAAAAAATAGCACAGCCTGCTGTGTTGCGTGTTTAAATAATTCTCCAATAAGACCATCCGGGCCAGCTGACTTGCCATTTTTTAGTTTTCTAATAGCTAAAGTAACCTCTTCCATGGATATTGGACGATTAAATGAACTATCTACATCAGCATCCACCACTTCTTCATTAACACTGTCACTAACATTCTGTTCTAACAAATTTTGGAAATGATGAAACCAAATATCGCTAGTTATCTTATTCTTCGGTTGTTTTCTTTTGAAAGATACTTTCCGAACAGTCTCCCAGAAGTCTTTTTGGCATTTAACTGAGGAAATCAACTTATCTATTAAGAACTTATTATACTCTTTCTCCTTTCTTTTTAACAATTTTTTGTATTCTCGCCTTGCAATACAATAAGCCACTCTATCTTGTGGATCATGAGTACGACAGCTAATTCTTAATAATTTTCTAGCTTTTAGTTTACTAATTCGGCACTCTTTATCATACCAATCATCACATCTGTGATTTCTATTGACACGTATATGCTTCTTCATACACTTAGCACTTTCCTTTACACACTCATTAAACATGTTCAAAGCTTCATTTACGTCGGATTGTATCATATCTATGGCATTTTCAATTTTTCTAACAACATCTACGCTACATAATAGTTCTTGAAATCGATTAGCACAATCATTATTCCATACAAGTTTCTCTATAACCTGATTTTCTTGTTCATTATTGACAACAACATTTTCCATCGGAAAAACAGCAATGAAAGAAACAGGCATGTGATCTGAGTCTATGCGGTCTAAAACTTGAAATTTACATGAGTCATATACCAAAGCAAGAAGATCGCTTGAAAGAATAAAGTAATCATCAACACTGCAGCCAGAATCAGATATGTATGTATAGCGTCCTTCCAGGTCGCCATTACATACCCCATTAAGAATACACAAATCAAAGGCAGTGCATACATTTAGCATCAGCTTTCCATAATTATTTAATTACAGTCTTCAGAATTACGATTTATACTGAGAGAATGACTATCACATTGACTATCAAAAATGTTTTTTCCCGAAAAATCCTGAGAAATATTGGATGTTCTGCTATTCAAGTCTCCATTAATTATGACATACACATCTTTTCTTAACAAACATTCTATCAAACAATCTTCAAGTAAACTGATTCCATTTTCAACATCAAAAAAGGTGTAAAAAGGAGAATTTTCCGGATGAATGTAGCAACAAAAATACAAAACATCTTTGTCTGTTCCAAATAATTTTTTGTCAATTATGAATGGACAAAAATTGGAGTGGTTGACATCAATAGCTTTTACTAAGGGAGATAACTCTTTCCTAATCAAACAAACAATTCCACCTGATGCTCTCCCCTGTCTACTGAATTTGACAGCAGGTTTGCAGAACACATCATAGTCAGAAAATAGATGATCAAACTTCCACTCATCAAGAAACGTTTCAACAAGACAGACAAAATCAAACTTAAAAAGAAATGAAAAGAAATCTGGATCGGCAAGTTTTGACTTTATGCCATGAACATTCCATAACAAAAAAGAAAAAGGTTTGTTTTCATTATATGTACACTCTCTCTCCATCCCTCCCTCGCTCTCTCCCTCATGCACGCACGGGATTTCCGCAACTGGCTCTGGCAGGTTACTGCAACTCACCCGGCAACTGTCAACATGAACATCACTGTCCCTGCCTATTGCTGTTGGCGAGATTACCGGTGTTCTTGTATTTTCCTGACCCTCTACTTTTAATGCAGCATGAGGAAGAAAAACTGGCCGGCCAAACCCCTATCTAGAGTCCTTGAGCCCTCCATGTCCATCAAGGAAATATGATTTTCCGTCGATCACTAAATGATCATAGATCATGGTGGCTCTCTTCCCGTCCGCTCTTGCTCTTTTCAAGTGTGGTGAAAGACCACGCCTGATCTCCCTGACCTTGGAGGAGAAGTCTTCTCCCACAAAGACATTGCTGCCTTTCAGGTTTTTCTTTCCTTTCAGAATGTTAACTTTATCCTTGTAAAAGGTACAGCAAGCAATGATGGGAGAGTCAGGTTTGGCACTAAGTCTGTGAATCCTGTCGAACTCTACCTTCTTAGTCACGTTTAGCTTATCAGTCAACATAGTGTGTACTTTCCCTTCACAGTCATCGTTTGTCTCGTTCTGGTCCCTAGGTATGCCATAAAAAATCAGATTATTGCGTTTTGACCTCCCCTCTAGATCATCAGTCTTTCTTTCTAACTGCTCAACCCTACTCAGGAGATCAGCGTTAGCTCTGACCAGATCTTCATTTTCTTTTTTCAAATCCGCCACCTCATCTCTCAAATTTCTCACATCAGACTGCAGGGCCGAACACTTCTCTCCAAGATCGTCAAACTTCTTATCAACATTGTCAAACTTACAGTTCATGGTGGACAGTACGTTCTGCAGAACATCCATCAACTCTGCTCTTGATGGTTCTTCTTGAGGGGGGTCCCGCGTTGAGGAGGAAGAGGTGGTCGCCTGCGCCCGGTCTGCGGAAGCAGATCCTACCCTGCTCCTGGTGTCGCGCCTGGTGCTGGTCAGCATGGCCTTCAGCGTCCCAGAGTTGTCCTTCTCAGGAGGGGGTGCAGGGGGGCCAGGGTTACGTTCCACGTCCCCCGACCTCAGCAAAAGGAGTCCGCCCCAAAACAAGTAGGAGAGGGTCAGTCCAAGAAAGACACCGTCTAACTTTGTACGGGGTGTCAACATGGAAGCTGTCATGGCGGCTTTTCGAACGGCCCGTTTCCACATAAAGTAGATGTAGACGGGGAGAAAGGTGCCACATGTCACCCTAAAACTCAGCTGGCACGAAGGCATGGTACTAGACCCAACTACTGGCAAAGTGACAGTACTGGACACTGATGCAGGACGCCAAAGTAAACAAAAACAACGGAGCGCCGTGAAAGTCGACTTGCTCAGTCAGTGTCACAATTCACACCCCCGAGAGAGAGGGAGAGAGAGAGAGAGAGAGAAAGAGAGAGAGGGGGAGAGAGAGAGAGAGAGAGAGGGAGAGAGAGAGAGAGAGAGAGATAGAGAGAGAGAGTGTACACCTGTGTGTACTGATTTTCGGACGCTGATCAATTCTAATTCAGCTTTCTAAGTGACAATTCTTTTTCAAGCATAGTCTTAAGATATAATGGTTTACCATATCTATACTTCCCAATGCACATTTTTGCAATTAATATTAAATGATTAACATACCTTTTCTCTTCACCTGAAAGTTGTGCATTATCCACAATTCCCAAAAGAATATTCATTTCATTAAAATTCACTTTCTTGTAATATTTTCGAAAGAATACATCTTTTACACCATTCCAAACACATGCAATTTGCTTACAATTAACAAAAAAATGCTCAACATAGTCCACTTCATTTACACAGTATGGGCACTTATTATTTTCTGCAATACCCATTTTACATAACAGTATATTAGTTGGATAAATGTTGTGGAGAATTTTCCATTGTAATTCTCTGATTCTGCTTTCTTTAGTTATTGAATTTGTGAGGGACCAGTGTTGTTTAGTAATGGTAATGTTGAACTTATGTCGCCAAAATCTAACACAACATGGCTCTGTGTATCGTTTTTCTTGAAAGAAGTTGTAAAACATTTTTACTTTTGTCATTGCAGAATTATTAAATAAAAGTGGAGTGATCTCAAAAATGTTGCTAGTGTCTAAGTCTGATCGAGTACTCAAGAAAGATGACAGTGCAGAATATACAACATGATATTCCAAAAAGAGGGATGGCGATGGCTTTAAGATTTGTTTCAATTCATCATATGTTAGAATCTTTTCATTGATTAGTAAATCATGCACGTATGTAACACCTTGCATAGCCCATTGTTTAAAAAAGACAACTTTATTTTGATATAGGATATGAGCGTTGTTCCACAGGCATTCCATTTTTGTATTTAGTGCAGTGTGTTTTTTGTTGTTATCTAGCCAAACAGTGGCAACATCTTTCCAAAACACAGCATTAATTGTTTCTAACCCTTTAAAACTAGACGCTCCCAGTGTGGAGGTGAAGCAGGCTAGATTTCTACCAAAGATAGAGAAATATTCTCTGGGTATCCAAGACCATTTACAAATATCAGATGCTTTGGACAATTTGTCAAACCATTCACACAGAAATGATTTTTGCATCAATTTCAAATCTATCATTTTAATTCCCCCATTTTCAATCTCACTAGTAATGACACAACGTTTGACTTTTTCATAAGCTTTTTTGTTGCAATCTCTTTTACGCCATAAAAACCGAAAAAACAGCGTGTTGAGTTCATTCAGAATATTTTCGGGGATTGAGATTGACTGCATTACAAAAACAAATTGAGATAATAGAAAAGATCTTATTACACATATTTTACCAAGTAACCCTAAATTTCTCGTTTGCCATGAACGTATTATTTCCTTAACCTTTTTAATCCTAGGTGTCCAGTTTATATCTAAACGTGATGCACAACATTTGTTGTTGAAATATATACCCAAAATTTTCATTTCATTTACCCATCGAAGACCAAGCCCTTGCTCTTTTCTGTGCCTGTATGAGCCAATCCACATGACTTGTGATTTCGATTTGTTAATAATCAGTTTGGAAACTACTGCGAATTCATGAAGTATCTGTACAACCAGTTGAACATCAGCTTTATCCCGTAATAAGAGCGTTACATCATCTGCGTACATAAGAATTTTCATAATTTTTTCCAGACCATTTCCTAGTTTTTGCTTTCCGATTTGAATGCCTTTAATATCTTTATTTTGCCTTATCTTTATTGCTAAAAGCTCAATGGCAACTATAAAGGCTAGGGGGAAAATGGGCATCCTTGTCTCACACCACAGTTCATCTCGAAGTTATCGGAGAGCCAACCATTATAACTGATGCAACTTTTTGAATTTGCCAAGATAACCTTTACCCAATTCACGAAACTATCACCAAATCCAAATCTTTTAAAGGAAGTAATCAAAAATTGCTTAGATATACTGTCAAATGCTTTCTGAAAGTCCAAGGCAAGAACAAGTCCAGGGTGTTCCGACAGACGTGAGTATTCAATAACGTCGTCGATGTTCCTTAAAGTGGAAGAGACGCTTCTACCTTTAACATAGCCCACTTGATCTTCATTTATTATCGTGGGGATAACCTTTGAGAGTCTTATTGCTAAACATTTTGCCAACAATTTATAATCCGAATTTGTAAGTGAGATCGGTCTCCAGTTATTTAAATTAGATTTAGGAAGATCTTTGCCTTTGTGTATTAAGGTTATGACAGCAGATGTTTGTGTGTATGAAAGATTTCCATGTGTGAAAGCGAAATTAAAAGAATCAACAATGACCTGCTTTAATTTTAACCAAAAAAATTTAATGAACTCTGTGGTAAGTCCATCTAAACCTGGAGCTGAACCATTTTTCATATCTTTTAATGCTAGAGTGGCTTCATTTAAAGTAATGAGCCCTTCACATTGTATCTTTTGATCTGATGAAAGTTGCGGAGTTACACAATCCTCCAAAAAAGCATTAACGTTTTCTTCTGTTGTTTCGGATGACGAATTTTTATATAAATTTTCAAAGTATTCCTTTTGTGTCTTCAAGATATCAAACTGATCAGTTAGGGTCGTGCCGTCTTCAAATTCTAGTTTAGGTAAAAGTTTAGCATTTGCCTGTGATTTTTCCAAGTTGAGAAAAAATCTTGTGTTTTTTTCGCCTTCTTCTATCCACTTTATTCTTGCTCTAGTTTGGGCACTTTGAGCCTTTTCCTTCTCTGCTAGTTCTAGCTTTAAACGAGTAGATTCTCTACTTCTAAATATATCTTCATTTTGCGGATCTGTTGCGAGAATTGAGTCAAACTCGTTAAATTTGCTCTGTAAACTTATAAGTTCATTCCTCTTTTTGACTGCTATCATTTTACTATGTTGTATGGATTCATCTTTTAAACTTAGTTTCAAGAGTTCCCATTTCATGTCCGGGCGTACTTCGGTGGTATTATTTAGGAAATCATCAATCATCAAATTAGTTTTATCAACAAATGCTTGGTTCTTTAGTAAGGCATTGTTAAATTTCCAAAATCCTGACCCTCTTTCCTGGTTATGGCCTTTCATGTGAATATAGACGCCTCTGTGGTCGGAAGAAGGGAGTGAATACATATCACATTCCAGCATGTCTTCAATGGTACTGTCACAAGAAAAACAGTAGTCTAATCTTCTGGCTTTGAATTCCTTCGTTTTCCGAGACCAACTGTATTCTTTACCATCAGGGTTAAATAGGCGCCAAGTGTCTGTAAGTCCTACGCTTTCTACAAACTTATTAAACTTTTTAACCATATATGTAGGGTGAGGTTCACCACTAATAACATCCAGTTCATTATTCAGAACACAGTTACATCTGAGCCATAATCATAGTCCGCAAACAATGCCAAGGTCGTAGGGAACATCAGTACCAGACAGACACAACTTCGTCGTCATCATCCTCAACGGCGGGGTCGGCGGGATTAGACGTATCGCTTTTGTCGCGTCGAGCCTGCTTACCTGGTGCCTGGCGAGGGCTGTCTGAATCACCATCTCGCTGGCGCTTTGGTGTCTCCGATCTGCTCCGATATCGATCGGTCTCGAAAGCCTGACCCAAAGTGGTTTGACGTGAGGGTGCCCGACCTCTGTTATCCTTGGGTGCGGCGGGGTGTTTTCGGACATCTTTCTGGGTATTTACTTTTGTTGACTTTTCTGTTTTCTCTTTGTCAGATCGATTTACCCCAGTAACCTGACTCTCCCTACCGGGACGCTGCTGACTGGCAGACGGACTGGATGGAGGGCGGGGGGAGACGGACTGGGTGGAGGGGCGGGAGGAGACGGATTGGGAGGAGGGGCGTGAGGAGACATGGTGCAGGCTGGATCGCCTCTCTTGTGACCTGGCTGCTTGCAGGTCCTGCATACTACTTCCTTGTCACAGGAAGAACGGTGATGGCCGGACTGAAGGCAAATGGAACACACTGGAGGGGCTCTGTTTAATTTTTGTTCTTTGTGAAATAATTTTGCGGTGAAAAAGCTCACCTTCGCTGTTTTTTCCAACGGTTTTTGCGGAGTTGTAATAAATACAAACCTACGCCCAGTCAGGAAACGGGTCAGTTTATGATCGGCATCACGAGCTCTTTCAGATTTGATTGCGGACCGCAACTCGCACCCTAGCTTTGTCAGCGTGTGTTCGATCTCCGAATCGGCAACGGAGATAGGGATCTCATCGATCCACAGTTTGGTCGACGGCTTTTCTTCGCCTGTGTCATCTTTGAGTATGAAGGGGTTGGTGTCACACATGCGAACACAGACATCGCGCACTCTCATACCTTTTATAAGGAGATCGTTCCTCGCCATTTGTGTCGCTGGGTACACTCTCCATAGCCCAAGGATAGACTGAGCTCCAAGGACGGATCCGGGTCCACAAGACCTTTCAGCAGCCAGGCAAATCTCCAGCACTGTGGGGGAGTTTGTTTCGGAGTGGGGGATGTCTCTCTGCTTCACAAATACGGGCTTGACGGACGACATTGCGATTAGCAATCGAAAAAGAAAGGTGCTGAAAAGGAACCTTTCTAACGCGAAGTGCGACAAAATTTTCTAAGTCCAGAAATTCAAGCTTGCGCGAAGACAGTTCATTAACGCGATGTGCGGAGCGATGAAAAAAGCGTGACTGCTCGCCACGAAATCAGCTCACTTCTGTCCACATGTACATCTTGCTAATTACGCCGGCTCGGAGAAGTTTCAGGGTGAGGCCCTCCTTCCACACTTTGTCAAAAGCTCTTGACAGGTCAAAAAACACGGCCAGTGTCTTTTTCTTCTCCTGAAAAGAGTTTTCGGTGTCCTGGACGAGGAGGGCTAGTTGGTCTTCCGTGTTGCGGAATTTCCTCTAGCCGGTCTGGGTAGGTGAAAGGATGTTCTGTGTTTCCAGGAGGAAGGTGAGGCGGCGGTTGACCATCCTTTTCAGCAGCTTGCCGACACAGCTCAGAAGGCTGACTGGTCTGTAGCTGCGGGGTCCTTCTTGTTCTTCCCCTTCTTTGGAATCGGGACGATCTCTGCCTCTTTCCAGATGGAGGGCACAACTCCTGCTGTCCAGCTGTGGTTGAAGATCTGAAGCAGCACTGTTCTGGATGCTGGTCCCAGGTGCTTCAGCATGTCGCCAGTGACGCCATCGAGCCCCGGAGCTTTCTTGGGCTTCAGCTTGCTAATGCCTTGCTTCAGCTCCTTCATGGTAAAAGACTCGCTCGTACAGCTGTCATCTATGCCATGTGGGTCTGATGTCAGAAGTTCTGTGGTTTCTTTTCGAACCTGCTTGATGCGCTGTCTGGGCATGTGGATCGTACTCTCCTCTCAGTACAACTCCGCAAAGGTGTTGGCTGCAGCCTTTATGTTTTCAGCTGGGTGTCCTGCTCGATGACGGTCTTGCCTCTGCTGGGGTTGTCATCGTTCAGTTTCTTCGTCAGCTTCCAGAGTCCCTGCTTGTCTGTCTCCATGTTCAGGGAAGCTGTCTTGTCTTGCCAGCTCTTGCGTGTTGCTTGCAGCTTTTCCTTTATGAACGAGACTTTCGCTCTGTTGTGGGTCTCTACATTCTCGTCAGTGGGGGAGCTCTCCATCGTGTCCCTGGTTTCACTGAGGGTCTTGTGCAGGGTGTCGAGCTCTGGTGACCAGTAGGGGCGGTAGTTCCTGCGTTTGCCTCGTGGAATAGCTGCCTGCGCCGCATCTAGCACTGCCTTGTTAAAAATCTTGGCGTTTTCATTGATGTCTTAGTGTGACATTGTCAGCGCAGAAGTCCTCTTGTCTACCTCATGCTTGAACAGGTCCCAGTTTGCTTCTTGTAATTCCAGCTTGCCGGGAGCCTGGTGGGATGGATTTCAAACTGTCTCTGTACTGAGATGATCACTGGCCTGTGGTCGCTGCCTCCAAGCTGGGGCGACACATCCCTTTGGGCAAGGGTGTGGATGTCGTCTGTCGCGAAGGCCAGGTCAGGAGTGCTAGTGATCCTCCATGCTCGTGAGAAGCACGTAGTTGGATCATCTGGTCTGTTGATGAGGATCAGCTGGTTACTGATTGCCCAGCCTTCCACATCTTCTCCCTTCTTGTTGAGATCTTGGTAGCCCCAGCTGGGTGAGTGGCTGTTAAAGTCTCCTGTGATGATCCAGCTGTGGGAGTCAACGAGAATGGAGTCCAGCTGTATCTGGTTTGTAGGTGAGTAGACTTTGAGGACTGTCATTGACACGCCGGGCAACACCAACTTGACTCCCAGGAATTCTGTGTCGAGATCAGCTTGACCAGAACTCTGGGTCTCCACCGCCGTAATGTTGTTCCTTACCAGGGTTATGAGGCCTCCCTTTGGTCTGTTCTCTCGGTCTTGTCTGAACAACTCGTAACCACTTATGAAAAAGCGGTGAGTGTTCTTGAGGTGAGTCTCTTGGATGCAACATACAACGATCGCATTTTCACGCAGAAACCGCCGGAGCTCAACCTTATTGCGCTGTACTCCTTCCGCATTCCAGTGGACGATCCGAAGTGCTGCTTGTCCACGCGCTCCAGTCTGTTCTCCCTGAAGAGTCTGAGAAGCATCAAGTCCGTGGTCGGTAGTCGTGGATGGGCCCCTTTGAGGCTGAGGGCCCGCACCGTCTCCCGCCGGCCACGGTCCAGGAAGACGACACCACATCGGTCTAGCGTTGTCTGCGTAGCCATGTGTCGTAGAGTGCATGCACAGCTGGTTTTGATTAGATCACACCCCTTAGAGAGGCCACTGTGGCGCCGTCTTCGGTAATCTCCTGTTTTGGTAACGGTTTACAGTTGCCCGGGTTTTCTCTTGGGAGTTTTCCTTCTCTTGCATCCGCAAGCCGAGATCCACAAAATATGTTAATGGGTCGCCTTCGGTTTTGTACACGTAGCCTTTGGGACATACAAGGTCCTCATCCGCCCTGGCCGTTGACTGCCCGAAGCAGTACATCCGCCCAGTGGTGCCGTGTAAACACCACCCGTTTAACCTCAGGGAGAGTTGGTCTACATTAGTCTGACCTCTACCCTTCGACCTGTCCAGCTTGGGTGGCCCTACCAGGAGCATACGCTCCCGCTGGCATAGCTCTCTGGGTCATACTGGTACGCAAGCTCCCACACCACGACAAGGAGTAGACCGTGTGAGAGCGTTAGGTAACAAAATATCATCAGTTCGACTGGATGCTATTGCAAATGAAAGGCTTATGAAAACCCTGAAGACATCGTTCACTTTTCATTTAAAATATTTCAAAACATTTAAGCAGATGGTGTGATACCTGATATTAAAATCAATTAGTAATTATTCCACTTTAAAACAAGTATAAAAAAAATCAGCCACAAACATTCACAATCACCATCGCATTGCTGCAGCTTGTTGTAAAATTCATGGAAGAAATTACACGAAATAGCCTTATCAATTTCTGGGATCAAAACTATGTAATACTGAATAACCTAGGAGAGAAAATTCAATCATTGATCATTTTGTCAAACTGACGATCGAAATTACGCAACAATTTTAAAGATGGGAAAGTGTTCAAGATACTATCCCTTGATATTGAAAACAAACAAACAAACAAACGATAAAAGGCATTTTGCCAGTGTTTGACGCGTTAAATTTCAACACACATTAAAGAGGGTTAACATTTCTTATAATTTCTACAGTGACGTCAAAGAATTTCTGTCTCCAAGAACTTTCAAAGTCAGCTTAGGAAATGTGTATTCCATCCTCCAAGGTTCTGTATTTCACATCTTATTGTATAATCTTTAAAACACATTATTAAAATATTAAATTTATTCAATGTGATGATAATCTATAGCTGTTGATAAGGAAAAAACATGAATACCACCAGGCAGATTTTAGTTAAAATTTATTTTAATTTAGGTTACTTTATTTCGAAAATATTTCCCATCACAATGTTCAAGAAAAGACCCCACTTTCCGTTTGTTTTCGTTTGTTTGTTTGTTTGTTTGTGTTTGTGTGTGTTTTTTCGTTTGATCAGTTGGTGAATCCACTTTAAGGATAGACCAGTTGCACGCGAACTCACGTACATGCACACACACACACACCACACACACACACACACACACACACACACACACACACACACACACATACAGACACACACACACACACACACACACACACACACACACACACACACACACACACACGCAGAGAGACACGCAGACAGACACACAGACAGACACACAGAGCCCACCTGTCACATGTGATGGCCACGACCAGCCAGAGAGAGAGAAACACACTCCAGTGCCAGAACAGCGTGAAACATTGACAGAAACGGACATTCCATGTCACCATTCGTTGAAATAGATTTTGAAACCGATCCAGATTCACTTCCATCACTCTAAATACAATTACCACCAGATCAGACACGGCCAGAAACCGAAGATAGGCAGTGTATGAGATGTTGCGCAAAGAGGGATGCCGCATGACCACTAAGATCATGACGTTGCCAATCACGCCGAACACAGCGACCACGTCATAGAGGGTAATATACAGCATAGTGGGTAGGAAGGATTCCGTGTGCCAGCTGAAAAAATTGTCGTCGAAGTTATAGTAATTGTCGTCGTTGCTGCCGCTGGTGGAGTTGGAGAGGTGGTCTGCTACTGATCGATTGGAGACGGTGTCAGTCACAGAGACGTCACCTGAATCGAAAGATTAATGATGATTTAAGGAGTGTGTGTGTGTGTGTGTGTGTGTGTGTGTGTGTGTGTGTGTGTGTGTGTGTGTGTGTGTGTGGTGTCCGTGCGTGCGTGTGTGTTTGGGTGTGCGCGCGGGTGCATGCATGTGTGTGTGTGTGTGTGCGCGCGCGCGTGTGTGTGTGTATGTGTGTGTGATACACTTGAATCTATGTATGTATGTATGTATGTATGTATCGGTCTGTCCGTCTGTCAGTCTATCTATCTCTCTGTCTGTCTATCTATCTACCTGTCTGTCTGCCTGTCTGTCTGTCTCTCTGTCTGTCTATTTGCCTATCTATTTGTCTGTCTGTCTATCTATCTATCTGTGTATCTATCTATCTATCTAGAGAGAGAGAGAAAGAGAAAGAGACAGACAGACAGACAGACAGAATGTGCATGTATTGTGTGTGTGTGTGTGTGTGTGTGTGTGTGTGTGTGTGTGTGTGTGTGTGTGTGTGTGTGTGTGTGTGTAGGAGGCAAAGACAGAGAGCGACAAACAGCAGACAGACCGATCACACACACACACACACACACACACACACACACACACACACACACACAAACACACAAAAAAGAAAGAGAGAGAGAGAGAGAGAGAGAGAGAGAGAGAGAGAGAGAGAGAGAGAGTTACCAATAACGAAGGGTGTGGTATCCGTCGTTGTTTGTTGCTGCATTTTGACACGAACAGCGGCGGACTAACGTCGAGCGTTTTCGAGTAAACGTAGACACTGGAGTCGGTTGTTTGCCCGAACGGCCATATACCTGATGAAAAGAGACAGAGTGGTGTCAGTTGTCTGTCCGAACAGTTAGATACCTGGTGTAAAGACACAGAGTGGTGTCAGTTGTCTGTCCGAACAGTTAGATACCTGGTGTGAAGACACGGAGTGGTGTCAGTTGTCTGTCCTTACGGTTAGATACCTGGTGTATAGATACAGAGTGGTGTCAGTTGTCTGTCCAAACGTTAGATACCTGGTGTAAAGACACAGAGTGGTGTCAGTTGTCTGTCCTTACGGTTAGATACCTGGTGTAAAGACACAGAGTGAGGTCTGTTGTCTGTCTGAACGTTAGATATATGGTGTAAAGACACACAGTGGTGTCAGTTGTCTGTCCTTACGGTTAGATACCTGGTGTAAAAACACAGAGTGGAGTCAGTTGTCTGTCTGAACGTTAGATACCTGGTGTAAAGACACAGAGTGGTGTCAGTTGTCTGTCCAAACGTTAGATACCTGGTGTATAGACACACTGTGGTGTCAGTTGTCTGTCCAAACGTTAGATACCTGGTATAAAGACACAGAGTGGGGTCAGTTGTCTGTTCAAACGTTAGATACCTGGTGTAAAGACACAGAGTGGTGTCAGTTGTCTGTCCTTACGGTTAGATACCTGGTGTAAAGACACAGAGTGGTGTCAGTTGTCTGTCTGAACAGTTAGATACCTGGTGTAAAGACACAGAGTGGGGTCTGTTGTCTGTCCTTACGGTTAGATACCTGGTGTAAAGACACAGAGTGGGGTCTGTTGTCTGTCCTTGCTGTTAGATACCTGGTGTAAAGACACAGAGTGGTGTCAGTTGTCTGTCCTTATGGTTAGATACATGGTGTAAAGACACAGAGTTGTGTCATTTGTCTGTCCTTACGCTTAGATACCTGGTGTAAAGACACACAGTGGTGTCAGTTGTCTGTCCTTACGTTTAGATACCTGGTGTATAGATACAGAGTGGTGTCAGTTGTCTGTCCAAACGTTAGATACCTGGTGTAAAGACACAGAGTGGTGTCAGTTGTCTGTCCTTACGGTTAGATACCTGGTGTAAAGACACAGAGTGGTGTCAGTTGTCTGTCCTTACGGTTAGATACCTGGTGTAAAGCACACAGTGGTGTCAGTTGTCTGTCCAAACGTTAGATACCTGGTATAAAGACACAGAGTGGTGTCAGTTGTGTGTCCTTACAGTTAGATACCTGGTGTAAAGACACAGAGTGGTGTCAGTTGTCTGTCCGAACAGTTAGATACCTGATGTAAAGACACAGAGTGGGGTCTGTTGTCTGTCCTTACGGTTAGATACCTGGTGTAAAGAAACAGAGTGGTGTCAGTTGTCTGTCCTTACTGTTAGATACCTGGTGTAAAGACACAGAGTGGGGTCTGTTGTCTGACCTTACGGTTAGATACCTGGTGTAAAGACACAGAGTGGTGTCAGTTGTCTGTCCTTACGGTTAGATACCTGGTGTAAAGACACAGAGTGGGGTCTGTTGTCTGTCCTTACGGCTAGATATATGGTGTAAAGACACACAGTGGTGTCAGTTGTCTGTCCTTACGGTTAGATACCTGGTGTAAAGACACAGAGTCGTGTCAGTTGTCTGTCCTTATGGTTAGATACCTGGTGTAAAGACACAGAGTGGTGTCAGTCGTCTGTCCTTACTGTTAGATACCTGGTGTAAAGACACAGAGTGGGGTCTGTTGTCTGACCTTACGGTTAGATACCTGGTGTAAAGACACAGAGTGGTGTCAGTTGTCTGTCCTTACGGTTAGATACCTGGTGTAAAGACACAGAGTGGGGTCTGTTGTCTGTCCTTACGGTTAGATATATGGTGTAAAGACACAGAGTGGTGTCAGTTGTCTGTCCTTATGGTTAGATACCTGGTGTAAAGACACAGTGTGTTGTCAGTTGTCTGTACTTACGCCTAGATACCTGGTGTAAAGACACAGAGTGGTGTCAGTTGTCTGTCCTTACGGTTAGATATCTGGTGTAAAGAAAAGTGTGGTGTCAGTTGTCTGTCCTTACGGTTAGATACCTGGTGTAAAGACACAATGTGGTGTCAGTTGTCTGTCTAAACGTTAGACACCTGGTGTAAAGACACAGAGTGGTGTCAATTGTCTGTCCAAACGTTAGATACCTGGTGTAAAGACACAGTGTGGTGTCAGTTGTCTGTCCAAACGTTAGATACCTGGTGTAAAGGCACAGTGTGGTGTCAGTTGTCTGTCCAAACGTTAGATACCTGGTGTAAAGACACAGTGTGGTGTCAGTTGTCTGTCCAAACGTTAGATACCTGGTGTAAAGACACAGTGTGGTGTTAGTTGTCTGTACTTACGGTTAGATACCTGGTGTAAAGACACAGAGTGGTGTCAGTTGTCTGTCTAAACGTTGGATACCTGGTGTATAGACACAGAGTGGGGTCTGTTGTCTGTCCTTACGGTTAGATACCTGGTGTAAAGACACAGAGTGGAGTCAGTTGTCTGTCTGAACGGCCAGATACATGAAGGAAACACACACACACACACACACACACACACACACACACACACACACACACACACACGCACACACAAACGCGCGCGCGCACTCACGCACGCACGCACGCACACACACGCGCGCGCGTGCGCTCACACTAACAAACTCACAGGCATGCACACACACACACTCACACACACACACACACACACACACACACACACACACACACACACACACACACGAGTATATGTGTGTGTGTGTGTGTGTGTGTGTTCGAGCGTGTGTGCGTGCGTGTGTGAGTGCGTGTACGCGTGCGTGTCTACGCGCGTGTGAAGGTGTGCTTACCTATACCTGCATGCATGCACTCCTCCGATGGCGCCTCAGCTAGTCTACAAATCTATCTGGACGTGACATTAAATCTACCCGTAGCACGTTTTCTCAAGATCTCTCTAGCTGTTGCTACAATACTCACGCACATACATGCAGGGGCAGGGAGGCAGAGAGGGAGGTGCACGTGGACAGACCCATATACAAAAACTTTCCGCGACTTTTTTCCCGGTGAAATGAGGCTGAACGTCGTCCACAGTTACGAGATCACGTCATGGCGGAGAGAGTGGAGGGGGGGGGGGGGGGGGAGCAGGATGGGGGGGGGGGGGGAACGGGAAGCTATAGATACGATACACGAATGACGATTCATTGTGAAGGGCTGTGACGATGTTCAGTTTAATGTGCTAGCATTATGTGAGAAATGAATTCCAAACATCAGAACAGAAGCAAAGTGCTCTGCCAACTAGATTCGATCCTTTGCCGTTGTTATCAACTGGCGTGACTATTAACTGTGCCTTCAAACAAAACATAATGGTGGAAGGTGAGTAAAGACGTCAATTTTCGTCTCATAATCAAAGAAACTGGAGAAAAGAGCCCAGGACAGAGATGCCTGGAGGTCCTTGGTTGGCAGCCTGTACCCCAGGAGGGGTAATAGGCGATGATGATGATGATGATGATGATGATGAATCAAAGAAACTCCTATGATTCACCGAAAGTGGGAGAAAATGGTGAAACCGTCGGCGAGAACCTTGTGACGACTGGACATCAGTAACGGATCATCCATAGTGAACAAGTTCAATTCCCAAGTGTTTGTGTGAAAACAGAAAATTCTCCTCTGAGCATGACGATCAACAGGATGAACTAGGGCTGTATGAAGACTCAGATGAATGAACAGCAGAGCACTCCGCCAGCAGATAAGACGGCGGAAAACCAAGGCCAAGATTCAAATTACAGTGTCAAGGACATTCGCGCTGATTATTGGATGAAAAAAAGTCCACAAACTGGATGCGCTAAGATTACAGAAAAGAGCCCAATGGAGCACAACCTAGCAGCCTTCAGAGAGATTGCACGTGGAACCTGTAGGGACGCCTGTGGAGGGAAACAACCGAAGATGAAGACATCTCAAAACTGCAGACGCCAGCGAGAAGACATCATCTGTAAGAGAAAGAGGAATCTCAGGAAACAGGCAAATGCTGCCTTGGAAGCATTTCAGGAAAGTCAGGCAGTGTAGAACATGCCACTATGATTTGGAAAGCAGTGGTTGGAGGCAGGACCTGGAGGCGGACACCAGGCAGATGGGTTACAGCTGGGGAGAAATAGAGAAGATTGCTCAGGACTGTGGTCGTTGGCGGGCAGTTGTTGATGGGCTATGCTCTGGCAAGAGCAACGGGCCTAAGTAAGTAAGCAAAGAGCAGAGAAAAGAGACATCGACGTGATGAAGCTTGATCATGCTAATGCATGTAGCTTCTGTCAGTAGAGGCCTTTGTTTCTCCAGGGATTTTTTTTTTTACTATTCACCGTGTGGGGAAGGAGGATCCCGTTTTGTCTTGGTTTTGGTCGCTAGTGTTCGTTCGATCCTACGGTTCAACGGGTCTTCGGAACTGCTTTTGGAAGCTGAGGTTCGGTCCACCCCATTAGTGAGCCCCTTGGGTGAAGTGTGTTCAACGCTGAGGCAGCAGAATCTGTTGACCAGTTTGTTTCGTGACTAGTGTTACGTCAGAGAGACCCGTAGCCTGTGAGATGTTTTGTTTGTCATTAAATCTTTGTTTTTGGGGGTTTTTTTTTTCGCCATCTGCGGTGTTTGCAACAGGTTTGCAGAGATGAAATTTTCTCTTGTTCACGTGAGCATTGCCTTAAGTTAAGAACTGGCTTTCCCCTTGGCGCCCAGCCGGGTGCAGCCTTTCCCTAGACCACGATGGATGTGTATTTTGCATGAACTGGGTGACGACTGGAGAGAGGTTGAGCTCTGATTTCCTGATGGCTAGGAGTTGCTGTGGGGCTTGGACTGGTGGGGAGGGGGGTGGGGGGGTGGGGGAACATCTTTCTTTTCTTATGTTCGATACTTTAGCAGCTTTCCCTCTGTTCCTAAGACAGTTTCTATCTTCTGTGTTTGTGTTGTTGGCTGCTTGACTGTGCGTTCATCGTTCACTAACCGACGTAGTTTTGTTTTGTGTCTCTCTTTCAGCAGATTTCTCCCCTGGCAGATTCCGCATTGTGGATCACGTCGCTGCCATGACCTCTTCTGCCTTTCCATCACCCCTGCCTCCCTCTTCCTCACCCCCATCTTTCACCACGCGGATGTGTGACTGGCGCTCCTCTTCATGTCGGCTTGCGGCACTAGCACGCGCGTGTCTACTTCTCCCTCACTGATGTTTGCTCCACCTGACCATGTTGCAGATGGATTTGAAACTGTGTCAACGTATCTTCTCTTCCATTGGTGGAGGTAGAAGCCAGTGGTTCGTGCACCTGCCAGGGGTACCTTTTCTACCCTGTGTCATCTTCTGTGCCACTTTACTGGCAGTACTTCCATGCCATTCGTTCTTGTTCCCGCTCACAGCCACACCCTGGTTTGTTTGGTCGAAACCCCGACACCAGCGATCCGGGGTACGTCGTCGTCAGGATTAGGGAGTGACCTTTCAATTCCGTTCCCAGCTCATCTGGAAGACTCTCTGGCACCATCGTCTCAGCTCCGCCTTGGTGTTTCCTTCCATCTTCCGTGGACCTCGGCATCAGTGCCCATACGTAGCTACGAAAAACACCGGGGTTTCACCAGTGGCCGTGATGCAGTGGTTGACATGGCGGGCTGCAGGCTGGGAGGTTATTGGTTTGAGTCCCTCAGAACATCTATTTTGTGGGATTGTTCGGCCCTGGTTGGCTCCTTCCCAGAGTTGAGGGTTTCGTGGGTTCCCGTGGGAAGGTTGGAACCATACAGTCGATCTTCATTGACTGAAATGGATGCACGTTCGAGAGTTTCTTTAGATTTCCTGACAAACACTGCAAGTGTCTGTCACTCTTAGGCCTGTTGACGCTGGTACTTTGTTAGAGGAAACGTGGAGACCAGAATGGAACGACACTGCGTCGTCTTCAAGATCCTCACCCTCTTTGATCATCATGACAAACGCTAGCATTCTTTAGCCCTTCAAGCACTCCTGTTATGATGACACTTCAGTTCGATTTCCTCTCTACGTCTGTCTAGCGTTGACTTTTTATGGGGGCCGTCAGTATCAGCATGTTGAAAACAAGAAAAAAGAACTATGTAAAATCTTCCAAAGCCACAACTTAAAAATCACCATTGAAGCAAACAAAAAGGTAGTAAACTACTTAGACATAACACTTGATCTCAACAACCACATACATAAACCATACAAGAAGCCCAATGACACACCTATCTATGTAAGCATCAAAAGCAACCACCCACCATCTGTATTAAAAGCCATACCCAATGGCATAAACAAGAGACTATCAAACCTGTCATGCAATGAAAGAGTATTCAACAATGCAGCAGTAGAATACCAAGAAGCACTGCAAAAAAGTGGGTACAACTACAAACTACAATACAACCCAGACAACAACACAAATAGAAATTAAAAAAAAACAGAAAAA
This sequence comes from Conus canariensis, assembly GCA_033310375.1. NCBI lineage: Eukaryota > Metazoa > Mollusca > Gastropoda > Neogastropoda > Conidae > Conus > Conus canariensis. Next base: position 66,200,959 of record CM065718.1, on the reverse strand, counting down.
GAAAAATCATATGGTACAACCCACCATACGAAGGGAAACTCAAAACAAACATAGGGAAAGAATTCTTTAAAATTTTTACAACTTCGTTCCCAAAAGAACACAAACTATATAAAATATTCAACAAAAACACCGTCAAACTATCGTATTCATGTATGCCCAACCTCAAAAATTTAATTGACGCATCTAACAAAATGAAAACCAACACAGCAAAGAAGGGTGAAGAAAGGAAATCTTGCAATTGCATCAAAAAAGAGCAGTGCCCCCTAAGCAATAAATGCCTTTACAACAACATTGTATACCAAGCCACTGTGACATCAGAAAATGAAAAAGAAACATACATAGGGATCACTGAAAACCACTTCAAAACCAGATATGCAAACCACAAACAGTCATTTAATAAAGAAAAGTACAAAAACCAAACAGAACTGAGCAAATATATCTGGAAACTTAAAGACGCAAAAACAAACTACAATATATCCTGGAAAATCATAAAAAGAGCATCATCATACAGCAATATTTCAAAAAGGTGCAATCTATGTTTAACTGAAAAATGGTTAATACTATGCAAACCACACTAAGCAACTCTAAACACCAAAACAGAAATAGTAAACAACTGCAGGCATAAATGGAAATCGTTGTTAGTGAATACACCCAAAACAAAAACCTGAAAACCTCAAAAAACACGTGCAGCCAACCCGCACGTGCAAACAACCGCAAACGGGAGCCCACACGCTATATAATACCGGCGGTGGGCAAACCAAAATCATCCTGACGACAGCGCAAGCTAGAAACAAATTTGTAGATTGCCTTTTAAACCTTATTTTTAATATATAATATATATATATATATATATATATATAGAGATCTTGTATTGACTTCAACGTGGTGACAGCCCTGATATGGCTCTTTGCGATCAGCTGGGCTATGAGCAACATTACCTTACCGTATCTCATCTTCCAACATTAACAGTCTAAGTCCATCTTCTTCTGACACAAAGACTTACAATATTAGTTCCCTTTCCTCAAAAGCTAACGGTCTGAGTGCTCCTTCTTCAAACACTAAAGATCTAAGTCCGTCTTCATCTAACCTCAGCGATTCTCGTCTGTCTTTCTTCAAACGATAACGATGTCTGTCTTCTTCAAACATAACGACTCGTCTTTCAACGATAACGATCTCTGTCTTCTTCAAACAACAACGATCTCCGTCTTCATCGAACACTAACGATCTAAGTCGATCTCCTTCTTACACTGAAGACCCAAGTCCTTCCTCCTTTGACGATGAGGATCTTCGTCCTCCCTCTTCTAATTCTGATTATTGTAGTCCTCCCTCTTCTAACTCTGATGATTTTAGTCCTCCCTCTTCTAACGCTGATGATTTTAGTCATCTCTCTTCTAACTCTGATGATTTTAGTCATCTCTTTTCTAACGCTGATGATTTTAGTCATCTCTCTTCTAACTCTGATGATTTTAGTCATCTCTCTTCTAACGCTGATGATTTTAGTCCTCTCTCTTCTAACGCTGATGATTTTAGTCCTCCCTTTTCTAACTCTGATGATTTTAGTCATCTCTCTTCTAACTCTGATGATTTTAGTCATCTTTCTTCTAACTCTGATGATTTTAGTCATCTCTCTTCTAACTTTGATGATTTTAGTCATCTCTCTTTTAACTCTGATGATTTTAGTCATCTCTCTTCTAACTCTGATGATTTTAGTCATCTCTCTTCTATTGCTGATGACTTTTTTTTAGTCATCTCTCTTCTAACTCTGACGATTTTAGTCCTCCCTCTTCTAACGCTGACGATTTTAGTCCTCCCTCTTCTTACGCGATTGATCTTACTTGGTCTTGTTCTAACGGTGTAAATCTAAGTCCTCCCTCTTCTAACAACGAGGACTTCAGTCCAGTACCTTCAAACACTAACGATCTTAGTCCATTGTCTTATAACGCTAAGGATCTTGGCCTCTCTTTCTTCTAACACTTGAGATGTTAGTTCCTCTTCTCGTAACATTAATCCGTCTTTCTCTTTCATTGACGACTTCAGTCCGTTTGAAGATTGACCATCTTAGTGTGCCTTCTTCTAGCACTGATGAACTGAGACAGACCTCTTCTGACACTAATTATCTTTGTCTTATTCTAACACGAGAGATCTTGGTTCTGCTTCGTCTGATGCTAACGACTTTCACCACTTTTCTTCTAACACTGACGATTTGAGTTTCTTTTAGCCACAACGATCTTACTCCCGTAGTCTTCTAACACTGACATAATCTAATTAGCCTTTTGCTAAGACTGACGACCCTAGTTAATCTTCTAGCAATGACGATCACAGTCCGTTGTTTTTCTCTAACACTGATGATAGTAGTCCGTGTTCTTCTAACAAAGATGATTATATTTAGTCTTTGCTAGCATTTATGAACTTAATCCTTTTCTAACACCATTGACCTCAGTACTAACCCCACCCCCTCCCCTTACACTCACAGATTTAATCTGTCTTTATTTCTAATAGTGACTGTCTTAGCCCATCGTCTTCGAACATTGACTATTTAATGCTAACATTTTTCTGTCCTCCCGACCGTGTTTTACAATCGCTGTGGTCTAATTTGCATTTGTCCATTGACCAAGCATGGTTATTGACTTTCGTTTTTTAAATTTAAAGACGGTTCACTTAAGATGATGTTATGAATTGTCTACTCATTATCAGTAAACCAACCTCCACTGTCCAAATAAAGACTCAGTGCCAGCGAACCTCTCTCTCTGTGTGTGTGCTTCTGTCTGTTTGTGAAGAGATGACCCGGACACTGTACTTCCTTTTATAGGCGGTCCTGACGAAATGCATCGTCATCATCTTCACGTGTTTCTTCACACCCACACATCCCTTTCCCACCCTGCCCTCCGCCGTCCTCCCTTCCTGCTCCCCTCCCTGCTCCTTGGTCCTCCCCGTCTACTCCCATCACTCCCAGTACCACACAGACCATTAACCATCTCTCTCGCTCCCTTCATTATGCTTGCACGCGCGCGCCACATACATATACACTCAAGCGCGCGTGCACGCACAAATTCTCTCTCTCTCTCTCTCTCTCCTCTCTCTCTCTCTCTCTCTCTCTCTCTCTCTCTCTCTCCCCAATGTGCTCGTGTGTGTATGTGTGTGAATGTGCGTGTGTGTGTATATAGGCCTATGTATATGTATGTGTGTGTGAGCGCGCGCGCGTTTGTGTGTGTGTGTGTGTGTGTGTGTGTGTGTGTGTGTGTGTGTGTGTGAATGTGCGTGTGTGGGGGGGTGGGGGTGGGGGGGTGGGGTGGGGGGTGGGGGTGGAACAGTGTGTGTGTGTTACATACATCTCTCTCTCTCCCTCTCTCTCACGCACGCACGTAGACGCACACAGACACAGACACACACACACACACACACACACACACACACACACACACACACACACACACACACACACACACACGATCTCGATAAGAAAATCAGCGGTTCCCACGGGATCACTGAACTTCTCGTACTACTCGTAAACACTGGGGAGAATCGTCATCAATAATGCAACACATGGTTGAAGACAATGCGCCACTGAGTGGTGCCACCTCTCAGTCACCGACCATCAAATTAATGTCTTCGCCATTATATGTCTCTGGCCATGACACACTGGTAACACACCACATATGGGTACGACAAGGCCCTAAGTACTGTCTCAAGATAGGCCGGGGCTGTGTCGGGCCGGGCCGGGCTGTACCTGTGGACGAGGGTCGGAATGAGCGCGTGGGTGCAGTGGTACAGAAGATGGGACAGCCAAAAAAAAAAAAATAGAAAAAAGAAAAAAAAAAAAAGAAAAAAATATGAAAAAAGATAGGTACAATTATGTTGTTCTCAAAATGCTTACTAGGTCCGAAAGGTACCCCCCCCCCCCCCCCCCCCCCTCTCCAATCCGTATCTCCCGCCTTCTTTTTTTTCGTGTGAACATGGTTGATGGTTTCGGGATGCGCACTGCAGTTAGTTGACAAGTCGCCTTTTTTTGCCGATAGGCTTTGCAGTCATGAAGTACGGGCAGGTATACCCATGGAAACGCTCCCGTGGAGGTTCTGTCGTGTCACACCCCAATGACCACAACACAGTGGCATCTGCCAGGGAGCAGTTTCGCCCCTTGACGTCTGAATGGAATGCCCTGTGCGTGCCTGCACCTATGTGAACAAAGACTGGGTTTCCAAGGCTTGACGTAGGATTGCTCCCAGCTGGTTTGTTTGGCAGTTGAGGACAGTATTTCACTGGGTCCCATTCGCACCTTCGGGAGCATCTTTTTCTTGTCTGCTTTTTGGCCGACTCTTTGGGGAAAGGACCAGTGACGGCGAAGAAAGACCCACTGACCACAGGGAAAGTCCTGTTGACAGCAGGAACGACTGTAACCCGGGATTCTCTTCAGAGGGTACATAAGACCTCATAGCTTAAGTCTGGCCATGTCTGGAGTTGTACTGTCTTCACCTGTCAGCTGAACAGCAACGAGTGAGGCTGCGAAGAGCACACGGCAGTTACTTGATGGTGGCGTTTTTCGTTTCGCTGCTGGGCTCTACAGTCATGAAATATGGGCTGGTACATCCATTGGAACGCTCCCGTGGAGGTTCTGTCGTGTCACATCAAATGGCCACAAAACAATGGCGTCTGCCAGGGAGCAGTTATGTCCCTTGACGTCTTCATGGAAATTCTTGTGCGTGCCTGCACTTTATGTGAACACAGCACAGGCTTCATAGGGTGGTGTAGGATTGCTCCCAGCTGGTTTGTTCGGCAGTTGAGGACAGTATTTCACTGGGTCCCACCCGCACCTTCGGATGTATCTATTGCTTTTTTTCTTTCTTCTACGTGGTTGATAGTTCTAAGCAGACATTGGAATTGGACTATTTGATGAAGCCCAGCTGGTGACATAGTACAGTCATTGGAGAGATTTAAGGTCTCAAATCTGACTCAAGGTAGTGAGTTGTCCATGTTCTTTTTCATAGCATCACCAGCAGGAATTCTTCAAACTGAAAGGATCAGTTACGGCTTGTTAAAAAAATGATAAATGATGAAATTATTTGATTATAAGACGTTAGGCTTCCAACACTCATCGGGTTCACACAGCATTTTAGCAATTTTTCCCTCCAATTCTGGCGTGTGACCACATCTTCGTTTTGTCCCCAACGCCTCCGGGAAATGAAGTTGTCTCCCTTCGGCCAAGACGGCCTCAATGGAATATTGATAAATTACACAATATAATGATAGTGGTAATCCCTGATATGACTGACGACTTCAAAAGGGATGGAAGGTGGGAGGATAAACGACCTGGGGGATGGGGAAGGGGCCGGTAAGGGGTGGTGAAGCTAATGGGTTGATGCAAAGGAAACCGCAATGACCTATCCTAGCATTCCAAATCCAATGGGGAGAAGCCTCTTGAAGTTTAATGACCACTATAATACGGAGAGAGAGAGAGAGAGAGAGAGAGAGAGAGAGAGAGAGAGAGAGAGAGAATGTTAATAGCAGTCCATTCTCGTATCTGCAGATGGAACGAGACCATCGGCGACTATTCATTCCGCTAGCATGATTTAAGTCGCCAGTTCAATCAGAGAGCATTCCGTCGATGTCGACACTGCATTAGGTGTAATTACCAATATTTCCTCGTAATTACACACTAGCCCTGATTCACAATGCGAGCGTGATAGCGGTTCCTAAGTGCACCTGATGATGCTTGATGAAATTCACAGAAACCGCTGCTGACGTACCCCTTTGTACTGGGCCTTGTGGGGGGCACGGAGAGCTCCGCTGACCATCTTGATCAATACTTACCATCTTCCTCCATCCTCACCCTCACCCACCACCCCTCCTCCACATTCTCCTGGGGTAGCCGGGTTCCTTCGGCGCTCTGTCTGCTCACAGATGACGTAGCGGATAGTTGGATATCTCGCCATGTTTTCCCACAGCTCGCCTTTTTCAGAGTCCCTTGCAGTTGCACCGGTCACTCCAGGCACCACAGTTCCCGCACGCCACAAGAGAACAGTTCAGTTGGTGGGAAGCCCTCTCTGGGAAACCATGCATACCGGATTCTTCTTGTTCGCTGTTCAGCAAGTACAGCCTACCGTCTGCACGCAGCCTTTACTCAGTCACCGTGTGTCTGCTTCAAACTTGGTAGTTCGACATTATCAACAGCAAAGCGTGGCGGACACATATCCAGTCCATGAACAGGAGACTGACAGCCAGACCAATAAAAAGTGTGGAATGCTTTCAATGTCCTAAAATTGGCGCGTGTTAGAATGTCACAGTTTGGCAGAGTGATCTAGAATTGGCGAGTTGATTCAACGTTCAACACTCTTAGACGTGTTCTGAAACTGGCGAGTTGATTCAACATTCAACACCCTACAAAGCGTTCTAAAATTGGCGAGCTGATTCAACATTTAACACTCTAAAAAGTGTTCTAAAATTTGCGGGTTGATTCAACATTCAACACTCTAAGGAGTGTTCTAAAATTAGCAAGTCGATTCAACATTCAACATTCTAAGAAGTGTTCTAAAAGTGGTGCAAAGCTCCCGCGTGCGTCCGTACGACGCACTGTCCTGCAAACGGCGTATTGTTTCAACATCCCACTGTCTGAACTACTATTCTGTAATTCGTCTACTATTTTACCATCCTACTGTCTGACACGCTGTGCTAGTAATCGCCTACAGGTTCCGAATCGCACTGACACGATGTCCTATACATCATTGTGTATTGGTTCAGAATTCTACCGTCTGATAATTTGTCCTATGTACTGTGTAATGAGTCAGAATTCTACTGTCTGATAAGTTGCGCAATACTTCGTGCATTGGTTTGTCCTACACATCGTGTATTGTTCAGTATTCTACTGTCTGATAAATTGTCCTATTTACTGTGTATTGGTTCAGTATTCTACTGTCTGATAAATTGTCCTACACATCGTGTATTGGTTCAGTATTCTACTGTCTGATAAATTGTCCTACATATCGTTGTATTGGTTCAGTATTCTACTGTCCGATAAATTGTCCTACACATCGTGTATTGGTTCAGTATTCTACTGTCTGATAAATTGTCCTACACATCGTGTATTGGTTCAGTATTCTACTGTCTGATAGATCGTCCTATTTATGGTGTATTGGTTCAGAATTCCACCATTTGATAGACTGTCCTATACATCGTGTATTGGTTTTAGAACTCCACTGTTAGACATACTGTCCTATGCACTGCGTATTTTGTAAGAATTGCACCGTCTGAGCCACTGTCCAGAAACTGGTCTGGGATGCAACTGTCTGACTTAGTGTCCTAAAATGGACGGACTGGTCCAGCATTAAATGACATGTGCGGTCCTTCACAAGAACGCGTAAGTGCACTATGAAATGACATGGTGCGGTCCTAAAATGGTCGCATTGATGCAGCATGAAATGACATACTGCGGTTTTAAATGTTTGCGTTGGTGCAGCATAAAATGACATACTGCGGTCCTAAAATGATCGAGTTGGTGCAGCATGAAATGACATACTGCGGTTTTAAATGTTCGCGTTGGTGCAGTATGAAATGACATGCTGCGGTCCTAAAATGGTCGCGTTGGTGCAGTATCAAATGGCATACGTTAGCAACGTCCACAAATAGATTTCTGTCGAATACATTTTCATCTTCCTGGGCCTCTCACGGCCATGGACTTGGATCGTATGGTTTGTTATCATTTTTTGTACCTTTTGTCATTCTTTTTGGGGGGATAATTGTTTACAAATCGCTCAGCGTGTTTGAGCCAAACGCCATGCCATTGATAACCAGGAAAAATGTTCCGGCTCTGTTCTCTGTTCTGTTTGAATTTTTACTCCGTGCTGTGACATGACTTGTTGCCTAACTCAGTTCAGAACCAGAGTCGGGATGTTCTATGCCAGGGCCCTAAAATTGTCTATGTTCAAGTTATCCTTTTTCACAGTGACTGACGTTGGTCCGTTTCTTCTCTTGATGATATATTGATCATCAGCACTGACCCTCTCACTTTTCCTTTTTATAATGTTGAACGGACCACTCGTCAATATGATGCCGTGTAAGCTCTCATCTCTTGATCCATCACTTTCTAATAGTCATGATGTGAACACACTTCCTCAACGTGTGGGTACTGCTGACCTGCTTATTATTTTTCTTGTCGGATTTGCAATACAGATGTTGCTACAACTTGCAGGTGATGTCCACCCAAACCCAGGTCCGACTGATGATATTTCAAATGGACTATCCATCATCCACTTGAATGTACATAGCTTAAGCAAAAAAATTCCTCTAATTCAGTGTGAAGTAAGTTGTTTTGATGTGGTAACCATGTCTGAAACATGGCTTTCAGACAATATTTCTAATGACGACATACTAATTCCCGGTTTCCAACCTCCAGTCAGGAGAGACAGAGTAGGCGATCCACATGGAGGTGTTGCTGTGTACGTAAATGATCATTTAGTTTGCAAACCTAGACCCGACCTGAGTGTGCCATTTCTGGAGGCTGTGTGGATTGAGACAAAACTAGGACAAAACACACTGCTGATAGGAACATTCTACAGACCACCCTCTGCTAATGTAGCTTACTGGGACTTAATTGATCAGGCAGTACAGTTAGCTGGAAATACTCCTAACAAATTCATTATTCTTGGTGATTTCAACGCAGATTGTACAGTTCAACCACCACCGCATCTTCAAAATATTATGTCAACGAATAATTTATTTCAGATAGTTAATAAATCAACTCGTATTACTGAAACTCGTCCACCATAATTGATTTAATACTTACGCCATGTCCAGACCTCATTCAAGGTTCAGACGTACTGTCACCAGTCCGTAGCGATCATTGTGCTCCGTATGTTGTCTTGAAAAACCACCGCAGATTTAACACCTCCTACAAATGTACAGTGTTTAATTATGCTAAACTAATTGCTCAGAGACTAACTGCCGAATTATCTAACACTGACTGGGATTTCATTTTAACCTTGGAATCTATTGTTGATGCTGCCGAGAAGTTTTCTGATCTGCTTGTGTATGTTGCAAAACTATGTATGCCAGTCAAAGAGGTTACAATAGATGAACGCGATGCGCCATGGATTACGACTGAAATTTAAAAAAAAATAATCAAAAGAAAAAATAGTATCCATAAATTGGCTAAATTATCAAATTCTGACTGGGCTTGGGCTTTCTTTCGTCGTACTCGAAATGAGCTTACACATATTATTAGACTGAGGAAGGCAGAATATGTATTAGAATTAGACAACAGAATCTCCTCTCCGAATTGCTTTGGAACCAAGGACTGGTGGAAACTAGTTAAAACATTCATTCGTAACAAAGGCATGCCTCAGGACAAAATCCCTCCCATTGAAGATAACGATGTGATTTATTACACTCCAAAAGATAAGGCTACTGCCCATAATAAATACTTTGCCGCGCAATGTTCGGTCGATGACGATGATGAAGATTTACCGAGGATAAATGAATATTGCGGTTTGATTAGTCAGTTAGTTATTACCAAAGACGTTGTTCTAGAAATACTGAAAGGTCTTGATAGTAGAAAAGCTGTCGGACCAGACCTGGTACACAATAGAATTTTAATTGCTGCTGCGGACGTCATTTGTGAACCATTAGCATACCTGTTTAATCGCTCATTAACAGAAGGCAAATTTCCTTTAATATGGAAACTTGCTCATGTAACCCCCATATTTAAAAAAGGAGATAAAATAAATGTGAAAACTACCGTCCTATTTCATTATTGAGCTGTATCGGTAAAATCTTAGAAAAATGTGTTCAGCAACATGTGTTTAAACACCTTTTAGGTAATAATCTTTTATCAGATGCCCAGTCGGGGTTCATTCCAAAAGACTCAACTGTTTTTCAACTTTTGTGTATATATGATGATTTTTGCAAATTTCTAGACTCAAGAACTACTGCACAGGTGATTTTTTTTTACGTATCTAAGGCCTTTGATAAGGTATGGCACCGTGGATTACTATATAAACTTTCTGCCTTGGGTGTTAGAGGACAGTTGCTTGATTGGTTTGCTGACTATTTGACAAATCGTACACAGGCAGTAGTTCTAAAGGGAAGTAAATCACCGTATCTCCCGACATCGGCAGGCGCCCCCCAAGGTTCTATTCTTGGACCAATGTTATTCCTTATTTATATAAATGATATTGTTCATGATATTGAATCTGTGGTAAAGCTATTTGCTGATGATACCAGTATATATTTAGGTCTTGAAAATACTCGTCTTAGAACAGAAATCTTAAACTCAGATCTTGAAAAAATCAATACTTGGGCTCTCAAATGGAAAATAACATTTAACCAGTCTAAAACTAAATTATTGACAATTTCTAACCATGCGGTGCCACAAATTGAACCTCTGAGGTTTAATAACGTGACATTACATGATACTGAATTCCACAAACACCTAGGAGTTATCATTCAAAATAATTGTAAATGGGATCGCCACATCAAATCCATGTTGTCAAAATGTCGTGTTCTTGTTGCCTGCCTCCGCTCATTTAAATACCGTCTTAGTCGGAAATCACTCGAAATAATGTATAAGTCATCTATTTTGCCCCATTTCGATTTTTCGGATGTCGTGTGGGATAATTGTACAAACAAACAAGCTGAAGATTTAGAAAATGTGCATCTGGATGCGATTAGAACTATAGTCGGCTCAGTCCGAGGGACTAGCCACCAAAAATTATACAAGGAATCCGGTTTTACATCATTAAAAGAGAGACGACAACGTCATAAAATCATTCTGTACTACAAAATTGTCAACGGTATTGTTCCGATTTATCTGTCTAATCGACTTCCCCATCTTATATCCTCTGTAAACCCTTATCACCTCAGGCGCCCCCTGGAGAGGCAGATGCCAAAGTGTAGACTAGATATGTACAAATCTTCCTTCTTTCCTTCATCTACTGCTCTTTGGAATGACCTCCCTGACAATATTAAAGTATCTAATTCTCTTAGTTTTCTCAAGCGTTTCCTCAGCAGTACCGATAGTATCGTGCCTAGATGTTACTACTTATCTGATAGGACGTCAGAAATAATTTTGTGTAAGTTGAGATTGGAAATGAGTGACTTAAACCACGATCTTTTCAAACGACATCTTAGAAACAACCCTTCATGTGACTGTGGCACGGCAGTTGAAGATGCAGCCCACTTCTTGATCAATTGTCCACTCCATCAACAGGCCCGTGCTCTGACAATAGAAACTCTACACGACACAGCAAAACGCGATATCTCAACAT
>CM065718.1:66159707-66177207 GCA_033310375.1 Conus canariensis | reverse complement strand
CTGGTGCTGTACCAATGGTATGAGAAAAAAGAATAGACGGCATGGATGAGGTACATACAGCAGTGAAGGGGAAGAGATGGTGCAATGAGTAAGGGGGGGGGGGGGGGGAGGGAGGTGGAGGAGGGAGGAGATGTGATTGCGGTACCACTTGAATGAGCAGAATTAAAGTGCAAAACTGACTAATCAGAAAGAGTTTGCTATTTTAGTACTATCCAGGCAAGGACACATCTTTTGATAGGTGGAATATCTGCTGAATCAACTTTAACTAGACTTGGTAGACAATAAACAAGTAGGGTAACACTTGCTCCCACAAGAAAACAACTCCAAAGGAATGCTGCTTACGACACCGAATCGCCTAGCAGACATGACAGCACAGAGCACACAGAACAAACAAGGAAACATCCCAAAAAAAGGATGCTCCAAGCTTGCCCTACTTGGTAGACAGACCGAGTGTGGCCCAGAGACAAGTCTACTAAATGTTGGTGCTAAGCCCGATCAAAGTGCCGATCCCACAATCCATTCTTCGGTGATTCTCAGGTCTGCACTCTCCCTAATGGCATCTAGCTATCGTTGTCGAGGAAGTCATGTTTTCACCTGTGTTTGGTCGTTTTGTTTTGTCTGTCAATTAGCAGGATTTCCCAAGGGAAAAAAATTTGCCAAATTTGTTGTAACCATATTTTGTCCGAAGATGGAATCTGGACCAGAGACGCCCCCCCCCCCCCCCCCCCCCCCCCCCCCCCCCCCCCCCCCCCCCCCCCCCCCCCCCCCCCCCCCCCCCCCCCCCCCCCCACACACACACCAAACAAAATAAATGCGTCAGTCCATGGTGCAGATACAGATGAAATCGGAGTCGGGATCGTGCAGCAAGATTTAAGATAAGCATACTGCCCAACACTGAGTGGAAACCAATTTGAATGAAGCTTGCTGTAAATGCGGAATAGTACCCAAGGACAAACCCACGGCATTTACTTGTGGATTTGTGACCACAGATCCTGTTGAATCTGCGAATTCAGATCTGTTTGAATCAGTCAAGAATATTACAAAACTCTCCACTGGGCATGAACACGGTGAATTTAATGTTGAAAATGTAAGAACTAGCTACTTTCTAGTAATACTGAATGTCAACATTTCGTGGTTTGCAAGTCTTGAGAAAAATTACACGGGGAGTAACTCCTCCACTCTCTACCTGATGTTACTTCCCCTGGCGAGGAAAATGATTTTGCTTTCACTCCTGTTGACTGAACCGAATGTTAACGAAATATCCGGTGTGATTTTAGAAAGTGTGTTTTAAGGAGTTGTGTGGATGTGTGATCATGCTTGAGCGCTGACTAAAACGTGGTGGCAGCCCTGAGATGGCCCTCTGCGGTCGGCTAGGCTATAAGCAACATAATTTCTTTCTCTTTGTCTCTGTCTCGGTCTCTGTTCTCTATCTCTGTCTCTCTCTCTCTCTCTCTCTCTCTCTCTCTCTCTCTCTCTCTCTCTCTCTCTCTCTCTCTTCTGACCCAAAGGGCAGATCCATGATTCTTTCAATCTTAGTGGAGATCTGTGCGTTCGTGAGTGCCCTTGTAGTTTAACATGAACTGGCGTGTGCTGTTATCATTGTCAGAGTCGTTTGAGCCTGTGAGGCTTTATAGTTTGCACAAAGTTGTTGTTGTAGGCCTAGATTTAATTTATTCGTGCTGTGTCTTTTTAATCCGAACACGCCGTCGCTACACGGCTAGCACAGATGCAGGCTAGGAACTAAACGCTTTCAATTCCCCATGACATTCAAACCTTTGGTCAAATCTGCGTTCAACTTGTTTCACACACACACACACACACACACACACACACACACACACACACACACACACACAATGTCCCCTCCAAATGTCTCGTCTATTTTCAAATCCTATGCCCCACCCCACCCCCACCCTACCCCCAACCCGTCCATATCTCTTCTACTCAAATATAAACAAGAGAAGCCAATGCTGGTTTAAAGACTACATAAACCCTAGTGTGTGATGATAGCTTTACAGAGAAAATGGGTTTCCTGTTGGTCTGTTACTTATACGCTGTGCGTGAGTGCGCACGAAGATGTCAATGAAATGCTTGAGACAGCTGTTGCAGTGCAACAGTCATAAAAAAAGACAACGTCATGTTGTTTTAGCAGAATATGAGATATTTCTGGTTTGAAACGCTGCATTCCACAAAGTCGAGGGTCAAAGGTTGATGCAAAACATTCAAATTTAAAACGATAGTAACGCCTGGCCCTACTGCCTTCCGCTTCTGTAGAAAGAGTAATGTAAAGGTCACTAGCCATCCCGATTCCCGGTGATAGGATATTGTTTAAACAGATAGGCCTGCACTTTAAAGGGGGGGGGGGGGGGGGGGGGGGGGGGGGGGGGGTGATGGGGAGGGGGGTTGCTTAAAACACGACAAGGAACTTCTCTTCACCAATCACTTTATATGCTTTAAAGTTTTTATTGTTGTTGTTTATTCAAAGGGGAGGTTAGCAGGACTGAAGCAAGCAACGGCGTTTCACTCTATGGAGAGCTTGTCATAGCTAAAATGCATCCGTCGCTCAAATTCAACTAAATGTAGGAACGCTTTGAAGCTGGTTGTGTCTGATACGTACACATGTATTGATATCAGTGATAATAATAATAATAATAATAGTGGCATTTACGTAACACTTTATCTAGTGCAAGGGGACAAATCAAAGCGCCTGCACATTCGATTTGCATATACACAATTTTTTTTAATTTTCACACAGTCTGAGAATAGATGGGTAAATGTACAAATAAAACGACTCAGAATAAGTAAAGGTAAATGCTGATAAAACCAAAGCCATGCTCGTAGTAACAAAACAAAAAACTCTTCTTTCATTGTCAATTCCATCAAACTCAAAACCTCCGCTCATCTTTTCAGCTCGGTCAAGAGCCTTGGCGTTATTTTGGCAACACACTGTCCATACAAAAATTAATTTCTCAAACTTGCCAGTCTTGCTATTTTGAACTATGGCGTATTCGCCCTGTTTGAAAATATTTTCCCACTGACGCTACATCTAAACTTGTCACTTCTTCCATTCTTTCTCATACCTGCTACTGTCATCCTCTCGTCTGGCTTGTCGGCTTCATCTCTCCAACCTCTTCAATAAATTAAATTCTGCTGGTCAAATTATCGTCAAAACGAAACACCTGAAGGCATAGCTCCTCTCTTGCAGTCTCTCCAGAAGCTTCTTGTCTCACTTAGGATACAGTAGAAGACGACCACCTTCTGCCACACATACCGTTTTAACTCTGCCCTGTTCTGTCTGTGTGACTGTCCTCATCTTCACACCCCGTTCTGTTCACCACATTCTCGCCAGATCTACTTTTGTCCAAGTCCCCAGATTTACCAGTCAACAATCTGCCGCCTCTCTGTCTCTGGCCCGCAGACTTGGAACGAGCTGTCTCTCCCTCTTTGTCATAGAACAGTGGGCATTTCTGACAGCAAATCTTCACACGTTCATTCCACATCGGATTGCCCACTGTATTATTTAGGTCTTTATTTACTAATCCGTTTAATTTCTTGCGGAACAGAGGAAAAACAAATTTGAGGAGAGTCACTTTTCTCAAGCTGAATGTCGTCTGCATCAGAATGACTTTTTGACATTGTGATTGTTGACAGTATCGGCAAAGGGAAGTGGAAAAAGAACAGGGCCTTGGACTGTTCCTCATGAGAAACTAAGTTTGAGTTTGACCGGTACTGAATAATAACCATTGGCTGAAACGTATCGAAATCGGTCAGTTATATAGAAACTGAGTCCGCAGAGGGTTATACTACTGATCCCAAATATACTTTAACGATGTAAAAGAAGGCTTGAACGTCTATAGTGTTAAAAACATCTGGCATATCAGGTGGAGTGAGAGCCGACATTTTTCCATGGTCGAGCGCTAAGAGCTGTGGACAGAATATAGGGCAAGTACTCAATGCTGTGGACAGAATATTGGGCAGACTGAAGTGGTTGAAAGACTTGTTGTGGTCAAGGTATTTGCTGAGCCGCTTCACGATGCCTGTCTCTGGACATGTAGGAAAATTAGATTCAGGTTGATAGTTTCTTAGAATGTTTGAACGTTGTTGTTTTTATCAGAAGGCAGACGACTGCAGTAAAAAAAACAAAATCGCGAAGATGAAGAGATGAATAAATGATATTGGTAATAGCGGAAAGAAGCTGTCGAACGCACTGTGAAAAGACAGAAGCGGGTATGGGATTGGGTTCACAGGATTTCGGTGTCATTCTTTCCAGGATCTTCGGGATGTTGTGTTCCATCATGCAGGTAAAAGAGAGGAAAGATGTGTCAGTAAACTGTTGATGAGGCTGAGTGGATAGGAAAGGTGTTTGATTTATGTTTGTACGAATGCCTCGAACTCCATCAGAAAGGAAGGAAGGAGGAGTACACAATGGGCAGTGGAGATGGTGCTTAGCTGGAAGGAAGAGATTTTTTTTAGAGCTAAAATGCTCATTTGCTGGAATACATTGATTTCGTGGACGTGGCATTGTTGACCAAGGGAGTTTTTTTTTTTTTTTAATTAGGAAATCAAACCGTTCATTTTGTTTATTTGCTTATGGAAGGTTTGCTGGCGACTTTTCAGTTTTAAAGGTGGTCAGCGCCATTCCAGTTGCTGCCACTTCTGTGTTGCAACAGCACTGTCAGGACAGAAGCATGGTACAGAGGCCTGTCAGGGAGGAGAACGGTGATGCGTGGAGCCTGTACAGCTGGTTAGAGACGGAGGACAGTGTTGTAGAGTTTAGGGAAGTCCACATTGGGGAAGGACCTTGAGAGAGGCGGTCAGCAGCTTGAGAAGAAAATGTTCCAATGTTAGTACAGGTTGCAACTGGTAACAGACTTTTTGATTTTGCTCGGTCGGTGACTGACACTAATGCAGTAGTGTCATCAGTATGGTGGATGATGAGCCAGTTAAGAACGTGTGTGGATCTGTGTTTTGGTTCTGTGGCATGCTGAGAAAAAGAAAGTGATCGGATAGAGAAAAGCATCATCGTTTGAAATCGGGAGAAGACTGGTTGTCAAAGTGAAGGTTAATATCTCCGAGTATGGTAATTTTGGGGGGATAAATGTCATAAGGATCCAGGAGAGACTGAAACTCATCATGAAACAGACATATTTTTTCGTTTGTATTTGAGGCTTGAAGGAGGACGGTAGATACAGTGGAATGTGATCGAGGGACCGGAGACGTTGATCGTAATTTTGAGAGCTTCAGAACAATCATGTGGAAAGACACTGCTGTGTAAAAATAGAAAAAGAACGTTTCAACAATCGATGACGGTGATGCCACCACCTGCGCATGAAAGTCGGGGTTGCAGTGATGAAGTGACCCAGAGGGAGCACGAACAACAGCGGTACATGTGCGTTTGCCCGGTCCAACGTGCACGGTACAGGTCTCCATGTCATTCGCGGTAAGAAAGCTACCATAGAAATTCTGAAAGTGTTAAGAAAACTCAGCTACTTTTCACCTAAGCTGTTCTTTAGGATTTTTGATGCTCAGGTTGTTCCTTCTCTTTTGTACGGGTCGGAAACTATGGGGGTTCAAACTACGAGAATCTATCGAAAAAGTTCATCTGCAGGCCTGCAAACTATTGCTGAACGTCCCTCCATTTACACCTAATGATATGGTTTATGGAGAATTGGGGCGTTTTCCGTTATATATTACTTCAGCAACGAGATGTATTCAGTTCTGGTTCAGACAACGCAGGCAACCACTGACAAGGTACTCCAGAAAAGCCTATGATATGCTTTTTTATTTACAAAATAGAAACAAAAAGATGCAAAAATTGGGTCACACACATTAAAACACTGCTTTGTTCAAACGGTTTTGGGTATGTCTGGATGTTTGGAGAGGTAGGCGACGAGAAACATTTTATACAGATATTCAAAGAACGCCTACAATACTGTTTTTGCCAACGTTGGTATTCTCATGTCTCAGACAGCAATCGGTTCGAACTATACCACTCATTTAAAAGCATCTTTGAACGTGAAAAGTATTTTGAATTCATTAATAACAGGCTGTTTAAAACTGCCCTCGTGCGTTTTAGAATGGGATTCTCGAGCATAAATAGCCATGTTTTCCGCTTTTCGGCAATAGGTCAACCAGGTTGTCCCCTCTGCTAGGCGGACGATGAGGATGAATTCCATATACTGTTTGAATGCCAACAATATGGTGACCTGAGAGCTAAGTACTACATTCAAAGTGCAGGGACCTACCTTAGCAAACGTGACCAGTGCACAAGGATTTTGAGTGGTAGCCTTGATACTCAACTGAATTTGTCTAAATTCCTCTTTTTGTCCTTGAAACGCAGAGCAAGTTTAGTGTTATGAATACATTTTTCTGCGATTATTGGGTTGATATGGGGTTTTTGGCAATGTATGAATGTTACGTTTGTTTGTCTCATTTTCAATGTAACTTGCTTGCCGTTCCCCTCATTGTAACGGGCCACAGGCCTATACGCAATAAAACATTTGTCATTGTCATTGTCTCTCTCTCTCTCTCTCTCTCTCTCTCTCTCTCTCTCTCTCTCTCTCTCTCTTTGACCCTACTCAGGGCGAGGACTGGATGTAAAAAAGCACATCAGTGCTTATCTATTATCCTCGTAAATAAAGAATTTTGTCTTGTCACCAGCCGCCGTGGCGAAGTGGTTAGCGTCGCGGACTCCCGGCTGGGAGGTCGTGGGTTCGAATCCCATCAGAAGTCATGTGGGTTTTTCTGCCCCGACCGGCCCTACCCAGAGTTGAGTTGCTGCGGGCTCAGTTGGGAAGACTGGGACCACACAGTCGAGTTTCATCCACTTAATGGATGCGTTTCTGAGAGTGTTGCTCAAATTTCCTGACCAACACTGCAGGTGCCTGTATCTCTCGGGCCTGGTTGACGCCGGGATATATTATGAAAGGAAGCGTAGAGTACAGCCCTGTCATGTAGTCTCAGACCGAAATGGAAATCCGTAGCATCATCTTAATCATCCTCATTCTCATTGATCAGCATAAAAAAAAAGTCTCAAATTCTGTGACCCTTCATGCCCTGCTCTCATGGTGACCTCAATTTCGATGTCCTCTCCACGTCTGTGGCCTTGGTTTGGTTCCGTCGGGGTCACCGGTATCGGCGAGTCCATGGGGGCTGTCGTTGGACGGACGTGGTGGCGCCCTCCGGAGGGAGAGCTCACTCACGCCGGCTCCGCGACCAAGCAATTATTGTCGTCAGTAGGGGGTTTAGTAGGTGGTGTCCTGCGTATGTTAGATCAGAACAGGCGCCACTGAACACCACCGAAGTGACTCGGCAGCAGTGCAGTGTCTCCTCCGGTGGGTTGCCTCTTGACGACTTGACATTGACTGCTCCCTGTGGATTGCCGGTGCGGGGCTGCGGCGGGGCCGACCGGGCTGTGGCTGTGGACGGGGCGTCGGAATGAGCGGCGTGGGTGCACTGCCTCTGAGGTGGCACAGAGGTTGGGACAGAAAAAAAAAAAAAAAAAAAAAATTGTCTTGTCTTCTCTCTCTCTCTCTCTCTCTCTCTCTCTCTCTCTCTCTCTCTCTCTCTCTCCTCTCTTAATCGTCAGCGGATTTTCGAATGTTGCACCCCCTCCTCTCTCTCTCTCTCTCTCTCTCTCTCTCTCTCTCTCTTTGACCCTACTCAGGGCGAGGACTGGATGTAAAAAAGCACATCAGTGCTTATCTATTATCCTCGTAAATAAAGAATTTTGTCTTCTCTCTCTCTCTCTCTCTCTCTCTCTCTCTCTCTCTCTCTCTCTCTCTCTCTCTCTCTCTTAATCGTCAGCGGATTTTCGAATGTTGCACCCCCCCCCCCCCCCCCGTCCCTCTCTCTCTCTCTCTTAATCGTAAGCGGATTTTCGAATGTTGCTCTCTCTCTCTCTCTCTCTCTCTCTCTCTCTCTCTCTCTCTCTGTGTGTGTGTGTGTGTGTGTGTGTGTGTGTGTGTGTGTGTGTGTGTGTGTGTGTGTGTGTTAGACCAGGATGTGTGGCTGTTCAAACTGAATCATCCGGCACATCTGTTGGGGAAAGAGGGCTGGGGACTTGAGGAGCGGAAGGGAAGGCTTCTTTTTCTTTGCTTTTCACGACAGAGGGGCGGACATCCTGCTTAACTAACCTCCCCCCTCCCCTTCCCCTTCACCTGCCCCTCCTCGTTCTCTCTCTCTCCTCTCCTCTCTCTCTCTCTCTCTCTCTCTCTCTCTCTCTCTCTCTCTCTGACCCTACTCAGGGCGAGGACTGGATGTAAAAAAAAGCACATCAGTGCTTATCTATTATCCTCGTAAATAAAGAATTTTGTCTTGTCTTGTCTTGTCTTGTCTCTCTCTCTCTCTCTCTCTCTCTCTCTCTCTCTCTCTCTCTCTCTCTCTCTCTCTCTCTCTCTTAATCGTCAGCGGATTTTCGAATGTGCCCCTCCCACCCTCCCTCTCTCTCTCTCTTAATCGTAAGCGGATTTTCGAATGTTGCTCTCTCTCTCGCTCTCGCTCTCTCTCTCTCTCTCTCTCTCTCTCTCTCTCTCTCTCTCTCTTGCTAAGTATGTCAGACAGATTAACGTCAGGTACTCTAATTTCGTGGTTCTCGAAATTTCGAAAGATTTATTTAAACTAGATAAATGTATTATAAGTCTGTTCGTTTATATTCCACCTCGTGACTCTCCTGTGTATGATCAATCATGTGATGGAATCGGAATAGACATCATTGAGCACTGTGTAGCTGATTTATTCAGTACCAGAAATGATTTTTATATCCTCATGGCTGGTGACTTTAATGCCCGTACAGGCCAGGAAAATGGCAAGAATGTGACAAACTATTTACGTCATAGTGATGAAGAGGACAGTATCTCTCCACGGTCATCCAAAGACGTAGTTTTCAATGGATTTGGGAACCATTTATTATTATTATGTGATGTCCTGAAGTGTTCTATTCTAAACGGACTGAAAGAATATGGATTCGACGACTGTGTGACTTATATTTCCAAAGCCGGTTCAAGTACAGTGGACTATTTTATTCTGTCAAATGGATTGATTCGTGAAGATTTTTTGTCTGACTTTACTGTTGACACCAACTGTATCGAATCAGACCATTTACCAGTAACCCTAACGCTCAAATGTAGCTCATGCAAAACTCCTGATAACAGCATGATGAGGCAAAAACCACAATGGATGGATAAGATGGTATGGGAAGACGAAAAGGTTAGTGTATTTTCAGATTCATTACAAACTCCTAACTCTCAAGATAAAATAAAAAGAGCACAAGCGTTAATACACTTAGACATAAACATGGCATTACATGAATTCGTTGACTGCCTACAAAAATCCAGTCAATGTATGATAAAGAAAGTCAAAATTGATAACAACAAAAGGGAGGCTCGCTGGTTCGATAAAGAATGCTATAACAATATGAGAAAGGCGAAAGCAAAAATGCGTCGATTTAAAAGAACTAGATCAATACCAGATCAACAAAGTGCTGTTAGAGCCAGAAGCGATTACCACAAAATATTAAGAGAAAAACGAGTAAGTTTTAAATCCCTTACAAGAAAATACCTGACAGACAACTTAACAAATGCTAAAGAGTTCTGGAGAAAAAGTTAACGTAAATCTTGGTCTCGGTAAGAAAAGGCAGTCAAGTAACAAAATCACAAAGAATGAATGGCTTGAATATTTTAAGAAGGTTTTTAATGCTAGGAATATAGAGGAGAGGGAATAACTTCCAGCTGACACCCTTCCTTCCATCGATGAACTTGACCATCCCATCACTCGAGAAGAAGTCCTAACAGCAATGAAGGGCCTTAAGAAAGGGAAAGCATGTGGTTTTGACAACATACATGCAGAAATGCTGAAACCGGCAGACGCATCAGTAATAAATTTTCTAATAGAATATTTCAATAAAAAATTTTTTAAGAGATTGTACCCACAAACGTGGGCAAATGCTATTGTCGTTCCAATTCATAAAAAAGGTGATATGGAACGAACGGACAATTATAGAGGTGTATCAATGCTTAGTATTGTTGGTAAATGTTATACTGCTATTTTGAATAAACGATTCGAATGGCTGGAAGATAATAGTAAGATATCCGAGAATCAAGCTGGTTTCAGACGTGGGTATTCCACAACAGATCATATTTTTACACTGTATGCAACCATTCAAAAATGTTTGTCTAAAAAGGGAGGAAAACTTTATGTGGTGTTTGTTGACCTATCAAAAGCATTTGATTCTGTCAAACAAAGTACCATGTTGAAAGCTCTATACAAAGTTGGGATATCTTCTGTATTTCTGAATGCTGTTCGAGCAATTTACAAAGAGATGATGTCATGTGTAAAAGTTGGTAGTGAACTCACAGATCTTTTTCGGTGTCCACAAGGTCTGCGTCAGGGTTGTGTCTTAAGTCCTACTTTATTTTCTATAATAATAAATGAATTGTCTACTTGTTTAGAAACTCATGGAAAACATGGTATCCAGCTTTTACCAGATCTAGCTGAGTTTTTTTTTACTTTTCCTCTTTGCAGACGACTTAGCTCTATTGTCATGTTCCCGCATGGTCTCCAAACGCAGCTTGATTGTGTCCTGAAAACGTGTGATGATCTTGGTCTTAAGGTAAATAGAGACAAGACAAAGATTATGGTTTTTAGAAAAGGAGGGTATCTGAGCAGGTATGAGAAGTGGTTTATGAACGGTGTTCCTTTGGAAGTCGTAAACAGATACGTTTGTTTAGGTTTCACTTTCACTACGTCTATGAGTTCCTATGAAAGCGCCAGACGATTAGCTACAAAAGGGGGAAAAGCGCTGTTCGACGTATTTAGAATATATAAACAGCTAAATAATATGTCCAGGAAAACATTTTTCAAACTTTTTGATTTCAAAATCCAACCAATACTTCTGTACTCTTCTGAAGTATGGGTCATTATAGCAGAAAACAATCCTGTGGAGAATATACATTTATTCGCTTGCAAAAAATTTCTGAATGTATCTAGTCGTACTCCAAACAAAATGTTCTATGGCGACCTCGGAAGATATCCGTTGCAAATCAACTGTTGTGTACGTGCTGTTGAATACTGGTTTCGTTTATTGAAAATGGAAGAGGCACGCCTGCCAAAACAAGCATATCAGATGCTGATGAATTTAGACAATGCAGGTAAAACAAACTGGGTTTCCAAACTGAGATGCATCCTACAAAAGCAAGGATTCAGCTTTGTCTGGTTAGCCAAGGTGTAGGTAATGAGACATGCTTCTTGTCATTGTTCAAACAAAGACTTAAAGACACATTTTGTCAAGAATGGACGTCAAACATAAATGAAAGTAACAGATTCAATCTATATTCACTCTTCAAGTCTTCAATTATTCCTGAAGCATACATAGATTGTGTGCAACAAAAATGCTTTAGAGACACCCTTATCAGAGTCCGGTTTGGAATAAGTGAGCTTAGAATTCATAAAAACCGTTATGTTTCTGGGGATGTAAACGTTGACAATAGTTGCCCTTTTTGTGTGAAGCATATGCAGCATTAAGGCCAAATATCACGGAAAACGTCCCCACAGTTTTTCAAAGAGCCAAATTTGTAAGCATTATGGCTAGTCAAGATGGTCCGACAATAAGAAAGCTTGCATGGTTTTTCTTTAAAGCATTTAGATTACGAGAGCGCAAACTCACTGTTGTAAGTATTTGAGATAGTGTAATTTGATACATCCTTCTGTTAATTTGTATGAAAGTCTATATAGGTACATTTTTTTCCCGCATTGATTGATGTTTCTGTACTCCATGAAAATGGGCAGAGGCTTAAACTCATTAAACTATTTCATTTCATTTCTCTCTCTCTCTCTCTCTCTCTCTCTCTCTCTCTCTCTCTCTGTTAGTGTGTGAGTTGTGTGTGTGTGTGTGTGTGTGTGTGTGTGTGTGTGTGTGTGTGTGTGTGTGTGTGTTAGACCAGGATGTGTGGCTGTTCAAACTGAATCATCCGGCACATCTGTTGGGGAAAGAGGGCTGGGAGGCGTGAGGAGCGGAAGGGAAGGCTTCTTTTTCTTTGCTTTTTACGACAGAGGGGCAGAGAACTATAAAATAGGCATTCTGGCTCACCCACCTCCGCCAGCTCCAACCGGCTAAAGCCGGTTTCGCTGTTGCTCCGCCGGCTTACCCAGAATGCCTATTTTATAGTTCTCTAATAGTAAACACTTTACAAACATACATAATGTGTAGGATTATCTGTTTTTAACACTAATTTAGAAAACTTTTGAGACTTAAGTTTTTTCTTGATCAATAACATCATTTTCCCGCATACATTCATCAAATGTGAAATAAATTTCTGCAAAACTCTTCACATCTGGCCGCATTACTGATCACCTCTGGATCTCACTTGAGACCCTATGGCGCCCTAGGGCCCCAAGCCAGACCCAGAGGGTCACATATAACACGGCCAGATGTGAAGGGTTTTGGGAATATGCCTCCAACAGTAGTATACTTTTATACTTGTTTGCCTGCTTTCTATTTGTCTAATTTGGGCAATCCCCTCACCCCCATTTTAGTGGTCCTTCCCATAGCCGCACCAGGGCGACCATTTTAGGTTTACGGGCGTTTATAGCCGCGCCAGTGACCATATTCTGGGTTTACGGGCGTTTATAGCCGCGCCAGTGACCCAATACGAAAGTAGGAAGGATCACTTGAGGGCAGGGAAGAGGGCAAATTTAGACTTTTCAATGCCATGACAACCAAGTATTTAAAACTACTGCAGGCATATCCCCAATGTTGTTAACTTCAAGATTTATATATATACTGTACACAAACAAACGCTTTACAATTACATGGTGTCTACTTGTAAAGTTGTTTTTATTTGCCTAGAGTAAAGTTGTTTTTAAAGTTGTTAAAACAACACCAAAAGCTAAATAACAAAGTGCATCTTACCTTACTTTTTAGTCACTACTTTTTAATAAATATTTGTTTTAAATGCTTTTAGATTTAAATATAAAAATGCTGCTTTTAATACATAAAATTGGGAAAAGATTATTTTGAGGTGGGGAATTTAGCCGCCTAAATTTATACAATGACGTCTAACGCCTGTACTAAACGACGCCGGTGGGGAATTTAGCCGGCTAAATTTATACAATGCCGCGTGGGCGGCCCGGCGCCCTTATGTGTAACTTGACACGAACCCGGAAACAGTGCGGCGCTTCGACTCGGCTATTGTGCAGTTGAGTAAGCCGTGGCCAGACATGTCTGACCTAGATACTACATAAAGGCAGAAGGGAGTTGTCTCCCCGGAAAAGAATGTAACAATTAATTGTGAAAAAAAATCGTCATTAAGTCGTTCTAGGTTCTTATTCAAGTCGGCATCACGTTCTTATTTAAGTTCTTAACAAGTTTTTATTCAAGTTCTTAACAAGTCAACATCAAGTTCTTAACAAGTTCTTATTCAAGTACTTATTCAAGTTCTTAACAAGTCGTCATCAAGTCGTCATTAAGTTCTTATCAAGTCGTCATTAAGTTCTTATCAAGTCGTCATTAAGTTCTTATTTAAGTTTTATCAAGTCGTCATCAAGTCGTTATTAAGTTCTTATTCAAGTCACTTATAATTATTTATTAAGTTCTTGAAATATTATTCCATCTGAAATGGATCAAAATGATCTTTTGTTGTTGGCGGTTCTGGTATTCTTTTTTGTTCAGATTTTGTATTTAGTGGCTGTGATTTTTTGGGCTGCTTTGGTTTTTGCTGTCTTTCTTTATATGTTTTATAAACGTAATAACCACCCCCACCAACAGCAATGACGCCAAAAATGCCAACTCTTTTAATCCAAATAATCCATGACGACTTTGGTGTTGCAGGCCTTGAATCAACTTGTGTATTTACAGCTGGCATTGAAACAACTGTTGGCGTTGGCGGTGTTATGTTTTCATTATGAGTTATATTCTGTGATTGCAACATTAATTTTTTTTGTTTGTTCCACTCTGCTAATTTTTTTCCTGCTGCAACACGCCCAGGATGAGGAGGCTTTTTACTGGTCACTTTCTCCATCAATGTTTTCTGCTGATTTTCTGGCTCGGTCATTTTGAAGGAAACAAAATCTATATGATTAAAAGTAATTAATCCCATGATTAATGGCGATAACAATGTTCCAAATCTGTAATATAGATCACATCCTAGAGACTCTAATGACTTTGTTAAAACGGGATCCTGTGTTAAATCATACATAAAATCTTGTTCAGAATCAATGGGAGCAAATCTACTAACTAGTTTAGTGTACAAACTAAGAACCGTTTGCCCAACACTTTTTACCATTCTTGACCCCAGTTGCGCTTCATACCTGTTGTGATACTTTACAATGTCTTGTGGCGACATCTGTTGTATCTGTTCTATGCTGAATTCATTTCCAAGGTACTGTTTTGTTTTTCCACATGCTGCTAAAGAATACAGCCTTTCCTTTTGGCGCATA
The DNA here is from genome assembly GCA_033310375.1 of Conus canariensis. Lineage (NCBI taxonomy): Eukaryota > Metazoa > Mollusca > Gastropoda > Neogastropoda > Conidae > Conus > Conus canariensis. The sequence continues at coordinate 66,162,774 of CM065718.1, read as the reverse complement.
ATAGCTTGGTCATCAACTTGATCATTTGTAAGTTCAGGAAGTAAATCATCGCAGTTCATGTTTTATTAATGAATAAATATTATTTTATTTTTTAAAAATGAGCACCGAAAAAAACTATTACTAACCTTGTATACCATTCTGCTGTTATTGGAGGTCTAAGTGTAGGATACACAATGCTTGGTAAAAGCCTGTTAAAAATAAAACCAGCAGATCTTGGCAAACTAGGCTTTGAAGACTCAGCAAAGCTGATTGCTGTTATTACAGCTTCATTTGCTACGAAAGATTTTCTAGTTAAGCAAGGAATAATTCCAGACAGTATCAATATGTAAAATTAAAAAAATACATTTATAAAAATGGCTTCACTCGTAATGATGATAGGCGGCGCAGTGGTCAACGCGCTTGCTTTCAGCGGAAGTAATTACGCGTTTAGTAAACTACGTGATGACGGCGAGAGAAAAAGACATAACAAAGCTATGGAGCAACTAGCTGCTGCACAAGACACCTATGAAAAGCAAAGAATGGAGCAGTTAGATTTTATTAACGACAGACTTAAACAACAGGGACATGCAGCTTACACATTTAAAGATGTTGATCAAGCAATAAAAGAATATTATCTTGTAACAGGCAAGCCAATCGAGACATTGCCTCCACCAAAATTTAGCGACTTTTATCAACCATCAGAAAAACAAAAGATGCAAGAAATATTGTTTATTGTCTTTGGCATGACCGCTGTGTATTTTGTTGCACATAATATTGGCTGAATAAAAAAATGAACAAGATCTATTATTCGCCAAAAGGATATTGGAAGGGAATAACAGCAATTAAAAAGCTAAGCCAAGCAGCTGGAGTCAGTGAACAAACAGCAAAGGAATGGTTATCTAAACAAGCGATTTGGCAAATTTATCTACCAGCGCCTAAACAAATACAGAGACCACACTTTGTGAATATAACTCCAAACGACACCCATCAAATGGACCTTCTATATTTACCCCATGATACGATTAGACGAAAAAGATTTAAGTACGCACTTACAGTCATTGACATAGCTTCAAGATACAAAGATGCGGAACCATTAACACAAAAGAGTGCTTCTGCTGTTGCTGTCGCTATACAACTGATATATCAACGAGGCCCTTTAACTTATCCTCGCATGATTCAAGTCGATGATGGAAAAGAATTTAAGGGCCAAGTGAATCAATTATTGTTAAAACATAGAGTTACCATTAAAAGAGGCATTCCGGGTGTTCACAGATCACAGGGTTTGGTTGAAAACTTTAACAAACAGTTATCTGAAAGACTTTTCTCCTACCAGTATCACAGAGAGCTGATTGACAATTCTCGCAACACAGAATGGGTTAGAAGGCTGCCCTCAGTTTTGCGCGCAATGAATAATGAAGAATTTAAAGGTCTAAAACCAGTACAAGCAATCAGAAAACACAAACAATAAATGTTGTTGAAGGAGAGTCTTCATCAAGCAAACTATTACCATTTGGTTTGAAAGTGAGATACCTTTATTCGCCGGGAGAAGCGGAAGGGGACACTCGCATCAGGGCAACAGATCCAGTTTGGAGTGTTGATCCATATGAGATAAAAAAAATTGTGAAAATGAATCCGCCCGTGTATTATTTACGAGAAACTGACACAACAAAACGGCCGGCCCCTCAAAGATCTTTTGTGAAGGAAGAACTGCAGATAATCCCTCCAGACACAGTCACTTAATTATTTTTTAATTTAAATTAAAATGGCGGCAAGAATGGAAAAGGAAGAATCCTTACGTAAAATGGCACTGGAAGCAAGAATGGTGAAGGAAGAGTCCTTAGAAATAATGCGAAAAATATTTGATTATAATCTTGCTATTAGACTAATATTTAAGAAGATTGATTATGCCATGCTAGACAAAACCTCAAATTTTGATTGGGAATATATTAAAAAAATTCGAGCGCATTTAGCAGTAATGAAAAATAATTTGGTTGAATTGGGTGATGATATAGTTAAGCTTAACGAACTGTTTTAATCTACGCAAATACATTTGGGTTTAAAATGGAAGCTCAAAGGGAAATGGGGCAAAGGAAAAGTCTTTAAAATTAATGCAAGATTTATTTGAGTATCAGTATATCATTAAAGAAGTATTTGAGAAGATTGACAATCCCTGGCTAGAACAATCGCCAGACAATCGCTTTAAACCCCAAAGCTTTTATTTTGATTTATGGGTATGGGAACATGAATATTGCGAAATGACAAAAAAAATTAAAGCACATCTAGCATTAATAAATAATATTAATTTTGCTAAATTAGATGATGATATAATTGAACGTGCGATTGCTGAAAAATATAAGCCCATATGATTATACTATTCTCCAATGCCCGATTGCATATGAAAACTCTGGATTAACAAACACACGTTTTGTGTTTGTTCTATCTAATGACTTCTTTGTTACAACAGTTGTGTTGATCTCATGTAGATTAGATCGTAGTTTTACGTTGTCATGATGAAAAGTCTTATTGTCAAACAATGCTTTTTTATAGTTGTCATGGGATATGCTTGACTGCACAACACTGCGAGATATTCCCTTTGCTTTTTTAACAACTTTTTTTTGGCTTGAAAGACTGTACATTTTTGACCTCAAACCAACAAACTCCTTGATCACACCTCCAGATAATTCATCCTTCATCTTACCTAAAACCTTCTTGTTAATATCTGAATGCAAAGGCGAATCTTTAGGGTAATCAGATGTGTCGTACCATCCCGCATGCCCTTTAGCTACTTCTAATTCCATGTCTTTGTAAAAATCTTCAGTAGGGATGTCGATTACAAAGGAATCTGTATCTGTGTACAGAACTCTGGACTCTGGATACAAGGGTTTAAAGTAGTCGTAAAGAAATTCTAACATCAAAAGCTTCGACAGCTCTAAAACAGTAAACCCAATAAAAACGGGCTTATCCAATTTGACTTTCTTTTTTTTCATCATTATGCCAAAAAGCTGATCATGAAATCTTCTGAAGTCCTGATAATTAGGTTTTGAAGTCAACTTAATTGCAACGTTTTCTCTGGTGACCATTAACATCT
>CM065718.1:66120821-66159607 GCA_033310375.1 Conus canariensis | reverse complement strand
AAACACAAAAAGAGTGCTTCTGCTGTTGCTGTGCTATAAAACTGATATATCAACGAGGCCCTTTAACTTATCCTCGCATGATTCAAGTCGATGATGGAAAAAAATTTTAAAGGGGCAAGTGAATCAATTATTGTTAAAACATAGATTTTACCATTAAAAAGCATTCCGGGTGTTCACAGATCACAGGGTTTGGTTGAAAACTTTAAAAACATTATCTGAAAGACTTTTCTCCTACCATATCACAGAGAGCTGATTGACAATTCTCGCAACACAGAATGGGTTAGAAGGCTGCCCTCATTTTTGCCGCGCAATGAAATAATGAAAATTTAAAGGGTCTAAAACCAGTACAAGCAATCAGAAAACAAACAATAAATGTTGTTAAGAGAGTCTTCATCAAGCAAACTATTACCATTTGGGTTTTTGAAAGTGAGATCCCTTTTATTCCCCCGGGAGAAGCGGAAGGGGACCCCGCATCAGGGCAACAACCAGTTTGGAGTGTGATCCATATGAGAATAAAAAAAAATTGTGAAAATGAATCCGCCCGTGTATTATTTACGAGAAACTGACACAACAAAACGGCCGGCCCCTCAAAGATTTTGTGAAGGAAAAAACGCAGATAATCCCTCCAGACACAGTCACTTAATTATTTTTTAATTTTAAATTAAAATGGCGGCAAGAAGGAAAAGGAAGAATCCTTACTAAAATGGCACTGGAAGCAAGAAGGGTAAGGAAGAGTCCTTAGAAATAATGCAAAAATATTTGATTATAATCTTTGCTATTAATAATATTTAAGAAGATTGATTATCCCACTAGACAAAACCTCAAATTTTGATTGGGAAAAATATATTAAAAAAATTCGAGCGCATTTAGCAGTAATGAAAAATAATTTGGTTAAAAGGGGTGATGATAAGTTAAGCTTAACGAACTGTTTTAATTACGCAAATACATTTGGGTTTAAAATGGAAGCTAAAAGGGAAAATGGCAAAGAAAAGTCTTTAAAATTAATGCAAGATTTTTTGAGTATCAGTATATCATTTAAAGAAGTATTGAGAAGATGACAATCCCTGGCTAGAACAATCGCCCCGACAATCGCTTTAAACCCAAAGCTTTTATTTTGATTTATGGTATGGACATGAATATTTCGAAAGCAAAAAAAATTAAAGCACATCTAGCATTAAAAATAATATTAATTTTGCTAAATTAGATGATAATAATTGAACGTGCGATTGCTGAAAAATATAAGCCCAAAGATTATACTATTCCCAATGCCCGATTGCTATGAAAACTCTGGATTAACAAACACACTTTTTGTGTTTTTTTCTATCAATGACTTCTTTGTTACAACAGTTGTGTTGAACTCATTAGATTAGATCGAGTTTTACTTGTCATGATGAAAAGTCTTATTGTCAAACAATGCTTTTTTTAGTTGTCATGGGGTATGCCTTTTACTGCACAACACTGCGAGATATTCCCTTTGCCTTTTTTAACAACTTTTTTTTGGCTTGAAAGACTGTACATTTTTGACCTCAAACCAACAAACTCCTTGACAACCTCCAGAAATTCATCCTTCATCTTACCTAAAACCTTCTTTTTAATATCGAATCAAAGGCGAATCTTTAGGTAAAACAGATGGTCGTACCATCCCGCATGCCCTTTAGCTACTTCTAATTCCATGTCTTGTAAAAATCTTCAGTAGGGGTGTCGATTACAAAGGAATCTGTATCTGTGTACAGAACTCTGGACTCTGGATACAAGGTTAAAATAGTCGTAAGAAATTCTAACATCAAAAGCTTCGACAGCTCTAAAACAGTAAACCCAATAAAAACGGGCTTATCCAATTTGACTTTCTTTTTTTTCATCATTATGCCAAAAAGCTGATCATGAAATCTTCTGAAGTCCTGATAATTAGGTTTTGAAGTCAACTTAATTGCAACGTTTTCTCTGGTGACCAATCTAACATCTTTACGCTTGTGCGGATTCTCCATAGTCTTTCCAAAACAGCTGTTGTTCATCAACTTGAAAAAGTCTTTTTCTGAAGCATCTGCGGATTTAGTTCTGAGATCAGTGTTCTTCATTATGTATGGTTTCATGAACTGTTCTTGATCAAAAGCAATTATACGATGAACAGCTGTCAACTTCAAACCATGTCTTAAATAAAATTGAAGAAGTCTGTAATGACAGACATAATTTTTTTTGTCACGAAGATTAGGCACAAGTTTAGGTGGTTCTGTCATTGACACTTTTAGACTTTCTGCCGCTAATGGATAGTCATTATGGTAATCATGAAGTTCATGAGGATATTCTAAATCAACTTCTAGAATGAGACCTCTTTTACGATCAGCTTCTAGAGTAGGTAGCCATTTTAAAAACTTTTGAATGTCTTTGAGTCCTGTGTACATTTTAAAGTTGCGTAATGGAAGTGATTGCGCCATAGCCCAACCATACAGATTGTTTGCATCTAAATACATAAGATAGTTAGACCTTTTACTTGGATCATAGTCGTCCAAGTATTTGTTGTTTGCTTTACAGTAATGGTGCGACGCCATACTGATTCCCCCACGCAATCCGTTTTCAATCATCTGAAGCATTGGCAGGTCAGACAATAAATCAATTTGTACTCCAGTAAATTTTAAGAAAGCGTCCCAGCTCATCCCAGGCGCAGAAATATAATGCGCAGGATCTAAACTGTAATGTTTCATGCAGGTCTTTCTATAATTTTCAAAAATATCCGCCAACAAACATACATCTGCCATCAAATATGAATCATGATAGTCTCCCATTGTTTTACACTCTAACTTCTGCCACGCATCTTGAGCATACGAATAATCAGAATCACTGATGTTCTTTCCTCTGAGACTAGAAAAGAACGCGCCTTTAGGCGGAAGTGTATCTTCGTCAAACCTTTGCCAACTGTTCATGTACTCATAAGGGTAAACGCCCTTTCTAACAAGAGTTGGGTCAAAATATTCTTCTGTTATTGGGCAGGACTTTAAGGACATAGCCAGTGACTCTAATGAACCCATCATGTGTTGCATAGAGTCGTAGAAAGACATGTTATTTAAAGTGAAACACATGTACTTTTCTGATGACTGTGCAATGCATGACACCCTGAAATCGCTAGTTACTGCTTGCAATATAAGGTGAGAGTCGTAACCTCGCAAGTTGTGAAAGAATATAGGCAGCTTCCATGTCTTTGGTTCAAACTTTAGTTGAAGATTGCATTTGTTATGTGCTGCTCCTCTAAACTTTCCACTAATGTGATCATGGTCTCTTACTGTTGGATTCTCTGCGTCTGGGGAGAGGTCTAAACCACAAATCCAACAGTGAGTGGCTGAGTCATACTGTTGTTGGTCTTCAGGCGTCATTATGATTTCAGATAAATTCAGATTATTAGAACAGGCATTACGCACTTGCTGCATGCGTTTTAAGAAGTATTTTGCAGCATTTGGTCCTCTGTATAATTCTGGCTTTGAATGGGCGCCATCCGACCTAACAATGATGAAGGCAAATGAGCAAATCTGATGATTACTCATTAAGACTGTTTTAGGAAGTTTCTGTGGGGTTGGTCCTTCATAAGGAACAATGAGTGATTCGAAGTCTGCATAAACAACATATGGACTAGTTTGCAACCGTTTCCAGTTCTTAAAACTAACTTTACTGCCTTCTCCGGGCGTAATTAGTTCTGTATCACAGTCAACTGGGCTAATACAATGTTTTATATGTTCGCTCGCAGCTTGAACGGACGGAATTCTTGTTAAACATTTTCTACAAAATTCTTGTTTGCTATGTTGTTTTGTAGTATGCACTAGTAATCTACTCATTGTGCGTATTAAAGTGTAGTGCAACCCATTAAGGCTTTGCATTAGGAGTAAGTCTACATGACTCCTGGTTGGTTCGCCTATTGTTGGACTGTTCTTTGACACTCTAATTGGCAGAAGGTTGGTTTCTTCAGACCATGTGTAGACATTAACAGTTATTGGTGGATTTTGTTTTTCAAACTGATCAATTTTGTCTACAGCCATAGGAAATTCAAGGCCGTTAAAGTTAAGATTATTGGCCCACTGTAAATAGTTAGATACTCTCTCTGCATTTTTGGCAACGTGATGCAGCCTAGCAAGAACGCACCACATAAAACATTTGTCGTCTGAATTTTTTATGTTCAAAACTGCTTTCTTTGCAACTAATGTTGGAGGCAGTGGAATGTAAGCCTTGCCTACAATTGGCTCATACTTAGCTTGTCTTAATCTGATGTCTAGGACTTCACCCTCTGACCAACCAGAGCCTCTCATTTTAGCTGCTTCAGAGGCTTCATTAAACTGTGTAAGAAGTTGATCTGCCCAACCGGGTGTTAAGTCATTATGAGAAAGAATAGTCTGCTGTTTAGTTGAGACCCAGACTTCTAGATTTTCTTCGTTTATTGTTATATAGTCGATTAAAACAACTAACTTACTTTAACTGGAGGGTTTATTGTTAGTTTACTTGGAACTTGAGAAATAGCATGTTCAACGCTTGCCTGTACCTTTGTTGGATCAATAACTTCTAAAACGACCTCATTTAAAGCTTTTGACAAACGCTCTTCCTCGAGCATTGCTTCAAACAATTCATCTGAACCTTCATATATCTTATCCATGTTGAGTTTCTTTTCTAACTCAAAATATTTATTTAAATTAAAAAAAAATACTTAATCAGAATCAATATCAACGGTCTTTTTGTGCTTGGACTCGTAAACTAAAGTATAAACGCCCTTTGGGGTTGTTAATGTGAGCTGTTTAGAACAGAGTTTAATGTTTCGTTTACTTTTTTTAAACATTCCTTTTTTATCTGATCGGTGTCTGGCTGTTGAGAAAAAGTTGCCCTTGCCTTTCTTTGAAGATCAAACTTTTGTCTTTTGTAGTCCTCAAAATCAGCCTGTAGGCGACTAAATTCTTCATCCGTGATGTTCGAGTCAGCAAGTGCTTTATCAATTATCAGTTTGAAGGAACTAAGTTTAGCTGTTATTAGTTGAACCATAGCTGTGTGCTTTTGGAGTTTAGCTTTTATTTTTTTGCTGACAGCACTTACAGCCAATGAACACAGGCCAAGAGTTAAAGACAAACCACCTAGAGGTAAAGCTGCCGGTGCACCTACGCCTGTTGCTAAGAGACCAACACTTGTTCCTGCTGATAGAGCACTAGTGATCGATGCTCCAGTATTAACATATGTAACAGCATTAAAGACAGCAGAATACCTTCGTTTGGTTTTACTGTATTTTGAAAGGTCCTGCTCTAGTTTTTGTTGCATTTGTGTAATGTTGGTTAATCTGAAAGTTTTTATGTCTACAGCAGCAGCTATCTCTTCTTTGGACACTTTTGGATAAGTCGTAACAGACATGCTTTTTTAAAATAAAAATAATTTAGTATTGGATATCTTTCAATCTGTTATCTTGAATATTCAGCTGCGCATCATATATTAAAAACAAATGTACATTAAGTGGTTTATCACTCTCTTTTTCTTTATCAATTTGAATGTTTATTACGTCTTTAACTGTTCTCCCACTCCCATGCAACTGATTATCTTCTGTTGACCTTAGGTCAATCCATAAACCGTATTTCGTTGTTAAATATTCATCAAGTCTAACACTGTGAAGGTGTAGATCTTTAGACACAAGGTCTACTGTTGGATTTCTACACCTCCCGCCTCCAAACAATTTTCTTATTTCATCAAAATGATGATAAGGTTTAAGCCCGCTACCGTAGACTTGGTTAGGACTACCCTCAATTGAACATTGTACTTTCGTTATTTTAGGATTGATAAATTTTTCACTTTGTCTTTTGAATGGTTCTTCATCTTCACACAGCAATAAAATACCTTTAAGGGATCTTGCTGCGGCGCTAAAACTAAAGTTCCATATTGTGTCTGCCCTGCTTTTAGGATATTTAGTATGATGAATCACTCTTTCGTAATATATTGCTAATTTTGACTGATATTGTTGCTCAATCAGCCTTGCTAAGTTAGGGTTGCTAACAATGTCAAACTCTAACGAGATGTCGAAAATGCTGTACTTGGAATCAGTGTCTGTCGATCTAATGACACGTTTGTATTCATTAAAAGTTAGTTCATATGACAATCTGTCTTTTAATGCTCCTTGAAAGTATGGCGCATGCGCTTTTAACAACTCAAAATCCAAGGGTATAGAAAAGCGATTTCCAAACGCATAACTTACAGCTTCATACTTGTTACCGTCTTTAGCATCTTCGGCGTCTATTCTGTGTTTTAGTGCTTCGTTATTTTCGATTCCTTGAAACGCAAGATCGGCCCTTTCATTATCGGTTAGCCATAGATCAGAATAGATTAGAAATATGTCTGCATTGTGTAAAGAAAATATTTCTTGCCCCTCAAGTTTTATAGAAATTTTCTTAACGATTGCCCGTCCCAGATTCTGTACAACTGTCCTGTTTGCGTCTGTTGCTGAATCAAGTTCTATTTTGAAAGTAAGCCGTGCAGATCCCGGCACAATCACTTCATCTGCTCCTAGGTCTGGAAATTTAACAGTAAGAATTTGATCTGAATCAATAGTAGATGGATTATTTGGAACAATAATATTCTGTTTATTTCCCTTCACGCCAAAGGGCTCTTTCAGTCTTCTATGCGGGTCAAGAATCGAGCCATATGCTTGTGACATTTTTTTATAAAACAAAATAAAAAGTTAATTATTTAAAAACATGGCAGAAGAAGATTATGATGTTTTTGATCCTGGAGACGACATGAGTGAAATGACGCCTTTGACACATCCATTACAATCATTGCGGCGTGAATTAACAGAAAGTAAGGTCAAATCATTTTATCAAAGTTTAGGCCAAGAACCTCCCGAATTTATAGACCCTAATGATTTTGAAACAAAAGATGACCATTTGTTTGTGAAAAACGAGCAAGGACAACTTGTTCAGCTTACAACTAAACCAGACCCATCAAAGTTTTTAGCAAAGACTACAATTAGACAAAGGCTCAGTGTGAGCGATCAAAATCGCCTTGGCATTGCTAAACCGCGAAGATTAGACAGTGAGGCAGTTGCTAAACTTCAAAACACACTACAAGAACTCCCAACAGATAACCAAATACAAAACATACCCCTTAAAGATTTAAGCCCAACAGCAGACGAAATAATAGAAACCAGTTTTTCAGAAGCATTAAAAACTATGCACGATCCGCCGCTACCTATGAGAGAAATAACGGCCCTTGATCATGCTTTGAAAAGCATCAGAGGCGAATTAACAAACAATTTAGCAAAACTGGGTGAACTAGATGAGCATATAAAAAGAGAAAAAGAAAAACTAGTTGAGGCTGATGACCACAACTTAGGACCTGGTGTTAAAGAAAAAATAACACAAAGACTAAAAGATCTTGAACAAGAGAGATCAGCAAGACTAGAAGTGCTGTCTACTAACCGAGAACAATTACGAACTCAAGTGAGCAGAATAAGAGAAACTATCCAAAGAATTTTATATGAAGACACAACACTAGCAGAACGAATAAGAACACTGTTTAGAGAGCAAGGCGTCACATTAGCAAGTGTTATAACAGCCTTAGGATTTGCAATAAGTACACTGGTGTTGGCTATTACAGGCGGTGGTGGCGGTGGGGGAGCAGTGCCACCAGGACCACCATCAGATAAATCATGGGTAAAAAAACAACTTGATCATCTTGCAAGTTTATTAAAAAAATTAGCCAGTAAGGCAATAGACTCTTTGCCTGGTATAATAGGGGGGATCGTTAGCTGGCTTTTGTCTACTGCAAGTAAAGTAGTTGGCTTTATCGCCGAGCACTTATGGGCATTAGTTGCCTTAATAGTTGGGTTACTCTTTAGTAAGATAAAGACCAAGTAATCCTAGGGCAGTTAATCCAATAACAAGTGCTGTCTTTTCATATTCATGGTCATTATTTCTTGGGACCACAGGGATTGAATGGGGGGGTTTGGGGGGCTCGGGGATTGGTGGGGCTTCTTTTTTTATTGCTATTGCTGGCTTAGAATTTATGTCGTTTTTTCCGACCTTCTCTTCTTTACCAGCCACAAGGATTTCATTATTATAGTTTATTATTGTTCCTATCTGAAGTCTGAGGTCAGAAGGCAGCATGTATAAACCAGTGCCAACAGCAAAGTCTACTTTCGATCTTGCGTATTGCAAAACATTTTGGTACCTTTTAATACTTGAAGGCAAATCAATTGCAGAATTAATAGAATCCTCTAAATTTGCTAAATACTGTTTTGGGCGTCAAAGCCAGTAGAAGGATCAATTATGTTTGATCTCGTTTGTGCTTGCGAACCTAGCAAACACCAAACATAAGTACGAATGGAGTCGTTTATTCGTTCTATTCCCGCTCTAGTTAGGCCCTTAGAAGTATCCAAAATAAATGTTGTCCATGCTGTTTTATGCTCTTGCTCTATGGACCCGAGGTGAACAGTTGTGCCTGAAGAGAAAGATGTGTAAGGAGGATTCCAATCATAGTTATACTTTCTGTGCACGCCCCAAAAATAAAGGGTGCCTAAACCATGATTAAGATCCAACTTTTGTCTAAAGTCTGTCTTTGGGTCAATATCAAATTCGTTACAGATCCTTTCAAAAGCCTTGTAATCTATTCTGTTGCTGAATGGATTAAACGTTTTGTCATTTGGTAATGGCGCTTGCAGTTCAGATAAAATACGTCTGAAGGTGTAATAAAAATGAAATCTATACACTGACCTCACCAAAGGATCAGGATGATTTAAATGATCAGCATACGACACTCCACACCCAGTTGATGCACAAAACACAGCAAAGTTTAACTGGTTCTGATAAAACTGCATCGGATGACTGAACCACACTTTTGGGATGTAGTCGTTTTTAATAGGGGGGTTAAGATATCTGTTCAATGGAGTACTAACCTTTACTTGAAAGGCGTCAGTCTGAGTCACAGAAATGTCGAGAGTATCAGTTGTTATATCTTTAGGACTGTAGTGCGGCCCAACAGAATATTTTGCATTAGTATATTTGAATGCACTCATTTTTAAATTTGTTTTAAAAATGTTTGTAACAATAACAACTCAAGGCAGTCCTTCGTTTTTAGAGTATGCTATTGATAATAAATGCGGAACCCGAAGGGTTGCACTCCATGAAATTTTTTACAAAGTCGTATGGTTTAATATAAGTCAATCCAAGAAGAATAATGTAATTCAAAAACTTGACCTTGGTGGAGACATAATTAGCCAGTTAACCATACCTGATGGTTATTACGGGTTTTGCTCGCTAAAAGAAGCAATGAGTAACTTCGACATTACTCTCAAACTTAACAATGCAAATTTGAAAATAATGTTGACATTCAAACCTGAAAAAGAAGTAGGAGGTTACCTTTTTGATGTAGAGCTAGCTAAAATGTTAGGCTTTGCAACTGGCAATCATGGCTTTCATGCCTTTCATAGATTTATAGTTACACCAGACAAAACTACTTATGAGGGAGAATATCCGCTCGATCTTGCATTACATTCATTACTCTATGTTCATTTGGACGAGCTGAGCACTGATGAAAACTTATATGATGGAAGGCCCTCAACTGTTTTAAGAGCTCTTCCATCAGGGAAAGCTGCATATTGCGATTATGAAATTATACAATTCCCTAATTTACAGTTTAAAAAATTAGCTTGTGGGAGGGTCAGATCATTTAATATAAAGATCACAGATAAAACAGGGAAAGTCGTGAAATGTGATAACCTGCACATTGTTTTAGAAATAAAATAATACGTTGTTTTAAAAAATGTCACGTGGACCAGACGATTCGGGGGTTACATTAGCGCCTGAGAGGTGTGTAACTTTAGAATTAAAAGACCTTGCAGACGTTGAGGACTTTGAACAAAACGGTGAGATAGGCACTTTATATGGTTTTGAGTACACTAAAGATGGTTATTATAAGGGCAAAGAGGTTGACGACAACAAAAGGTTTCCTAAACTAGAACAACTACGCAATCTAGAAGCAAATAATACAGGTCAGTATGAATATAAAATAGTTCGAAAAACTGACAACAAATGGCACTTAGAACCATATTTAGAATGGGACATAAAATTTGAATTCTTAAGCCCATTTACATTTTTCGACCGCCAAAAAAGTTTCAGAAAAGCATTGAACTCTGGCCCTTTACATGTAAGTCTTATGCCAGAGGACAACAGTCGGAAAGAGATCGAAATAAAGCCGTTTGGGGACAAACAGTACATCCTCCACAGAAGAGAATCGGTTTTAAAGAAAGCTTCTACAAAATTACAGTTCATTCCACGCACAAAATTAGGAGACACGTTCACAATGATATTTAAAATTTCTGTCTTAAAAGATGAGGCGAGAAATGGAGCTGTGGGTGTCAGTGACAACCTTATGGAAGGAATTCTTATTAGCTGGCAAAACTTAGACGTTGACAAACTTAAAGTTACTGTCGTCGTTCTTTACAATGGCGAGGATATTAAGGTCATAACAACAAGCAACAAAATTGATATTAGTTTAAATAGAAACGATCTTACAGAACTGAACTGGATTAATCTTACACATTTGGGCCTTATAGGGTTTTATTATACTGAACAAGTTTTGACAGAGAGTATGATAAAAACAATAACTGGTGTAAATTAAATTCTGTTTTAAAACTATGGAGCAAACGACTTTGGTGTCAATGCCGATGTTAAACTTTATGATAAAAACCCCTCATTGTTCATTGATTTGTGGACAGACTGGTTGTGGAAAAACAATATTTGTCCTCGACCTATTACAAACAGTTTATCGTTATAATTTTGATCATATAGTAATTTTCTGCCCAACACTTAAATGGAACAAAGCATATCACGACAGAAGGTTTATATGGACAGATGATGACATATATTTAGTTGATCCTAGCAATAAACTGAGTGAGTGTTTAGAACATTTCTTTAGACAGTTTGAAGGAACTCAGACACTATTTATTATAGATGACTGTTCGGCAGAAAGAGACATAGTTAAAAGAGAAACACTTTATCAAAACTGGCTTTCAGTGGAAGACATGCTGGAATAAGTGTGTGGATTTTATGTCAGAAATATAACTCAGTTTTAAAAGACTTTAGAGAGCAATTAAAGACTGTAGTTTTATTTCACATGAAAGATAGAGACGCATTTGATGAATGTATGCGGGAAAATGATGTTATTGAAGACGATCAAGAAAAACGAAGGATTAAGCAAAAACTTAAGTCTCAAAAGTTTTCTAAATTAGTGTTAAAAACAGATAATCCTACACATTATGTATGTTTGTAAAGTGTTTACTATTAGAGAACTATAAAATAGGCATTCTGGGTAAGCCGGCGGAGCAACAGCGAAACCGGCTTCAGCCGGTTGGAGCTGGCGGAGGTGGGTGAGCCAGAATGCCTATTTTATAGTTCTCTGGGGCGGACATCCTGCTTAACTAACCTCCCCCCTCCCCTTCCCCTTCACCTGCCCTCCTCGTCTCTCTCTCTCTCTCTCTCTCTCTCTCTCTCTCTCTCTCTCTCTCTCTCCCCAAACTTCATGTCCCTGTTCCTAGAATTGACTTATTCAAATCCAGTTTAACATTCAGGTTCCTGTCAATGGAACTCGCTCCCTGAATCAACCAAACAACACCAATGCATATCAACCTTCAAACACCATTATTTCAATCATCTTATGTGCCAGTATTTGCATACTCCGCTATAAATCCACCACCAACCACCACCACCCTCTTTGCCTTATGTATGAAGAGACAGTTAATATGTCGGAGCTGCCTCACCACATCTCATTTTGCCCGAAACCCCCCTTTTTCACAATCAAATCTCGTCCATCTCATACTACTTTTTGCCAAAATTAACATCTTTTTCTACAATCAAAATTAACATGCAAAACCTCCAAAAATAGAAGTAATCGTTATTTTAAAATGGGGGGTTTTCGTGCAAAACAAAAAAAGGGTGATTTAGCTCCTAGATAATTTTTATCTCTCCATAGCATGAAATCTAAAGGTTTACAGTACGCTCTTCTACTTCCAGCACTACCAACAAATCAGAACAAACAACCGGCCTTCCATCTTGGTTAGTTATTTTTACACACACTGAATTTATATCCTCACCAACTAATTCTTTAAATTGACTGTTTTCACCAAATGTATATGACTGATAATCGCAAAACCCCACCTTAGTTGATGGGAGTGCTCTTAGAACTGTAGATGGCTGGCCATTATACAAATTAGTGTTTGTTTTTAATTCGCTTAAATGAACATACAACATTGGATTAATTAGAAAATCGGATGGCCTACTACCTACATATTCATATAGACCGCTTTCTATATACGCGTGTGTATTAATACGATAGGTTTTACCACTATCATAAAAGCCTAAAATTCGAGCAAGGCCCTTGGGAAAAACGTACTCCCTTTTGTCTTTATGTTTTGGTAAAAATATAGTAATTATAAGATTTGCCTCATTAATTTCTAACCGTATGTCAAATTTGTTAAATGCTTCTTTTAAAGAACAAAAGCTGTAGTAACCATCAGGTATTTTTAAACGTTTTAAGCGATTGCCCCCCTCATCATAAATATCTATCCAATTATTTTGGGCTTTTTCAGATATGTTAAACCACCTTATTTTAAACCTAAGTTCTCTAAGAGCAACCCTACACTTCCCGCCTTTATTGTCAACTGAATACTTTAAAAACACGCGCTGGTTTTGCTTGGTTATATAAAGGAACATCCTTTTTAAATCCTTTTTTAAAAAAATCTATTTAAAAATGGAACCTTTTAAATATAATGAAAGTGCCACTTACGACGTAGGAGGGGTTTATGAGCCCAAATCTTTGGACTTTAGTAACCTAACCATCGCAGTGGATGAATCATATGGCTTTCTAGTCAGACTTGTAAACCCACTAACTAGATATTTAAATCCTCCAATAAAGAGTGATAGAGTGCCATCAGCATGGTCAACTCATCCCATGGCCTTTTACCAGAATCAGTTAAATTTTGCAGTTTACTGCTCAACCACTGGCTGCGGTGTTTCATATGCAAACCATTTAAACCACCCCAACCTCTTAGTAAGGTCAGTATATAACTTTCATGTTTATTATCAGTATAGATGCATACTAACTGAACTACAAGTACGCCTCCCCAACGACAACGCGTTTAATCCATTTCTCAGCTCAATGGACAATAATGCATATGAAAGAATCTGCAACGAATTTAACATTAACCCTTCAAATAACTTTAGACAAAAGTTAGACCGCAATCACGGGTTGGGCACATTGTATTTGTGGGGCCAGCGTAGAGAATATAATTTTGACTGCTGGCCTGGCCACACCTCTTTTAAGTCAAACTCCCAAGTTAGATTGGGGTCAATAGAACAAAAACACCCCAATGCTTGGGCAACATTTATCTTAGATGAAAGTAAAGGCCTAACAATGCCAGGAGTGCAAAGACTCAATGACTCCATACGGACGTACGTTTGGTGTCTATTAGGAGCGCAAGCACAGACCAAGTCTAGCATAGTGGATCAATCTACAGGCTTTGACGCCAGAAAACAATTTCTAGCCAATTTAGAAGATGCTATTAACTCTGCTGTTGATTTGCCTTCCAGCATACAAAGGTACCAAAACGTTCTTTCACATGCGAGGTCAAAGGTTGACTTTGTTGTGGGCCATGGATTATACATGCTGCCTTCTGACCTTAGACTACAGATTGGCATGATACAGAATTATAATAATGAAATCCTCATAGCCGGAGACGACCAAAACTTAGGACACAATCAAGGCTTAAACACAAGGCCCGCGCCAACCATTTTAAAAAAAGTATCTAGCCCAGAACCTGCAGAAAGCGACCCACCACCAGTTATAAGCAGTCCAGAAAGCGACCCCCCACCTGTTGATGTACCTCACCCCGACAGACACACTAGCGAAAAGACGGCCCTTGTTGTGTTTTTAACTTTTACTGGATTAGCCATACTTTATTTCACTAAAAATTAAACCAGCAGCCAGCACCCCCAAAGTCCACAGATGGTCGGCCATATAGCCAGCCACTTTTCCTATAGCAGACAAAACCCAACTAACAACACTGCCTATTATGCCCGGCAGAGCATCAAGCGCTTTGACAGCTAACTTCTTTAATAAGTTTGCTAGATGGCGCAATTGTTTTCTAATCCAACTTTTACCAGGCTGAGGCGTTGGAGGAGCTACTGGCCCTGTTGGCGCACTGCCGGTTAATGCATAAACCAGTGTAGAGATAGCAAACCCAACGGCTGTTAATATACTAACTATTGTAATCCCCTGCTCTCTGAACAGAATCCGTATTCTTTCGGCTAGCGTGGTATTTTCATGAAGCATTTTGCTTATAGTTTCTCTGATTCTGCTTATTTGGGTATCTATTTTTTCTCTGTTAATATACAACGCTGCTAACCTGTTTTTTTTTTATCTTCCATTAAATCCTGTATTTTCGCCTGTATTTTAGCCTTTTCTTCGGCTCTAAATTGTTATCATCTGCATCAGCCAGTTTATTTTTTTCTTCGTCTATCTCTCTCTCTAGTATATTAAATTTTGCCAAATTGTTTTTTAGTTCTTCGTTTATAGTTGTTAAAGCGGACTTAGTAGACCTGAGGTCACGCAGTTCAGCTTTAAGATCCTTGATTCTAGCTTTAAGAACCTCGTGTTCGCGCTCAGGCAATGGGCGATCATCAATTGTTTTTAAAGCCGTTTCTTCTTCAGGACTCAGCTCACGCTCTCTTTGACTAGGCACTTGAGAACCGACAATTGTTTTTAACTGGGTCTCCTCATTAAGACTCGTCTCAAGTTCTGCTATTAGTTCATCTGCTCTTTGACTTAATTCGTGAAGAGGGATGTTTTGCATTTCAGATTGCGCTGGCAACTCTTGCACTATGCTTTGTAAAAGACTAACAGCCTCAGGCCTTTGATCGCCAATAAAGTTTAACTGCCTTTGGTCAAAAACAGGGAGCTCTCTAAGAATTGTGCTCCTGCTTAAAAACGGGGTTGGGTCTGGTTTTGTAGTAAGCCGTACAAGCCTTCCTTTACTAGTTCTTACATACAAATGGCCCCCTTTTTCCATCTCAAAATCGTTAGGATCGATCGCGTCTGGCAGCTCCCGTTCTATACTTTTATAGAATGATTCAATTCGTTGTCGCAATAGTTCTTGACGGGCTTTAGGGAGTGAAGAGCCTACTCCTAAAAGTTCTTGACGAGCTCTAAGGAGTACAGAGCCCGCTCCTACATCTTGAGGCCGTCTAGGGAGTAAAGAACTCGCTTCTTCAAGTTCATCTTGCAATGAAGGACTCGGCTCTCTTTCTTCATCTTCTTCTTCAATAGGATCAATCGCGTCAAAATCTTCATCAGCCATATTTATATATTTATTATTTTTTGTTTTATAAAAAATGAACCCATACGGCTGCGACCTCGATCCATTCAGAAAAGCGAAGGAGCCCCACGGCATAAAAGGCATAAGACAGACTGTGCGCGTTGTAAATAATCCATCAACAATTGAGCCCAATGAAATGTTAACAGTAAGATTTAGTGATCTCGGGCCTGACGATGTTATAATGCCAGGCACTGTCAGGCTGTCATTCAAAATAGATATTGAGTCGGCGGATCCTAATGCTACTGTCGTTGCTAACCTGGGCAGGGCCATCATTAAAAATATGGTAATTAAACTGGAAGGTAGAGAAGTCTTCTCACTGAGTAGCGCAGACATTTTTAATCTCTATTCTGATCTGTGGCTGCCTAGAACAGAAAGAAAAGACAAAATCTTTCAGGGGATCCAGAGCCCAAACGGTCTTAAGCACAGGCTTAATGCTGCAGATGCAAAGGAAGACGAGGGAGACCAGGCAATAGCGCGAGCATTTAAGAACAGATTTTGCATCCCTCTAGATTTTGAACTGTTAAAAACCCATCAACCATATTACCAAGGCGCACTAAGAGACAAACTTACTTACGAACTGACATTCAATGACAGCGGATCTGTTATTCTATCAGATGACCCAACAGCCAGATACACTGTCAGTAACATCTCTCTTAATTTTGACGTTGTTACTAACCCCGAACTGGCTAGAACAATCTTAAACCAGTATAAAAGTAGGACGGTTGTTTACTTTGAAAGAGTTTTACACCACAGTCTAGCGATTAAAAACAAGCAAGACACCGTCTGGGAAATAGCTATAAGCAATTCTTTAAGGTCCCTAAAGGGGGTTCTCTTGCTATTTACTAAACCCTCAGCTCCTTTTCAGAGAGAATCTGAGGTGTTTTACAACCCAAAAATTGAGCAACTGTCTTGCACAGTAGATGGCAAGCCTTTTCAGCTGTATTCAGCTGGACTTTTACCTGACCAACACTTTGATGAAATAAGAAAGTTATTCGCTGGAGGCAGACAGACAAGCCCCACAGCCGATCATGTGTGTAAAAAACTTCACCTTCACGATGTAAGACTCGAAGATTATCTAACAGACAAATATGGACTATGGCTGGATTTTAGATCCACGTATGACAACAGACTGCACGGGAGTGGAAGAAGGGTAGGGTCAGATGGTATACTCATACAGATTAATAAGGAAGAGGAGGAGAATGGTCAGATACAAATGCACGTTTTTGTGGTTTATGACGCCCAGCTAAACATTGAAGAAAATAGACTGAAAGAAATAGCCTATTAAAACAGATGGATAGTTTGAACTTTTTGCCCAAAGACCCGCACTGTTCGCTTATTTGTGGGATTACTGGGTGTGGGAAAACTGTCTTCGTGCTTGATTTGTTACAAACTGTCTACAGGTTTCATTACGAGTACATTGTTATATTCTGCACAACCATTAAGCACAACAAGTCTTACAAAGAAAGGCAGTTTGTTTGGACAGACGAGAATATATTTTTAGTTGATCCCACTGACAAGCTAAGCGACTGTTTAGAACATTACTATAGGCTATTTGAGGGAACTGAAACACTGTTTATTATTGATGACTGTTCAGCCGAACAAGACATTGTTAAAAAAAGAAGGACCCTGTCTAAGCTAGCCTTTAGCGGAAGACACGCATTAGTTTCTGTTTGGCTCTTAACTCAGAAATACAATGCTGTCTTAAAAGACTTTAGATCGCAGTTAAAATCAGTCATCTTATTCTATACTAAGGACAGAGATAGTTTTGAAGAATGTTTAAGTGAAAATTATATAATCAGGGACAAGGATGAACTAAAAAAAAATAAAAGAGCAGTTAGAAAAATCTAAGCACGCTGAACTATGCTTACGGACTGACCCGCCAGTTCAATACGTTTGCTCATTATAGATTGTTTATTATAGATTGTTTATAATAAATTGTTTATTACAGATTGTTTACTATAGATTATTTATTACAGATTATTTACTATAGATTATTTATTATAGATTGTTTATAATAAATTGTTTATAATAAAAAGAATGTATCGAGGGCCAGAATCAAAAGCGGAGCTAGCTCCTAAATGCGTTGCAGTAGAGCTAAAAGATCTAGCAGATACAACTGACTTTGATCTAATAGGAGTGACAGGAAATGTTTATGGATTTGAGTACACTGACGACGGTGTTTACAAACGAATAGAAATTGAAGATAAAAAACGACAGCAATATCCTACCCTGGAAGAGATAAGAAATCTAAGGGCAAACGATTTTGGCAAACACGAATACAAACTTCATAAACGAGAGAATGCCTGGGCGTTGCTTCCTGACATTAACTGGAATTTAAAGTTTGAACTACGAAGCCCCTATGTATACTTTGATAAGAAATACAATTTTAGAAAAGCTTTGAATGAAGGACGCCTTCTTGCTAGCCTAGTCCCAGGAACACAGCAGAAAAAGCAGATTGAAATAACTAAGCAGGGCTCTGAATATATGCTGCGGAGAAAGAAGTCCTTAGCTGAAGTGGGGGGCGACACCGTCGGCTTAGAGTTTAACCCAAAACTAGAATCACTGCCTAGAAAAATGACGATGCTTTTTCGCTTATTTATTACTCCAAGGGAGTCTGATCCTAGTTTGCCAGAGCATACGTTAATTAGAGGTGTACAAATAAAGTCTGAAAACTTGGATGGGCCTCTTAGGCTTGTTATTGTTATTACTAAAAACGGGGATGAAATAAACACTTCTGTATCATCTGACAAAGTCACTGTGATGGTTGATAATACTAAACTAACAGTGCTTGATTTTATTTTCATTAAGTATGTTGATTTTATTGCGTTTTACTCTGTTGATGAAGTGCTGCCAGAAGGGTTAATAAGAAGATATGTACAAGATTAATCTTAATTAAAAAATTAATCTTAATTAAAAAATGGATGATCAGGCTCAAAAGTTTAGGTTAGAGCAAATAACTGAACTTCAAGAAGAAATAGAAAGTGACTTGGATAAGTATAGGGTTACTAGAAAGAAATATGCTAAAGTTTTAAATACTCTTTCTTATATAATCACCGGCTCATCAGCTGTAGCGAGCGTAAGTGCTGGGTCTAGCGTTGCTCTTTTAGCTACTGGGGCCGGAGCGCCAGCCTCTTTAGCATTAGGGAGCCTTGGTTTGGGTTTAGGTGCTATGTCTATGATTGTGAGTGCTGTTTTAAAAAAATTAACGCCTAAACTACAAAAGCACACTGCCATTGTAGCCCTAGCATCAGCAAAACTTTGTTCATTAAGACTGAGAATAAGCAAAGCATTGCAGGATAAAAACATTACAGCTGAAGAATTTGAGCGCCTTATGGCTGATGGTGAGGATTACAGACGACAAAAAAATGAACTTCAAAAGGAGTGGAGAAAGACTTTTACTTCGCAACAAGTAGACACTGAGACAATCAAACAGAACATTGAAAAGCAAGCAAACAATCAGTTAAACCCAAAATAGACTAAAAAATAAGATGTGAACTAAATAAAATAAATCATAAGTTTAACAAAAAAATAAATAAATCATAAGTTTAACAAAAAATAAATACTATTTTTTTTTAACTAATCGGCACTGTGTTTGGCGGGACAACTTGCAACTCTTCGCGAACAAACGATCTTTTAGGAGCAGGCTTTTTAGACGTAGAAGAAAGAGTCTCTCTTAAATAATATACGGGAGGGGCTGTTTTCATAATTCTTTCAACTTCATATACATCTACACTCCATATAGGGTCTGTGGCTCTAATTCTAACATCACCCTCTGCCTCTCCAGGAGCATACAAGTATCTTACTTTTAGCCCAAACGGCAAGAGTTTTTGATTGCCATGGATGTCTTCAGTAATGCTAATTTTTTTCAATTTGATCGCATTCACTGGCTTTAGACCCGTTGCTTTAGATTCTTCGTTGTTCATGGCGCGTAAGACTGCCGGCAATCTCCTAACCCATTCTGTGTTGCGTGTTTTGTCCATAAGGTCTCTGTGGTATTGATAGGTAAACAGACGTTCGGCTAGATTCTTATTAAAGTTTTCTACTAGAGCTTGGGAGCGATGGTTGCCTGGAATCCCTCTCTTAACTGTAACCCGGCGTCTTAAAAACAGTTGGTTTACAGCTCCTTTAAACTCTTTCCCATCATCAACCTGGATCAGCCTAGGATACTTTAATGGGCCTCGCATGTATATTTGTTGTAAAGCCACAGCCACAGCAGTTGAGCTTTTATCCGTTAAAGGCTCAGCATCTTTATATCTTGAAGCCATGTCAACAACTGTAAGAGCATACTTAAACTTTTTTCTTCTAACTTTGTCATGTGGAAGATACAGCAAGTCCATCTGGTGGGTGTCATTAGGAACTGAGTTAACAAATCGAGGCCTTATTATTCTTTTTGGGGCAGGCAGATATATTTGCCAGATCGCTTGTTTTGAAAGCCAGTCTTTCGCTTCTGATTCAGACACCCTAGCGGCTTTACTCAGTTTATCAATAGCAGCTTTTCCTTTCCAATACCCTCCAGGAGAATAATCTATTTTGTACTTTGTATCGTCCATAAGAGACTGTTTTTATTACATTTTTAACTATGTTTTTAGATTGAATATGCAAGAAGAAAGATTGCTCCCATAGCGCCTATAATAAAGCCTATTTCTACCATTTTCTGATCCTCAGACGGTTCATAAAAGTCAGACAGTTCTGGCGGTGACGATGTTAGAAACTTCTTTCCTGTCACTAAGTAATATTCATTCATTGCGTCATCAACGTCTGTAAATGTGTGCTCTGCATGTCCCTGTTCTCTTAACTTTTTATTAATAAAGTCTAAGTGAGCAATTCTCCTTTTCTCGTAAGCGTCTCTTGCCTTAGCTAAATCTTCCATTGCCTTGTTATGGCGTTCTCTCTCTTCATCAGACCGCAATTTACTAAACATATAATTGCTGCCAGAGAAAGCCAATGCATTAACAATAGCCCCGCCCACCATCAGAACTATTCCAGACATCTTTTTTATAAATGAATGAATTTTTTTATAAATCAATATTTTTTAGAATGAATCTTTTTTTTATAAATCAATCTGCCTAAATGCATTAATCTTTCTATGCATTAATCTTTCTATGCATTGATGTTTTCTGGGATAATCCCCTGTGCAACAAGAAAGTCTTTTGAGGCAATCCCTGCAGTTATTACAGCTATAACCTTAACAACATCCTCAATGTCTAACCTTCCTAGATCAGCCGGCCTCATTTTAAACATGTTTTTTGCTAACATGCTATATCCTATACTAAGACCGCTGATTACAGCAGAGTGGTAAATAGTATTGATGATCTTTGCAGTGCTCATATTTTTTATTAACTAAAAAAATAATTAAAATAATCATAATATGAAAGACTGTCTATGTGCTTTTTAATCAGATAATCTTTTGTTGCCAGAGCTAAAAATAAGGTTGTAACTAGTTTCGGCGAATCTTCTATCTTTCCCATGTTGGGCGGTTTTATTCTTAACAAACATTTTGCTAGGGTTGAATAAACTATAACACCGACAATGGGCACTGCATAATTAACCAGCGTTATACTCATGGTTTTATTTTTTTTATTTATTTAATTTTTAGATTTAAAAATGGCGGCCAAACACAGCGAATCTGATCTAAAGATTTTAATAGAAAATTGTAATGAACTATTTGACGAAACGATGAAAGTGTTAAACATTGATTTTAGTAAATCTGGGTTTGAGAATGATGTAAACAATTTAATCAAAAATCATAGTGAACTATTTGACAAAGCAATCAAAGAGTTAAACATTGACTGTAGTGATTCAGAAAAAGCTAAAATATTGGCAGGCGTTCATGTAAGATTAGGGTGTCTTGAAGTATTGCAACGCTTGGGTGAAGAATAAAAGAGCATTTACTTACTTTTACTTTTTAATTTACGTAAATATTGTGAGTTAAAAAATGAACCCTACAAGTGAGTCCGAGTTTGAAATACTACCTTCCAACAGTACGTTGTTGGGTAGTGACAAATCATTAAGCAATATGTTCATTGAATTAGACATGGACATTATTAACCCTACAAACGTTCAGGAAAGCGTAACACATGCTATTTCTAAAATCCCAGGGTCTCTTCAAATTAACCCGCCAGCAAAAGTGTTGTTGGCCATTCTGATTGAATATATAACCCCCGATGATAGTAGTATGCAAGTCTGGGTTTCAACTAGACAGAAAGAAGTAATCAGCTATCACGACTTTACGCCTGGCTGGGCTGATTACATGCTTACACAGTTTAACCATGCAAGTGAAGAAGCGAAATTGCGCGGCTCTGGCTGGTCTGAAGGAACAGTCCTCGAAATCAAATTAAGACAAACTAAATACTCTCCTATAGTCGGCAATTCTTACATCCCTCTCCCCAGAGAGTTAGTTTTTAAACGAGCAGCCTTAAACATACATAATTCAGATAACTTGTGTTTCATGTGGTGTGTTTTGGCGCATTTACATCCAGTTAAAAAGAATGCAGAGAGAGTTTCCAATTATTGGCAGTATAAAGATAGTCTGAACTTTGATAACATAAACTTTCCAGTGAGTATAGAAAGTATCGACCGGTTTGAAGAACAAAACAAACCAATAACCGTAAGCGTATACACCTGGAATTCAGTAGACAATCTAGTCCCTCTAAGAATTTCTCCCGAAGCCCCTACTTTAGGCGACTCACTTGAGAATCATGTAGACCTGATTCTGTTTGCAGACGGTTCCAAGAGCCATTATGTATTAATTAGAACAATGAGTAAACTTCTGACTTATACTACAAAGCACGAATCTAAACAAGAGCTTTGTAGAAGGTGTTTGGTCAGGATCCCCACTGTAGAGGCAGCAGCCAGTCATAAAAAACATTGTAAAAGTTTTGTAGACTGTAAAATCGAACTTCTTACACCAAAACCAGGGTCTAAGGTTGGTTTTAAGAATGTACACAAAATGCAAATGAGCCCATACGTAGTCTATGCTGACTTCGAAGCAATTTTGCCACAGTACTACGGCCCTCAAGAACGGGCACAACAAAAAACAACCATATTATCCCGTCATCAGATCTGTTCTTATGCATTTGTTGCTGTTAGGTCAGATGGCGGATACACACAGCCGGAGATTTACAGAGGCCCCGACGCAGCTGGTCGATTTTTGGAGCAGATGAAACACCTTCGCAATCAATTCTCTAATCAGCTGAACCTTTCAGACATTAAGATGACTCCCGAAGATGAAGAACGTTATAGATCAGCCATCCACTGCTGGATATGCAAATGCAAGTTATTGGGTGACACTGTAAGAGACCACGATCACATTACTGGAAAATTCAGGGGGGCAGCACACAACAGTTGCAATCTTCAACTCAAGGTCGACCCCGAAAAATGGAAACTGCCAATCTTCTTTCATAACTTGCGGGGCTACGATTCGCACTTTATCATGCAAGCAATAACTTCTGAATGTAAGAGGGTTAGCTGTATTGCACAATCATCAGAAAAGTACATGACCTTTACTGTAGACTGTTTATCCTTCTATGACTCTGCCCAGCATCTGATGAGCAGCTTAGATAAATTATCAGGATCTCTACAAGACTGTCCAATCACTAAAAAATATTTCGACCCATCTTTAGTCCGTAAAGGCGTCTATCCTTATGAATACATGGACTCGTGGGAGAGGTTTGACGAGCCAGCGTTGCCGCTTAAGGAAGACTTTTACAGCCGTCTTAGAGGCGGAGGCATATCTGACGCCGACTATGAATACGCACAGAAAGCCTGGACAGAATTACACTGTCGAACAATGGGCGACTATCACGATCAATATTTATTGGCCGACGTGTGTTTATTAGCTGACGTCTTTCAGAATTACAGAGCTACTTGCATGAAACATTACGGCCTAGATTCATCACAGTACATCTCTGCCCCGGGGTTGTCTTGGGACGCATTCTTGAAGTCTACAAACATTGAGATTGACAATATCGGATCTGGATACACTTCAGATGATTGAGGATGG
Organism: Conus canariensis; assembly: GCA_033310375.1. Lineage (NCBI taxonomy): Eukaryota > Metazoa > Mollusca > Gastropoda > Neogastropoda > Conidae > Conus > Conus canariensis. Next base: position 66,136,232 of record CM065718.1, on the reverse strand, counting down.
GCTGAGAGGAGGCATTAGCATGGCCTGTCATCCTTACCGCAGAGCCAACAACAAGTATTTAGACGATTATGATCCAACTAAACCATCCAACTATCTGATGTACTTAGACGCCAACAATCTGTATGGGTGGGCCATGAGCCAGACACTGCCATTAAGAAACTTCAAAATGATAAACGGCCCTCATGAGGTTGATCGGGTGGTAGGACTATTGTCACAGCTTACGCCCGATAATCCAATAGGATTAATCTTAGAAGTAGACTTAGATTATCCTAAAGAATTGTACGGCCCCCATAACGATTTCCCCTTAGCTGCAGAAAATTAAAGATGAGTCCCGCAGAGCCGCCCAAACTCGTGCCTAACCTCTTTAACAAAACTAAATATGTCTGTCATTATCGACTGTTACAGTTTTACTTAAGGCATGGGCTAAAGCTGACGGCTGTTCACAGAATAATTACTTTCGACCAAGGCCTTTCATGAGGCCATACATCATGAAGAACACTGATCTTAGAACTGCGGCCACCGACGCTTCAGAAAAAGACTTCTTTAAACTAATGAACAACAGCTGTTTTGGCAAGACGATGGAGAACGTACACAATCGTAAAGATGTAAGATTAGTTACGAAAGAAAAACAAGCAATTAAGCTGGTCTCTAAACCTAACTACCAAGACTTTCGACGGTTTAGTGATAGCCTGGTTGGCATTATGATGAAGAAACAGAATGTGAAGTTAGACAGGCCGGTGTTTATTGGGTTTGCCGTGCTAGAGCTGTCAAAGTTATTGATGCTAGAATTTCTATACGACTACTTTAAGCCGTTATACCCAGAATCAAATGTCCTTTACACAGACACCGACAGTTTTATTCTAGACATCCCAACTGAAGACTTTTACAAAGACATGGAAATAGAAGTGGCCAAAGGAGCTGATGGGTGGTACGACACATGCGACTATCCTAAAGATTCGCCTTTACATTCAACCGTGAACAAGAAAGTGATTGGAAAGATGAAGGATGAATTTAATGGGACGGTTATACTAGAATATGTTGGCTTACGGGCAAAGATGTATAGCGTTGCTACCCAGACTTCTGTAACAAAGAAGGCTAAGGGCATAGGTAAAGAAGTTGTAAAAAAAGAAATAAGTCACAACAACTACAAGCAGGCTCTCTTTGAACGCAAAGTATTTTATCACACAAACGTTAATCTGCGCTCTACTCTTCATCAAGTAAACACAACTGCTGTTAATAAGAAGTCACTAGACTCTAACAATAGCAAGCGAACTTGCGTTAATCCTGAGCTTTCATGCGCTATAGGCCCCCTGGAGAGCCAACTTGGCTGACTTAACTTAAGATCTTAACTAGTACTTAACTTAAGATCTTAACTAGTACTTAACTAGTACTTAACTTAAGATCTTAACTAGTACTTAACTTAAGATCTTAACTAGTACTTAACTTAAGATCTTAACTAGTACTTAACTTAAGATCTTAACTAGTACTTAACTAGTACTTAACTTAAGATCTTAACTAGTACTTAACTTAAGATCTTAACTAGTACTTAACTAGTACTTAACTTAAGATCTTAACTAGTACTTAACATGACTTGCACTTTACTTGCACTTAACTTGTTATAACTGACTTAACCAGTACTTTGCTTGTACTTAACCAGTACTTAACAACAACACATTAAAAAACTAATTTATTAAAAATGCGTCTACAGCAGGAGGTTGTACTTTTTTTGCAGAAGCTGGTTCTTTTACTGTTTTTGTGGGGGGTTGTGACTTTGTTGCTAAGTATGGCTTTAGGCGCTTGTATGCTAAAAGCCCTCCACCAACAACAATGCCCCCCAGTACATAATAATACATCTTATAGTTTGATTGTGTTGTTGTTGGTGACGGTGGCGGTGCTGGTGCTGATGTTGTATTACTATCTAATAATTTTTGTTTTGCTGCTTGGTTTGCTTTTTGCAGTCTGTTCCATTCAACTAGTTTACGACCGGACTCAACACGCCCAGGATTTTTAGACTTAGTAACACTACTCACTTGTGGGACACTCAGTTGTGGATTCACTTGTGGGGCACTCGCCTGTAAATTCACTTGTGGGGCACTCGCCTGTAAATTCACTTGTGGGGCACTCACCTGTGGAGTCTTCTCCTGCTCGCTCATTTTTTTTTAGTCTGATTAAAATTAATATGATTAAAATTAATATGATTAAAAGTAATTAATCCCATGATGAATGGACATAACAACGTCCCAAATCTATAATACATGTCACAGGCAAGAGATTCTAGGGACTTGGTTAAAACCGGATCTTGTGTTAAGTCATATTTTAAATCTTCTTCTGAATCAATCGGCGCTATCTTGCCTACTAACTTAGCATATAAACTAATCATTGTCTGTCCCACCGATCTAACCATTTTTGACCCCAGCTGTGCCTCGTACCTGGCGTAATACTTCTCAACGTCTGATGTAGACAATTGCTGAATCTGCTCGATACTTAGTTCAACGCCTAAATACTGCCTGGTTTTCCCGCACGCAGCCAGCGAGTATAATCTTTCTTTATGACAGAGGTCTGCTGCCTCCTCACACTTTAATAGCTCGTCGCAATCCATTTTTTAAAAGCAATAAAAAAAATAATTGTAAATTCAGCTGTTATTTATTATTCATGGTCTTTTCTAATCGAAAAAACTTATCTTCATTAAAGCGTATAGTCACCCCTTCAGGATCAGTAGAAACAGTCAGATTAACATCTTCAGGAGCCATATTATCAACTAAAATGGCAAACAACTTTATAACCGGTTGGGGCCAAAAATCTGGTATTTTACTAACGGTCTGCTTTACGCTTTCTCGCATATTTATGCGCTCAAAAAGATCAGTAATTAATTCTTCAAACCTGCTCTCTAACTGATCTTTATCACCCTCCCGCTCCCAATCCAACTCGTAAAGTATATTAATAAGCTCTGTAGCTACTTCGGGCTTCATTTTTTAAACCAGATTAAAAACACCAATTTAAAAATTAATTAAGTAAGCTGCTGCATAAATCCGGGTAAAAGATTGTATAACAAAATCAATAGCAGCACTTATAGTACATTCTGTAACGCGCTCTGCAATGCACACTGCGGGCGCTGCCAACAGCGGCTTTATTGATTGGCGGCCTTTTTAAAGTAACAATTACTTCGATTTTTGAAGATTTTTGCATGTTAATTTTGATTGTAGAAAAAGGTGTTAATTTTGGCAAAAAGTAGTATGAGATGGGCGAGATTTGATTGTGAAAAAGGGGGGTTTCGGGCAAAATGAGATGTGGTGAGGCAGCTCCGACATATTAACTGTCTCTTATGAACCTGTCTATTTAGAAAGTGTTTTGTATTTGAAATGCACATGTTATTGTGTTTAGTAAGTATGTCTTATGTGAATACGTGTGCGTATGAGTGTGCGTGCGTGTGTGTGCGTGTGCGCGCGCGCGCGCGCGCGCGCGCGTGTGTGTGTGTGTGTGTGTGTGTGTGTGTGTGTGTGTGTGTGTGTGTGTGTTTCCTACTTCTATTGCCCTCTTGTCATTATGTTTTTATGCTTTTATTCTCATACGACTCTCTCTCTCTCTCTCTCTCGCCCTCTCTCTCTCTCTCTCTCTCTCTCTCTCTCTCTCTGTCTCATAGTTCTCCTGGAATGACTTAATATATTAATATATTATCTACATGACATCCCCCCTCCTACCCGTGGTGACTGGGTTATCATTATGCATGATCTTTTTATGAGTGGTTTCCTCTCTCTCTCTCTCTCTCTCTCTCTCTCTCTCTCTCTCTCTCTCTCTCTCTCTCTCTTTTATCTTTGCTCCCCCCCTCCCCCCTCAAATTCCATCTCACTTTCCTAAATATCTTCTACGTATTTTCATGTCTTACGGAAAATGATTACATGTTGTGCCTTGCCTCTCTCTCTCTCTCTCTCTCTCTCTCTCTCTCTCTCTCTCTCTCTCTCTCTCTCTCTCTCTCTCTGTGCGTGCATGCGTGCGTGTATGTGTGGATTCCAAATTATGTACGTACTTTGTCATATTCATTTTACTGTCTGTTTTTATACATGTTAATTTTTGTACGTTGTAGTACATTTCCATATATTCCCCCTGCTCAGCCCACCCCCCACTCCCACTCTCTCCTTCCCCTTAATTATTGTTATTTTTATTTTATTTTTTTTTATATTTTTTTCATTTCTCTTCTATTTTCATTTGATGTTCCATTATGATTGCATGACCGCTTTGTTTGCTTGTTTGCTTTCTTACATTATTTCATTTCACTGCATATTGTAGTCCCTACTCAGGGCGAGGACTGGATGTAAAAAAGCACGTCAGTGCTTATCTATTATCTTCGTAAATAAAGAATTTTGTCTTGTCTTGTCTTGTCTCTCGAACTACACTCGCTTCTCTGCTGTTAGTTTTACATCGTCGTTTTCATTTGACGGCCATTTGATAACTGCAATGCTAACAAGACGACACTTTTCTAGAATTTTCCATTATCTCAAAGGGCATTACTACTGCAAAAGCTGACGAACACTTTTTTTAGACGCACGCACGCACGCACGCACGCACCCCCACGCACGCACGCACGCATACCCACGCACGCACGCACACACACACACGCAGGCACACACGCACGCGCCCACGCACGCAAGCACGCAGGCACACACACACACACACACACACACACACACACACACACACACACACACAAGAGCCCGTGCACGCGTATTCTCTCCCTACCTCCCTACCCGGGTATACTCACGCCCACGGTCAATCCCCATGCCACACACACACATACACATGTACGTACATGCACATGTACACACAGACACAGACACACACACACACACACACACACACACACACACACACACACACACACACACACACACGCACGCACGCACGCTCGCACACACACACCACACACACACACACACACACACACACACACACACACACACACACTGAACAACTATCAAGAGATGGCACATAAACAACGAGGGCATAATAAAGTGTGCTTGGAAAGAAATGTTTCCAAATTAATGTTGAAAGATAAGGGTGACGGACTGTGGCAAACGCAGACGGCCAGTGAGTTTCCTAGTGAGTGCAGCAGAAAAGCTAAAGCTCTTCGCACAAGCCTTTCTCTACAGAACTTTCGAATGCAGAAGAGTCTGTCGTCAGCAGAGTAACGACGAGACATTCATAGTACATAGATGTTTAAATGTTCAGAATGATATTAGGGTACAGTGCCCGTCATGACTTAGAAGCAAAGACAGGAACTCTTGTATTTCATTCTTAGTTCAACGCGAAGCCAGTGCAATGGTTTAAAGAGAGGTGTGCCGCACTGAAACTTGCATACTTTTTAAAGACCAGTTTGTCAGCAGAACTTTGGATCTGCTGAGAAGGTCTAAGGATTGCTGACAATAATATAATAATAATAATAATGTATAATACTTATATAGCGCATTTCTTGTTACACAACTCAATGCGCTTACATCCACCATTTGCACTTATTCATCAACACTCGTTACACAACGGGCTGCCTACCTGGGTAGTGCCGACTGAAGAGCTGCCAGCTGGCGCTTCATTCAGTCGTTTCCGTGTCATCCAGTCAATATCGTTCACTCAGTTTCTTTACTTCCTTCATAACAGGTAAGAAGTGAAAAACAATAACCCATCCTGGACAAACTGTATGTCGTAACAAATGTCTTAGTTGCCTCTAAGGCTGCTGGGCCATAGAAACTCACGCCTCAAAAAATGAAGACATGTGTCTCTCTTGCGTGGGGGAATACAGCTCTGCTCACGCTTCACGCTTCATGGTTCACGGTTCACGCGTGAGGGGAGAAGTGGAACTGCTCACTTTTTTCGATGCGTGAGGTTCAAGTTCCTGGTTACTATTGGCCAGTTCAATACGGATGACTACACATTTTGAAAGGTTATTGCTAAACAACGTAGACAAACGAATCACAAGACAAAACACGACGCGTTTCGACCTCTTAGGTCTCCTTCAGGCAAGACACACAACAGGTCTCCTTCAGGCGAGATACGCAACATTCAGGACAACGAAATTGAACGAGCAATCACTTCTCTTCATCCAATTCGGCGCAAGATAGGCGTTGAATAAAAACGAGGCTATCAAGAAGGGGAAAATTGATTTTTTTTCAATATTTTGATCATCATCATCACCGTTATTATTATTCCTATCAGTATTATTATCATCATTACTACCTCGACTCACACATTGTCTCCTCCCTGACAGCCTCGTTTTCATTCAACGCCTATCTTGTACGGATTAATATCAAATTTTATAATGTCAGCAACACAAAATTCGATACAACTTGTCTTTTCCATGCGTGAGTAGCGAGGCGTGAGCTCCTATGGCCCAGAGCATGAAATGTGAGACGTGAAGTGTGAGGCGTGAGACGTGAGGCATGAGTTTCTATGGCCCAGCAGCCTAACGTGAGGTATCGGCGAATGGAACTGATGTGTCAGTGGGCCCTTTGCGCTAACAGCTGTCAGTAAGCTAACAGCAATGCACACTTCCTTGTGGATGTCGCCCTCATCTTTCCCACAGCCGTGCGCATGGTACGTGTTGTTCGTCACAGTGCCAGCTCCATCTAGCGTGCGCCTCAGTCAAATTCCCACGCACGGGAAGGTGCGATTTACCATACTTACCGTCCTGTGCTCTCTCTCTCTCTCTCTCTCTCTCTCTCTCTCTCTCTCTCTCTCTCTCTCTCCTCTCTCTCTCTCTTAGTGACCAGGAGCAGTGAGGACAAAGAAACTGACCCTGTTCTCATTGATATGATATGTATTCGTTCATCAGGCGGGGAAGGGTGCATTACTGTGTTCATCACAGAAGTCTGTTCGCTTTTTAAGTATGCTTTCTTCGCAGTGGATTCTTTACGCGGTGCATTGACTACAATACTCGTACATGTGATTAATAAACAGAAGTGCAGAAAATAAAAGCCAAATGCTCTATTTGGGAGAGCTGTAAGGACGCGTTGCTGCTGTTAGCGTAAAAATACATGGGAAAATGCAGCCACTTTGCCTGTGTCTGACTCCGTCTCCAGCCGCCTTTGCCCTATCTTGCTGCTGGACTCAGATGGTTTTGGACGAGGGAGTGAGGTCGACGAATTGCACAAAACCTCACCTTAAACAAATTCACTAAGCAAGTCACTTCTATCATCATTATCATCATCCATTCCTATTCACCTCATCCCTATATTCACCTATATCATTCGTACGTCCTGTAGCGATAGGCGAGCTGCAAAGCGGCAGGTGTGGGTACACTGGCAGCTACAGCCACAAACCTGGACACAGGCGGCTCAGGCCATAGAGTCGTTCACCACTGAACTGGAGTAGCAGTGGATTTACGCTGCCACCTGAGCGACTAAGCAGCCCTTTTTAGGAAAGCACCGCTTACATCCACAGCTTGAGGAAGGAACTAGAAAAGGTGCCCTAAACATTGCCTGCTCCACTCTTCCCCAGCCAGCCTACCACAGCTGGAGGGGACCCTATAACAGCGGTCGAAATTCAAAGAAGAAAAAGACGAGGGTTATTCTTCTCATTCTTGGCACATTAAATGTGCGTACCCTCCTGGATAGAGACGATGCAAACAGGCCACAGAGGGGAACAGCTCTAATTGGAAAAGAACTGGTTTGGAATGATTTTGACATTGCAGCCTTGAGTGAGACCCCGCTTGTGGGACAGAACGAACTTTGTGATCGGGGCTCTGGCTATACCTTTTTTGGGGAGCGGAAGAGGAAGTGAAGAGCGAAGAGAAGAAAAGGAAGTGAACGACAGGCCGATTACCATGAAATCCCCCTTTCATTTGGAAAGAAGCACCTGACAATTATCAGCGCCTACGCACCGACCATGACCAACCCAGATGATGTAAACGACAAATTCTACGAGGATCTTCACTCTATCATTGCTGCTATTCTGAAAGCTGACAAGCTCGCTGTACCTGGTGTTTTCAACGCTACAGTCGGTTCTGACAGTGACCCCTGGGAAGGTGTCATCGGTAAACACGGAATAGGCCACTGCAACAGCAACGGTCTCATGCTACTCTAGACCTGTGCTGAGCATGAACTGCTGATCACCAACACAGTCTTCTGCCTCCCTACACATAACAAGACATAATGGATGCATCAGTGCTCCAAGCATTGGCATCTCATTGACTACATCATTGTCAGGAACAGGGATAGACAGGATGTAAGAGTCGCCAAATCCATGTGCAGTGCGGAATGCTGGACTGACCACCATCTCACAGTCAGCAAATTTAACATCCGGATTCAAACCAAGAGCGCCAGCAAGGCAAGAAGGCTCCAAGACGGCTTAATGTCACGGAGCTGAAGAACACCAGAACCAAGCAGCTGTTTGTACACACTCTGGAAGAATGCTTGAAATCCGCTTCGCTGGACAACCAGAATGTGGAAGCCAACTAGTCGATATCTAGAGAACTGGTTTACAGCAATGCTGCAGAGATCCTGGGACCAACAGCCAAGAAACACAAGGACTGATTGATAGGAACTACAGTGACATCCAGCAGTTACTGCATGAAAAACGTCTTGTGTGCAAAGCTTACCCCAGTGACACCACGTCTACCTCCAGAAAAGATGCGTTCAGCAAAATAGCAGAACAGTTCAAGAGACGCCACGACAGATGCAAGACACATGGCTAAGCAACAGAGCTGACGAGATCCAAGGATATGCTGACAGGCATGGTATGAAGAACTTCTATGATGCCTTGAAAGAAATTTATGGACTACATCATCAAGAACATCCCCTCTTCTCAGCACTGTTAGAAACACATTGATCATTGACAAGGTAAAGATCCTGGAAGGTTGGGCAGAACATTTCACCTCGTACTAGACTTCCCATCATCTATCAATGACAAGGTCATCGACTGGCTCCCTAAAGTGCCCACTAACAAAGAAATGGATGAACCACCAACCCTCCTCGAGACCCAGAAAGCGATATGTTTGCTGTTCAGTGGAGAAGCCCCAGGCTCAGACTCCATACCAGCTGAAGTCTACAAAGACTGTGGCACAGGTCTGACTGAAAAGCTTCATTATTTGTTTCTTCTGATGTGGCAACAGGGGACTATCCCTCAGGAGTTCAAAGATGCATCTATTATCCATTTGTACAAGCGCAAAGGGAACACCCAGGCTTGTGACAACCACCGAGGCATATCCCTCCTTTCTACAGCAGGCAAAATACTTGCCAGGATTCTGCTGAAGCGCCTTATAACACACTTTGAGCAAGAGCTTTTGCCGGATAGCCAGTGCGGCCTCAGAAAAGAAAAATATCAGGAACAAAATGCAGACCTGTTCTCCACCTATGTCGACCCGACCAAGGCCTTCGATACTGTCAATAGAGAGGGCCTGTGGAAGATCATGGCCAAATACGGATGCCCACCAAAACTCATCTCTATGGTGCGGCAATTCCATGATGGCATGCAGGCCCATGTCCAGGACAATGGAGAGACATCTAACTCATTCCCTATTACAAATGGCGTAAAGCAAGGCTGTGTTTAGGCACCCACTCTGTTCAGCATCATGTTCTCTGCAATGATGACTGATGCCTTCAGATGAGACGTAGGTATCGATATCAGATTCTGAATAGATAGAAAGCTGTTTAACCTCAAAAGGCTTCTGGCAAAATCTAAGGTTATGACAGACACCATCAGGGACTTTCTATTTGCTGATGACTGCGTTCTCAATACTGGTCCAGAAACTGACATGCAATCCAGCATCAACAAGTTTTCCGTAGCCTGCACCAACTTCGGTTTCACCATAAATACAAAAAAGACGGAAGTTCTGCATCAGCCCGCGCCAGGAAGACCCTAGGATGCGTCTAACATCACAGTTAATGGTGTAAGACTCGCTGCAGTGAGTAAATTCACCTACCTTGGCAGCACACTGTCCCAGAACGTCACCATTGACGAGGAACTGATCATCAGAATTTCAAAAGCATGTGCAACCTTTGACAGACTGCACACCAATGTTTGAAATAGAACAGGCATCAGTCTCAAGACCAAGCTGAAGGTGTACAAAGCAGTTGTTCTCCCCACACTCCTCCATGCATGTGAAACGTGGGCAATGTACCAGCGACATGCCAAGAAGCTGAGTCACTTCCACACAACCTGCCTCAGAAAATTATTAAAGATAAAATGGCAGGACAAATCCCAGACATAAAAGTGCTCGAGCAAGCAGGCCTAGCATCCACACCATCCATATACTGTTTTAGCTTTGATAGGCAGGTCATGTAGCTCGCATGCCAGACTACCGGCTACCCAAGAGGCTCTTCCACAGTGAGTTCCAACAAGGAAAGCGTTCCCATGGAGGTCAGAAGAAACGCTTCAAAGACACTCTCAAAACATCCTTGAAATCGCTTAACATCAACCCTGACACATGGGAACAAACTCCTATGGATCGAGCTAGATGGCGCTACTCTATCCACAAAGGTACCCGTTTATGTGAAGAAAGGACAGCTGCAGCGCAACAGAAGAGACAGGCAAGGAAAGCCCATGCCAGCAAGTATATCCCCCAAATCAAAATTTGTTGGAAGCCAGGAGAGACTTACAGTGCAGTGCCTTCCTTCAAGTGCTCTGCACGGCTGATTGAGGGCCTGCAAGTTCCAGTTTGAGACTGCATGTGACTTTGGCGCCATTGTACAAAAGAGGAGGAGGAGGAGAAAGAGGAGATGGCGGAGGTGGAGGAAGATGAGGAGGAGAAGGAAGAGAAAGCGGCAGAGGAGAAGTAAGAGGGGGAGGTAGAGGAGGTGGAAAAGGAGGAGGAGAAGAAGAAAGAGGAGTGTAGTAGAGAAGGAGGAGAAAAGGAGGAGAAGGAGCAGGAGGTGGCAGAGGAGGGTAAAGAGGAGGTGGAGGAGAAGGAAAAGGAGAATGAAGAGGAAGAGGAGAGGGTGGCGGAGGAGGAAGAAGAGGAGGAGGAGGAGAAGGAGAGGAGGTGGCAGGGAGGGTTAAGAGGAGGAGGAGGAGATGGCGGAGGTGGAGGAAGATGAGGAGGAGAAGGAAGAAGAGGCGGTTGAGGAGAAGTAAGAGGAGGAGGAAGAGGAGGTAGAAAGAGATGAGAAGAAGGAGGAAGAGAAGGTGGCAGAGGAGGAGAAAGAGGAGTGGCAGAGAAGGAGAAGAAGGCGGAGGGGGTAGAGGAGTAAAAAAGTTAAGGAGGAAAAGGAGGTGGAGGCAGGCTGCAAGAGAAGGATTTCATATTTACATTTCCCTGACTTTTCATTTTCATTATCTTTATTCCCCTCCCCCTCGCTGCTTTATTTTTTTTCCCCGTCAAATCTTTGCCATATCATTAATGTACCGAGGGAGGAATTGTTAGCCTGCACTTGTTTTCTCACACCAGTAAATTGTTCAACATATCATTGCTTTGTCAATCAGTGGGAGATTGCATCTCTTTGGAGATCCAAGTAAAGACTGTCCTGAACAATTCTCAGCTGCTGACAATGCTTGGGTTATTCAACAGTTGAGCTGACCATTCTGACTGTTGACAAGTTTGGACGTCACTTGCATCCTTGAATGGATCCTCAAGCATAGGCTCAAAAATTTACCCTTATATCTTATACGGTTCACGTATGGCATAGGTTTTTCAGCAGCTTATTTCTTTAGCACATTTCTTTTCGTTTTACTTATCAAGGAGATATCATTGCGTGCGGACTTGTCCATATACGATAAACCACAACCGCTAAGTTTCAAGACTACTCTAGGCATGATTTAAAGCTGATGGATAAACGAATTAATGACTAAGTTGAGAGAATTTAAAAAGAGGGCCTCGTGGGTACGACTTAACAAATGTCTGACTTACGCATTAGCCCAACGCACTGGTCAGACCTTGTATACGTACCTAACATTGGCTGTGCCATGATTATCATTGTGTGCGTGTGTGGTGAGTGTACACGTGTGTGGGTATATGTGTGTGCATGGGTGTGTAGACACGGACAAAGAAAAATTCCCAGACGGGGAATAGAACCCCGGCCATCGTGTTGAGAGTGCAAAATGCTAACCACTAGACCACCTGGGAAGTCACTCCATGCCTCTCTCCTCGGATGTTCGTTCATCCTTGTCCTCCACTTCACAGCTACATGGGCCTGAACATCAAACCTTCATGTAACTGACAAATTTCAAACCACCTTTTGACTCGCATTCACTTAACCCATGGCTACTAGACAACACACTCATATTCAAATACACGCACGCACATGCACACGCGCGCGCGCACACGTACGCACGCACGCACACTCACACACACACACACACACACACACACACACACACACACACACACACACACACACACACCGACTCTTGCCTTATTTGTCCTATTTGAAAGTTTCTTTATGTTAAGGTCAATGGGACAGCAAAGAGAGAAAGGAAGGGGGGAGGGTGAGAGAAGGTGTCGGGAGGGTAGACGAAAATGTCATGTCATAATTATTTTTAAATACAGGCAGTATTTAAAACATACACATGCATTTTGATTCGTATGGGCAGCTGGTTCTACCCACACAAGTGTGCATGTGCGTTTGTGAGCACGTTATGAGCCGTGTGGTTTGTCAAAGTCGCCGGTCGAAACATATAGCTGTGATAAAACCTGTCTCACACGAAAGATGGGCTGATAAAGGCTGTATCACACGGAAGTCGGGAAAACAAAACGTGCCGAAATACGCGAACAGTACGATGTTTCCTGTGTGTCCCGTCTGAGATACTTGCTTAGCAAAGTAATTTCTTGGGTTGTGTGCATCATGAGGTAATGTACAGCGCTGATAGTCGGCTGGTGACTATGCCTCGCTGGACGATCAAACCAGTAGACAAGAATTAGAAAAGCCAGCTTAATATTCGGAACATAATCAAATAAAAACAAACTTTGGTTGGGATCGTTTCCTCAAATGGGATTTAACCTGTGGAGCGCAATGTTTAAAGACTGAAAGTTCTCCGCTTTCATTGTCTTGAATGCTGTTTGTCTTGCCTGGAGAAGACCAAAAATGTCGAAACGCGTCGTGGGTTTTGTTTTGTAATTATTTGCCTCTTTCGTTCGGCGGAATAGTCATTTTTTTATCTTTTAAGTTTGAAAGAAAGGCGTCAGAAACCAATCAGATCTTATTGATCATTTTGCACCTCAGTCCACAGTCGGCAGGAGAGTGCTAAGGCTTGAACGTAAAGACATTTTGCCGTGAGTGTGTTCATCGTCAGACAGACTTTGAAAGAGGCAATTTTCTTCTCTTTTTTCTTGAATAACTCACTACTGTATGGGGGAGGGGGAAAGGGGGGGGGGGGGGGGGCTCCTTTGGACCAGCTACGTCTCGCGGTAACAGTGTCGTGTGGTGTGTGCCTTACCCAAACGAGACACCGTCTCCCAGCAGCATATGTGTCCAAACTGCATACCCTCCCCCCCCCCCCCCCCCGCCCACCCCCCACCCCTCCACCTTCTCCACCCCCACCCCTCACCGTCTGGTGACAACATGCGAGAGTCCTAAATCAGTCGTCAGCAGTCAGCCAGTGAGACAGCAGCTCTTTGTAGTCTGTGCTTCACACTTCGACGACATCGGTTGCAGGTAAGATTTTCTGACTGAACAAGATGAAGCGTTTCCTGGTGTTTTTAATCATTGTAATTATTGTTATTAATTTGATTATTACTGCTATCATTATGTTTATTTTTATTTTCCTCAGTTGTTAAACTTCAACCCAGGTACTCTTTTCATCCACCTGAGTCCGTTTGTTTGTTTATGTGGCAGCAAAATGAGATGACAGAATGCTGATCCGATGTTAAGCAATTGTCAGAGAGAGAGAGAGAGAGAGAGAGAGAGAATTGTTTTGTGCTTTTCAAAAGCATTCTGTTCTTATTTTATTCATTTGTTTATTTGTTTACTTCTTTCATTCTTTCTTTCTTTATTCTCCTTTGGTTTGTTAAGCTTGACTTCTGAGGAAGATAAGTTTTGTATCGTGTTAGGTAAGTGTTGTTTTACATCCTCTTTGGTATATTCATTTGCATTTTAGCATCTTCTTCTTCTTCTTTTTGAAGTCTTCAGTTTCTTTTAGTCAGCAGTGAACACAATAGTTTTCTTCCCTTTCTCCAAACCAGCCTGTGTTTATTTCTGATACGGGTGCTGCTCTCGGTATCCGTCTAAAGTCGTTCAATTTTTTTCAGTTGTGCACCCCATGCCAGCTAGGCTCATGGTCCGATTTAGGGTAGCTTCTTGCTCCTCATGTAAAATCTAGATTCTTCGGTGAATCTTCTTTCTAAAATTCGGTGCAATCTGTCTGGAACAGTTTAATTCACGATTATTTTTTTTTTAAGTTGACCAGCCACCGTGGTGAAGTGGTTAGCGTCGCAGACTCCCAGCTGGGAAGTCGTGGGTTCGATTCTCATCAGAGCTATATGGGATTTTTTTGCCCCTACCGGCTTCTACCCAGAGTTGAGCTTGCCACAGGCTCAGCTGGGAAAACTGGGACAACACAGTCGAGTTTCATCCACTTAATGGATGCGTCTCTGAGATTGTTGCTCAAATAGCCTGACCAACAATGCGGGTGTCTGTATCTCTCAGGCCTGGTTGACACCGGCATATATCATGAAAGTAAGCATACAGACCTGCCCTTTGATTTAAACTTAGACCGGAATGAAAACCCGTAGCATTATCTTCATCATCCTCATTCTCATTGATCAGCACCAAAAAAGTCTCCAATTCTGTGGCCCTTCAAGACCTGCTCTCATGGTGACATCAGTTTTGATGTCCTCTCCATGTCTAGGCCTTGGTTTGATTCTGTTGAGGTCATTGGTATCGGCAAGTTCATGGGGGCTGTTGTTGGACGAACGTGGTAGCACCCTCCGGAGGGAGAGCTCACCCAGGCCGGCTCCGCAACTAAGCAATTATTGTCGTCAGTCGGGGGGCTTAGTAGGTGGTGTCCTGCGTATGCTGGATCAGAACAGGCTCTAATGAACACCACCGAAGTGACCCAGCAGCAGTGCAGTGTCTCCTCCGGTGGGTTGCCTCTTGGCAGCTTCACATTGACTGCTCACTGTGGATTGCCGGTGCTGGGGCTGTGACGGGCCGGGTCGGGCTGTGGATAGGATGGGGTGTCAGAATGAGGGGCATGGGTGCAGTGCCACTGAGGTGGCATAGACGATGGGACAGCACCCCCACCCCACCCCCCCCCCCCACCCCTCACCCCCAAAAAGAAAAAGGAAAAGGAAAAAAGGAAAAAAAGTTTTTTGTGTGTGTTTTTTTTTAATGATTTCTGGATCATTTCTTTGCAGATTCTAGGCTATCTTGGCTGCATTCAAGACCATCACCTTCCTGTTTCACCTGACTCCTCTGGTACTAAACAACAACAACAAAAACAACAACAACAACGGCAACAACAACACTCTGAAGTCAACAACTACGATTCAGCCTA
>CM065718.1:66103321-66108321 GCA_033310375.1 Conus canariensis | reverse complement strand
AAAAGCAATGCATTGAAATACTATACACTACACACAATACAATACAACACAAATCGAAACAATGCAATACATCGAAATACAATGCAATACAACAAAGCAAATCGCATTACAAAATGATGCAATACAATGCAAGACAATACGATATAATACAACACAACAAAACACACACAAGCAACACGCACAATGTATCACGCACAATACTAAACAATACAATACATCCTTACACCGCAATGAAGTATAATACATCACAAGGTAGGGTCGGTATAGTCTAATCAAAGATAACCAAACTTCTTCTTCTTCCTCGTTCGCCATCCCGTTAGATGAGCAGCCCGGTGTCCTCGATGAAGGCTGCCGTCCGTCGCAGCTCCTCCAGGGTGCCATACAGCTTGGCTTCCACTGCTGTCGGTGTTGGCCAGTACTTTCTCCTGGATGCTGCATACGTCGTACAGACTTGAAGGATGTGGTCAGTTGTCATTGGTCCCTCACTACAAGGGCACTCTCCACTCTGTCCAATGCCAAATTTTGTGTGCATGTGGTGGAGCAGGCGATTGTGTCCAGTCCTCAGGCGGAAGATCTTGACCTGTTCCCGTCGTCCCAGCAAATGGTATGTGTCTTCTGGGTTGTATTTGGTTGTATAAGATAACCAAACAATAGAACATAAATAAACCCTTAGGCTTTGTATCAAACCCCAAAACACTAAAAGTCCACCTGAGAATGTCCATGTCCATTAGTAACAGAACATACAGACTTGCATAGTACGAGAGAGTAGTGGTTACTTGTTGGGGAGGGGGAAAAGGAAAAAAGGTAAAAAGAATTTCTTTTAATGTAGAAAAATAGGAGGTTGGAGGACAATACACACACACACACACACACACACACGCACACACACACACACACACACACACACACACACACCACGCACGCACGCACACACACACACACACACACACACACACACACACACACACGCACGCACGCACACACGCACACACACATACACACACACACACACACACACACACACACACACACGCACACACACACATACACGCACGCACGCACGCACCCACACACACACACACACACACACACACACACACGCATGCATGCACACACACACACACACACACACACACACACACACACACACACATACGCGCGCGCGTGCGCGCGCGCACACACACACACACACACACACACACACACACACACACACACACACACACACACACAGCTTACCTTCAGGTGAGAGTTGATTCCCTTCGGGTCATGGGTCTTTTGGACCGGCCTTATCACACCCATAATGAGATCCCCGTTATGTCATCACGTGTGCAAAGTTACGTCACTTCTGTCCGCACGTCACTTTAGTCCACATGGCTCATCCACCGCTGTGATGTCACTCTGATGGGTACTCGGCGTCGGTTCTGACGTGAATTCGTCTCATTTCGTCATTGCTGTCGCTGGAGACCACTTACGACTCAGTAGTTGAGAGATCAGGGCAGTACGGAATCTGTTCGAAACGTTAACTATCAAAGTGACGCGTGTTGCACAGAATGACAATATCTGAGGTCACGATGACAAATGATTCCTGTTGGAAATGGAAGCGAGACGTTCGAAAGCTGGCTGGATGTCAGTGTGATGCCCACAGGCACACCGATCGTTCATGATGAAGACAATCTGAACGTCCTCCTGTGGACAATGAAAATATTGCGTCACCCTCTCTCTCTCTCTCTCTCTCTCTCTCTCTCTCTCTCTCTCTCTGTCTCTCTCTCTCTCATTGCACACACAGTGACTTACTCAGCAGCACAATGTTGGCAGCAATGCTGGGTGACTTACTCGGTCAAACAACATTGGCACCAACACAGGATGACTTACTCAGCAATACAACATTGGCACCAATACAGGGTGACTTACTCAGCAGAACAACATTGGCACCAATACAGGGTGATTACTCAGCAGCACAACATTGGCACCAATACAGGATGGCTTACTCAACAATACAACATTGGCACCAATGCAGGGTGATTACTCAGCAGCACAACATTGGCACCAATACAGGGTGACTTGCTCAGCAATACAACATTGGCACCAATGCCAGGGTGACTTACTCAGCAGCACACATTGGCACCAATACAGGGTGACTTGCTCAGCAATACAACTTTGGCACCAATGCCAGGGTGACTTACTCAGCAATTCAACATTGGCACCAATACAGGGTGACTTGCTCAGCAATACAACTTTGGCACCAATGCCAGGTTGACTTACTCAGCAATTCAACATTGACACCAATGCAGGGTGACTTACTCAGCAATCCAACATTGGCACCAATGCAGGGTGACTTACTCAGCAATTCAACATTGGCACCAATGCAGGGTGACTTACTCAGCAATCAACATTGGCACCAATGCAGGGTGACTTACTCAGCAATTCAACATTGGCACCAATGCAGGGTGACTTACTCAGCAATTCAACATTGCACCAATCGAGGGTGACTTACTCAGCAGCACAACATTGGCACCAATGCAGGGTGACTTACTCAGCAATTCAACATTGGCACCAATCAGGGTGACTTACTCAGCAGAACAACATTGGCACCAATGCAGGGTGACTTACTCAGCAACACAACATTGGCACCAATGCAGGGTGACTTACTCAGCAATACAACATTGGCACCAATGCAGGGTGACTTACTCAGCAGCACAACATTGGCACCAATACAGGGTGACTTACTCAGCAGCACAACATTGGCACCAATACAGGGTGACTTACTCAGCAATACAACTTTGGCACCAATGCAGGGTGACTTACTCAGCACACAACATTGGCACCAATACAGGGTGACTTACTCAGCAATTCAACATTGGCACCAATGCAGGGTGACTTACTCAGCAATACAACATTGGCACCAATGCAGGGTGACTTACTCAGCAATTCAACATTGGCACCAATACAGGGTGACTTACTCAGCAATACAACTTTGGCACCAATGCAGGGTGACTTACTCAGCAATTCAACATTGGCACCAATACAGGGTGACTTACTCAGCAATTCAACATTGGCACCAATGCAGGGTGACTTGACTCAGCAATTACAACATTGGCACCAATGCAGGGTGACTTACTCAGCAATTCAACATTGGCACCAATGCAGGGTGACTTACTCAGCAATTCAACATTGGCACCAATGCAGGGTGACTTACTCAGCAATTCAACATTGGCAACCAATGCAGGGTGACTTACTCAGCAAACATTGCACAATGCAGGTGATTACTCACAGCACAATTGGCACCAATGCAGGGTGACTTACTCAGCAATTCAACATTGGCACCAATACAGGGTGACTTACTCAGCAATTCAACATTGGCACCAATGCAGGGTGACTTACTCAGCAATTCAACATTGGCACCAATGCAGGGTGACTTACTCAGCAATACAACATTGCTAAGTACTTCGATAATGGTTTAAAGACTGGGTGCTACAAAAATGGCTCAGTTCCCGAGTGCTGGGACAATGACTAATCACCGAGTGCTACGATCGCAGCTCAATCACTGAGTGCCACATCATGGCTCAATCACTGAGTGCTACAATCATGGCTCTGTCACTGAGTGCTACAATCATGGCTCAGTCACTGAGTGCTACAATTACGGCTCAATCACTGAGTGTTACAATCATGGCTCAGTCAATGAGTGCTACAATCATGGCTCAATCACTGAGTGCTACAATTACGGCTCAATCACTGAGTGCTACAATCATGGCTTAGTCACTAAGTGCTACAGTCATGGCTCAGTCACTGAGTGCTACAATCATGGCTCAATCACTCAGTGCTACAATTACGGCTCAATCACTGAGTGCTACAATCATGGGTTAATCACTGAGTGCTACAATTACGGCTCAGTCGCTGAGCGACACGAGAATGGTTCAGTCCATCTGTGGCACATTGACACAAATCCGAGTCGTGCCGTTCTGGGCACAAACACTAAATGTCACACAAATGGCCCCTACAGAAAATGTCGTTTTGGGCACAAACACCAAATGTCACACAAATGGCCCCTACAGAAAGTGTCGTTTTGGGCACAAACACTAAATGTCACACAAATGGCCCCTACAGAAAGTGTCGATTTGGGCACAAACACTAAATGTCACACAAATGGCCCCTACAGAAAGTGTCGCACTTAACAGCTCAACTGTAGGGTTTAGCAACACCAGCGCAAATACCACCACCATCACCACCAACAACAACGACAACAACAACAACAACAACAAAGCGGCACACTGTTGGCACAAAATCTGGAAGCACACTTTTGACGTAGACGCTAAGGCGGCACTGTATTGTTATAGCCACTGAATAGCACAATATGAACGGAAGAGCGACAAAGCAGAAGCACAGACAACTTCAAAGACTAAACACTACCAGCTTCCCCCTCCTACGACACACTGTCATGACGGTGGAGTGGTAAGAGTGAGGTGGGGAAAAGCAACAAGTGCAGAAAAAAACATACATACACCACCCCTGGTTAATCCACTCACCTGGCTTTCTTTGCGCGTTCAAATGGTCATGCCATGCAAACAATGTGCTCTGTTCTTCCGGTGAATGAAAGGGCCTGTCGTTACCAACCTGATATTTTATTTTCTGGGTGTCTTTTTATAGGCCATTGTCTCAGTGTAACATATCTCTAGAGGAGATAATGACCGTGTGTCATTCCCTGAATGTCACACATTTATAGAAGAGATAATCGTCGTGTCATTCTCTTTATGTAACGCGTTGTTTATGAAAGATCTATAGGTTTGTTTTTATATGTCATTCTGTTGGTGTAATACGTTGTTCGTAACAGTGACGATCAGCATCATTGAAATTATGCCACAAAACACACACACACACTCTCTCTCTCTCTCTCTCTCTCTCTCTCTCTCTCTCTCTCTCTCTCTCTCACACAACACACACACACACACACACACACGCACACACGCACACACGCACGCACGCACGCACGCACACACACA
>CM065718.1:66088321-66100821 GCA_033310375.1 Conus canariensis | reverse complement strand
TTATTCAATGTTTTAATTTATCAAGTTATTTACTAGGGGGGGGGGGGGATGGGTTTAACCCCCCTTTCCTTTTTTCCTTGACATATATGTCCTTATATATTCATTGATCTGTATATCTATCTATATATTTATTCACTTGTTTCTTTACTTATTCATTCATCTATTTATTTGTTTGAATTTCCGCCGGCAGTCACCTCACTTTGAAACTAACTGAAATTTGTTTGTTCTTTCGTTTTTGCCCACTGAATAATGTTGTAGTGGATCTGTGGGCCACATCCAAGACCCTGAAGAATTGGTTTTGTTGACTCATGAAGGGAGAAAGGCATGTGAGCCGAGGAGGATCAACCTGGTCAATTTTCCTGCAGATCCGTGTCGTAGATCCGGTTTTCAAGAGATGGGATCCACGACGTAGAACTGTGGTGGAGGTCTTTATTCTCTCTTCACTGTCCCGTCTGGGTGTTTCCATCGTGTGTGTGTGTGTGTGTGTGTGTGTGTGTGTGTGTGTGTGTGTGTGTGTGTGTGTTCTCTCTCTCTCTCTCTCTCTCTCTCTCTCTCTCTCTCTCTCTATGAGGGGGGGGGGGGGCGTGCATGCGTGCGTGTGGTGTGTGTGTGTGTGTGTGTGTGTGTGTGTGTGTGTGTGTGCGTGCGCGCGGCGCGCGCGCGCGCGGTGGGTGTGTTAATGTTAGTGGTTGTTATGTGTTAGTGTGTGTTAGTGTGTGTGTGTGTGTGTGTGTGCGTGCGTGGGTGCGTGCGTGGGTGCGTGCGTGCGTGCGTGCGCGCGCGAACAAAACAAGCAGTCAAGAGAGAAGCGCCAACAGACAGCGGGCAATAGCCTACACTGCTGTGGAGGAATTGGGTCTCCCCTGATGTTCGACCGGCTGGTACTGCGGATTTCATTCTACGCGGTGACGAGTAGAGGGCGGTTTGGTGGTGGTGGTTTCCAACCGTTCCCTTGCTGACTTACTCACTTACTTAATCTTCTTCATCCCGCGTCCGGAACATAAGGCGCCAACAAGCTCCCTCCAGCCCTGTCTGTCCTGGGCAAGCTAGCTCAGTTCGTTCCAGGTCTTGCCTGCCTCTCTCATCTCCTCTGCTGTCCTCCTCCAGGTGCCGAGTGGTCTGCCTCGCTTCCTCTTCCCCGGGCACAGGGAGAAAATGAAAATGGTGGAAGTGGGGAAGGTGGGGGAAGGGGAGGAGGTGGAGATGGAGAGAAGTGCGGAAAAGGAGGGATGGGGGGGGGGGGGGATGAAAGGGATAGGGGTGAAAGGAAAAACAAACAGGTGCGTTCAGTAACCGGCATTTCCTCTCCCCAGCGAACTCAGTTTATCTCAGTTTATGACAGAAAGTGTTAATGCAGTCAATTAGCTGGTCACTCGCTTCTTTGGTTGGTTGGTTTGTGGGTTGGTGGGTTGGCTAGTTTGGTAATAAGGTGGCTGGGTGAAGGTTCGGTCCGTCTGTCATTAAGTTACATGGTCAACTGTTGGGACTGTTAGCTGTGGGGCTGGCTGGTTGGTTGTTAATGGAGTCAGTCATTGAATTGGTCAATCGCTTGGTTGACTGTTTGTGTGGCTGGCTGGCTAGTGTGTGAGGTATCTGCTTAGTTGGTCGGTTGGATGGCGGGATTGTTAGCTAGTTGGCTGGACAGTTCTCCAGCTGGCAGGTCAGTTGTGTCTCTGTTTGTGGCATATTTGCTCAATATCGAACAGCTCAATAAAGGTTTACAAAGTATATGGACCTCGATTTCACGCTACACACACACACACACACACACACACACACACACACACACACACACGCACGCACGCACGCACGCACGCACGCACGCACGCACGCACGCACGCACGCACAGCACACACACACCACACACACACACACACACACACACACACACTGTCAAGTGCGTGAAACCTCTCACAAAAGGCATTAAACGCTTGGAGGCAAAAGGGACGTTGTACGTTGTATACAAATAGGTAATAGAACCATTAACAAGTGTGCCTTACCCATCGCACACGGTCGAACCGTGTCAAGGAGGACGAAGCGGTCAGGTGACAGATGGCACCTAAGGTAGTAAGGAGTTCGGACCTGCCCGACAGCGAAAGGGGAGAGGAATGTAACCACTAGGACCTCGGTGCACCAAGTGAGTGCTAAATACTCAGTCAGATGAGGTTCTTTTGTAAACAGTCAGTGAAGAGCAGGAGTCTTGGACTCGTTCGGATGGTATTGCCGTGGGTCACTGTGTTGGTTCTATTGTCAGGCTGGTTGAATGCGCGTGGATGTTGTTATCGTAGCCCTCTTTAAGATAATTACTGTGTTTTAAAGTGGCCTCCGAAGTCGGCGGGAATTTTCGATGTCCATCTGGTGCCAAGTGTTTGTTTGCTAATCAATTAGGTAGGGATGTGTGTAAATGCAGATGTGTGGAGAATGTAGCGAATGGAGAATTCAGAGTACTTGTGAACTAGGGGTTTGAGAAGCAGCATGGACAAAGGCATGGCCCGAAGGGGAATCCTTTGTTTCCATTCCTATATAAAGTGAGGGAGAACAACGAGAAGGAGAAGAACACCACAAGAGAGAGAGAAGGCAGAGGAGAGAGAGAGAAGAGAGAAGGGTGGGCAGGACAGAGAACGGGTCGAGAGAAACGTGGTCTGGGAGATAGAAGAGACAGCAAAGTCTTAGGGAAAGACAAGCTGGAAGAGAAGAAAACTAAGTTTGAAGCCCAGAGGTGGGTGAAGACAGACAAACTGAAATTGAACCCAGAGGTGGGTGAAAGAGACGAAGAAGAAGAGTTCTACGTCGAGATCCCAGAGACGACCACGAAGACCCAGTCCTGAAACCTGGAGCCAGTCAACCAAGGGCATCACCATCAAGCAGTGCCGAAGAAGATGTGAAGAGACTTTTCAAGAACTGTGGTGTGGTGTGAAAGCGTGGTTGTGTGTGTGAAAACCTGGCCAGGTAAGAAGTCATTTTCATTATAACCCGGGATTAGGAAGTATTGATCTTTTATGTGTTGATTTGTTCATTTTGTGTAATTGGATTTTTCATGTTTGATTATAGTAGCATAGAAATTGGATTTCTTGTGCTCAGTCGTGTTAGGAGAGAAACGAATGCGTGACATCCCATTCCCAGAGAGAGGTGAATGTTTGGTGGGCGCATGAGTGTGCATATGCGTGTATGAGTGCAAAGATAACCTTGGTGTGTTAAGCCTGACCAATAATACATCAATTTAGTGCACTTAAGCAATACCATCACGATTTCCCCCGTCCTGGACAAAGTGGCGAGCCTGCCAGGATTGCATGGCCCAAATTAGTCTCAGGAGGGAAACAAAGTGAGTACTAGAGTAGTACTGGGGCGAAGCGTCCACTAAAGGCAATTATAATTAGCTCTTCTAATTATTTCCTTTAGTTCTTTGAGCGTTGAGTATTGACTTGTGTGTAGGGTGGTTGTATTAATCAAAGGTCGTTCAGAGAAACGAAGAACGAGGTTCTAGTCTTAACTCTCACAGAAGCTGTGGTTTAAGATTAAGGCTCTTTGTGTTAGGAACACCACCACTGGTTGGTGTACTCGTAACGGTTAGTAGATAAACTGTTGACTGACTTTTTCCGGGTCTATAAGCGTAGCTGTTTTAGTGGTGCTAAAACATATCAGAAAAAAAATGGCTGAAGAAAGTTTTACCCCCATAGAGAAACTAGTAAGTTTGGGGAAAGAAATGGGATATGCAGGAGATGAGCTGCGTAGATTCATTGAAACTCAGCAGAAGGCCGAGAGAGATGAAAGGGCCGAAAGAAGGAAATTTGAAAAGGAACGTCTAGAGGCAGAAACCGCTGCGTCAAAGGCTAAAGCAGATGCAGAGTCTGAAAATCGTAGTGAAATAGACACCAGTTCTGAGTCAGTAGGCCGCAGACTAAGTTGCGCACCTAGACTTAAACTCCCACTGTTCAGAGAAGAAACTGATTCGATCGATGCCTATATCAGTCGGTTTGAATCGGTTGCCGAGCACGAGGGCTGGCCCGAAGATGACTGGGCAATAAACCTGTCTGCCTTGTTGACAGGTCGTGCGTTACACACTGTTTCCACCTTACCCAAAGGTGATCAGAGGGATTTTGACAAGGTGAAACAGGCAGTACTAAAGGCATATGATTTGACTGAAGAAGGTTTTAGGCGTAAGTTTCGCGAGGCGAGAATCGAACAGGGTGAGACATACACACAGTTCGGTGTTAGACTGGATCACTATTTCAACAAGTGGGTAGAACTTAGTGGAGTAGACAGTGATTTTGAAGGCCTCAAGACACTGGTGATGAAGGAACAGATACTTGATGGTTGTGGGACGGGCCTCACAATCCACATTAGGAAAAAGGTGCAACCACAATAGCTGAAGTACTTGAGACAGCTGAGACTTACCGGGAAGCGAGGCGTGATTTGCCTGAACAAGAGGAAAGCCCGGAAGCATATTCAGAGGATAGCAGGCCAGCACATATCTCACGCAACGGGCCAGTATTGCACGCCCGTAGGCCCACGGCATCACGTGAGCAAACAAGGGTGAAGGCCCACGTGGATAAGGCCGTAGATAGACGTACCTGCTTCTTGTGCGATAAGAGAGGACACTTGGCTAGAGACTGCCGATTTAGACCTCAGAAAGCTGCAGCAATGAGGGTCAGGCCAAGCGAGAGGCAGACAGAAAAAGGTGAACAAGATGACAGTGTTATTTTGTCTGGATTGTGCTGTGTGTTCACAGATTCAGGCGATAACATGGATGTGCACAAAGGCAGAGTAGGGGACAATGTGGTTAATGTCATTAGAGACTCTGGGTGCACTGGCGTAATGGTGAAGGAATCCCTGGTTAAGAAGGGACAATTCACAGGTAAAACACAGAGGTGTAGACAAATAGATGGAACGGTAGCAGAATTCAAAACGGCCCAGGTGTTTATTGATACACCATTTTATAGTGGAAGTGTGCAGGTTTTGGCGGTTCCAAAGCCACGGTATGATTTGGTAATTGGGAACATTTCAGGAGCACGTGGGTACGGAGACCCAGACCGTGATTTCTGTGTTGAATCCGAGAAAAGAAATCACGGGAGAGAAAGGCCCCAGGCAACCACACACTTCAGAAAGCATTGGAGCGTGTCCGGTGAGACTAACCCCACTGACTTACGGGCAGAACAAAAGGGCGATTACTCGCTCAGAAAACTGGTTGGTTTTGCTCACAGAGGGCAGAAGAAAAATGTTAAAGAGGGTACAATCGGTTTTGAGTTAGAGAACGGCATATTGTACCGAACGTTTACGCATTCTCGTTCGGGAAAAACGAAGAAGCAGATCGTTGTACCTACGGAACGCAGAAGGGCGGTGATGTCCGAAAATCATGTGCGGGCCATCTCGGTAGAAAGGCCACACAAAAGGTTGTGACGCGAGAGTACTACTGGCCCGGTATCCTAGGTGATATCAGGCGTTTCTGTTCACATTGCAACACATGTCGCGGGGGGGTTAGAGAGTGAAGAAAGAGTGACGGGACCGTAGGCCAAAATAAAATGGTCGGGCGAAAAGTCTGGTTGTGGGTGCGTGTGTCTTTTGCAGTGTCGTGTATGCGTGACGTGGCTGGTTGCGGGCCACGTGTATGAAGAGAAAGGGAGAGAATTTCCGTAAAAGCATAATGTTTATCTACATATGGCCACACGACTTAGAGCTGGTGGAAGTTTCAGATTGGTGTTGATATTTGCTTGGTTTTTAGTGTGTATGTATTGATTTTTCTCTAATTTTGTTGCAAAATAAATCTTGCGTGCGTTCTCTGGTGTAAGTAGGCTTATTAGATGCCTAGATTAGAGTTGGTTTAAATGAGAGAATTGTGAGTTTCAGCTCCTTGAATGTGTTTTAGCCATTGCAGGGCATTGTCTTGAAGTGGGGGGAATTTGTCAAGTGCGTGAAACCTCTCACAAAAGGCATTAAACGCTTGGAGGCAAAAGGGACGTTGTACGTAGTATACAAATAGGTAATAGAACCATTAACAAGTGTGCCTTACCCATCGCACACGGTCGAACCGTGTCAAGGAGGACGAAGCGGTCAGGTGACAGATGGCACCTAAGGTAGTAAGGAGTTCGGACCTGCCCGACAGCGAAAGGGGAGAGGAATGTAACCACTAGGACCTCGGTGCACCAAGTGAGTGCTAAATACTCAGTCAGATGAGGTTCTTTTGTAAACAGTCAGTGAAGAGCAGGAGTCTTGGACTCGTTCGGATGGTATTGCCGTGGGTCACTGTGTTGGTTCTATTGTCAGGCTGGTTGAATGCGCGTGGATGTTGTTATCGTAGCCCTCTTTAAGATAATTACTGTGTTTTAAAGTGGCCTCCGAAGTCGGCGGGAATTTTCGATGTCCATCTGGTGCCAAGTGTTTGTTTGCTAATCAATTAGGTAGGGATGTGTGTAAATGCAGATGTGTGGAGAATGTAGCGAATGGAGAATTCAGAGTACTTGTGAACTAGGGGTTTGAGAAGCAGCATGGACAAAGGCATGCCCGAAGGGGAATCCTTTGTTTCCATTCCTATATAAAGTGAGGGAGAACAACGAGAAGGAGAAGAACACCACAAGAGAGAGAGAAGGAAAGGGAGAGAGAGAGAGAAGAGAGAAGGGTGGGCAGGACAGAGAACGGGTCGAGAGAAACGTGGTCTGGGAGATAGAAGAGACAGCAAAGTCTTAGGGAAAGACAAGCTGGAAGAGAAGAAAACTAAGTTTGAAGCCCAGAGGTGGGTGAAGACAGACAAACTGAAATTGAACCCAGAGGTGGGTGAAAGAGACGAAGAAGAAGAGTTCTACGTCGAGATCCCAGAGACGACCACGAAGACCCAGTCCTGAAACCTGGAGCCAGTCAACCAAGGGCATCACCATCAAGCAGTGCCGAAGAAGACGTGAAGAGACTTTTCAAGAACTGTGGTGTGGTGTGAAAGCGTGGTTGTGTGTGTGAAAACCTGGCCAGGTAAGAAGTCATTTTCATTATAACCCGGGATTAGGAAGTATTGATCTTTTATGTGTTGATTTGTTCATTTTGTGTAATTGGATTTTTCATGTTTGATTATAGTAGCATAGAAATTGGATTTCTTGTGCTCAGTCGTGTTAGGAGAGAAACGAATGCGTGATATCCCATTCCCAGAGAGAGGTGAATGTTTGGTGGGCGCATGAGTGTGCATATGCGTGTATGAGTGCAAAGATAACCTTGGTGTGTTAAGCCTGACCAATAATACATCAACTTAGTGCACTTAAGCAATACTATCACGATTTCCCCCGTCCTGGACACCAACACACACGCGCGCGCGCGCGTCGCGCGCGCGGAAACTCGCACCCACGCACGTACAGACACACGCACCCACGCACACGCACACGCGCCCGCGCGCGCGCACACACACACACACACACACACACACACACACACACACACACACATGCATTCAAGCCCATACAAAAAATTGTTTCCAAGGTAACATGAAAATAGGAACAACCTTGACCTTCTTTTCATTGCAAACATAGTTGATGACTCTGCTTCAGAGCGAGACTGTCCAACATCTCTCTGATGAAATCGCACGAGATCCAAGCAGTCATATCTCTCTGCCTCTGAACATTTCGAATTTCAGAATATCGGACCTTGTGTGCTAGCTGGCAGTATGGCCTGTCGAAAGTACTTTGTGTGTGGTCAGAGAAAAGAGGAGGAAGAGCTCAAAGACTTCATTGATGACATCGTCCATTTTGTGAACGAAGCCCCTCTGGACAAAGACGCAGGTAAAGACAGATCTAGGCTAATGACAAAACCCAGAATCCAGAACCCTGTGCTTTTGGCACTCGTTCGCCATCAAACCTTTTTTTTCCACAGTCCTTTTTTCAAAGTGAATTTAGTTGCAAAGTGAGGCGACTGCAGGCGGAAATCTAAACAAATGTAAAAAAAAAAAAAAAGTTTATGAAATAAATCCACCAAACATGACTAAACAAATCACAAAACAAAACACTTTGTGTTTTGTCTTGTGATTCGTTTGTGTTTTGTTTTGTGATTCGTTTGTCCACGTTTGGCGGATTTATTACAGAAACTTTTTAAAATTTAAAAAGTGAATTTGATTTGAAAACATTCTACATGGTATGCAATTGCAAATGTCCTGTAAATCCACATGTTCTCCTATTTCAGCTGATTTGGTCCTGATATTTGACAACAGAAGGTCTTTTTGGAAGGAAATTACCTTGTTGAGGTTTGAACAGACTTCTAAACTCCAGGGTCGCCTGGATCTGTTCTGTGACAACGGTTTTGAGCCAGCTGACCTAGACCAAGGATGAATCTGTCCTGTGTATCTCTGAAATTGTAACCTATCTTTCCCTGGTACGGATACATACGTTTAAGGCATCGTATAGGCCCCTATTTAAGAATAGATCTGTTCTTTGACTGAGGTTTTGATCTATCTAACGATATATATAGCAACAGATCTGTTTTGTTGGGGAATATTTTTTCTAAGCTGTAGTACCAATACTACGGGACAGATCTGTTTGAGTCTAGGGATTTGAACTGTCTAATCATGAATGGAGATAGATACGTAATTCTGGGGTTTTGAACCATCGAAAGTAGCTGTCACTGTCAGATATACCAGTCAGTCTGAGGACTTGAAGTATGTATGATAAGTGGGGATTCTGTCTGCGTGTTTAAATATTGATATTATCAACTTGAGTGGAGATAGATCGGTCAGTCAGGAGACTTTGAAGTATGTATGATAAGTGGGGATTCTGTCTGCGTGTTTAAATTGATATCAACCTTGGGTGGAGATAGATCGGTCAGTCTAATCAAAGGCGTACTGTCTTTGCTCTGATGTTTTGCACTGTCTGTCATGGGCTTGGGATAGATCTCGTCTACAACACAACACCCACCCTTACCTCCCACTCTCCCTACCTAGCCTATAAAGAGCGGGGTCACCTCGAGATCAATAAATTCCCCCACTCAGTACTCCTGCTGCACAACACTCCCACTATTCAATACTCTCCTTGCTCGGTATACCCCCTGCTTACCAATGGCTTTGTGTGTGTGTGTGTGTGTGTGTGTGTGTGTGTGTGTGTGTGTGTGTGTGTGTCTGTCTGTCTGTCTGTCTGTCTGTGTGCGCGCGCGCGTGTACGTGTAGTCTTAAGGTACAATATAGGATAGATAAGCTTCCGTACCCCTCTTGTCCAGAATAACGGTTTCCTTCCGTCGTGGGCAGGGGAATACAAGCAGGGGAGACGTCGAGCAATAGTAATAGCATATCGGACAGGTGGGCATCAATAGCAATAGGCTATGGGGCAGGTGGCATCAGTAGCAATAGTCTATGGGACAGGTGGACATCAATAGCAATAGGCTATGGGGCAGGTGGCATCAATAGCAATAGGCTATGGGACAGGTGGGCAGAGGGACTATCGAGCAGCGACAAACAGGTGGAATACCGAGCGGGGAAAGTGTTCAGTTTCTACGAGTTCAGACTAACATTGCTCATTACATTTATGGTGTGTGTTGTGCCGAACATTGTTGTGTTGGGTGTGTGCTGTGTTGTGCCGAACATTGTTTGTTGGAGTGTGCTTGTTGTGCCGAACATTGTTGTATTGGGGTGTGCTATGTTGTGCCGAACATTGTTGTGTTGGGGTGTGCTGTGTTGTGCCGAACATTGTTGTGTTGGGTGTGCTGTGTTGTGCCGAACATTGTTGTGTTGGGGTGTGTTGTGTGGTGCCGAACATTGTTGCGTTGGATGGTACTGTGTTGTGCCGAACATTGTTGTGTTGGAGTGTGCTGTGTTGTGCCGAACATTGTTGTGTTGGGGTGTGCTGTGTTGTGCCGAACATTGTTGTGTTGGGGTGTGCTGTGTTGTGCCGAACATTGTTGTGTTGGAGTGTGCTGTGTTGTGCCGAACATTGTTGTGTTGGGGTGTGTTGCGTGGTGCCGAAATTGTTGCGTTGGATGGTACTGTGTTGTGCCGAACATTGTTGTGTTGGAGTGTGCTGTGTTGTGCCGAACATTGTTGTGTTGGGGTGTGCTGTGTTGTGCCGAACATTGTTGTGTTGGGGTGTGCTGTGTTGTGCCGAACATTGTGTTGCCTTGCGCTGTTTTGCATTGCGGCTGCGGTATGTTGTTCAGTGCTGTTGCTTGTGTTGTGCCGCATAGTCTCATGCTGTGTCGTGCTGTGCTGCATGGTGCTGTGTCGTGCTGTGCTGAAAGTGCTGTGCCGGGTTGTGCTGTATGATGACAGAGGTGGTGGTGGCTCTTCCTGAGGCCTACCTCCAGACAGTGTCCGGTCGCCTGACCAAAGCCAACGTCACGCTGGCCGCTGACTACTGTTGTGAGGAGTTCCAGGAACACTTCAGGTACACACATGCAACCCTCTCTCCCATCTCCCCTCTCTCCTGCTAGAGCATGGAGGCTTTCAAACTACAGCGTACAGTCGCTTGATTTGACGAAGTATCTACATCATTAACGTAAGAGTGTTTTCATCGTGCTAAAGTACCTTTTACAGTGTAGCAATAGTTTATCCAAATTTGAAAAAAAAATATTAATATGCTCCGCCAAAAAAACGTATGCAAACAAATCACAAGACAAAACACGATGCGTTTCGACCTCTTAGGTCTTCTTCAGGCAAAATACACAACACTCAGGGCAACGAACATGAACGAGCTATCACTTATCTTTATCCAATTAGGCGCAAAAGGAATCTTATTCATTTAAATTTATATTCACAGCGTTTCTTTCTATTAATAACTTTTAGAAATGAGAACACGGACCATGGATACAAATATCTGCACATAGGCTTCTACACAGGCATCCCCGCAGGGATTTGTCTTGGGACTGTGCGTCTTTCTGATCCAATAAACTATCTGGCGTTACACGTATCATTAATGACACGCCTCTTTCGCTGATGATGTCAACATCTACTCATTCGTGGCTGCTTCCAGTGACCATGACGCTCTCCTGGTAGATCTCCAGAGGCTCCAGATAAGGAAAGATGAGCGGGGCACGCAGCTTCACCCAGAGAAGAGCGGCAGGCATCCTCACATGAGCACAGGCAAGACCACCAGCTCCGATCAGCACGCCTGCAACGGTCACCAAATAGCAAATGTCACGACAGCAAACTCTATCATCATCACTTCGAAATCAAACGGGAAAATCCATCAAAACACATCAGTGCAGCTGCTGCAGAGGTGTATTCGGATGCTTGGCTTTCTACGCAAATTCCTCAGAGATTCACTAACTAAGACCAAGACCAAATTCTTGGTGTCAAAGTCCCTCGTCCGGTTGATGCTTGAATGTGCAGGGCAGCACGATGTCACCACAAGTCCACCAGAGTCACTGGTTCTACATGCTGCCAGTACAGGGCTGGCAGTCGCTGGAGTGTCGGCAGGTGAGACGTGCGGCTGGCAGTGCTATGTAAAACTCTCCAGTGAACTTGCAGCAGTGTATCCAGAGTCAACTTGCAGAAGTATACCCGGTGCCCACTGGCAGAAGTATACCCGGTGCCCACTGGCAGAAGTATATCCGATGCCCACTGGCAGGAGTATATCCAGTGCCCACTGGCAGAGTATATCCGGTGCCACCTGGCAGAAGTATATCTAGTGCCTACTGGCAGAAGTATATCAGTGACCACTGGCAGAAGTATACCCGGTGCCCACTGGCAGAAGTATACCCAGTGCCCACTGGCAGAAGTATACCTGGTGCCCACTGGCAGAAGTATATCTGGTGCTGATTGGCAGAAGTATATCCAGTGCTAACTGTAGAAGTATATCCAGTGCTAATTGGCAGAAGTATATCCAATGCTAACTGACAGAAGTATATCCAGTGCCAACTAGCAGAAGCATATCCAGTGCTAACTGGCATATCCAGTGCCCACTGGCAGAAGTATATCTGGTGCCTACTGGCAGAAGTATATCCAGTACTAATTGGCAGAAGTATATCCAGTGTTGACTGGCAGAAGTAGATCCAATGCTAACTAGCAGAAGTATATCCAGTGCCAACTAGCAGAAGTATATCCAGTTCCGACTGGCAGAAGTATATCCAGTGTTGACTGGCAGAAGTAGATCCAATGCTAACTGGCAGAAGTATATCCAGTGCCAGCTAGCAGAAGTATATCCAGTGCTAACTGGCAGAAGTATATCCAGTTCCGACTGGCAAAAGTACATCTGGTGCTGATTGGCAGGAGTATAAGCTAGTGCCAGCTAGCAGAAGTAGATCCAGTGCTAACTGGCAGAAGTATATCCAGTGCCAACTAGCAGAAGTATATCCAGTGTTAACTGGCAGAAGTTTATCCAGTGCCAACTAGCAGAAGTAGATCCAGTGCTAACTGGCAGAAACATATCCAGTGCTAACTGGCAGAAGTATATCCAGTGCTGACTGGCAGAAGTAGATCCAGTGCGAACTAGCAGAAGTATATCCAGTGCTAACTGGCAGAAGTATATCCAGTGCTGACTGGCAGAAGTAGATCCAGTGCCAACTAGCAGAAGTATATCCAGTGCTAACTGGTAGAAGTATATCCAGTT
>CM065718.1:66043321-66075821 GCA_033310375.1 Conus canariensis | reverse complement strand
TTTTATTTTCTCTTGTCTGTTAAAAAAAAAAGAAAAAGAAAATAAATAAATTTTTAAAAAGTCAGTATCGGCGATTTCGTAGGGACTGTCTACCAGACGTGGTGGCGTCCTCCGGAGGGACAGCTTCCTCACGCTGGCTTCACGACTCGGCAATGATTGTCGTTAAGTCAGGGGGCTTCTCTGGTGGCGTTGGTTGTGGGCAGGCTGGATCTGACCAGAACGGGCCCCACTGAACACCACCTAAGTGCCTCGGCAGCAGTGCGGTGCCTCCTCTGGTGGGTTGCCTCAGGACGACTTGACATTGACTGCTTCTTGTGGATTGCTGGGGCGGGACGGGCCAGGCTGCAGCCAGCAGCTATTGACGGGGGTGGGGGAAAGAGGGGGTGGGGTGGGGGAGGTGGAGAATGATCGGCGTGGGTGCATTGCCGCTGAGGGGGCACGGAGGATGAGATAGGAAAAAAGAAAAAAAGGAAGAAAAAAAAAAGATAAAGGAAAAAAGGCTGCACATGACAAAAGTAAAATCTTTTGGTGACACAAACCCGACGAACAAGTGAATGTAACTTTAAACTTCTACTTGTCACAGTAATCAGATTTTTAAAACCATGACTGTACAAACCAAGAACAATCACCTTATTTACATCCGACCGATGCTCAGATCTCAGTTCCAAGTAATAATAATAATAATGTTCGTCCTTCAATTTCGAAGATGACCATGACTTCAATCTCAGATGGAAGATCGCTGAGTGTGGGTCTGCAGGTGGCTGGTGAGGCCGATCTGGGCCCGGAAGGAACGCCCACATATGGGACTCCATCTCCCCTCCCTCCTCCCCTACCCGCTTCCCCTTCCCTCCAACCCCACACACCCCGTGTCTCCCCCACCTCTCCCTCTGGTTTGAGCGCTTTGACCACGGCTGTCTTCGTGTTCCGTTTTTCGTTCGGTGCATTTGGACCCAGTATTTGGATTTGATCGTGGTGTCCTCTTACGTTGGATTGTTTTGTCTTGTGGGTTTTTGGACGATATCAGGTTGCTCGATTCTGTAGTGTTTGTATTGCACAATGAAAAATGAATCTTTCATTCAATTTGTGTGTGTGTGTGTGTGTGTGTGTGTGTGTCGCGCGCGCGCGCGTGCGTACGTGTGTGTGTGTGTGTGGAGTGGAGACTGTAGGGGCAGGAACGTCCAGCTTCCCGTACAAGTCCAAAGGACTTGCCCACTGCCCATGCATGCATACACGGAAACACACCTCCCTCTTTCCTATTTCTGACAAGAAGTGAGTTAAGCGTTTTCTTGCTGTCTCTATCTACCAGCAGCTGACAATTTTCTTCTCATTAAAATCAAACTGAAATAGATGGGCTGTGGATACTGAAGAATTACAGCCCCAGCATAACCTGAAACCTTGAAGAAACCCATGGACTGTGAAATGTGTAAATGTTGACTTATCATTCTACTTAGTTTCTCTTTGACAACATTTCTCCTGTCCAACGCCCTTGAAAAAAAAAAAAAAAAGTCTCAACTATATTTCAAGAACGTCGCACACTCTTCCAACCTGTGTATAATTTCAGATTGAATACTAATTTGAGCCAGGAAACGGACAGTCAGACACATTCAGTGGAAGAAGTAATTTCTTGTTTTTACAAACATTCTGATATTAATTTCCGTCCAGAATTAAATTCTTACTGATCAGGGGAGATATCATCGGATATAAATGCAAGGTTTGTCACTTTGTACATCAAAATCCCGGTACATTTTCTAAATATTGATGTCGTAAAAGACTTTTTTTTTTTTTTTTTTTTTTTGCAGAATCAGAACGCATAAAATGTTTGCGATCGCTGAACTCTATCAAACAATGGAAAAAATTCCAAGAACACATGAGATCGAATGCAGATAATCAATTTCAAGGAAGCGAACTGGTAAAACAAAAATTGAAGAGTGTGCTCCCTTTCTGAATCCATTTCCCACACTACTGGGCACGTGTTTACCTGTTTATACTTCCTGAACTTTAGAAGAAAAAAAAAGAAAAAAAGACCTGATGTAAATACATACCATTCAACATGTCATGAACAAACATCAAAACAGAAATATGTTGAAAACGAGCATTTTCCGTCGTTTTTTTCTCTATTTGCTGTTTCAATGTTGTATGTAAGGTCCATAAAAAGGCCTGTGCGTAAAGATTCGTTGGAATAGCCTTATGTTCTCGTACACTCTATAAAACATGTTACAATTCAGAACATACCACATTTTATAAAAACGGATTGCGGAAATTTGTATTATATACTAATCAAGCATTGTTCATCAATTTGTCATTTTCGCTAAGAATATATTCTGTTACTTCAATGCATCATTCTCAACTGTACCAGTATAGTTACAAAAGGCGGTGGTTGATAGCGATCTTATCATAGGTATGGGCTCCCACTCGCGAGCGAGAGTTTCACAGATCCGTGTGGTTTCTAAGGTGGCTCTGTGAATTGAGTGTTCCACTCGTCCTGGGACCCCATAGCTCATGTGTCTGTCGACGACATGGTCCGTTATATACGCCTTCATTGGAGTCCTGGTGGGCAAATTACATTATTTGACAGTGTATGACACCTGCGACACGATCAAGAGCGAAGAAAATGTTGAAAGCGCACAGAACAAATTTTGAACGTATTAGTCTTTGACTGTCCACGGCCCGAATCGCTTGCACACACACACTCCCAGAGTCTTCACTATCTTGCGAGCATACCACAAACAACTGGTAAGTTAGGGAGGGGAGGGGGGGGTCATCGACCCCTCACCTCTAGGGCTTTGTCCTGCCTTGTAAGCGAAGCTGGATTGCGCGGAAGAAACCACGGTGGTTCAACGGGCAGGAAGGCGATTTTCAAAGCAACGTGTTGTGGAACGCACAGGGCGTGTCAAGACACAAAGGCGTCACTGTCATCCAGTAGTGTTGACTGTATGACACAGTGTAGTACTAAAAAGTAGTGTTGACTGAATGAAACATGCTAATAACAGTAGTGTTGACTGAATGAAACATGTAGTGTTGACTGAATGACACATGCAATAAAAAAGTAATGACTGAATGACATCTAGTAAAAAGTAGTGTTGCCTGAAAGACACGTGTAGTATAAAATGTAGTGTTGACGGAATGAAACGTCATAAAATCGTGTTGACTGAATGACACGCAGCGAAATGTAGTGTTGACGGAATGACACATGTAGTGTTGACAGAATGAAACGTCATAAAAATAGTGCTGACTGAATGACACATGTAGTGAAATGTGTTGACAGAATGAAACGTCATAAAAAGTGTTGATTGAATGACACATGTAGTGAAATGTAGTGTTGACGAATGACATGTAATAAAGGTAGTGTTGACTGAATGACACATGTGGTAAAAACAATTAAAAAAATAAAAAAGCACTGACAGCATGACGTAGTAAAAAGTAGTGTTGACTGAATGAATGAACACAGTGCAGCGTAAGGAGCAGTGCTGACTGAATGACACGAACTTAAAAAAGTAGTGTTGACTGAATGACACGTGTAGTAAAAGACAGTGCTGATTGAACGACACATACAGTCAAAAAGTAGTGACTGAATTACACTTATAGTAAAAAGTAGTCTTGACGGAATGACATGTCACAAAGAGTAGTGCTGACTGAATGACACATATAGTTAAAAAGTAGTGTTGACAGAATGACACATGTGACAAAGAACAGCGCTGACTATTAAAAAAAATAGTGTTGACTGAATGACATGTAGTAAAGAGTAGTGATGACTGAATGACACATGTAGTAAAAAAAAATAGTGTTGACTGAATGACATGTAGTAAAGAGTAGTGATGACTGAATGACACATGTAGTAAAAAAAATTGTGTTGACTGAATGACATGTGGTAAAGAGTAGTGGTGACTGAATGACACATGTAGTAAAGAGAAGTGATGACTGAACAACACACGGGTAAACAGAAATACTGACAAAATAACACATGCAGTCAGAATTGGTGCTAACACACGACACATCTAGTAAAATACAGTGCTGACTAAAAGACATCTGATGAAATAAAGTGCTGACTAAACGACATCTGATAAAATAAAGTGCCGACTAAACGACACATATAATAGAATAAAGTGCGGACTAAACGACACATCTAAACGACACATCTAATGGAATAAAGTGCGGACTAAACGACACATCTAATACAATAAAGTGCTGACTAAACGACACATCTAATAGAATAAAGTGCTGACTAAACTACACGTCTAGTAAACTATAATGCTGACCAAACGACACATGTAGTAAAAATTAGTGTTTACTGAATGACACATATAGTACCAAAAAAAATAGTGTTTACTGAACGGACACATGCCGTAAAACTTGTTGTTTACTGGACGATCCATGTAGTGAAAATTAATGTGTACTGAACATCTTCAAAAATTAGTGTTTACTGGACGACACATGCAGTAAAAAAAAAAAAAAAAAAGTGCTGAATGAACGACATGTAGTGGAAATAAGCACTTTCTGAATAACGCCTGTAGTATAAAATAGTGCTGACTGAATGACACACATGGTAGGACCTATTGCTGTTTAAACTTTCTGTCAGATTTATGCTACTTCCTTTTCAGAACCCACTTTCAACACGCCCGCTCCTTGCTGTAAGTCTCTCTTCTCTCACCCACTCTCCTCCGCCCACTCCCTCCACTAACACCCACACCCACGTCCACACACACATACACACGCGCGCGCGCGCGCAGGCACTCATGCTTACACATACATACACATATGCAAGGCATGTGTGCGCGCACACACACAAACTCTCTCTCTCACACATACACACACACGCGCACACACACACACACACACACACACACGCACACGCACCCAAGCACATACACACATACACACACGCGCGCGCGCGCACCCAAACACACACACACACACACACACACACACACACCACACACACACACACACACATCTACCCCAGACCCCCCCCACTCCCCCCTCCCCCCCCCCCCACACACACACACAGAGTTCTGCCAGCATGCACGCGCGCGCACGCACACACATACACACACACGCGCAAGCGCGCACTCCCCCCTCCCCCCCCCCCCCCCCCTTTTTTTTTTTTTTTTTTTGTTGTTGTTGACAGTCTATCACTTTTACCGAGGAGCCGATAAGAAACACACACACACACACACACACACACACACACACACACACACACACACACACACACACACACATCACGATCTTCCCCACCCTTCCGCCCGCACTTATCCTTCCTGCTTCTCAGAGGACCACTCTTCCTCTCTCCACCGTCCTCCGACCCATTTGCAAACAGGGTGTATTTCCTGGTAGCTTCAACCTATAAAACAGCGGGCCAGGCTGTTTTCTGAGGACAGCCGTGTTTGAAGCTGACCGCTTTTCGACCGTTGACAGGTAAGCTGTAGTAGATGGTGGTTGCTTTTGACAGGTAAGCTGTAGTAGAGATGGTGGTTGCTTTTGACAGGTAAGCTGTAGTAGAGATGGTGGTTGCTTTTGATAGGTAAGCTGTAGTAGATGGTGATTGCTTTTGGCTAAGAGAAAATCAGGCAGATCTCAGTTCAGAAGAAGAAGAAGGAGAAGATACTAAAAACAAGAGAAAATAAAGAGGTACAAAAAAGACAAAGAAAAATGAAGTAGCATCAGATTAGTAGTAGTGGTTGTAGCAGCAGCAGCAGCATTAGAAGTTGTAGTAGTAGTTAAAGTCGTCGTCGTCGTCATAATAGTAGTAGTCGTAGGTTTGTAGTGGTAGAAGAAGTAGTAGTAGTAGTCGCAGTAGTAGAATAGTAGTAGAGACAGCAGCAGACGCAGCAGCAGCAGCGGGCAGCAGCGCCAGCACCTTGGTTGGGGAACCTAGTTTTGTAAGCGCATTACAATCCACGCTCTCATTTACACAACGGGGTGCCTACCTGGGTTGAACCGATTGACGGCCCTTTGCTGGCACTACGTTCGGTTGTTTCCCTTGTTAGTCAGTCAATACCAGGCACTCAGTTTTTCACCTTCGTTCTTCAGTTCGTCATGTGGGCTGCCTACTCCCTGTAACGTGTCAGCCCTACCATCGGCCAAACTGACATTCTCTTCGGAATGTTGGTGATGAGATTTGACATGTGTGCAAGATGTTATCGTGCGTTCACACATGGAACTTAGGTTTATAGATCAGAATTTCAGCTGGATGTGGTGTCAACAAGGAAGAAAAGTAAACCTCATAAAGCTGACCCTTTCCCACTGGCCCCCAGTGTCCGATAGGTAACCGGTCAAGACATTACTAAGTCATATGGCTATTTGGCCTTGAAGTGCCCGGACATCCTGGAGTTGCAGGTTTGAATCCGGGCGGTGTGAAAAAGAAGAAAGAAAGAAAGAAAAAGAAAGAAGAAGAAAAAAAGGCGAAAGAACAAGAACAAGAACAGAAAGAAAACAGGAGAACAAGAAGAAGAGGAAGAAGAAAAGGAGGAAGAAGAAGAGGAGGAAGAAGAACAGAGCAGTAACAAAAACAAGAAGAAGAACAACAACAGCAGCAGCAACAACAACAACAACAACAACAACAACAACAGCACAAGCAACAACAACAACAACAACAACAACAACAACAACAACAACAACAACAAGAAAAGGGCTTTTGCAGAAAGGCACCAGAGACTAATGACCTAAATGCGGCCAGAACACCCGTAGAATGATTATACACTTGCATGAGGGAAGTTTTCTTTTTACACTGTCCAGCTCGCCCACCCCCACCCCCCACCCCCCCTCCCCCTCCAGTTTCAGTTACTGATAAAGAGTAACAAAACGAACAAATACTTAAGTTAAAGAGAAGATTTCGTGTGCAGACAGAGGATCACGTGCCAGCCATACATTCCTTCACATACTTTGCGTGCGCAAGCGTACAGCTTGTAAACTGCGTTTTGTTTTGAACCTGAAGTTCGCAGATATTTTAATCTTCCAAAGCAAAAGGTGTCGATGGAGATTATCCAAAAACAAGAACTAAAACCAACAAATCTGTCTGTTTACTCTGATCACTACCAACTAATACAATTATCGTCAACAACGTTGAAATGTTGTGTGCATATATATACTGGAGGAAAGGCAAATACTACAAGTGATCGATTCCTCTGCCATTTTGACGATAACTTCTGAAAAAAAAAAAGTGTTTCTTTTTCACATTGAAGAGAGAATGCATTCGAAAATGGGGATGAGGGGAGGGAGGGATAGACCTACGATAAGAAAAAGGATGCTAAAGTATTAACATCAATTCCCTGACTGACACCATGTGTGTGCGTGTGCGCAAACGTGCGTATATTCGTGCGCTAGGCGTTGCGACCGTTCTGTAGAGACACATTTGTTAATACAGAACTGTTGCTTTTAGAATTCCGGGCACTGTAAAGATGCTAAGTGGGAAGTAATAGATTGGACTTGATCTGTTTGTTTGTTTGTTTTTCTTTCTTCTTTCTTTTAAGAATTACCGTGGCCGAAATGGTCAGCAAAAAATTATTTGAAAATCAGTGGCTTGCAGCTGTAGAGAACAGTAAGACTGCCAACCCCTTCCACAATCCAGTCTGTCTTCCACCACAATGAGTCGCCGCCATTTTGTTCAGCTTTACGTTGCTGTTACAGGTAAGATTCTGTTTCTCTCTCTCTCTCTCTCTCTCCTCTCTCTCTCTCTCTGTCCTCTGTCTCTGTCCTCTCTCTCTCTCTCTCTCTCTCTCTCTCCTCTCTCTCTCTCTCTCTCTCTCCTCTCTCTCTCTCTCTCTCTTGCGCCGCATTGCGTTTGTGCACGATGTGTGTATTAGTGTGTTTTTATATGCATAAGTTTTTCTGTGCGTTTAAGGAGAGAGAGGAGAGAGAGAGAGAGAGAGAGAGAGAGGAGAGAGAGAGAGAGAGAGAGTAGGCCAACAAAACCGAGTACGAATGATTCTCGACAACATCCCCTTCAAAACATTGTAAAAAAAAAAAAAAAAGCAATTTCAGTAACAGTTATAGATCAAGATAAATACTAAAAAGAAATCCTGAAAACATTCAAAGAATCACACACGCACGCACGCACGCACACACACACACACACACACGCACACACACACACACACAACACACACACACACACACCACACACACACACACACACACACGCACACACACACACACACACACACACACACACACACACACACACCACACACACACACACACACACACACACACACACAAGCTCACACAGGCCCACCTCACACACACACATACACACACGCGCACACATACATGCGCGTGCACATACGCGCGCCCGCGCACGCGCGCGCGCGCGCGCCACACAACACACACACACACACACACACACACACACCACACACACACACACATACAAAACTATAATAGTGGCACAGACAATGTTAGGTATGTATTCAAAGGTCAGACCAACATGTTGAACTAATGCACAGGTCAGACACCTCCAAGTCATATCCATCAGACCCTCGTCTTACATCCTTTCATCAGAGATACTCAAACAATTTCATCCATCAAGCTGTAAATCCTTCGCACTATGGTCTCGTACCTCAGAGGCATATGGGCCGGCTTAGCGTACATGGACTAGTCCGCAAGCTTGTGTGACACCTTGATGAAACTGAGACTGAAAAGCGAAAGAAAGAAAGAAAGGAAGAAAGAAAGAAAGAAAGTGAAGCAAGACCGTTATGATCTCACTGTGCTGACAGGGTTTTTTTTTTTTTAACCTTTTCTTCTTTTTCTTTCTTTTTTCAACTTATTTTTCTCTTCTTTTCTTTTCTTTTCTTTTCAGCCTTGACCTTGC
Organism: Conus canariensis; assembly: GCA_033310375.1. NCBI lineage: Eukaryota > Metazoa > Mollusca > Gastropoda > Neogastropoda > Conidae > Conus > Conus canariensis. The sequence goes on along the minus strand of CM065718.1, from coordinate 66,067,012 downwards.
TGTCTTCCAACGCCTATCACCTAAGCGGTAAGTGCGAGTTTCCTGAACTCTGTTGTGTCTCCCCTGATCCCGCGCCCTCTCTCCTCCCCTCTCCCCCCTCATGTGTACCACAAATATTTCTTGGAAGAATGCGTAAAACGAATGTAGACACGATTTGCAGACATGTTTCGAAAATGTGTGGTCAAAATTTAATAACATGAAATTAGGTCAATAGCTGAGAACTATATATAGGTAACATCAGGCTGATATAAAACTTTTGAAATGCTATCTAAATGAGAAACACCTTGCACTTCTGTTGTGCATTGATTTTGAAAACAAACAAACAAACTTTCAAAACAGAAGGCTGGGATTTTATGGTGAAGGTGGTTCGAGTTTGGAGATAACGATACTTGCAACTGAGATAAATGTCACTGTGATCGTAAGTGGGGAAAAAAAACAGTTAATCTAATATTCATCTGGGTTTCCAAACGGTGTGTTCCCGTCTTCTGTGACTTAACATACTTCGTGTGTCGAGTGGTTGGCTAATATGATGGGACAGAATTTTCAATTTTAAAACGTTGAACGCAAAATCCCATAATTCAGCGAATGCATTGATAAATGCAAAATACGAACGGATTTTCTTAAATGCAGCACCTGCTAAAAAGGTTTGTTAACGAAACAAACAAACAAACAACACCAACAACAGCAACAGCAACAACAACAAAGAAAACAAAAACTTTTTTTTTTTTTTTTTGGGGGGGGGGGGGGGGTCACAATATCAAATATGCATACTTTGATAGATAGTTCCAATCATACCACGCGTTAAATCTTCTAAAGCGCCAGGTGTAAGGACACTTCACTGCATTCACCTATTTCCTCATCATCACCGTATTCACCTCATTCCTCATCATCATCACTGCATTCATCACCATCATTCCTCATCATCCACCTTCAATTTCATCACACTCATTCCCTCATCCATCATCACTGCATTCACCTCTTTCCCTCATCATCATATTTGTTCATTCGTGTCACTCATCTCATTGTTCACCCATTCCTCCATCACTGATCACCCATCATCTTACCTGTTTCCCATCTCTCACTAGCATCAATCTCAATGTGTCATTCTTCGTGTATTATGGCATATCAGACTGCCATTTTATTTTCCTTAGTTTCTTCCTTCATGATGATTGTCATAATTTCATCATATGAACACCCAGTGTTGTATTCCATGCTTCCTTCTGTCACCATACTTTTGCCATATGCATTCCTCCCCCGCTTTTTCGTTGCCTCGAGCTCACATGTGCTTACCCATTGTATCACCACTGCTTCTCACCTCTGGCACTCAGGACAACAAGGGCTGAAGTATATGGTCTGCTTCTGCATCGGTACGGATTCTTGAGGGCTGGAGCACATGAGAGACACGGTCAGAGAAGACTCCCACACTGCCGTGTTCTTTTGGAGTTCTGCAAGACTGTTGTGGCTGCCATCACAGAGGCTTTCTCGCTCAGCTCGAATTTGGTGAGTATTTCCTGTTGGAATTGCTTCTTCATCTCCGTCTTTGTGATCGAGGAGATTGCCAGCTCCTCATCCCTCGTTTGCTCTGTGTGCGTGAGCATCTGTGAAGACATGGGTCCAGTCTTCCTGGGGATTTGGTTGATTTGGATTGACAGATGGAGAGTGCCTTGTAGTGGGGTCCAATGACAACTGACCACATCCTTCAAGTCTGTACGACGTATGCAGCATCCAGGAGAAAGTACTGGCCAACACCGACAGCAGTGAAGCCAGCTGTATGGCACCCTGGAGGCTGCGACGACGCAGCCTTCATCGAGGACACTCGGGCTGCTCATCTAACGGATCGAACGAGGAAAGAAGAAGAAGTTCCTCATCATCACTGCATTCACCTCATTCTCATCTCCTGTATTCACCTCATCCTCATCATCACTGTATTCACCTCATTCCTCCTCATCATCACTGCATCACCTCATTCCTCATCATCACTGCATTCACCTCATTCCTCATCATCATCACTGCATTCACCTCATTCCTCATCATCACTGTATTCACCTCATTCCTCATCATCACTGTATTCACCTCATTTCTCATCATTATCACTGCATTCACCTCATTCCTCATCATTCTCACTGCATTCACCTCATTCCTCATCATCACTGCATTCACCTCATTCCTCATCGCTGTATTCACCTCATTCCTCATCATCACTGCATTCACCTCATTCTTCATCATCACGGTATTCACCTCATTCCTCATCATCACTGCATTTACCTCATTCCTCATCATCACTGCATTCACCTCGTTCCTCATCATCACTGTATTCAACTCATTTCTCATCATTATCACTGCATTCACCTCGTTCCTCGTCATTCTCACTGCATTCACCTCATTCCTCATCATCACTGCATTCACCTCATTCCTCATCGCTGTATTCACCTCATTCCTCATCATCACTGCATTCACCTCATTCTTCATCATCACGGTATTCACCTCATTCCTCATCATCACTGTATATACCTCATTCCTCATCATCACTGCATTCACCTCGTTCCTCATCATCACTGCATTCACCTCGTTCCTCATCATCCTCACTGCATTCACCTCGTTCCTCCGAACCAACACAAACTTTCCTGGGCGTAGACTCTTCAGAAGGGCATGTCTGCACCATCGGTACGGATTCGAACCCAACTATGACGACTCGGAGGAGTGCAGCACCTACTGGAGCTGCGAGGACCACTGGCCGAGTTGCAGTACTGCCCAGGCACCGACCAGTTCCACTTTCAGTACGGCATCTGCATGAGCGACGAAGACGTGTCGTGCTGGATCCAGATGGAGAAGTATTACCACGGCATTTCCCAAAACGAACTCCGAGATTCTGGTGAGTTACGGGCCTTTGTTTCTTCCTTACATTTACCTCTGTTGTTGATTTGGGAATCGCCAGTAATTCTCTCTCGCTCTTTGTCTGTCTATCTGTCTGTCTGTCTGTCTGTCTGTCTGTCTTCTGTGTTGTGTGTGTGTGTGTGTGTGTTGTGTGTTGTGTGTGTGTGTGTGTGTGTGTGTGTCACAGAGAGAGAGAGAGAGAGACAGAGAGAGAGAGAGAGAGAGAGAGAGAGACAGACAGAGAGAGAGAGAGCGTGTTGTGTGTGTGTCTGTGAATGTCTTTTCTCTCTTCTCTCTCTCTCCTCTCTCTCTCTCTCTCTCTCTTGCCATTTTAATGCTCATCTCTCTCTCTCTCTCTCTCTCTCTCTCTCTCTCTCTCTCTCTCTCTCTCTCTCTCTCTCCTCTCTCTCTCTCTTACAGAGTACCTCACCACCAAAACCTGCGACATCTCCGACGGGCAAGAACCCAACGTGTACGACGAAGGCTGCAAGAGTTACTGGTACTGTGAGGGCCACCAGGGGACGCTGCACGTGTGCCCCGAGGGGTTCCAGTTCGACTGGGGCAAGCTGGACTGCTTGTGGGACGAGGAGGTGGTGTGTGAGCGCCAGATGGAAATGTTCTATGAACACGGCCTCTACCAGATGGTAAGGCGACCCTGCAGACGAAGGAGATGATCATTTACCGTGTTGAGAATGTTGCCCACACGCCACACTCCGCAGATGTAGCTAACCACACGCAAGACACACTGTTGGGGATATTCGTGCATACCTGACCTTTCACCTTGCTTGATTATGTGCGCGCACTCCGCGCGAATGCTTCCGTTCAAACGAAGAAATTGAAGTCACTTTGAGATCAATACAGAATGAAACTTTGGCAAGCGGTCAGATATTAGCAGTAAGACAATAATGCTTGAATACCTGTGCAGAAATCTGGCCGTGAACTTAGATAGTCAGCCCAGTCAGAAGTTCAAAATCAAAGCTTAAATCTGAAGTCCAAGAGAACAGAGACCTGAGAACTGGAAATCAATATTCCAGTATGTTAACAATCACCGTCTTAACTTGTAGGTCCTGTAAAACATACACAATATACAGACAGATCTCACAACACACACCAGCGTAAAAACTTAGACATTATTACAAACACATCATTGCCAACACCTGACATAATTCCAGACAGTCATATTGCAAAGATGGAACATAACTGCAAGCACATGCATGCAAAGATGGGATATGATTACAAACATTGCAGTACATAATTAAAAACGTATGTATAAAAAAATGGGACATGAATAAAAGCACTTGCAATACAAAGATGGGGTATAGCCACAAACACACGCCTAACAAAGATCAGATATGATTAAAAAATACATGCCTTGCCAACACAGAGCATAATTTTAGATAAATGCAATGGAAAGATTGGAGATAATTACACACAAACGCATAGCAAAGGTAGGAGATAACCAGATAATATACATACAGTACAAACATGGAGCATAGCTGCCTACAGTGGCATCACAAATAAGGAACATAATTACAAATCATGTACATTACAGCCATGGGAACGATTAAAGACACGCATCACGAGGAGAGGACAAAATTACAAACACGCGCATCACACAGACGCAATATATATACAAACACATGCATTATGAACAAGATATATAACTGCAAACCTATGATTTACACACTTGGGACATGATTACAGGCACACGCGTTACAAAGATGGGACGTAACTTCAAATAAATGCATAACAAAGAAGGAAATCGTTACGATTACATGCATACCAAAGATGGATGATAATTACAAACACATGCAATACACAGGTGGGACATAATTAAGCCCATGCTTCACAAAGATAGAAAATGATTATAATAACACACATTAAGAAGAATGGACATAGAAAAAAACATGCATTATAAAGTCGAGGCATAATTATGAACATGTAGGCCTATCTGGCAAACATGGGCCTAACTATAGTCTAAACACACTCATTACAAAACTGAGACATACCTACAAATACATGCATTACAAACCTAGACACTACATACAAAACATCCTTACAAAGATGGAACATACTTATAAAGACGCACATTCAAATATGAGACATAATCATAAACGCGCATGTTACAAAGCTGAGACATAATTACAAGCACGCCCAGTGCAAAGACAGGATATAGTTACAAACACGCGCGAAAAGATCATGGGACAATAAAAACAAACATTTGAACCACGAGACAATATTACAAACGCATGCACTGCACAGCTGACACAGAATTTTATGAGCATGCGCATTAAAAACATGACACGTCTTTACAGACACATGCGTTACGAACATGAGATGTAATTACAAACACGCGACTCACAAACAAGGGACGTAATTACAAGCATATGCATTACAAGCGTGGAATATGAAATGTAGAACTGGAAAAAAAAAAAAAAAAAAAAAAGCAGGACCCAAAATACTTCGGGTATTTGTTTCAGCTTCACGAGGAGGATGAAGACTGGAGCCATTTCGAGGCTGATGACGGATATGACGTCACTCAGTCCATAGAGCGCATTCCAAGTTTCGATTCTGGTCGGTTGTCTTCTCTCCGCTCGTTGTTGTTGTTGTTGTTCTGCTGCTGCTGCTGCTGCTGCTGCTGCTGCTGCTGCTTTGCTGTTGTTTGTTCTTGTTGTAAAATTATGGGGGGGTTTTTTCTGTTCCCGGGCCGTTGAGGCTGTTCTTAGTTGAACGAACCACCGCGATTAGACAAATCTAGATCGCGAGCTAATGACGAACCATCGTTTCTCGCCAGACTGATACCCGCGATTCACGACCTGCTTCGCAGAGATCGCAGAGTGCGACAAACAACAGACCGATTCTTCACAGAACTTAGAACGATCTTTTCTCAAGGGACGGAACTCTAATTACAAAATACTGCCTACTTGTGCTCTACTGAAATATACTGTTAGGCCTATTGAGCTTGGAACTGGTTTTAACAGAGGGCTATGGAATCAGTTTGAACAATCTCTTTGTCCGAAATTTTAACTAATTAGATTCCAAAGCTTCATGAACTTGAATGTTTTGAGCCACACCGGCTGAAGATATTTACTTAATTCGAGAATGCAAAATTAGGTCAACCAACCACAGAGTTCCATCACAGAACAGTTAGTCGTGCAAGTCACGATTACTTCCCTTCCTACGAACTCGAACCGTTCCCAAACATGCTGAATGATCCTTTCTTTCTTTCTTTCTTCCTTTCTTTCTTTCTTTCTATCTTTCTTTCTTTCTTTCTTCTCTCCTGGGATCAGCGAGATTCGCGGCGAGCCTCACCGATCGTGGATCGGTGACCAGAAGGATCAGGAATTCGACCAACTAAGTTCGCGATCTATAAGTTCGCTCAAATAAGAACAGTCGTCCTCTTCTCTTCTGCTTTAATATCTTCCTTCCCGCCCGGTTGTCTTCTCTCTCTTCTGTTTCCTTCATTCTGCTCTGTTCTCTCATCTCAGCCTGGTTGGCTTTACTTGAACCGTGCTGTTTTCTGTCGTGTCTGTCGTCTTCTGGTCTGCCTCTGTCGTCTTCTGGTCTGCCTCTGTTGTCTTCTGGTCTGCCTCTGTTGTCTTCTGGTCTGATTCTGGTGTCTTCTGGTCTGCCTCTGTCGTCTTCTGGTCTGCCTCTGCTGTCTTCTGGTCTGCCTCTGGTGTCTTCTGGTCTGCTTCTGTCGTCTTCTGGTCTGCCTCTGTTCTCTTCTGGTCTGCCTCTGTCATCTTCTGATCTGCCTCTCTTCGTCTTCTGGTCTGCCTCTGTTGTCTTCTGGTCTGCCTCTGTCGTCTTCTGGTCTGCCTCAGTTCTCTTCTGGTCTGCCTCTGTTGCCTTCTGGTCTGCCTCTGTTCGTCTTCTGGTCTGCCTCTGGTGTCTTCTGGTCTGCCTCTGTTGTCTTCTGGTCTGCCTCTGTTCTCTTCTGGTCTGCCTCTGTTCGTCTTCTGGTCTGCCTCTGTTGTCTTCTGGTCTGCCTCTGTCGTCTTCTGGTCTGCCTCTGTTGCCTTCTGGTCTACCTCTGTTGTCTTCTGGTCTACCTCTGTTGTCTTCTGGTCTGCCTCTGTCGTCTTCTGGTCTGCCTCTGTTCGTCTTCTGGTCTGCCTCTGTCGTCTTCTGTCTGCCTCTGTCGTCTTTTGGTCTGCCTCTTTGTCTTCTGGTCTACCTGCTGTTGTCTTCTGGTCTGCCTCTGTTGTCTTCTGGTCTGCCTCTGTCGTCTTCTGGTCTGCCTCTGGTCTCTCTCTGGTCTACCTCTTGTTCTCTTCTGGTCTGCCTCTGTCGTCTTCTCGTCTACCTTTGTCGTCTTCTGGTCTACCTCTGTTGTCTTCTGGTCTGCCTCTGTTGTTTTCTGGTCACGCCTCTGTTGTCTTCTGGTCTGCCTCTGTTGTCTTCTGTCTGCTTTGTTGCCGTTTCTCTGCACCGCATGCCTTTCTCTGCTCTTGTTGCTTTCTCTCTCCTGTTTCTGTCTTTCTGTTGACTTTCCGTATCTGTCGTCTTCTCTCTGCTTTGTTGCTTTACCCGCTTATCTCTGTTCTGTCTCTGTCTGCTGCTCTGTTGTCTTCCTGTCTGCCTCCTTTTCTGTTCTTCCTGGTCTGTGTTCTTTCCTGTTCTGTTGTCTGTTTCTGGTCTGCCTTCTTCGTCTTTTGTCTTTTCTTCTGTCGTCTTCTCTCTGTTCTGTGTCTTCTCTGTTGTTCTTCTTTGTTCTTTGTTTCCTTGTTCTGTTGTCCTCTGTCTGTTCTTCCTGTTCTGACCTCTCTGTCCGTTTCGTCTCTATGCTCTGTATCGCTCTTGTTTCTTCTGCTCTTTCGTCTTGTCGTCTTCTCTCTGTTTGTCTGTGTGCTCTGTTGTCTTTGCTTCACTTTGTTGTTTCTCTCTCCTTCTGTTATCTTATATCTACTGCGTTGTCTTCTCTCTGTGTTCTCTTATTCTGCTCTGTTGTCTTCTTTCTGTTTTGTCTGCTCTTTCTCTAAGCTGTTGTCTTCTCTGCCTCTCTGTTATCGTTCTCTTGCTCTATCGTCTGTCTCTCTGGTGTCCTTTGACTGTCTGTTGTCTTCTCTTCTTTCTCTGTTGTCATTCTCTTTCTTTGTTCTTGTTTGTCTTCTCTCCATTCATGATTATGGTCTTCACCTGTGTCTGTCGTTCTTCTCTCCTTTTGTCTTCTCAGTTCTTCTGTTGTCTTATTTGTGTTCCACCTACCTTCTCCCCAACCTCTAACCTTTCATTCCCCTATCTCCCCCCCATCCCCTTCTGTTTGTTGTTTTGTGTTGTTTGTCGTTGTTGTGTTGTGTCGCTGTGTTCTGTTCGTTGTGCTTCGTTTGTGTGGTGTGTGTTGTGTTGTGTGTTGTGTTTGTTGTAGTTAGTGTAGTGTGTGTTGTTGGTGTGTGTGAGGAGGGGAGAGTAGAGAGAGAGAGAGAGAAGAGAGACAGACAGCAGACAGACAGACAGACAGACAGACAGAAGACAGACACACAAACAGACAGAATGTGGACAGATTGCGCACACACCCGTGCTACGTCTATCCGATCCCAAACCTTACCGACAGTTTCTTCGTGACGTCAGGTTCACACCTACGTCATCATCGCTGTAACGTAGAAAGGGGTCTGGAAGCCGACGAGAGCTCACCGACGTGCCAGACCTTCTGGAGCTGTCTGGGCTACATGGGCGTCCTGGAGAAATGCCCGGTGGGACACCTCTTCCACCGGACCAAGCGGGAATGTCTCCGGGAGGTTGACGTGGACTGCGTCGGGCAGCGCGGAGTGACACAGTCAGAAAGGATGCAGTTACATCCGTAGATGGCTCTGCGTTCTGAAAGAGTTAAAGTCAGTGAGGCATTTGGGAAGATTTCCCTTGGTGTCCCCACACCTGTAGATGGCTCGGCGTTCTGAAAGAACTAAAGTCAGTGAGACATTAGAAAATATTTCCCTTTGTGTCCCCACATCCGTAAATAGCTCTGCGTTCTGAAAGTGTTATTTCCCTTTGTGTCCCCACATCCAAAGATGACTCTGCGTTCTGAAAGGGTTATTTCCCTTTGTGTTCACACCAAGATAGCTATGCGTTCTGGAAGGGTTAAAGTCAATTAGACGTTTGGTAAGATTTCCTTTTGCGTTCCCTTTCCCTGCACACAAGAGCCTTCAATTATTTTGAAGAGTTATCTTCGAATGTAACGGCTTTTAACATTGTGTGTCTCCTTGGTTGGTGGTTGTTATTCTTTTAGGGCATTTTCATTTTTTACCCTTCAGTCACACCAGTGTTGATTTTCTGATGGAAGGGAGGAGGGCAAAAGAAGGAATCTTTCCAAATAATTAGGACGGGAGGGAAAGAGTTGAGATGTCTGTTCGTCTCCCCGTTTATTAAAGCATTCTATGCATGTACTAACTCCCCGAGAAAGATTATTCAGGGGAATCTCCTCAATACGCACGCAGCAGAAACTTATTTCCTAGCGACCTGCTGACTGTGTGTGTGTGTGTGTGTGTGTGTGTGTGTGTGTGTGTGTGTGTTGTGTGTGTTAGACACCCTTCACGTAAAAATATATTTCACTATGAATCGTTCGGGACTCACACTGTCTCTTACTTCAGCACAAATCTGAATGCACTGTTAACTAATTCGACACGACTGACTGACTGACTGGACCGACTGATTTGTTGACTAATCGACTGAGTGATGGATTTAACTCGACTGTCTAATGCGATGGATCATGATATGTTGACTAATCGATTTGACATGGATTGATTTTCATTGAGATCAACATTTTCTGCATGTCAGGAAATTGTACTACCTTGGCACGCTTTAGATTTGTATCGCTTTTGTGGTTCCATAGGGGAAACATTTGGCTGGGCTTCAGACTTCAAGATGTTGTAGATTTGTATTCATCTTTGACTATCCTTGTTTGAGGGTCTTGCCTTTAGCTTCGGTGTTAGCGATAGGATTTTCAAGGATTGTCGTCGACTGGTGAGGTGTCTGCTTTATCATGTAGAAGCATGATCATAATGTAATGCACGAAGATGTATGTCCTCGCATTTTTATATCAGATCGGATGTGACTCGAATGCATGCCATGTAATTGTTATCGCAAAAGGCATAAGCTACAATTTGTCACAGTGGATCAATAAAACGTTACTGGACTTACCTTACTGATCTATCATCATTAGACTGCCGTGACAAAGAGAGAGAGAGAGAGAGAGAGAGAGAGAGAGAGAGAGAGAGAGAGAGAGAGAGAGCACAGCTGTGAACGATTGCGATTACTATGTATTCTTTGCATGGTGGAGCAGCAATATAATTATCATCATCATTTTCATCATCATCATTATCTTCTTCTTCATCATTATCATTATCAACACAAACAACGAACGACGAACGAACAAAACAACACGACGACGACAGACAAGCAACAAACCACATCGTAATGGTAATAGATAAGCTAAAAACAAAATCACCAACCGCAGTGGCACAGTGGTTAGCTCCGCGGATTCCTGGCTGAGAGTCGTGGGTTTGATTCCCATCAGACCCGTTTATATTTGTGGGATTGTTGGCCTATGACGGCTCCTAACCAATGTTGAGTTTACTATGAACTCTGTTAGGAAAGTCTGGAACCACAACCGAGTTTTATCCACTCAGTGGAGGCATTTGTGAGAGAATTCCTCAACTTTCCTAACCAACACAGCGGGTGTCTGTATCTCTCGGCCCTGGTTGGACGCCGTGATATGTTATGAAGGTAAGGGTAGAGCCCTGTCACTGGAGTCGTAGTTTAGAATGGAACTCCAGTGCGTTGTCTTCATCATCCTCATCCTGATCGATCAGCATGAAAAAACAAATCCCAGATTTTGTGCCCTTCATGCTCTCATGCCGGCCGGTCGAATCCTGGAAAGTCGGCGACTTCTGATGCAAGGGAGACAACATATCTAGTACCATGACCACCAACGATTTCGATGTCAGCGATTGTTTCCCTTGTACAGGAAAATGTGAAACAGAAAATTGGGCGGAAAACAACAACAAAGGGTTAAAAGAGAGATTTTAAAAAAAAAGAAAAAAAAAAAGGAACAAACAAAAACAAAAAAGAAAGAAAAAGACCGCAAAAAAAAAAAAAAAACAATCAAAACCTCTACAGATAACCAAAAACCTTAAAGGCACTGTTTCCACAAAGAAGAAGAAAGAAATATTTTTCACTGTATCGTCGCGTCCCCTCATTAAACTCACCACATGTTATACTCGTTACACCTCTCACACGCGACTTCCAAGAAGCTTTTTTTTTTTTTTTTTTACATTTTTATTTTCTTTTATTGTTATTACAGAAACTGTGATATGCAACAACATCAATATTCAGAAATTAGGTATATGGCAATCTAAACATAGATACATAGACAAGTAAGTATATACACGAACAAAAAGAAAGATATAGCCTTCAGAATATCATCATTTATCTATCTAAAGCATGGTTACTTGATGACGTAAACAGCATAGCACAATGCATTGTACTTAAGGCAAATCCTTTCTATGTAGTGTAATCATGCTTTAAAATTTTAAAAAAAAAAGAAAAAAAAAAGAAGAAAGAATAGGATAGAGAGATCAGTGAGGATAGACGAATAGCACGAGGAAGGACAGGTAGGAGGACGAACAAGCGGACATGCTGACAATTAACCAGACAAACATTAAGACAGAGTGGGTTGGTTCACAGCAAATGAAGATATGCTATTTTTCACAGAACACATTGTCTCAATGATAGCAACCTTGAAAGAGAGAGAGAAAAAAAAAACAAAAAAAAAACACCGTACACCTTGAGTAACATGCATGAGCCTCAATAGACTGTCATTAGCAAGGGAGCAGAAATATTGTTTGTTAGTCTAGTGCTTAGTTATCATATATTGCATTATATACATTCACACTGACAAAAGACAGTTAAGCATCAAAGACGAGGGGCTCATATGCAAGCCATTTTGTCTGGAAATCCATGTGGTTCATTGTTAAATATGAATTATATTTTTCAATTCTAAATCTATATTTCAATATTCTCAAAAAGCCAGTTAATTGTGGGAGACTGCCTTCTAACTTACATTTATATACATACTGTTTTGCCAGAAGAATGATAAAGTAGAAAATGAAATCACATGCAATTGTTGCATCAAAACCTAGAAGTATAAGAGATTCTGTTAAACGTATATTCTGTGCATGGGTACATTTCTCTTTTACTAAATCAGTGAACATACTCCAAAAACATTTAATGTAGGTACATTTCCAAAACATATGGTCAATATTATCTTTAAATAAGCCGCAGAAACTACATTTATCATTATCAACTACTCCAATTTCTTTCAAAATTACATTTGTTCCTAAGCATCTATGGATTATTCTCAGCTGAAACCACTTAAGCTTCACATCTGTTATCTTATGTACATTAAAGAAACACGATTCCCAGTCATGAGTCTGTGAAAGTTTCATGTCCCATTTGTCACAGCATGGAGCTCTCAATTTATTATCAATCAATATATCGTAATACGTCTTTGAGCCTCTGCAGGTGGCAAACAATATCTTATAACAGAGTGAAGAAATATTACCTTTATTGTTTTTAATGGTAATGTCAACTTTCTTTATGAGTTCAGTTATTGCCATCTTATATCCTGCAAAAGTAAGAAAGTCAATATTAACATCATATTTTTCCTTGAAGTTCCTGTGGGAAAGAAACTGACCATTATCATCCAAAAAAATGTGCGATATAATAGACACCTTTGTTTGCAAGCGTCTTAGAAACAATGTATCTTTTCCCGACTTGAATACGTTTATTGTAGGATAAAGGTTCTGCGAGTAACTCAGCAGAATGTTTGGGTTGGCATTTGTAATAAAAAAGTATATAAGCTTCAAGAACGTCTGCCCAGAACGGGTTATATTTTGTGAACTTTGCGACAATTTCTGGGCCATATTTACTCATAAGAGGCCATTGAGGAAAATTACTGACTAAAATTTGTTTCCATTTATGGTTTGATCGTTCAGTTCTACGGATCCAGGATAATTTTAAAGATGCGACGTAGGTTTTTAACTCAGGAAGACCAATACCTCCATTCTGTACATTTTTATAAGCTGTTTTTTTGACTAATTTTTGCTGTTTTTTTATTCCATACAAATTTATTGCATATTTTCTGACACGTTTGAAAGAAAACATCTGGCGGGTTTGGTAAAAGCAGCCATAAATGAATCAGTTTTGAAAGGATGATGGATTTTAATATCGCTATTCTACCTAAAGGTGTAATCTGGCGTTTTACCCATATTTTAAACAAATGATTTACATCTGCTAGCTTTTCTGAATAGTTTATTTCTACGCAATCTTTCAAGTCATTTGTGAACCATATCCCAAGTATTCGAAAATTTTGTGGATTCCAAACAATGTTCAAATGTTCCATATAGCGATTTTGACTATTTTTAAAGCTTCCTAACCAAACTGCGCTCGTTTTACTCAAATTCATATGAAGACCCGAGACGCTGTCAAATCTAAAAAGAACGTCAATACAAGTTTCAAACGATTTTCTATCCCCTGCAAGTAGAAACTCTGTGTCATCGGCATACTGAGACAACTTAAATTCAGTTTCATTTATTCTAATTCCCCGAATATCTTGGTTTTCCCTAATCATGTTGGCTAATATTTCAACACAAATCACAAATAAATAAGGAGAAATTGGGTCTCCTTGTCGACAGCCTTTTTTAATATTGAACCAATCTGAAACCTGTCCGTTAACAATAACGCAAGACTTAATATTTTTATAGAAAATGTTTATCCATCTACAAATGTCTTTTTGGAAGCCAAACGCTTTAAGGACTTTAGACATGAATTCCCAAGAAATCGAATCAAAGGCTTTTTCGAAGTCTATATTCAACAACAACCCGGGCAGATTATTCTCGTCTAAATACGAAATAGTGTCAAATATCAGTCTTATATTGTCGCCGATGTATCTATTTCTAATAAATCCAGTTTGATCTTCGTTTATGATTTTCGGCAACACACTTTTTATTCTATTTGCAATGCAAGAAGATCCTATCTTATAGACTACATTCAACAGAGAAATAGGTCTCCAGTTTTTAATATAATGCCTAGATTTATCACCCTTTGGAATACATGTAATGATTCCCTCTCTTTGTACACATGACAGTTCCCCTTTTTTAAAACTTGCGTTTAATGCTCTGACGACAAAAACACCTATCTGTTTCCAAAACACTTTAAAAAATTCAGCAGTAAAACCATCAGAACCAGGGCTTTTATTATTTTTCATTGCCTTTAAGACATGTGTAGCTTCTTCTAATGTAATGAGACCTTCTAATTCAGCTGCTTCTGTTTCATTCAAACTGAGGATGTCCTCAACTAAGTCTTCTATGTCACAATTTTCCACAGCATTATCAGTGTATAATGATTTATAAAAATTGTGCACTTCTTTAAGTATGTCATTTTGGTTTGTTAAAACATTATTTTGTTTATCAATTAGTCTGGACATGCTTTTACTAATGTAGTGTCTTTTCTCAAGATTACAAAAATAGCTACTAACTTTTTCTCCCTCTGCTATCCATTTAGCCCGTGATCTTAATAAAACTCCTTCTATTCGTTTTGTTCTGATTTCCTTTAGTTGCTCTTTCTTCTCATTAATGACTTCGATATCATTTTCACTTTTCCTCTTTTTTTTCTAACGTACTGATAACTTGCTCTATCTGTTTTTCTTCTTCATTAGTCTGTCTTTTTTTTTTGCAGTAGCGTATGATATTGTTTTCGATCTTATTTTCATTAGCAGGAAATCAAGAAATAGATCATCTGCGATTGAGAATTGTACTTTTTCTCCAGATTTATCATTATCTGTTTTATTTATCGAATATTCTTCTTTCACATTTTCGATTACTGTATTTATTTCATCTAAATATGTCTTATCTTTCAAAAGAGACGAGTTAAGCTTCCAAAAAGTATTGCGTTTTAAGTCTTCATCAAGTTTTAGTTTCAACAATACAGCAGAGTGATCCGTTCTATAACCAGACTCAATATCTGCATCATCAGCATAAGAAACAACTGTGTCTGATATCAAAAAGAAATCTAACCTGGCCTGTTGAAATGGATTAGTTCTTCTCCACGTAAAACGGCGACACTCTGGATTTAGTTCCCTCCAAACATCATTCAGGTCTAAATTTTCGATCATGTTTTCAACAGCTTGTTTTGCCTGAGGATTATTTGTGTGTTTATAATTGTGATAATCTCTAGCCGGGTCTAAGACCAGATTAAATCCCCGCCTATTATAACATTTTCTAAACCAAGTCCAACAATCTTTTGTTTCAGACTGTTGTAGAATTCTGGGTCATCTCTATTAGGTCCATATATATTAACAAACAGGAAGTTATTCTTATGTGTCTCAACATGTATTAAGATAAAGTTTCCAAACTCGTCCTTGATAACTTGTTTAACCTTAAATTCAAAGTTATTGTTAAACAAAATTGCGACTCCTCTCGCATTTGAAGAATAACTCGAAAAAAACGCCTTGTAGCCCCATTCAGATAAGATATACTTTTCCATCTTTTTTTCAAAATGAGTATCTTGCAAAAAGTACACGGAGTATTTCTTACATCTCAGATAATGGAAAACATCACGTCTTTTCTTTAAATTATTGAGGCCCTGGCAGTTAACTGATAAAATAGACATGTTACTATCCATTTTCTTTAACACAATATCTGTAAAAACGACAATGTATTATTTCTATATGTGTAACAAATCAAGCCGAATGAGGTCATGAACCTCACATACAAAAGATGGCATAAGATATGCCTTTTTAACCCACTCGAAAGAAAAGACTTATAGTAGTCCTTGACAAACAAACATACATACCACGATTTAATAGAAAAGAACATCGAGACGAAAAAACAAAAATCCATCATCATCACCATCAACAACAAAAATATCAAACAAACACAAAAATGTAATCAAAAATATATTTCCTTGACCGCCGCGAGCGAGCAAGGGGTGCACACACCACAGCTAAACTGTAGGGCCTAATGTCATGTAAGTGATTTCAGAATTCGAAACTTGAGGAACAAATGTCCTCATTACAGAGATACGCAGAAATATCATATCTACTCTAATCATTCTATCAACATAAATCCCTAATTACATCAATGCACATAAGAGTCAGATTTTATTCTACAAGTGGACTTGGAAAAGAAGCAACAAAAAAATATTAATTTTTTTTTTTTAATTCATATATTTTTCTTTTACAGGCGAAGAGAGGTAACCAACGAGTTTTATGAGACAAGCATGTCAATACAGGCAGCATGTATATGCGCCAAGCGCATGCGTGTAGCCTGAAGGCGAGGTGGGCGCTAGTCTTCCCCCCCCCCCCCCCCCTTTCTTTTTTTTTCAATATTTGGGACCCACACCCACCCACTCACACACACACACACACACACACACACACACCATGGCTACCACGATTCATACATTATGGATGGTGCTGAATACATCTCATGGGAGCGAGAGAGAGAGAGAGAGAGAGGAGGAGGGGGGGGGGCACAGAGAGAGCAAGGACGAATGGGGCAAAGGAAAGTCGTTAACTGTGAACACTTCTCGACCGTCTCACGCCAACCCCCCCCCCCCCCCCCCTCCTTTTTTTTTACTGTGTGCACATACGTCCCCGCACGCGCATGCCCTACTCGTGTACGCACGTGACCATTCAGGCACGATCCGAGGAGCAAGACACGCACGCGCGTGACACGCGCGCACACCGGTATGGGAGAAGTATATTAAAAAAAAAAAAAAAAAAAAAAAAAAAAAAATCTCCCTGCCCTTGTTCATGTTAGCTAAAATGTGGGGGGGGGGGAGGGGGACAGAAAAGAAAAGGCGGGAGAGAGAGAGAGAGAGAGAGAGAGAGAGCATTGAATCATTCTGTGTGCGTTACCTGCATGAAAGTCCCTCAACCAGGCAGTCTTGTTCCTTCAAACAACATTTTTATGGCATTATTGTTAGACTCTCCCCCCCCCCCCCCCCCCGTCTCCCCACACCCTCACATACACACATGGCCCACAGCCGTCTCCCCCCCCCCCCCCCCATCCACACACCTTTCATTTTACCATTTAGGAGGCTTCCATTAGAACACCATAAACATGTTCCAAATAGCACTTTTCCTCTACGCACATGAATGAAAAGAGGTGAAAAATAGTCATCTTTCACAATACAGATTTACATCAAACCAGATAATCCTCACCTAGTATTACGGATCTAGTGTTCCATGGGAAAAAGGAAAGAGAGAGAGAGAGAGAGAGAGAGAGAGAGAGAGAGAGAGAGAGAGATACAGAGAAGATGAGAGGGAGAGACAGATAGATAGCAATAGAGACGAACATGAGAGAGAGAGAGAGAGAGAGAGAGAGAGAGAGAGAGAGAGAGAGAGAGAGAGAGCTAAGAGGAACAGACAGACAGGCAGATAGACAGACATTGACAGAGACGAACACAAGAGAGAGAGAGAGAGAGAGAGAGAGAGAAGAGACGGGGCGCACCGGGGCGGGGGGGGGGGGGGACAACCGTGATATTACATGCACATATCCATATAGCAAGAAACACAATCCTTTCGAAAGATTATCTTATCCATTCTGCAAACAATAATTATGTTTTATGACATTGACATAGAGCTTCCCCCCCCCCCCCCCCCCACCCCCACCCCCCCTCTCCGAAACTTGTATTAGAACACAACATCTATGATTTCAATTGCACTTCACTTTCATATAAACAGAAATTCATTTCAAACGTTGTAAACATATGTATGTCCGGTAAGACAAACAATATGATAACATTCCGTGACATAACAAGATGGGAAGAAGAAGAAGCGGTAGAAGAAGAGGAAAGATAAGGGGAGGGGAGGGGAGAGAGGGAGTGAAGAGAGAGAGAGAAGAGAGAGAGAGAGAGAGAGAGAGAGAGAGAGAGAGACTGACAGAAAGATAGGCAGTCAGGTGGAACAAGAGAACAAAAGAGAGAGAGAGAGAGAGAGAGAGAGAGAGAGAAGAGAGAGGCACGTTGGCATTCATGCAAACATTCAAAATGACAACAAATGTTTTTGTCAACTCTAAAATCAGCAGATGATAATGATTCATAACTGCTCTCCCTCCCCCCCCCCCCCCCCCTCGACCAACAGTCTCTCCCCCATCCCAACCCCCACACCACATTCCCAACAAATGAGAAGCCTCCATTCAAATACAATATCTGTGATGTCAACCACTATTCCCCTCAATTCATCTGACAAGTCATTTGTAGCATTGCAAAAGTACAATTCAATTCAAAAGGATAATGAACATTTAAATATTCCATGAAAAAAAAAACAGAGAGAGAGAGAGTGAGAGAGAGAGGAGCGAGGAAAGGAGGAGTGGAGAGAGGTGGGGAGGGAGGGAGATACAAAGAGAAGGAGATACAGAAACAGACAGACAAATAGACATACAGGCAGATAGGCAAACAGCCTGCTGGACAGACATAGAGGTAGACAGGAAAAAAAAAATCTGACACCATTTTGATATTATACAAATATATACATATAATCTTTTATAACAATATTTTCCATTGAAAGATGGTTATGTCCATTCAATAAAAAGTTTTGCAAAACATAGCCAAACAAATAAACAAATAATGGAGAAAAAAAAAAAAAAAGGAAAAAAGATCAGTCGCATTTACCCTGTCTATACATGAACAGTCATTTTTGGCATTGCATATGTGTATCGACAAGACAATCAACGCATAACTGTTGCATGCAAGACAGGCTCCATGCATCCTTCAATGTCAACCAATCTTTTTGTCTTCAGCAAAGGCCCTCCCCCCCCCCCCCCCCCCCCCCCGTGAACATATTCAGACTGAACAACATCATTACGTCATTGATCATTGCATCACTGATGTTTTCAAAAGGACATCAGTCACAAAACATAACCAATTCAAAATGTAACCAAAGTGATCACTACTACTACCGTCACTACCATATCACCAACATCAATATCAATATCAGCAATAGAAGTAATCGCATCAATGTTAACATTAATGCTAATAACCGTTGTGGTGTCCATAACCAACAATGGTACTCTGATAGTAACAAGTTTATGTTTAGGGTACATGATATGAATACATTGGATACAAGAAATACCATGCCAACAGATTTCATCAAACCAAACTTATGCTCTGTCTGAAAAAGCTCTAACAGTGGTGAGAAAAAAAAAATGGCGGAGGGGGAAGAGGGGCGCTAGAAGGATGACTGTACAATTTTTACATTCACACACACACACACACACACACACACACACACACACACACACACACACACACACCCAGGTGTGACCCTGTACATACTCATAAATAACATTTAGATTTTGATAACCAAGAATGGCTATCCAAATATTACATATACATACATACATATATATATATATATATATAATACACACACACTACATACATACACATACATATACGCGCGCACACACACACACACACACACACACACACACATATACATACATATATACATACATACATAATATATATATATATATACATATATATACACACACACATTATACATACATACGCACACATACAACAACACACACACACACACACACACACACACACACACACACATATATACATTTATATTGAACATGATGTGAGTCCAGTGGACACAACAAATATGCGAAAGGTATTCCAGCAAATGAAGCTCATGCTCTGACTGAAAAAAAAAAAAAAAAAAAAAAAGGTCCAGCAGGGCAGAGGGAAAAAAAGGGTGGAGAGGGAGAGGGGCACCAGAAGAATGATTCTACAATTGTTACACACACACACACACACACACACACACACACACACAATCACACACACATATCATGTGTAAGCCTGCACACACATATACATGATATTTAGATAGCATGGAGAGAATAATTAATAAACAAACAAATAATTCAAAATGAAAATAATGTTGAAAAACTCCTGATGGGGGAAAAGTAATGATAACAATCCTAGTGGGGAGGAAGGAGGAGAAGATGATCACGTGCGATAAAGGACAGGGTCGGGGCAAGGTCACACAGTCCAATGAAAAAGGGTTGAGAAAGGACATCCTGCCAAAATTCTATTTCCTGCCGTTTTCCCCACATTTTCGTTTTTAAAAGTGAAGATATGGAAAATACAATATGAAATGCTTGAACATATACAAAAATATGAAATACACATGTTATGTACAAGCCAAGTAAACCATGCACATAAATAAACATACAATGAATCCATCCACCGCATTTTAACACACACACACACACACACACACACACACACACACACACACACACACACACGCACACACATTTCTACCTTTCATTATTCCATGGCCTTAAGGAAAACCGCATCCAGATCAGTGTTAATGTCCAGTTTCATTGTCCACGCCATTTTTTAGTTTGGCCACCACTTTCCCTTTGGACGACCACGCAGAGAGAGTTGCCGAGTGTCTATTTGCTTTCATTAACAAATTATAGTTAGCCTTCGTCAAGTCCTCAGATATAGACACTCCGGTTTGCTTCAGTTTCCTCCGGTTCTCCAACACAGACCCCTTCTTCTGGCGGGAGAAGAACCTCACCAGTATGGGCCGTGGTCTACCGGTGCCGGGTCGACCTGAGCGGTGCGCCATCTCGATGTCCTCGGCAGACACAGGCACCCCGACTCGGCTGGTGAAGATCTCTGTGCACTTTTTGACACAGTCCGCCACAGTCTCCGCCTTTCCCTGTGGCTCCTCCTTCACACCATGGACCCGGACATTCCAGAGGCGTCCGTGTTGTTCAATGTCGTTTTCGACTAATCTGCTTTTGTTCAGTTCCTTGTTTTGTTGAACCAACTGCTGCCGTAATTCTTCATTTTCTTCTTTTAGACTATTTATTTGCACATGTAGATTATCTCTGTCAGTCTTCAGTTCGAACACAACACCCTCCAGCATATCGATCCTTTCCAGCAGTTTCACATTCAGTTTATCAATGTCCAACCGTATTTGTTTGATATCCTCCTGAGCTGAAGTTAACAGTCCGAGTTTGCTGTTTATTTCTTCAAATTTTTCCTGCACAGACATGTTCGTCTTCTCACTAGCACCACGTTTACTTGATTTTTTCTGTGCAGTTTGAATTTGTTTTGCTTTCGCGGTTTCTGGACTTCCAGAAATATCACTAGGTCTAACTGAAGATGAGCTAGCACATTTTCCCTTGGACCGCGTCTTCACAGAGTGTTCAGTGACAGGGGTGCTCATACTGGAATCCTATCCATACGAGATTCTGCATTTTTTTTCCAGATATTATGTTGAAATTCTCATTTTCACACACTCCACATAGCACATCACAAAGGTCACACACAAAGTGCTGCACCCCTCGCTCACTGGTCACTGGTCAAACAAGTTCAGTTGTAAACTCCATTGCGAACTGGTGACCGGGCGAGCAAGCGGGACGGAACAAAACACGTCTGCTCAGCTCGACGAGCGGAAGTCAAGTCGACTTCCAAGAAGCTTGATGGTGTACGTCTCCGGCCGCTGAGTGTTGTTCCTGACCTGACCTGACCAATACAATGCCGGCGGCTTTTTCCAACCGGTCGTCAGAACATGTGCGCACATTTCGGCCTGTCACGCACGCAGCTCGACAGATGCATTCATTTCTATGAACGAAAGAGACAGATTTTTTTTTTTAAGAAAAAAAGAAAAGGAAAGGAAAGAAGAACAAACGGCAAACAAATAAACACACAGAGACGAAGTTTTTTTTTTTTTTTTTTTTTTTTTTTTTTTAACAGTGTAGATTTGTTTGTTCGTTTTTCTATTCAGCTTCTCACCGATTAAATCCACCTAATCTTTTCAACTAAAAAACAAAGAAACAAAAAAAAAAAATAGAAGAGAGAGAAGAAGAGATGAGAGAAGAGAGAGAGAGAGAGAGAGAGAGGTGCTAAAGGTCAAAATCCTTCCACATTGTAATTAGCCATTATCACCCCCACCCACTTCCTTTTTCCCCGCACCAAAAATAGTAACATCCTCTAAACGGGTAGGCAGAGTGGTCGACATGACCAGGGTTCCCCCCCCCCCCCCCCCACCTCGTCCCCCTCACCCCCCCCCCCCCCCCCACCCCCACCCCGCCGCCATTTCTGAACATGGTCTGGTGGCGCAAAGGTTATGCTCTCAAATTGTTTCCACTTGCTTGAAACGTAATTGAACGTTGTCCTGTCCTGCCTGACCCCCTCCCCCCCCCCCCCCCCCCAAAAAAAAAAAACCCACCCCAGCCCTTCCACCGACGCTCTCTTCTCCACTATCACCTGTGTGTGTGTGTGTGTGTGTGTGTGTGTGTGTGTGTGTGTGTGTGTGTGTGTGTGTGTGTGTGTGTGTGTGATACTGAAGCAGTTATCTGATCTTACAGTCATAAAAGCTTAACATTCTTCCTTTTCCATGCATACCGCTTCCTCCCCTTTCTTTTCTCCCACCGATTATTACATAGTAAGTTAAAGACTCAGAATTTTGGGATGGGGTGGCGGTGGGGGAGAGGGGTATGCATAGATAGATACATACATACATACATAAGTATATACATATATACATACATACACACATACATAGGTGAGAGAGAGAGAGAGAGAGAGAGAGAGAGAGAGAGAGAGAGAGAGAAACTTTGACACTTTGATATTTTATTGTCATTACCAAAGAGGTCTTTTGACAAGGGGGGAGAGGTAACAGAACAATAACATTTCCCTCTTCCTTTCCTGCAAACAAATAGTACACATTCATTCCTAGTGTGCACCAAATCAAAGGTTAAAAACAAATAAATTCATAACATTTCCTTATGTCCTTACGCACAGGAGTAATGCAATTTAAAAAACAACACAAACAAACAAACACCTTAAGACTGACTCGACCATCCACTCGATCAAATGATGACAATGTATCTTACTGATCTCTTCCACTTGCGATGAATGATAATATTCATTCAGATATCTCTTATAATGCATTATCTTAAATTTCACTATCCTTTATCTGTCTAATTTTCAATGCTTCTGCGATGAATTTCGCAACTGATTTAATTACAAGTTCATCATCTGATGATAACACGACAGCAACATTTTGTCTTTTCGCTATATCTAACTGGAAAAGTGAACAATTTGTCCGCACTTCATTATAAGCAGTACAGTGGAACAGAAAGTGTTCTTCGTCATCAATAATATGTCTACATGCAGGACAAGGAGATTCTGTGGATGTTTCACATTCAAACCATCTTTTGTTCGCATTAAAACCTAAAGTTCTCAGCCTAAATCTTGCGTAATTTATTCTGTGCCATCTATCTGTTATGACACTGAGAAACTTTTCAGAATGAAACACATTCTTAAATGAGAAAAACCAGCGATATTTTTCTTTACTTTCCATATCTGAGTGCCAGTTCTGTTTAAAAGAACAAATAAGCCTGTTTTTAAATTCCGCAATGAACTGTTGCTCATTTCCTACTTCCTGGGCCATCCACACTATTCCAAAACCCTGTTCTGAAAGGACTTTTTTTACTTTATGAGCCCAGTTTTCTTTACCTTTTTCCATTTCTAAAAGCATCATATCATAGGCTTGCCTGCTAAAACGGGACTGGGTAGCTTCAAGATCTTCAACCAGTACTTAATACATTTCACAAATGTACTTATGTACAAAGGGTATCTGCCCATCTCTCCATATAAAACGGTGTTGGATGAATGAATAGGTACTTGAAGGAAACGCTTCATAGCATACGTATGTACTTTTTCCATCATCGAATTTTCATGTAAGCCCCAAATTTCAGCTGCATATATAAG
>CM065718.1:66028321-66033321 GCA_033310375.1 Conus canariensis | reverse complement strand
CAGACCACAGTGAGGAAAGCCACTGGACCATACGAAGGAAGACCTGTTGTCCATAGTCAAAAGAAGGAAAATGAGATGGTATAGTCATGTATATCAAGATCAACAGGACTTGCCAAAACCATTCTACAGGGAACAGTGCGAGGAGGCAGAAGGAGAGGAAGACGGAGAAAGAGATGGGAGGACAACATCAGTGAATGGACTGACCTCACTCTCAGCTACTGCCTAAGAGCGTCTGAGAACCGGGAGGACTTCGGGAAGCTGGTTGCAAAGTCTTCTGTGGTGCCCCAACGGTCTTCAAGACTCCGGGGGGGGGGGGGGGGGGGGGGGGGGGAGTAGGTAATAGGGGATAGGACCCTGAGCCGACTGCCGCCACCAGAATGACTCGTCAGAGGACCTCGCTCAGACGCATCACTTAATTATATTCAGGTTCAGCTTTCACACCCACCACGGGTGATATGGCAGACTGGGCAGACAGTCATCCCTGGAAAGCTGGGGGAAGGGTGCTGGGAGGAGGGAAGGGTGTGTGTGTGGGGGGGGGGGGGGGAGTGGGATGGGGCTATCTCACACTACGTCATACCACGAAAACGACAGGACATTACGATGGATAAGGAAAACTGCGACGCTGATTAGTTTCAAAATAAGGCGACTGCAGGCGGAAATTGACACAGCCATAAAAGAAAAATACCATTCCAGCGGACGAAAGGCACAAACAAACAACAGGACAAAACACGACGCGTTTCGACCTCTTTGGTCTTCTTCAGGCAAGATCAACATTCAGGACAATGAAGATCAAGAACGAGCAATCACTTATCTCCTAAAACTGGGCGCAAAATCTGTTTTCTTTTTATCTCTTTTGTGCCCAGTTTGAGGAAAAAAAATGATTGCTGGTTCTTCGTTTTCATTGTCCTGAATGTTGTTTATCTTGTCTGAAGAAGACCAAAGAGGTCGAAACACACCGTTTTTGTTTTGTTTTGTTTTGTTTTGTTTTTCTTGTAATTTGTCTGTGCCTTTCGTCCGGCGGAATAGTAATTTGTCTTCAAAGTTTGCGATGCTGATGTCTGGCGCTTGTGGTATTCAAATCCTGTCCTCCGTAGAGCGGGGTAGTGAGGGTCAACAGACAGACACGTGCAGGCATGAGCCAGGACCCTGAACTGCACCAAACAAAGGAAACGAAACGGGGACATGGCGAGTTGCTTTTTCTTGGGTCAACTCGTCTTTTTTTCTTTTTCTTTTTATTTTTCAATTTTGCCCCAGAGCGATTTCTCCTCTTGCCGTTTTGCCCATCCAGTGTTTGGGGTGTGGCTATGCCCTAGATCAGGCGGCATCCCTTAATAATTAATACACTGATCCCAGGCTAAGCCCAACACATACGTTAATAGACAAGAGAGAGAGAGAGAGAGAGGGGAGAGAGAGAGAGAGAGAGAGAGAGAGAGAGAGAGACAGACAGACAGACAGACAGACAGATAGATAGAGAGACAGACAGACAGATAGAGATCGATACAGACAGACAGCGAGCGAACGAGTAGAGAGAGAGAGAGAGAGAGAGAGAGAGAGACAGACAGACAGACAGACAGACAGACAGAGAGCAAGTGGGAGAGACAGACAGACAGACAGACAGACAAACATACAAACAGACTGACAGACAGACAGAGACAGGGAGAGACAGAGAGAGAGAATCTAATCCCCTGTTCAGCTTTTTTTGTTTTCTCCTTTCAGTTGACAATCCACGCAGGTCAATGTTATCTTTTAGACCTAGAGATCAGAGAGGAATCTGTTACAGCTACAAATTATACCCCCTATTTTTCACACAATACGGAAATCAGTGAGAGGAGGGGGGGGGGGGGGGGAGGTGAACTGAAACTGGCTGGCAAGTTGAAATGACACTGCGTGACTTTTGCTACAGAAGGATCGGTTCTCTTTGCAAGGGTGAGCTGAAGGAATCAGGCCAAGGCCAACGGAAAGAGAATGAGGCAATTTACATTATACCATAGACAGGTCACCAAAAAAGAGGGAGCCGACCTTGAGAAGTTGACAACAAAGCCGAATTCAGCAGAGGTCACGGAATACAGTTGTCTGTGTGTGGCGTGCTTTCGAAAGTGGTCGTGATGGGAGTTGAAGCCAATATTCAAAGAAGAAGGAAAATGGAAATGAGGCGGGGTGGGGGTGGGGGGTGGGAAGGGGGATCAAGGGAGGAGACTAAGCTCACCTTCACCCGCATCACACCTTTGACATTAGAACGATCACCTTCCGCTCTTCAAAGCTATGGATATCATTGTGATCACTCACGCACGAACAGGTCCGATGTCTTCTTCAATGCACAAGAAATTTGCATAGATATGGAGGGGAGGTAAGGATAAATATTTGCCGCCTTTCGCTGGATGAAGGTTCCATTGCACAAAATGAAGGCATTCACTACTTCCTGGTGATCTGATCGGCTCTCAGTCTGTCTGTCCTGTTCACGGGTTGGCTGCCCGTTCACACTTCGCTGTTGTGTCAAACTGTCAGATTTGAAACACACACACACACACACACACGGTGGTTCGTTCACAGGAAAAGGCTATATTCAGGCAGTGTGCTGCCCTTGTTGAACTGCGGACCACAACGAGCTAGCATACGTGGTTACCGGAGGGGGCAGCCTCGCCATTTGAACGATTGAATTCCTCATGACGCACGATGACTGTTGGGCCTGGAAGGGGTGATTGACCTGCACGAGCAAACAGGGGTGCCCTCAAAGGCGAACAGTGGTAAAGCAAGACGAGATACATATCTTCTTCGCTCAACATCTTTGAACTCAGTCACGGAATTCGAGCACACTCGCTGTTGATGAGCCTTGAACCATAGAAATACTGAAGCGGGTATTTCACAAAGGCGAAGTAAGTGAAGTCACGATCTTGAGGCGTGTAGATATTTCACAACTTCTTGGTCCAAAAGTTGATATAAGGAACACTTTGCGCATGTTTACTTTCCGCAAATAGGTGCACGGGTGTACATATGTGTCTGCAAAGTATCATTCTGATGAACGTGAGAGAGCAGTAGCACAGAAACCAAGTTCCTGGTCGTGAATTAACTCAGGTGAGCAACAGCAGTGGCCAAGAACCACATATGATGAAAATGGACCCCCAGCTCATCGACTGGTGTAGGCAAGCCGCATTCTTCACTTCAGAAATATTCCAGGCACAGGTTTTAGTGAGGACCTGCAACAGAACTCAACGTGATAGCCTCCAACAGTATGTAAGAGCTTCCAATAGAGATCAACAGCCCGCAACAGTACTGAACAGCCTGCAACAGAGCTCAGCAGTCTGCAACAGAACTCAACAGCCAGCAACAAAGCTCAACAGCCTGAAACAGAATCAACAGTCTGCAACAAAGCTCAACAGCCTGCAACAGAGCTCAACAGTCTGCAACAAAACTCAACAGCCTGCAGCAGAGCTCAACAGCCTGCAACAGAGCTCAACAGCCTGCAACGAAACTCAACAGCCTGCAACGGAACTCAACAGCCTGCAACAGGACTCAACAGCCTGCAACAGAACTCAACAGCCTGCAACAGGACAACAGCCTGCAACGGAACTGAACAGTCTGCAACAGAACTCATCAACCTGCAACAGAGCTCAACAGCCCGCAACAGAACTCAACAGCCTGCAACAGAAGTCAACAGCCCGCAACAAAACTCAAAAGCCTGCAACAGAGTTCAACAGCCTGCAACAAGGCTCAAAAGCCTGCAACAAAGCTCAACAGCCTGCAACAATACTCAACAACCTGCAACAGAACTCAACGGCCTGCAACAGTACTCAACAGTTAGCAACAGAGCTCAACAGCCTGCAACAGATCTTAACAGTTAGCAACAGAACTCAACAGTTAGCAACAGAACTCAACAGGTAGCAACAGAACTCAACAGCTGCAACAGAACCAACAGCTGCAACAAAGCTCAACAGCCTGCAACAGAGCTCAACAGCCTGCAACGAACTCAACAGCCTGCAACGGAACTCAACAGCCTGCAACAGGACTCAACAGCCTGCAACAGAATCAACACTGCAACAGACTCAACAGCCTGCAACAGAATCAACACTGCAACGGAATGAACATCTGCAACAGACTCATCAACCTGCAACAGAGCTCAACAGCCCGCAACAAAACTCAACAGCCTGCAACAGAGTTCAACAGCCTGCAACAAGCTCAAAAGCCTGCAACAAAGCTCAACAGCCTGCAACAATACTCAACAACCTGCAACAGAACTCAACGGCCTGCAACAGTACTCAACAGTTAGCAACAGAGCTCAACAGCCTGCAACAGATCTAACAGTTAGCAACAGAACTCAACAGTTAGCAACAGAACTCAACAGGTAGCAACAGAACTCAACAGCCTGCAACAGAACCCAACAGCCTGCAACAAAGCTCAACAGCCTGCAACAGAGCTCAACAGCCTGTAACAGAACTCAACAGCGTGCGACTTTGCTACAGAACTCAACAGCCTGCAACGGAACTCAACAGCCTGCAACAAAGCTCAACAGCCTGCAACAGAGTTCAACAGCCTGCAACGGAACTCAACAGCCTGCAACAGAACTCAACAGCCTGCAACAGAGCTCAACAGCCTGCAACAGAACTCAACAGCGTGCGACTTTGCAACAGAACTCAACAACCTGCAACGGAACTCAACAGCCGGCAAGAAAGCTCAACAGCCTGCAACAGAGCTCAACAGCCTGCAACAGAACTCAACAGCGTGCGACATACTTCAATCGTCAATAACAAGATTCGAAACAAACGCTAGCGACACAGTCAGTGTATGAGCCAGCGACAGTGTAGCTTACCTCGGCTGATGGGGAGGCACCCTATGTTCCCCCAGGTCTATATTCCCCAGGTCTATGTTCCCCCCAGGTCTATGCTTCCCCAGGTCTATGTTCCCCCCAGGTCTATGTTTCCCCAGGTCTATATTCCCCCAGGTCTCTGTTCCCCCAGATCTACATTCCCCCAAGGCTATCTTCCCCCAGGCCTTTGTTCACTGTT
>CM065718.1:65980821-66018321 GCA_033310375.1 Conus canariensis | reverse complement strand
TATGTTTCTTCAGCCAACTCTTGCTCCACTCTCACGCCCCCACCCCCTTCCACCCCCCCTTCCACCCCCCTCCCCCAAGCCCATACCCCGTCCTCTTCTCTCTCTCTCTCTCTCTCTCTCTCTCTCAAAGTAAACATTCAACAAGTTTCCTCCAACGTTCCCACGATCGAAGAGACGACCATTCGGTAAAATCCGCCACTGCTCAGCAGGAGGTTGAAGAAGAAAAAAAAAATAAATAAGAGAGAGAGAGAGAGAGAGAGAGAGAGAGAGAGGAGAGAGAGAGAGAGGGAGGGTGGCGGGGCAGGGGGCGGGGAGGTGGAGTAGGGTGGAGGACTGGGGCAGGGCTGGTGGTGGTAGCTCTTCACAATTTTTGCGGTGCAAGGCGAGGAGCCAAAGCTATGGTCACTCCCTCGCTGCAAAACAATATGTAATGTAAGAAACCGTGAGAAACATTCAACCTTTGTGTGAAACGTAGTCGGCTTGTGTGAAATCTAATTGTTATACTTTTCATGGCGAAGCCGCACGTTCAAAACGTAAATGCCTCGATGCGCATGTGTTCTTGACAGGAAACTGTGTACTACTAAAAAAAAAAAAAAAAAAAAAAAAAAAAAAAGGGATCATGTCCGCTTTAATCGCCATGTACAGGAAAGAACTAACTGCTTGACGACAAAGAAAGTGCAGTCTCTATTGCACCACTGCATCATCAGTTTCATAGAGGACTATGTACTTTTTTTTTTTTTTTTTTTTAAAGAAAAGGTAGCATCTATAATAATGATCTGGCATCCAGGAATTTATTGAGCATTTGCTGTTGTTTTCTACTGGGCACCGAGTGATTTGTCTTTTCCCCAAATATCAGTTTACATGTCTGATGAACAGATTTGTTTGGCCTCGGTATGAAACGTGCCGCGTACCCACTGCATATCCACTGGTTAGCACCTGAACACTCTTTATGGGTTATCCACGCACACACAAAAAGTGTATACACGTTTAGAAAAAAAAAAGTTTATACTTGCAAGAAAAAGCATAGTGTGTGTGCAAAAAAAGTTTATGTGTGATGACAGGAAGCGCGTACGCGTGCGCACGTGTGTGTGTGTTGTGTGTGTGTGTGTGTGTGTGTGTGTGTGTGTGTGTGTGTGTGTGTGTAACAAAAATCATAAATGTGCATGCGTAAAAGCATTTTATGTACACCGGCAAATCATACATATGCATGCTGAAAACATATGTGAATATATAAAAACTTGGGTACAAAACCATTTACAGCAACACAAAAGAGCAGATACACGTACGCAAGAAAAATTACATGAGCATATTAAGGATGTTATAGTTCATGCCGCCATTCAATGAATCATGGCAACACAAACACCCAGCTTGTACAACTGCTGAGAGGAGATGGGCTCCTTTTGGTATTCCTTTTAGACGGCCATATCATTCCTGTAGCACTGAGGTTGGTGTTGTTCAATGTCTGTTCAATACAATCCACGAAATAAATGTTTTCATTCACTCACTTCCTGTTCCAAAACAGATAACGAAAGCACAAGAATTCCTACGTCAACATTGCAGTGCTGTTATTAGACAGCAATGGGAAATAAATAGTTCGATCAACTCATTGTTTGCCTACGAAGTGCATTAGAAACCATGAAAATGAGAAATACGAATCAAAATCATACTGCACTCCAGTGAATATTGTTGTTTTTTGGTTCGATTTAAGAAATAAATCATGCGAGAACCGAAGCATTAAAAAAATTATTTGACACAAATATATAACCATAGCTAAGCCCCCCTCGCCTTGTCTATCAGCAACAAGTGCCGAGCGACACACAGCCTGACCCCTGACCCCGGCTCGTGCCGAGCTGCTGGCAGGGAGAGGAGACGCACAGCGTTCCCACGGTGGGCGAACAAAAGGCGCTGCATTCCTCCACTGGCCACCGCACGAGTCGAGAGGGAAAGAGGAGGGGGGGGGGGGGGGGGTATAGGAGGGTGAGGTGCAAAGGGAAGATGGTGGCGATGGAGGAATGAGAAGGTGGCGGGAGGGGGGGGGGAGGGGAAGGTTAGGATGGAGGGTAGGAGGACGGGAAGGAGGGGGTGAGTGGAGCGTGGAGATTGGGTTTGAAGGGGGGGAGAGAGAAATTGACGGTGACAGAGCAACATAGGTTCCCCAGTTAGACATGTCCGTAGGTAACGAACTGTTAACTGTTCACTCATCCACCCACTCAATCACCCACCCGTTCACTCACTCACTCACTCATTCACTCTTTCACCCACCCATCCACCTGTTTATCCACCCACCCACTCACTCATTCAACCACACGTCCACCCATTCACTTGTTCATTCACTATTCATTCACTCATTCACCCATCTATTCATTCATCATCCATCCCCATCCAGCGACTCATTAATTCACTCACCCACCAGCTTAACCCCCCCCCCCCCCGCCCCCTCTCATCCACTCACTACTCACAGTCCAACCCTCACCTACTCACCCAGTCACCAACACACACACACCACCCACACACGACCACACACACACACACACACACACACGTTAAGTACCTCAAAGTCGTCAACAAATAGAGATATAATGAAGCACCCTAAAGAATGGGGGTAGCAGTGCCTCTGTCTGGTCGCTCAGGACCAAGGACAGAAACTAAGCTAGGGAGTTTCCTATCTGCGTAAGCTCCCACGCGTCGCAGACGCCCCCAGACTGTCTGTGCAGTTCTAGGAAAACCTAGCTGACCACGTAAGTCCTCCCTCAGAACTGCCACAGCAAGAGCTCTCTCTCTCTCTCTCTCTCTCTCTCTCTCTCTGAAGCAACTAGGAAATGTTAAGAAACCACAGTAGACATAAATACAAAGTGCCACAGTCCGATTGCTGCTTTCTTATTCTGAAGGGCAGGGAAAGGGGAAGGAAAACTGGGAGACAGAGGGGAGTGGGGAGAACGGGGGAGGGAATGGGGGGGGGGGGGGGGGAGGAGGATCCGTTTTTCAAACAAACAGCACCAAACAGTACGTCACTGACCTGCACACAGTGTCTGACAGCAAAGAAGTGATTTGATGAACACACAAAATGTGACCAAAACACCTTCGATCTAATCGCCTTTCGTTTTAATCATGTTTTACTTTAAAGTGTAGCATCATTACATGTTCACAACCATCATGCTTCGCCTGAAACCGAAAAATAAAAACAAAAAACAAAATGTGACTAAATTCAGATTAAGACTTTTTGGTTCAACAATGAAAGTTCATACGTTCTCTCTAACCGTTGATGGATTTCTTTCTAACGGTCCACGGATTTTTTTTTTTTTTTTAAATGGTACATGAATTTTTTCGGGCTGTGTTGAATTTCTTTCCAAAACAGAACGCAGACACGTTCAAGAGGTACATGGATTTCTCGCTAACAGTACATGGATTTTCTCAATCTTCTCGTTGTAGACAGATCTCTGCCATCAGCACATGGATTTCTCTCTCACAATACATGGATTTCTTTCTAACGGTACTGGGATTCCTTACTAGCGGTACTTATACTCTCTCTCTCTCTCTCTCTCTCTTCTCGTCTCTTGTGTGTGTGTGTGTGTGTGTGTGTGTGTGTGTGTGTGTGTGAACGGTACATGGCTTTCTTTCTAACGGTAGTGGGCTTGTTTGTCGCTATTAACGGTACGCGGATTTCTTTCTTACCGTGCTTCTCTCTCTCTCTCTCTCTCTCTCTCTCTCTCCTCTCTCCTCTCTCTCTCTCTCTCTCTCTCTCTCTCCACGGTACATGGGCTTTCTTTCCAGCAGTACGTGTGTTTTCCTCTGTACACAGATGAACATGTACCGCTTTACTGCATATGAATCATATGTCCTTTCTCGCTGCGTGTTGATGAATTATGCACATTATGGGTACTGTCTAACGGCAGTTGAACTAAACAGTTATAGAAGACACTATCAGTTAATATTGTATTTCGTATGTACATTTGTATGAAAATGTAAGTATGTATGAATGTACCCTCTCTCTCTCTCTCTCTCTCTCTCTCTCTCTCTCTTCCTCTCTCCTCTCTCTCTCTCTCTCTCTCTCTCTCTCTCTCTCGTCAGAAAGAAAAGATTATGATCATGAAGATCACTATGATGAGATTGTCAAAATTTGTCAAGGCAATCCACCATGACTTTTTTGTTCACCCAATATGCATCTTCGCTTCTCCACTGCCCCAGCCACCATACATACACTTATGCATGCTCACACACACACACACACACACACACACACACACACACACACACACACACACACACACACACGCACACACACACACACACACACACACGCACACACACACCACTATCGCCACCACCACTACCACTTTCAAGACCGTTTTTTTCTTTTTCTTTTTTCGGGTTTTTTTGTTTGTTTGTTTGTTTGTTTTTTTTGAATAGGCATGTAATCATATTTCATCACCTAGTATTAAAGTCTTCATACTAGGCCACTGCTGTTGCTATTGCTACTACTACAACTACTACTACTACTACTACTACTACTACATAATGCTGGTGGTGATGGTACTTCTACTACTACTAGACCTACTACCTCTACCACCACCACCACTATTACTACTACTACTACTTATTATTATTACTATTATCGTTATTATTTGTTGTTGTTATTATTATTATTATTATTGTTCTTATTACTATTTTCACTATTATTGTTATTATAATCATCATCATTATTATTATTGTTGTGGTTGTGGTTGTTGCATTATAACTATATAATGATAATAGCAATAATAAAAAGAAGAATTGTTCTACTACTACAATTGCTACAACTACTACTGCTACCACTGGTACAACGACCAGAACAAAGAAGAAGAGCAAAGAAGAAGAGCGTTCAGTTTATCAAGGAGACGTTTTGGCAGAGGAGCACTTTTTGCCCTGGACACCGGATCGCGAGCGCCCGTATGGTGGAGGAAGGTGGTTGCTGTGGTGGCTGGGAAGAGGGGAGAGAAGAGACGGGCACAGAGGACCTTTGTGCCCAGGAATGCCCTTATCACGCTCCTGTTGACACATGCAGTCGGCCCGAAGCGTGAGCGGACGGGGATGGGGGCGGAGTTTTCCCACACTACAGGCCGACCCGTCATCTAATCCTCGTGGCACGTGCGCCTATTTATCGGCCTTCCGCTGGCCGGGTCCATGATTGACGCCTCACCGCTCGCGCGCCACGAGCGCAGCTGGCCTCCAGCCAATCAGCGTCGGCCCAGCGCAAGCCGGTGCTTGTCCCGGGCTGTTGGTTGGTGGGCAGTATCGGCACGAGAGCGTGGGAAAGTGAGAGAAGTCGGCTTCACACAGCTCCCAGCTTACGGCATGCGTCAGTCGGTATAAATAGGCGATGTTGACGTTGCGACCTCAGATCCCGATCTGGGCTCAACAAGTGGTGAGCTCCATTCCTTCACACGCTTCATTCCAGCAGTAGATCCAGTTATTCCCCCTACTCCTTACCACCCACCACCTGTGGATTGAATTCAGGCTGGTTGGTGGCTGTTATTGTGGGTTTTGGGTCTTCTCCAAAGTTGGACGTGGACATTTCAGTTTCTGTTGTCATCAATGGCGGACACCATGGTCGCTGCCCCTGTGAAAACTGACCATTGCAGTCGAAAGGTAAGTTGTTGTGTCTGTTTACATCCCAATGTGTGAAAGTGACTTAGAATCATTTTTTCCCCTCCAGTGAACATTGAATAAGCATTATGTCTTGATAAATATGAATACAATTATTAATGTGTATATAGAATTATGAGTTGCAGTACAGTATTAAACACAAATGATTCAGAAGTTTTTGATGGTTGGGATTAACGTTATGCATCGTGAGAGGTACTTGCTCATACTGGCTTGTTGCGCAGTCTCGGGCACATTGACTCGAAGCTTCTAGTGGTGTAGACTTGGGTTGTTGTGTGAGAGGGAATTGTTTTTAATAGACTGTAGTGAAGTGAGAATTTGGACGGATCAGTCGGTATTCTTTCATTTTGAACAAATTTATTCCTAATATCGATTG
The DNA here is from genome assembly GCA_033310375.1 of Conus canariensis. Taxonomy (NCBI): domain Eukaryota; kingdom Metazoa; phylum Mollusca; class Gastropoda; order Neogastropoda; family Conidae; genus Conus; species Conus canariensis. Next base: position 66,012,305 of record CM065718.1, on the reverse strand, counting down.
CGAGCGTGCGCGCGTGCATGTTTGTGTGGTGATGGTAGTGGTGGTGGTGTGTGTGTGTGTGTGTGTGATGGTGTGGTGTGTGTGGTGTGTGTGGTGTGTGTGTGTGTGTTGGTAGCAGGGGATGGGAGAGAGGGAGGAGGAGGCAGTGCAATGGGGGCGGGTCATGAAACGGCTTTTCTGTATGGCAGATCTAGTATTTACTTTGATGTTTGGTTTGTTTCAGAATAAGAAACCACTGATGGAGAAAAGAAGACGGGCACGAATCAACAGTTGCCTCTCTCAGCTGAAGTCTCTGGTGCTGCAGGCTATTAAGAAAGATGTAAGTCGTCATTGCTTTTCTGGTGTGTGTGTGTGTACATGTGTGTGTGTGTGTGTGTGTGTGTGTGTGTGTGGTGGAGCAGGATGATGGGTTGGTAGGGAGAGGGGACAGTGAGAGAGGTGTTGTGTTGTGAGTGATTTGGTATACTTGTTGTTTGATATGAATGCACGCACATGTGGATGCGTCTCTGGACAGATATCTGCCCCCCCCCCCCCCCCCCCTTCTTTTTTTTGTTGTTTTGTTGTTGTAGATGTGTTCCATTCATCTCTCTCTCTCTCTCTCTCTCTCTCTCTCTCTCTCTCACACACACACACACACACCGCGCGCGCGCGCGCCGCGCGCACACACACGCGCACACACACCCTCATTCTCTCTTCTCTCTCTCTCTCTCTCTCTCTCTCTCTCTCTTCTCTTCCCCCATTCGCCAGCCAACCCCACCATCACTCTCTCTCTCTCTCTCTGACTTGTCCTCTTTCTCTCGCTTTCTCCTCCCCCCCCCTCTCTCTCTCTCTCTCTCTCTCTCTCTCCCTCTCTATCTCCCTCTCTCTTTGTGATTTCCCTTCCTCTTTCCCACTCCCACTCCTTTTCCCCTCCCTCCCTCCTCCGCTCCCTCTCTTGCGTTCACTTGTTCTCTCTGCGACTCCTTCACACAAACACACACCCCTCCCCGTCTCTCCCTCACTCCTTCCCATATTGTCAAGTGGTTTCTCTCCCCGACTCTTTTGCTACCGTCCTTCACCCCCATCAGCTTTTTTTTCCTCCCCCTCTCCCCTTTTCTGATCACTCATGCGATCCAGTGACTATAACGCTGACGCGCTATAACCCACTGCGCCATCGAGGCACCCACTCCCTCTCCTCTTTCCCGTCTCGCGTCGCTCTCTCTCTCTCTCTCTCTCTCTCTCTACGTGCTAACATAGCCAAGCTCTCACCCCTTCCGTTTCCTTGTCTGTTCCTTACAGAGCTCCCAGTTCTCTAAGCTGGAGAAAGCCGACATCTTGGAGCTGACGGTCAAGCACCTGCGGGCACTGCAGCGTCAGCAGGCGGCGGGCGTGATGGGCCAGGACTCGCACGTGGTCAGCAAGTACCGGGCCGGCTTCAACGAGTGCGCCAAGGAGGTGGTGCGCTACATGGGGTCGGTGCGCGAGGTCAACGAGGAGGTCAAGGAGAGGGTGGTCAGCCACCTGGCCAACTGCCTGCAGGTGGTCAACCAGTTCACGCCCATGGAGACCCTGCAGCACCATCACCACCACCACCAGCAGCAGCAGCAACAGCAACAGCAGATGAAGCCTCTGCACGTGCACATCCCGCCTCAGCCTGCCGTCGTCAACGCCTGCGTGACCAGCGTGGCGCCTTCGGTCATCATGCACACGGCCGCTGTGTCGCAAACGGCTTTGCCTTCAGGGCTCGGGGGGTACACCCACCCTTCCCCACTCCGTCCCACCACCACCTCCTCCTCTCCCTCCTCCTCATCCCCTTCGTCCTCCTCCTCCTCAGGATCTCAGGACTGCCACCACCACCACCAGACCCCCTCCCCCGTCTCCGCCACCAGCGCCCTCGCGGCCTTGCCCTTGCAGTCGGCGGCTGCCCTGACGACGACGGCTGCGGGGACTGCCGCGGTAGTCTCCCCTACTACCCCTTCCCCCATCTCCGGGGCCTTCAAGCTGGTGCCCAGTGGCGCGGGCACCGTGGCGGTGTATGTGGGGACCACGGAGAGCGTGCCCCGGGCACGGGACTCTGTCAGTGTGGACGCGGTGCCCTTGTACTCGGTGTCCCTGCCCCCGAACCCCCACCACCCAAACGCCACCGCCGCCCTGGCCGCTTTCGTCACCCCTCCCCCGACATCACACATGACGTCAGCTGACCCCCGCTACGAGGACGTGTCGCCGGTGAAGGCGGAGTACTCTCCCCTGTCGGCGGCCGCCCTGCCCGTGGACCTGAGGCAGATGTCGAAGGTGAAGGCCATGGACGAGGCTGGGCCTTGCCCCTCGCTGTCGGCTGGTCAGTGTAGCCCGGCTCTGGCCGATGACAAGCTGTGGCGGCCCTGGTGACTGATCTCTCCCTGGCCTGGATCTCCGTGGTGATCTCCCTTGGAAGTGCTGCTACCTGGCTGGGACTTTTTAATGTGATACAGGAGGGATGTTGTGTGTGTGTGTGCATGAGAGAGAGAGAGAGAGTCGGTTGGTGCTGTCAAGATACTGCTGCTTACATGTCTTTGAGATTTGTCCTATACCAGAGACTTGCTGTGGACAGTGTACGGACAATTAGCGGCAGTCCTGTACATATATTTGATGAGCAATTACTGATTTTTTTAAATTTTGCCTTGTGTGATCCCAGTGAAGATCAGTGACGTTACTCCACAGATCGTGCACTGCAATAAACACTTGTTGTTTGGTAATTGGAGAAGTGTGTGTGTGAGAGAGAGAGAGAAAGAGAGAGAGAGAGAAAAATTGTAAACAGATGACATTCGGAGACAAGTAGATTTATCATTCTATGCTTTGTTTTTTTTTTATGTTCATGTGTCATATTCTTGTTCTTTCTGTAAATGAAGAGTGATGAGATTTGAGACGGAATAGAGAAGGTGTGTATGATGCCTGTACATGTGTATGTGTCGAAGGATAAGATGGGAAAGTTGACTCTGTTTTCAATGAGACCCTGGAGAGAAAATAGAAATGCCCAGAATCGCCTAAACTTGAATTTTACCAGCGGCTTCACATACTTAAAAACTGTATAAAGGAAAAATTGGTGTTATATTTTTGTAATCGTTACCGGTTCTTACAAGGATATTGTTTACTGACAGTGTTACAGATATAATACAAATGTCTGTAGGCGGTTTTTTGTTTGTTTATTTTTAACCTTTGTACAGTATCAAGATTGTAAAGAGGGTTTATTTAAAAAAAAAATTTTTTAATAGAAAACTGAATAGATGAAGGCTGGCAAGAAGTACACTGAGTAGAAAGGTTTTTTTTAATAACCAAAAGCTTTTTTACCTTTGTTCTCCTACATGTCCTTTTAACTCCAAAATGTTTCATCTATTATTGCTAAATGTGTGTTAGACCATTGTTGACATTATTCCATAATTCTCATTACATCTGAGTGGAGAGCTAGAGAGAGAGGGACGAGAGAGAGAGACAGAGACCTGCATCTTTCCAGTGTTGTTTTCTTGTTAATCCATGTTTTTATATGGGGCCAAAATTGTATAATACACATTTTTACATTGTTTTGGAGTACTATACATCTTGTTGCTAGAACATTCTGAATCTGCGCTTCCATTTCAAGATGAGAGAGAGAGAGGGGGGGCGAGGGAGAGAGACAGACAGCGAGAGAGGGGGGAGACAGAGAGAGGGGGAGAGAGAGAGGGTGCGTGGTGTGTGTGTGTGTGTGGGGGGGGGGACATGCTTGTGGGTGTGACAGTGTGGGAGGAATGGAACAGAGTGTCAGGTGTGCCTTGGTGTGCTGCTAAGATCTATATCATGTTACGCTTACAAGAATAAAACAAATGTTTTTTTAAGTCTGAATCTCGTGTTTCTTCTTTTTATGAAATTCTGTATGGCGTGCTGTATTACTTTTGTGACTGTGTGTGTGTGTGTATGCATCTAGAAATGCTTGTACGGTATCTCTCTCTCCCTCTCTCACACACACACATACACACGCGCGTGCCACACAACACACACACACACACACACCACACATACTCATCTCTCTCTCTCTCCCTCTCTCTCTCTCTCTCTCTATCGCTCTCTCTACAGTTGTGTGTGCAGCTTGACTGCTTGTAGTCTGTCTCTGTGTCTCTCATTGTCTCTGTCTCTCTCTCTCTCTCCTTATCTCTTCCCCGCCCCTCTTTTCTCTCTCTCTCTCTCTCTCTCTCTCTCTCTCTCCCCTCTCTCTCTCTGTCTCTCCTCTCTCTCTCTCTCTCTCCTCTCTCTCCCCCCCTCTCTCTCTCTCTCTCTCTCTCTCTCCATGAGAACACTTAAATCCTTCTTTTATCTGTGTGACATCACGAGAACGCTCTCCTTTTACCTTTTTTTTTCTTTTTTAACACAATCACACTCAAAACTGTGCAAACAATTAACGACTACACATCGCTCATTCTGAGAACTACTTTGCAAGACATACGCATCAAAGAACGCTGGAAAAAAAAAATGAAAAGGAGATAATTATAACAACAGAGTTGGGTTATTGCCGATCAAAGTTGAAACGGTGCATTCTGTCAATAACAATTTTCTCAAGAAAGAGGTTAAAAAAAAGGAGGGGGGGGGGGGGGGGGGGGGGGCGGAGGGGCTGTCTTGCATTGTACGATATACCGCCAGAACGACAACTTGGAAAAGACGAGCTGGTTAAAAAAAGAAATTTACTTTTATGTTGGTTGCCGAGTGATTCGAATCTGACCCTATTTGTTTATATGCATTTTGAGGGGGTGGGAGAGGGGGGGGGGGGCTGGGTTAGGGAGGGGGGGGGGGATGTCTTAAAACCAGTTTCGACAACCTAGCACTTACGTCACCAAGTAATTTGACGAAGCTAAAAATAGATTTGTGTACCACAGTCGTGTCAGCTGACACCTATCCCTCCACCACCACCACCACCTCCGTCCTCTCCTCCCCCCACCCCACCCCCCACCCCTCTCCCCACGCCATGTTTTTAAGATCGAGGATGTTCAATAAACGTGGATTACTGTAATAAAAAATACGCACAATTTCTGTGTTTTTCAAATCCATGAGCTGTGTAAAAGCTGATTTAAATTCCAGGTGTTTGTAATAATGCCCCTCAGGATATAAGCTAACGTGTCTTCCCTGATCATTGATCGTTCAACCCACTTCCTCTCCCACCATGCCCTCTCCACTACCCTTTCTGCCCCCACCACCGCTGCCCCTACCCCCCCCCCCCCCCCAACCTCCTTGGTGTCCTCAGCTATCCTGTCCCGCCTGCGCTGTCTTTTGTCGCCGCTATTTTCTTTCCTGCACCACTAAAAGATTATTAATTGGACTCTCCGAGGATCAACCGCTGTCACAACACTCACACACATACACACGGGCGTGCGCGCGCTCGCGCACACACACACAGACACACACACGTGCGTGCGCGCGCGCGCGCACACACACACACACACACACACACACACACACACACACACACACACACACGTGCGCGTCCACACGCACATACTTATATGCACACATACATACATACGCCCGTACGCATGCACGCACACACAGACTCACTCTCTCTCTCTCTCTCTCTCTCTCTCTCTCTCTCTCTCTCTCTCTCTCTCTCTCTCTCTCTCTCTCTCAATGTGCATGTAGAGCACGCAATATGATTGTAATAAAACTGAAGAAAATGTCTCTGCAGCTGGCAGTTGTTTGTGCTGATAAGGCATACACGCTCAATCACGCAAAACACACACACACACACACACACACACACACACACACACACACACCACACAACACACACACACACACATGCACGTAAACAACTGCGCGCGTGCACACACACACACACACACACACACACACACACACACACACACACACACACACACACAGATGCGGGCGCGCACGGACGCACGCACACGCACGCACGCACGCACTCTCACAAACACTTACTCAACCGTGAACAAAATTCTGGCAGAATGAACAACTACTGTTCCTGTTGCCGTCGTCATTTAGTCGAATTTGTTTGTGAGGGCTTCAAGCTTTTGGCCTGTTATGGCCACTTGGAAATTTTCAGTGATGTTACGATCTGTCACTTTATCATGACTGATTACTGAGACGGCTGTTCATCACTCTTCTTTCGTTCTTTAAACGTACTGTAAACCCACAGCATCTCCCCAATGTCAACACATGACCGAACACCCTGAACTGAGTGAGACGCGTGGAAAGACGGGGGGACAAGCGTTCGCTTGCAGCAAGAAAAGAGGGACTGACTGAAGTCAGGAGGGTAAGGTAATGTTGCTTATAGCCCGGCCGACCGCAAAGGGCCATATCAGGGCTGCCACCGCGTTGAAGTCAACTCAGAAGTAATTAAAACACACACACACACACACACACGCACACACACACACACACACACACACACACACACACACACACACACACACACACACACACACACACACACACCACACCTTTAAAATAGACCTTTTAAAAACACACTGGAAATTTCGTTATTAAAAATCTTTCTGCCGTAAAATCTTAGATCAGATGAAAAATGTTCATCTCTTTCAGAAACTGAAAGATCAGATCAGATGGGACGTCTCTGAACAAAGGTTTTCCTGGAGTCTGCTGTAAAACGTTTATGTCTCACATCATGCGAGTCCCAACACTCTAAAAGAACATGTTTCACTGTGAGTGGTACATGACATGGAATACGCAGAGACGAGATGAACAAACTGAACTGAAACGGGCGCTGGGCGAAATCTCTTCATTTAACTCTAAGGGCTACCTCTTTAAGCTCTTCTGGCTGTTTGAGAGTGCGAATGCTCATCCTTTCGTGCACCATTGAGAGGACAGTATACCACTTTTCATGCACTGAACAGAGGACATTACTACTTTTCATGCACTGAACAGAGGACATTATTACTTTTCATGTACCAACCGAAGGACATTACTACTTTTCATGCACTAACCAGAGGACATTACTATTTTTGATGCATCAATCAGAGGACGTCACTACTTTTCATGCACTGGACAGAGGACATTAGTGCTTTTCATGCACTAATCACAGGACATTACTACTTTTCATGCACCAGTCAGAGGACATTACTACTTTTCATGCACTGAACAGAGGTCACTACTACTTTTTACGCATCCAGTCGCAGGTCATTACTACTTTCCATGCACCAGTCAGAGGACATTACTACTTTCCATGCACCAGTCAGAGGACATTACTACTTTTCATGCACTGAACAGAGGTCACTACTACTTTTTACGCATCCAGTCGCAGGTCATTACTACTTTCCATGCACCAGTCAGAGGACATTACTACTTTCCATGCACCAGTCAGAGGACATTACTACTTTCCATGCACCAGTCAGAGGACATTACTACTTTCCATGCACCAGTCAGAGGACATTACTACTTTCCATGCACCAGTCAGAGGACATTACTACTTTTCAAGCTCCCAAATCAGAGGACAGTACTACTTTCCATGCACCAATCTGAGGACATTACTACTTTTCATGCACCAGTCACAGGACATTACTACTTTCCATGCACTAGTCAGAGGACATTACTACTTTCCATGCACCGGTCAGAGGACATTACTACTTTCCATGCACCAATCACAGGACATTACTACTTTCCATGCACCGGTCAGAGGACATTACTACTTTCCATGCACCAGTCACAGGACATTACTACTTTCCATGCACCAGCCAGAGGACATTACTACTTTTCATGCACCAGTCAGAGGACATTACTACTTTCCATGCACCAGTCACAGGACATTAATACTTTCCATGCACTAGTCAGAGGACATTACTACTTTCCATGCACCAGTCAGAGGACATTACTACTTTCCATGCACCAGTCAGAGGACATTACTACTTTTCATGCACCAGTCAGAGGACATTACTACTTTTCAAGCACCAGTCAGAGGACATTACTACTTTTCATGCACCAGTCAGAGGACATTACTACTTTTCAAGCACCAGTCAGAGGACATTACTACTTTTCATGCACCAGTCAGAGGACATTACTACTTTTCAAGCACCCAAATCAGAGGACATTACTACTTTTCATGCACCAGTCAGAGGACATTACTACTTTCCATGCACCAGTCAGAGGACATTACTACTTTTCATGCACCAGTCAGAGGACATTACTACTTTTCAAGCACCCAAATCAGAGGACATTACTACTTTTCATGCACCAGTCAGAGGACATTACTACTTTTCATGCACCAGTCAGAGGACATCACTACTTTTCAAGCACCCAAATCAGAGGACATTACTACTTTTCATGCACCAGTCAGAGGACATTACTACTTTTCATGCACCAATCAGAGGACAATACTACTTTTCATGCACCAGTCAGAGGACATCACTACTTTTCAAGCACCCAAATCAGAGGACATTACTACTTTTCATGCACCAATCAGAGGACAATACTATTTTTCATGCACCGGTGAAAAGATATTACTACTTTCATGCACCTGACAGGGGGTGTTACTCTGTCGGCCCAAGGTACTCTGAGGATCTCTTGATGATGCTTTTGCCCCCGCCCGCGGCGGGAGTGTGCTATGACACGCCGCTATTCGCCAAACTCCCGACCATCCTATCCCTCTGCAGCAGTGAAACGCTCTTCTGGGTCATTTGGCAACAAGAACACGACCTCGAAAATCACTCCAACCACATGCTGAAATTCCCAGTGAACGACCAGATAAGGGCTGACGATACGACATCGGACTGAAGCGGGCAAGAAATCGTGTCCAGTCTGAACAGTGGCCATACGACAGGGAAGTGAGTGACGAAAAGAGTAGACGAACCAGAGAGAGAGAGAGAGAGAGAGAGAGAGAGAGAGAGAGAGAGAGAGAGAGAGAGAGAGAGAGAGAGAGAGAGGACGATGCACAGTCTGGAAGGAAAGAATAAAGTAGTGAAAGAGGATCAATTCGACGACGTCTATTCGTTCGTCTGTGACACACTACATTACACTTGAGTAACAGTGTTCTATAACACACATCACAAGACAATACAATGCAATGCCATACAATATCATACAATCCCTTTACCATAGCTATACAGCTGATTCATTACATTACATTACAACACGAACAATGCAAAGCACTACAGTACAGCACGGTCCAGTCCGGTACTGTACAATAAGTACAATACAAAACAACGCAGTACAGTATAATCTTACGCAGTACAATGCAATACAGTACGATACGATACACTATGCTACAATACAAAACAATACACTACAATGCAGTACAATATAACACAACACTATACAACACAATACAATAAGCTACAGTACAACACAGTACAGTACAGTACTGTGCAATACAATACAAAACAATGCAATACAATGCAATCTTGAGTGTGTGCAAGAAGAAGATGATGTTTGTTTGTTTTTTACATCATACTAGAAAATACCATTTTGATATTCCAGGTGTGTTCGGTCGACGTTCGCTATATCTGATCGTCTGCTGGCTCAAAGTAGATATGATACTTGTTGTACCGTTAGCTCAATGTAATCCATATTGGATGGTCTGTTAGCTGAAAGTAGATATGATGCTTGTTGTACCGTTAGCTCAACGTAATCCGTACTTGATAGTCAGATAGCTGAAAGTAGATATGATGCTTGTTGTACCGTTAGCTCAATGTAATCCGTACTTGATGGTCAGATAGCTGAAAGTAGATATGATGCTTGTTGTACCGTTAGCTCAATCTAATCCGTACTTGATAGTCAGATAGCTGAAAGTAGATATGATGTTTGTTGTACCGTTAGCTCAATGTAATCCGTACTTGATAGTCAGATAGCTGAAAGTAGACATGATGCTTGTTGTACTGTCAATTCAATGCTGGCCATACTTGATGGTCAGCTTGTACTGTCAATTCAATGCTGGCCATACTTGATGGTCAGCTTGTACTGTCAATTCAATGCTGGCCATACTTGATGGTCAGCTTGTTGTACTGTCAATTCAATGCAGGCCATACTTGATGGTCAGCTTGTACTGTCAATTCAATGCTGGCCATACTTGATGGTCAGCTTGTACTGTCAATTCAATGCAGGCCATACTTGATGGTCAGATTGTTGTACTGTCAATTCAATGCTGGCCATACTTGATGGTCAGTTTGTTGCACTGTCAATTCAATGCAGGCCATACTTGATGGTCAGCTTGTACTGTCAATTCAATGCAGGCCATACTTGATGGTCAGCATGTTGTACTGTCAATTCAATGTAGGCCATACTTGATGGTCAGATTGTTGTACTGTCAATTCAATGCTGGCCATACTTGATGGTCAGATTGTTGTACTGTCAATTCAATGCAGGCCATACTTGATGGTCAGCTTGTACTGTCAATTCAATGCAGGCCATACTTGATGGTTAGCTTGTACTGTCAATTCAATGCTGGCCATACTTGATGGTCAGCTTGTACTGTCAATTCAATGCAGGCCATACTTGATGGTCAGCATGTTGTACTGTCAATTCAATGCTGGCCATACTTGATGGTCAGCATGTTGTACTGTCAATTCAATGCTGGCCATACTTGATGGTCAGCTTGTTGTACTGTCAATTCAATGCTGGCCATACTTGATGGTCAGCTTGTTGTACTGTCAATTCAATGCTGGCCATACTTGATGGTCAGCTTGTACTGTCAATTCAATGCTGGCCATACTTGATGGTCAGCTTGTTGTACTGTCAATTCAATGCAGGCCATACTTGATGGTCAGCTTGTTGTACTGTCAATTCAATGGAAGCCATACTTGATGGTCAGCTTGTTGTACTGTCAATTCAATGCTGGCCATACTTGATGGTCAGATTGTTGTACTGTCAATTCAATGCAGGCCATACTTGATGGTCAGCTTGTTGTACTGTCAATTCAATGCAGGCCATACTTGATGGTCAGCTTGTTGTACTGTCAATTCAATGCAGGCCATACTTGATGGTCAGTTTGTTGTACTGTCAATTCAATGCTGGCCATACTTGATGGTCAGCTTGTTGCACTGTCAATTCAATGCAGGCCATAGGCCATACTTGATGGTCAGCTTGTTTCATTCAATTCAGGCCAACTTGATGGTCAGCTTGTTGTCAGTCAATTCAATGCTGGCCATACTTGATGGTCAGCTTGTACTGTCAATTCAATGCTGGCCTATTGATGGTCAGCTTGTTTACTGTCAATTCAATGCGGCCATACTTGATGGCATTATTATGTCATTATGCTGGCATTGTGTCATTGCTGGCCATACTTGATGGTCAGTTGTTGTATCAATCGGCCTTACTGATTCATTGCTCAATTATGCAGGCCATTTGTTAATTCAATTTGCATACTTGATGGCAGTGTCATATTAATGGCAGCAGTTGTACTTGCAATTGCATGGGCAACTTGGTCAGCTTGTTTATGAATCAATGCAGGCCATCTTATGGCAACTTGATTGTACTGTCAATTCATGTCAGGCCTACTTGATGGTCACTTTTGTACTGTCAATTCAATGCGCCATACTTGATGGTACTGTTGTCTATATAATGCGGCCATACTGAGGCATTTAATGTAGGCAATTATGGTCATTGTGACTGATTCATGCTGGCCATATTCAATGTCAGGCAATCATGTGGCAGCTTTTGTATGTCAATTCAATGTGCTAATTATGGCCCTATTGGTCTGCTTATCTGTCCATTAATGCAGCACTTTGTACTGTCAATTCAATGCGGCCATACTTGATGGTCAGTTGTCTGTCAATTCAATGCAGGCCATACTTGATGCATTGTGCAATTCAATGCGGCCTACTATGGTGGCTTTTACGTCAATTAATCTGGCATACTTATGGTTCAGCAGTTTACTGTCAATTCATGTGGCCATACTTGTGGTCGCTTGTACTGTAATTCAATGCGGCCATACTTGGTCAGTTTGTACTGTCAATTCAATGCAGGCCATACTTGATGGTTGTACTGTAATTCAATGCAGGCCATACTGATGGTGCTTGTGTACGTCAATTCAATGCGGCCATACTTGATGGTCAGTTGTTGTATGTCAAATCATGCGGCCATACTTGATGGTCAGCTTGTTACTGTCAATTCAATCAGGCCTACTTATGTCATTGACTGTATTCAATGAGCATCATGAGCATATTGATGCAATTTACTGGTCAATTACTTGATGGTCAGTTGTGTACGTAATTCAATGCAGGCCATACTTGATGGTCAGTTGTTTGTATCATGGCCTATGAGTCTTATGTCAATTATGGCATTGTGTCATTTCATCTGTGGCATCTTGATGTCATTTGTACTGATCATGCAATTATGGCATTGTCTGTCATCAATGCGGATACTTGATGGTCAGTGTATGCAATTCAATGCGCCACTGATGCACTTGTCTGTCAATTCAGCAGCCTTGATGTATTACTGATTCAATGCGCTATTTTGCTGATTATGCAGGCCAATTAGGCTGTGTATGTATTCATAGCATACTTGATGGTCGCGTGTACTGTCAATTCAATGCAGCCATACTTGATGGTCAGCTTCGTCATTCAATGAGGCATACTTGGGTCGTTGTATGTCAATTCAAGTGGCCATAGTCAGCGTCCAATTAATGAGCTTGTGCAGCTGCGCAATTATGCGGCCATTTGTGGCATTGATGTCATTATGCGCCATATTGGTCAGTTGTACTATTCATGCGCATCTAGCATTGTTCAATTCAATGCTGGCCATACTTGATGGTCAGCTTTTGTACTGTCAATTCAATGCTGGCCATACTTGATGGTCAGCTGTTGTACTGTCAATTCAATGCAGGCCATACTTGATGTCACTTGTACTGTCAATTCAATGCTGGCCATACTTGATGGTCAGTCTTGTACTGTCAATTCAATGCAGTGCCATACTTGATGGCAGCTTTGTACTGTCAATTCAATGCTGGCCAATCTTGTGGTCAGACTTGTTGTACTGTCAATTCAATGCGGCCATACTTGATGGTCAGCTTGTTACTGTCAATTCAATGCTGGCCATACTTGATGGCAGTTTGTACTGTCAATTCAATGCAGGCCATACTTGATGGTCAGCTTTGTACTGTCAATTCAATGCTGGCCATACTTGATGGTCAGCTTGTTGTACTGTCAATTCAATGCAGGCCATACTTGATGGTCAGCTTTTTGTACTGTCAATTCAATGCAGGCCATACTTGATGGTCAGCTTGTTGTACTGTCAATTCAATGCAGGCCATACTTGATGGTCAGTTGTACTGTCAATTCAATGCAGGCCATACTTGATGGTCAGCTTGTTGTACTGTCAATTCAATGCAGGCCATACTTGATGGTCACTGTGACTGTCAATTCAAGCGCCATACTTGATGGGTTCGTCAATAATCGCCATTATGCATTGTATGTCAATTCATGCGCCATTGTGGTTTAGTCAATCAATGGGCCTCTGATGTCAGCTTGTACTTCATAATGCGCATACTGTGGTCATTGTACTGTCATCATGCGCATACTGTGGTCAGTTGTAGTCAATCATGCGGCATTGATGTCACTTGTCTCAATCAATGCATACTGATGTCGTTTACTGCAATTCATGGCACTGTGGTGTTGTATCAATCATGGGCATACTTGATGCATTGTACTCATTCAATGGCCATTGTGGCTTGTATATTCAGGGCCTTGATGCAATTCAATGCAGGCCATACTTGATGGTCAGCTTGTTGTACTGTCAATTCAATGCAGGCCATACTTGATGGTCAGCTTGTACTGTCAATTCAATGCAGGCCATACTTGATGGTCAGCTTGTTGTACTGTCAATTCAATGCTGGCCATACTTGATGGTCAGCTGTTGTACTGTCAATTCAATGCAGGCCATACTTGATGGTCAGTTGTTGTCAGTCAATTCAATGCTAGGCCATACTTGATGGTCAGCTTGTTGTACTGTCAATTCAATGCTGGCCATACTTGATGGTCAGCTTGTTGTACTGTCAATTCAATGCTGGCCATACTTGATGGTCAGCTTGTTGTACTGTCAATTCAATGCAGGCCATACTTGATGGTCAGCTGTGTACTGTCAATTCAATGCTGGCCATACTTGATGGTCAGCTTGTGTACTGTCAATTCAATGCGGCCATACTTGATGGTCAGCTTGTACTGTCAATTCAATGCGGCCATACTTGATGGTCAGCTTTTGTACTGTCAATTCAATGCAGGCCATACTTGATGGTCAGCTTGTTTTACTGTCAATTCAATGCAGGCCATACTTGATGGTCAGCTTGTACTGTCAATTCAATGCAGGCCATACTTGATGGTCAGCTGTTGTACTGTCAATTCAATGCAGGCCATACTTGATGGTCAGCTTTTGTACTGTCAATTCAATGCTGGCCATACTTGATGGTCAGCTTGTTGTACTGTCAATTCAATGCTGGCCATACTTGATGGTCAGCTTGTATGTACTGTCAATTCAATGCTGGCCATACTTGATGGTCAGCTTGTTGTACTGTCAATTCAATGCGGCCATACTTGATGGTCAGCTTTGTACTGTCAATTCAATGCTAGGCCATACTTGATGGTCAGCTTGTTGTACTGTCAATTCAATGCAGGCCATACTTGATGGTCAGCTTGTTGTACTGTCAATTCAATGCAGGCCATACTTGATGGTCAGCTTTGTACTGTCAATTCAATGCAGGCCATACTTGATGGTCAGCTTGTTGTACTGTCAATTCAATGCTGGCCATACTTGATGGTCAGTTTGTACTGTCAATTCAATGCAGGCCATACTTGATGGTCAGCTGTTGTACTGTCAATTCAATGCATGGCCATACTTGATGGTCAGCTTGTTGTACTGTCAATTCAATGCTGGCCATACTTGATGGTCAGGTTGTACTGTCAATTCAATGCAGGCCATACTTGATGGTCAGCTTGTACTGTCAATTCAATGCTGGCCATACTTGATGGTCAGCTTTGTACTGTCAATTCAATGCGGCCATACTTGATGGTCATTGTTGTACTGTCAATTCAATGCAGGCCATACTTGATGGTCAGCTTGTACTGTCAATTCAATGCTGGCCATACTTGATGGTCAGCTTGTTGTACTGTCAATTCAATGCTGGCCATACTTGATGGTCAGCTTGTTGTACTGTCAATTCAATGCAGGCCATACTTGATGGTCAGCTGTTGTACTGTCAATTCAATGCTGGCCATACTTGATGGTCAGCTTGTTTACTGTCAATTCAATGCAGGCCATACTTGATGGTCAGCTGTGTACTGTCAATTCAATGCAGGCCATACTTGATGGTCAGCTTGTTGTACTGTCAATTCAATGCTGGCCATACTTGATGGTCAGCTTGTTGTACTGTCAATTCAATGCAGGCCATACTTGATGGTCAGCTTTTGTACTGTCAATTCAATGCTGGCCATACTTGATGGTCAGCTTGTTGTACTGTCAATTCAATGCTGGCCATACTTGATGGTCAGCTTGTTGTACTGTCAATTCAATGCAGGCCATACTTGATGGTCAGCTTGTTGTACTGTCAATTCAATGCGGCCATACTTGATGGTCAGCTTGTACTGTCAATTCAATGCGCCATACTTGATGGTCAGCTTTGTACTGTCAATTCAATGCGGCCATACTTGATGGTCCATTTTGTACTGTCAATTCAATGCTGCCTATGTCACATGGTGTCACTTGTGACTGTCAATTGCAATTCAGCCATACTTGATTGGTCAGCTTGTACTGTCAATTCAATGCTGGCATACTTGATGGTCAGTTGTACTGTCAATTCAATGCGGCCATACTTGATGGTCAGCCTTGATGTCAGTTTCTGTCAATTCATGCGGCCATACTTGATGGTCAGTTGTACTGTCAATTCATGCGGCCATACTTGATGGTCAGTGTTGTACTGTCAATTCAATGCAGGCCATACTTGATGGTCAGCTTTACTGTCAATTCAATGCAGGCCATACTTGATGGTCAGCTGTGTACTGTCAATTCAATGCGGCCATACTTGATGGTCGTTTTACTGCAATTAATGGGCCATATTGATGTCAGTTGAGTCAATTCATGCAGGCATCTTGATGTCATGTTGTACTTAATTCATGCGGATACTGATGTCAGCTTTGTACTGTATTCAATGCGGCCATACTTGATGGTCAGCTTGTATGTCATCAATGCGGCAATGTGTCGTGTGTACTGTCAATTCAATCGGCCATACTTGATGGTCGTTTGTACTGTCATTCAATGCGGCCATACTTGATGGTCAGTTGTTGTACTGTCAATTCAATGCTGGCCATACTTGATGGTCAGCTTGTACTGTCAATTCAATGCTGGCCTACTTGATGTCGCTTGTTGTCTGTCAATTATGTGCCAACTTGATGAGCTTGTTGTACTGTCATTCAATGCGGCCATACTTGATGGTCAGTTGTTGTACTGTCAATTCAATGCAGGCCATACTTGATGGTCAGCTTGTACTGTCAATTCAATGCGGCCATACTTGATGGTCAGTTGTTACTGTCAATTCAATGCTGGCCATACTTGATGGTCAGTTGTACTGTCAATTCAATGAGGCAACTTGATGTCATTGACTGTCAATCAATGTGCATCTTGATGGTCATTGTCTGTCAATTATGCGGCATACTGATGTCAGCTTGACGTCAATTATGCTGCAATTATGCGTTTGAGTCAATTCAATGCGCATACTTGATGGTCGCTTGTACGTCAATTCAATGCGGCCATACTTGATGTCGTTGTACTGTCATTCATGCAGGCCATACTTGATGTCACTTGTACTGTCAATTCGCAGGCCATACTTGATGGTCAGCTTGTTGTACTGTCAATTCAATGCAGGCCATACTTGATGGTCAGCTTGTTGTACTGTCAATTCAATGCAGGCCATACTTGATGGTCAGCTTGTTGTACTGTCAATTCAATGCAGGCCATACTTGATGGTCAGCTTGTTGTACTGTCAATTCAATGCAGGCCATACTGTTAGGATTGGTCATGACATTGTTGTACTGTCAATTCAATGCTGGCCATACTTGATGGTCAGCTTGTTGTACTGTCAATTCAATGCTGGCCATACTTGATGGTCAGCTTGTACTGTCAATTCAATGCTGGCCATACTTGATGGTCAGCTTTTGTACTGTCAATTCAATGCAGGCCATACTTGATGGTCAGCTTGTACTGTCAATTCAATGCAGGCCATACTTGATGGTCAGCTTGTTGTACTGTCAATTCAATGCAGGCCATACTTGATGGTCAGCTTGTACTGTCAATTCAATGCAGGCCATACTTGATGGTCAGCTTGTACTGTCAATTCAATGCTGGCCATACTTGATGGTCAGCTTGTTGTACTGTCAATTCAATGCAGGCCATACTTGATGGTCAGTTTTGTACTGTCAATTCAATGCAGGCCATACTTGATGGTCAGCTTGTACTGTCAATTCAATGCAGGCCATACTTGATGGTCAGCTTGTTGTACTGTCAATTCAATGCGGCCATACTTGATGGTCAGCTGTTGTACTGTCAATTCAATGCTGGCCTACTGTGTACTTGACTGTCAATTCAGCGCCAATGTGGTCAGCTTGTACTGTCAATTCAATGCGGCCATACTTGATGGTCAGTGTTGTACTGTCAATTCAATGCTGGCCATACTTGATGGTCAGCTTGTTGTACTGTCAATTCAATGCAGGCCATACTTGATGGTCAGCTTTTGTACTGTCAATTCAATGCAGGCCATACTTGATGGTCAGCTTGTGTACTGTCAATTCAATGCTGGCCATACTTGATGGTCAGCTGTTGTACTGTCAATTCAATGCAGGCCTACTTGATGGTCAGCTTGTTGACTGTCAATTCAATGCGGCCATACTTGATGGTCAGCTGTTGTACTGTCAATTCAATGCAGGCCATACTTGATGTCAGCTTGTTGTACTGTCAATTCAATGCTGGCCATACTTGATGGTCAGCTTGTTGTACTGTCAATTCAATGCTGGCCATACTTGATGGTCAGCTTGTTGTACTGTCAATTCAATGCAGGCCATACTTGATGGTCAGCTTGTTGTACTGTCAATTCAATGCAGGCCATACTTGATGGTCAGCATGGTGTACTGTCAATTCAATGCTGGCCATACTTGATGGTCAGCTTGTACTGTCAATTCAATGCAGGCCATACTTGATGGTCAGCTTGTTGTACTGTCAATTCAATGCTGGCCATACTTGATGGTCAGCTTGTACTGTCAATTCAATGCAGGCCATACTTGATGGTCAGCATGTTGTACTGTCAATTCAATGCTGGCCATACTTGATGGTCAGCTTGTTGTACTGTCAATTCAATGCTGGCCATACTTGATGGTCAGCTTGTTGTACTGTCAATTCAATGCAGGCCATACTTGATGGTCAGTTTGTTGTACTGTCAATTCAATGCTGGCCATACTTGATGGTCAGCTTGTACTGTCAATTCAATGCTGGCCATACTTGATGGTCAGCTTGTTGTACTGTCAATTCAATGCTGACCATACTTGATGGTCAGCTTGTACTGTCAATTCAATGCTGGCCATACTTGATGGTCAGCTTGTTGTACTGTCAATTCAATGCTGGCCATAGTTGATGGTCAGCTTGTTGTACTGTCAATTCAATGCAGGCCATACTTGATGGTCAGCTTGTTGTACTGTCAATTCAATGCTGGCCATACTTGATGGTCAGCATGTTGTACTGTCAATTCAATGCAGGCCATACTTGATGGTCAGCTTGTTGTACTGTCAATTCAATGCTGGCCATACTTGATGGTCAGCTTGTTGTACTGTCAATTCAATGCGGCCATACTAGATGGTCAGTTTGTTGTACTGTCAATTCAATGCAGGCCATACTTGATGGTCAGCTTGTTGTACTGTCAATTCAATGCAGGCCATACTTGATGTCAGCTTGTTGTACTGTCAATTCAATGCTGGCCATACTTGATGGTCAGCTTGTTGTACTGTCAATTCAATGCTGGCCATACTTGATGGTCAGCTTGTTGTACTGTCAATTCAACGCAGGCCATACTTGATGGTCAGCTGTTGTACTGTCAATTCAATGCAGGCCATACTTGATGGTCAGCTTGTTGTACTGTCTATTCAATGCTGGCCATACTTGATGGTCAGCTTGTTGTACTGTCAATTCAATGCAGGCCATACTTGATGGTCAGCTTGTTGTACTGTCAATTCAATGCTGGCCATACTTGATGGTCAGCTTGTTGTACTGTCAATTCATTGCAGGCCATACTTGATGGTCAGCTTGTTGTACTGTCAATTCAATGCAGGCCATACTTGATGGTCAGCTTGTTGTACTGTCAATTCAATGCAGGCCATACTTGATGGTCAGCTTGTGTACTGTCAATTCAATGCTGGCCATACTTGATGGTCAGCTTGTTGTAC
Source organism: Conus canariensis (assembly GCA_033310375.1). Classification (NCBI taxonomy): domain Eukaryota; kingdom Metazoa; phylum Mollusca; class Gastropoda; order Neogastropoda; family Conidae; genus Conus; species Conus canariensis. The sequence continues at coordinate 65,992,947 of CM065718.1, read as the reverse complement.
TGTCAATTCAATGCAGGCCATACTTGATGGTCAGCTTGTACTGTCAATTCAATGCAGGCCATACTTGATGGTCAGCTTGTTACTGTCAATTAAATGCTGGCCATACTTGATGGTCAGCTTGTTGTACTGTCAATTCAATGCTGGCCATACTTGATGTCAGCTTGTACTGTCAATTCAATGCTGGCCATACTTGATGGTCAGCTTGTTGTACTGTCAATTCAATGCAGGCCATACTTGATGGTCAGCTTGTACTGTCAATTCAATGCAGGCCATACTTGATGGTCAGATTGTTGTACTGTCAATTCAATGCAGGCCATACTTGATGGTCAGCTTGTTGTACTGTCAATTCAATGCAGGCCATACTTGATGGTCATGTTGTACTGTCAATTCAATGCAGGCCATACTTGATGGTCAGCTTGTACTGTCAATTCAATGCTGGCCATACTTGATGGTCAGCTTGTTGTACTGTCAATTCAATGCTGGCCATACTTGATGTCAGCTTGTACTGTCAATTCAATGCTGGCCATACTTGATGGTCAGCTTGTACTGTCAATTCAATGCTGGCCATACTTGATGGTCAGCTTTACTGTCAATTCAATGCTGGCCATACTTGATGGTCAGCTTGTACTGTCAATTCAATGCTGGCCATACTTGATGGTCAGCTTGTACTGTCAATTCAATGCTGGCCATACTTGATGGTCTTTTAACTCAAACTAGGTTATATCTGAGGTCTGCTACTCAATTTAGGTTTCAACTGATGGCCTGTTCGTTCAACTATGTTACATTTAATGGCCAGTCAGCTAACGTGGGCCATATTCCATAGTATATTAGCTCAGCGAAGACTACATTTGATGGCCTATCATCTACATGCGGGTTACAGTGGATGGCTTGATAGTTCAGACTAAGCGACATACCTGGCGGTCTGTCAAGTCAGTGTAGTCCAACATACTGGGTCTGTCAACTACATGTTGGTTAAGGTCTTGATTGTTTGTTTGCTCAACGGGTGCTATACCTCATATTCCATTTTAGCTAAGTGTAGGCTTTTCTCAATGGTCCCTCTTTAACTGAGTGTAGGCTTTTCTCAATGGTCCCCCTTTAACTAAGACTTTTCTCAAAGATCCTCCTTTAACTGAGCGTAGGCTTTTCTCAATGGTCCCCTTTAACTAAGACTTTTCTCAAAGATCCTCCTTTAACTGAGCGTAGGCTTTTCTCAATGGTCCCCCTTTAACTAAGACTTTTCTCAAAGGTCCTCCTTTAACTGAGCGTAGGCTTTTCTCAATGGTCCCCCTTTAACTAAGACTTTTCTCAAAGGTCCTCCTTTAACTGAGCGTAGGCTTTTCTCAATGGTCCCCTTTAACTAAACTTCTCAGAGTCCTCCTTAACTGAGTGTAGATTTCTCAATGGTTCCCCTTTAACTGAGTGTAGGCATTTCTCAATGGTTCCCCTTTAATTGAGTGTAGGCATTTCTCAATGGTTCCCCTTTAACTGAGTGTAGGCATTTCTCGATGGTTCCCCTTTAACTGAGTGTAGCATTTCTCATGGTTCCCTTTAACTGAGTGTAGGCATTTCTCAATGGTCCCCCTTTAACTAAGTGCAGGCATTTCTCAATGGTCTGTTGGCTCAGTGTAGGCATTTCTCAATGGTCTGTTGGCTCAGTGTAGGCATTTCTCAATGGTCTGTTGGCTCAGTGTAGGCATTTCTCAATGGTCTGTTAGCTCAGTGTAGGCATTTCTCAATGGTCTGTTGGCTCAGTGTAGGCATTTCTCAATAGTCTGTTAGCTCAGTGCAGCTGTGTACTTGATAGCCAGCGGTAAGTTCAATCAAAGCTACACTTGATGGCCTTCAAGTTCATGTGTAGGCTATACTTAATGGCTTATTGGGTTATAAGTTCCAAGCAGGCTACACTTTATGATCTGTAAGTTCAAAGTCGGCCACACTTCATGATCTCTAAGTTCCAAATCGGCTACACTTCATAGCCTCTAAGTTCATTATAGGCTACACTTGTTGGCATTTAAGTTCAACACAGGCTACACCTAATGACCTGTAAGTTCAATATAGGCTACACCTATGGCCTGTAAGTTCAACGTTGGCTACACCTGATGACATGTAAGTTCAATATAGGATACACCTGATGGCTGTAAGTTCAACATAGGCTACACCTAATGACATGTAAATTCAATATAGGATACACCTGATGGCCTGTAAGTTCAGCATAGGCTACACCTAATGACATGTAAATTCAATATAGGCTACACCTGATGGCATGTAAGCTCAACATAGTCTACACCTGATGACCTGTAAGTACATAGGTTACACCTGATGTCCTGTAAGTTCAACATAGACTACACCTGATGACCTGCAAGTTCAACATAGGCTACACATGATGACCTGCACGTTCAACATAGGCTTCACCTGATGACCTGTAAGTTCAACATAGGCTTCACCTGATGACTTGCAAGTTCAACATAGGCTACACCTGATGATCTGCAAGTTCAACATAGGCTACGCATGATGACCTGCAAGTTCAACATAGGCTTCACCTGATGACCTGTAAGATCAACATAGGCTTCACCTGATGACCTGCAAGTTCAAGGTAGACTACACTTGACAGACTTAATTTCAAATTGGCTACACCGAAAGCCTGTAGGTTCAACCTAGAATTTATTTGAAGGCCTGTGAGTTTAACGTAGGCTACATTTGATGGTCGGTAAGGTGACATAGGCTATTTACCTGATGGTCTATTAATTCGGTATACGCTACAATAAATGGGCTATGAATTCAGTGTAGGCTGTATTTGATCGTCTATCAGTACAATATAGGCTACACTGAATGGTCTATTACCTCAATGTTGGTTTTGCACTTGAAAGCCTATTCATTAGACTTCTTTGGGATTTTGTTTTGTTTTGTTTTGTTTTGTTTTATGCCATTCGCGTATATCTTTTTCACAGTTCTTAATTCGCATTTATTTCTTTACTCGCTCATACATTCATTCATTCATTCACTCACTCATTAATTAATTAATTAATTAATCAATTCATTCATTCATTCATTTATTCATTCATTCATTTATGCTTTATCTACTTATGTATTAATCTACCTCATTTTAATGAACATGTATAGCCACCTTCTGAACTGTCATTCCATCAGATATGTCTGTATTAATTATACTCCTCTCACACTTTGCACGTGCTGGTATCCACGTGCTGGCATTACTACACGAGTGAGTGGATTCCCACACTACACATGCATGCACATGCACAGCCATGCGAGGACACACACACACACCACACACACACACACCACACACGCACGCACGCACGCACGCACGCAACCAACCACACACACACACACACACACACACACAAACACGTGCACAAGCGAACACACAAACCATACGCACACACACACACACACACACACACACACACACACACACACACACACACACACACACACACACACACCGTGACACACACACACAACACACACACACACACACACACACCACCACACACGACACGCACGCACGCACGACGCACGCAACACCACGCACCACACACCACACACACACACGACACGCACACACACACACACACACACACACACACACACACATATATATATATATATATATATATATATATATATATATGCACACCGTCACACACACACACACATACACACACACACACACACACACACGCAGGCACGCACGCCACGCGCGCACACACACACACACACACCACACACCACACACATTATTATTCGCACACGTGTGCGCGTGTGTATAGTATTGGAGGAAACCCTATATCAGCTCAAGACCCGACCAGCACGTGGAGTTCATCTAATGCTGAGCTCAAGTATCCTATCCACAAGACCCTCTTCCCAAATCCTCGCTCAGTTATGTCTTCTGTCATGTATACTAAGCACAATAAGTTAAGGGCCATTTCAAATATTACCATACAGAGCCAAGAAAAAGGGACTGCCCCACGATTTTGATTTTCATTTTGGAATGATGGTAATATGAACACTTTTGTTTTGAACTTCATGAAAAAAATACACACACACACGCACGCGCGCGCGCGCGCGCACGCACACACACACACACACACACACACACACACACACACACACACACACACACACACACACACACACACACACACACACACAGGGAGAGAATCCACAACCACAACCAAATTCATTAAAGGAGCTGTGAACACTTGAACGGAACACCCCCATCAAACAAACAAACAAACAAACAAACAAAAAAAGATCAGCAAAGCATGGAAATATTAGTGATGCGTCTGTTGTCTACCCTATATGCAGTGAGGCATTCAGTTCATCTCTGCCGCATACAGCTGACCGGCCTTTCAATGCACCCCCCCCCCTCCCTCCCCACTCCGCTGTCACGGAATCGCCATCCCCATCTGCCCAGAGCTGCTGACCATATGAACACGGTTCCATAAGGAATGCCACCCAGCGCTGACTGACGAGTTTGAAAGCAGTCCAGGCAATGACATGCTGAACCCCAGTCCGCCCCCCATCCCCTCCCCCCCCCCCCCCCCCCCACCTCATATAACGTTTTGATACATATCCGTATCAGTGGCGTATGGCCACAGTCTACATGAAACTTCATTCTTCTATCATCTGTTGGACTTTTCACTCCCAACTCCTTGTTTTCTTCCTATGCGTAGGAACACAAGGAGGCCTCAAGTCATTATGTTTCTGCTATATTTGCTGACAGTATTGAAATGATTTATTGAGTACGAATTCCTGGACAAAATCGGTTTTTTTTTGGTTTTTTTTGTTTTTTTTTTTTTCATTTCAATGCTCTCATTACAAAAAAAAAAATCTGTTCATAGACAAAGGGTGATTCTGCATGGGCCACTGCATCCAAGACCAACACGAGTCGCCTGAACAAAGTGCAGAATGCAGGATTGCGACTGATCACTGGTGGGATGAAGACTACCCCAATCCAAGCCATGGAGAAGCTTACTAGTCTACATTCCCTCGAAGACAGACGCGAGGAGAAGGTTTTCATCCACAGTGAAAAGTTACTGCGTATGCCTACCCACCCCATGCACACCGAGATGCAGAACCCCACCAAAAACAGGCTAAAGAGAACAAGTTTCAACCACCTGTCTAAGAGCCTGCATCGCAGAAATGAAGACCTGCTGCCTGTTTCACCAGCCGAAATGGAGATGCTTCCAAATTTTGAGGAACCAGACAATCACCTGGAAGATGTCGCAATCATCACCGAAGCTCCTGGCATTAAAAGAATGGACCGTCAAGCCCCTCAAGTAATGAAAGCTCTAGCACAGGAGATGATTGCCAACCAATACAACCCCAGTGAGTGGACCCATGTCTTCACAGATGGATCCTCAGAAGGAGCAGTCAAGAATGGAGGAGCAGGGTTCTTCATCAGACACACCAATGGAAGATTGACACACAAGGCCTTCCCTACTGGAAAGATCTCCTCCAACTACAGAGCGGAGACAATAGCACTGCTCCACGCAGTGAGGATGTTTCTGGAACCGGCCAGCCCATCACAGAAGGTTATCTTCTTCACAGACTGCCGATCTCTGCTACAGGGACTTCAGAACACAAGAAATGAACAACATATGCAAGACATCAAGGCTGCCCTCCATGAACTCTCAAAACAGTCTGTCATTACGCTTCAGTGGATTCCGTCTCACTGTGGGATCATGGGCAACGAAAAAGCTGATGCTCTCTCCAAAGCAGGCAGCAAAATGGAGCAGTTCAGCCACCCCGTGACCTACAGGGAGGCCAAGACCATCATCCACAACCAGTTTCAGTCCCAGTGGAAGAGAAGGCTGGGTGCAGAGAGTGGTGCTGACCCGATCCACCAGCTCCAAAGGCACCAGCAGACAATCCTCTTCAGACTGAGGACCGGCCACTGCACACTGCTGAGCCACCTTAACCGCCTGAAGATCACCTACACTGACCAGTGTCCATGCGGCACTGGACCCCAGACCCCTGAACATGTCCTCCTGCGCTGTCCTACTCACGCAGCTCTACGACACAAAACCTGGCCGGGGGGAGCGGAGTTACAGGCGCAGCTTTGGGGAGCCCGTTCTGGTCTGGAGAAGACCGCGGGCTTCATCATGGCGGCCGGGTTACAAGTCTGACGCATCCAGCTTCAATCGAACGCAGAAGAAGAAGAAGAAAACTGGTTGCTATTACTTGACCTCTACCGTAACCCCTCAAACTCTGACCTTGTTCTTAACCACTAAACAGTGTTCTACTTTTCAAATACACCGTTACCATGCTACCAAGAGAGAGAGAGACAGACAGACAGACAGACAGACAGACAGACAGACAGACAGACAGACAGAGACAGAGACAGAGAGAGAGATCATAAAGCTGACTGCCTCATGATGCTTGGAAAGACGACAACGAGTTACGGACTTTTCAGACAAACATTGGCAGTGTAACTTCACTTGGTCTACAACATCTTGACAAAACGGTCCTCCTTATTCAAGGCTGGTGACCGTAATCCGATGCCAACAGCTCACCGAGTGACCTGTTATCACTGAGGCTTCTCGCAGCAATGGTTGGGTGACGCTCATCACCAGACAGACAGACAGATAGATAGATAGATAGATAGATAGATAGATAGATAGATAGATAGATAGATAGATAGATAGATAGATAGATAGATAGATAGATGGATGGATGGATGGATGGATAGATAGATAGAAAGATAGATAGATAGATACATAGACAGATAGATAGATAGAAAGAAAGATAGATAGATAGATAGATAGATAGATAGATAGATAGATAGATAGATAGATAGATAGAAAGATAGATAGATAGACAGGTATGCACAGCCATGGTCCACGTTGTAAAGCAGAGGGTCCTTGCTGCGTATTCGACGACCCTGTTCATCCCAAGTGTGTTCCACTGGTGAAAGGTCGGGAGAGCAGGTTCACTATGAGAACGTTTGGATCTGCTGCAGCTGAATGTCATTGGTGACCACTCTGGTATAAGGAGGCCTTGATCTGTCGTCTTGAAGAATGGTATATGACCCAACTGCTTGAAGAGCTGGAACAGCGACAGGTTTGCGAGATTGATCTCTATATGCGAGATTTGATCTCTATATGCGAGATTTGATCTCTATATCGCTGGCCTGTGAGGTTCTGGTGTATGCGTTGAAAAGGAGTACAGCTAGGAAGACTGATCCCTTCCCCCAAAGCATAACAGATCCATCGCAATGTCCCAGCACAGCTCCGTCAACAAATCGTTCACTTGTTCATCTCCCATCTTTTATCCCACCTATCGCTAAATGCCGGTAAATCAAGATTCATCAGTAAACAGGACTCTCGACCATTGTTGTCTTGTCCAAGTGTTGGTGTGCTGGTGAATCCAGATTCATCAGTGAACAGGACTTTCGACCATTGTTGTCTTGTCCAAGTGTTGGTGTGTTGGTGAATCCAGATTCATCAGTGAACAGGACTTTCGACCATTGTTGTCTTGTACAGTGTTGGCGTGTTCTGCTCTGAGTCACAGGGGCTCTTCTGTGGGCCTAAGCGAGAACTGGACTGATGAACCGCTGGTCTCCTGCCATGCAGGTTGGCCACATACAGACGACTGCGTACGATCTGGTTGCTCACAAACAAGTTTGCCGCAGATCTAGTTGCAAAGTGAGGCGACTGCAGGCGGAATTCTAAACAAATTTGAAAATGGTTGATAAAGCTCCACCAAAAAGAAAAAAAAAAAATGTAGACAAACGAATCACAAGACAAAACACGACACGTTTCGACCTCTGCGGTCTTCTTCAGGCAAGATACACAACACTCAACGAGCAATCGCTTATCTTCATCCAATTCGGCGCAGGATACGCGTTCAATCATTGCCCGTCTTCACGCCGATCTGGATAAAGTAAGTGATTGCTCGTTCATTTTCGTTGTCCTGAGTGTTGTGTATCTTGCCTGAAGAAGACCGTAGAGGTCGAAACGCGTCGCGTTTTGTCTTGTGATTCGTTTGAATACGTTTTTTGTGTTGTGTGTGTGTGTTTGTTTTGTTTGTTTTTTTGCGGAGTTTTATCAATAACTTTTCGAATGAGTTTGCCGCAGCCATCACGGTCCAATCAGCTTGCAGGTCAGTCACTGCGAGTGTAACATCAGCGGCGTGTAGCCTTCCGTCGACCTGCCCTGGTGTTGTCCTGTGGGTCCACCGATCTCGGAGCCTCTCCCGTCTGCCTGGTGGTCATGAAACTTATGTGCAGTCTCTGGATGACTGAATGAGTAACGTCGAGCCTTCCGCCCATTTCTCTCACTCCTGTCTCTTCCTGGAACCAGCCCAAGGCACTTCCTTTACAGTGTCTGCTTCTGCAAGTTTGTTTCATGGAAGCACGGTTGGTTCGCTGAACAGTGCACGGCTGTTCATGCGTGTCTCTGCGGAAGACTCGAATGAACTGTTGGCGGGGTTGTTTCCACACTCTCCACGCCCAACACAAAAAGCTTGCTTACGTCGTCGACTTCTTTCGCTGGATAAGCATGACTAAAACAGAAGGTGTGGCAAGAGATGCCGACTTTTCTTTAGCGGACGATTGGAAACATTTGTCGTCACAGAAACATGTCTCCATTGCTTTGCTCAAACATACTGACTTTAATGCAGTTCATAATGAACATACCCCCCCCCCCCCTCCCCCTACATCAGGGAGACCCTTAACTTATCGTTCCTAGTATATCTATTAAGATGTATCCGCTGCGTATTGGGGCCTCGAGTCTACATAAATGGAGTGACTAGTCATCATATAGTCCCGCCCCTTTGACGAAACTGAAGCCGAAAGTAGCTCAACGTAGGCTATACTTGCCGCGGCGCTGAAAGCGGCAAGCATTACAGAACCATTAAGGCTGTAGATCCGCATAACCATTAACATAACTTAGGAATGGCACTGCGGGGTGAAATTGCTATTCCAGTGCTCCATCTCAACCTGCCAGCCCTCCCAGGACAACGGGTCGTTCATTGCCTGTTTACAAGCCTGTCACTCCAGTCATTAGGACGTTGATTGCTGGGGATCGGAAGCTGCCCCTCCTCCCCCGGCCGAACACCGTAATGAACCAACATAAACACATGGTACGTGGGTAAGTGCCCATTCACCTACACTCTCATGGGGTTAAGCTGCACACTCGAACGACTACAGAAGAAAAAGAAAAACTTGACATAAGTGAAGAAAGAAAGAAAGAAAGAAAGAAAGAAGGAAAGAAAGAAAGAAAAAGAAACTTTAAGAATAAGAGAAAGAAGTGTGGATGGCCTGCACGTGGTCAGTATCTGTTCTACCCTTCTCTGTGTGCAAGCTGTACAGTGTCTTTAAAAAGAACACACACACACACACACACACACACACACACACACACCACACACACACACACACACACACACACACACACACACAAAGAAAAGAAAAGGAATTTTATAAAAATCAAGAAATGAAGGAAGGAAGGAAAAAGGAAGGAAGAACGACAGAAAAGAAAGGAAGGCAAGGAGGAAGAAAGAAAGATAGAAAGAAAGGAAGGAAGAAAGATGGGGAAAAAAAGGAAGGAAAGAAGATAGGCAGGAACGAAGAAAGGAAATTCGAAGGGAGGAAGGAGGGTAAAAAAAAAATGAAAGAAGGAAGGAAGGAAGGAAGGAAGGAAGGAAGGTCAAAATGAAGGAAGATGAAGGTAGAAAAAAAGAAGATACAGGAAACAAGATTTTCAAAATTTGTTCCCAGCAGTGCAGAATGATAAGCATACTGGGAAACTTGCGTTCACCTCTTTGCCTTTGTCGGGAAAGTAATGTAGAAAGACGTAATGTAAGAAAGAAAAAAAGAAAAAAAAAAAAAAAAACGACAGAAAGAAAGAAAGAAACAAACAAACAAACAAACGAAAACAATGACAGACAGGAAAGAGAAGAATTTTTTTTAAACGATGAAAGAACAGAAACAGAAGATTAGAAAGAAAGAAAGAAAAGAAAGGAAAATAAAAGAAAGAAAAGGGAAGACAGGAAATCCGGATAGAAAGAAAGAACTCAAACTGATGAGAAGCAGAAATATAGAAGGAAAGAAGGAAAGAAAAGAAGGAAAGAAAAAAAGGAAGAGAAAAAAGAAGAAGGAACGAAAGAAACAAATAGACAAAAGGATACAAGAAAGGGAAGAATACAACAGCAAAGAAAAAGGCAGAAAGAAAGAAAGAATACATGACGGAAAGAAAGAAAACAGAAAAACGAAACAAACAAAAAATCAGTCCAAATTACACTCTTTTATAGACCTAAGCACTAGGCTCCATATTAGGCTTGTCACTTCATCACAATCGTTCCTGACATTGTTGTTGAAAAACATACAATAGTAACCCACCACCACCATCATCAACAACAACAAACAAAAAAAAACCCCACTAAACCAGCCTTGAAGACACGCGAAATGAATTAGCTTTTTAAAAAAAAATCCTTCTTTGGTACAACATTTTGTCTGACTTTATTCAAGTTTGAAAGGCTGTGCGTCTTGAATTTAAAGTTACTTTGTATTTATTCATTTCTCCAGTTCTTGTTGCTTTGTAGATGTGTTCGGTATGGGGTATATGGGCAAGCTTGGAGCATCCTTTTTGGGGGGATGTTTCCTTGTTTGTTCTGTGTGCTCTGTGCTGTCACGTCTGCTAGGCGATTCGGTGTCGTAAGCAGCATTTCTTTGGAGTTATGTTTTCTTGTGGGAGCAAGAGTTACCCTACTTGTTTATTGTTTATTATTTACTGTTCCCTGCCTCATTTCATATTTGATTTCTTAACAACAAAGGATAAATGGTGAGAGTGAAAGAATAGAAAGAAAGTAAGATTATAGAGAGAGAAAGGTAAGAAAGCAAAGAGAGACAGGAAAAGAAAGACTGATCTATTTCTGATAGCAGCATCTCAAAAATCAGAATTTATCACTAATTTAAGAGTTCGACAGACAACCTCCGAGAGTTGGGCAATGAAATGTGCATTTATGAGAAACTGCGTTTCCGTAGAGGAAAAAAAAAAAAAGAAAAAAAGATCGACTGTGATGCAGTTTCGGCCCGGACTTCTGTCAAAATAATCCTATGACAACTTCGTGGTCAAATCGAAGAATCGATCTGTCTTCTATGATCCCTCTCGTTACCATGTAAACGATCTGATGTAACGAAATCGCCGATGAAAGAACAGAGAGGACGTCCACCATGTGGAAAAAAAAAAAAGACAAAAAAAAAAAAAGGAAATAAAGAAAGAGTGAGTGAAAGGAAAAAAAGGAGTGGTTGAAAGAAAGAAAGAAAGACAGGCAGATATGAACAAAAAGAGAAAGGAAGAAAAAAGACAACAAAAAGAAAAGAACGAACGCTGAGAGAGAGACAGACAAACAGACAGACAGACATGCAGGCAGACAGACAGATAGACAGACAGATAGAAGGAAACAAAAAGAAAAAAAAAAGAGAAAGGAAGAAATCAGAAAAGAAAGAGTGGATGAAGAAATGCAGAAAAAAAAGGAAGGAGGAAAGAAAGAAAGAAAGAAAAATGAATGAAGAAAGAAAAGAAGGAAAGAAAGAAAAAAAGAGTAAGGGGTAAAAGAAAAAAAAACAAAACAAATGAAAGAAGGTAGAAAAGAAAGGAAGAAACTACAAAGAAAAGAAACAAACAAAGGAATTGTGGATCAAAGACAGACAGACAAAGAAAGAAGGACAAAAAAAGTAAAACAAACAAAAATGAATGAAAAGAAAAAAAGAAAGAAACGTGAGACAGAGAAAGAATAGATGAAAGAATGAAACAGAGAGAGAGAGAGAGAGAGAGAGAGAGAGAGAGAGAGAGAGAGAGAGAGAAGATGGGCGGAAGGAAGGAAAGGAAGAAAGGGGAAGGACAGATAAAACAAGCAGGTAAAGAAAAAGGCCAGAACAGAACAAGCAAAAACAGAATAAACGAGAACAGAACAGAAAGAACAGAACAACAAAGAACAAGAAAGAACAAGAGCCAACATAACAAGAAAGAACAAGAGAGAACAAGAGAGAACAGAACAAGAAAGAACAAGAGAGAACAGAACAAGAAAGAACAAGAAAGAGCAAGAGACAACAGAACAGGAAAGAACAAGAGAGAACAGAACAAGAAAGAACAAGAG
>CM065718.1:65965821-65978321 GCA_033310375.1 Conus canariensis | reverse complement strand
GTGCGCGGTACCTGCGTGCCTTTTCTTCCTTCCACTCCCTCACGCAACCCTCTCCCCCCCCCCCCCCCCCCCCAACACCACCACCACGAACCACCACCACCCATCCCATCCCTCTCAATTCCAACCCAGTACCTTTCCTACCCTCACCAAACCTTCAAAAAGATTCGTGCGATCACCTCATTGTTCGGAACGCGCTCGGTCAATCTCCCCCCTTCCCCCTCTCCGACCTTCCTTCACCTTCCCCCCCCCCTTCCCCCATACATCCCCCCCTCCCCACACACACACACCTCGTCCTCTTCGTTTGCACACACACACACACACACACACACACACACACACACACACACACACCACAAGCGCGCGCGCGCGCGCCACACACACACACACACACACACACACACACACACACACACACACACACACACACACACACACACACACACACACACACACACACACACCAACTATGCCCTCTCTCTCTCTCCCCAAGCCTTTCCCTTCCTTCTTTGGGATTGTGGGAACGAGTGTGTGGGTGTGTGTGGAGGGGGTGCTTTTTTTTTTTCCTCCTTCTTCCTCTCCAAAATAATGGTCCACTCCACAATCAACCCGGATTCTCATCTTCGCTGTCTTCATCTGACCTCCAGTCTCGATCCCACTGACAATAATCTTCCACGGTGAACCAGAGGTGGGAGCTGTATTGCGGCGGGTGATAAGGACGGTGGATGGATGGGTGGGTGAGTCGGTGATCTGGGTGGAAGGGGGGGGGGGTAGGTAGAGAGAGGGAGTTGGGTGGGTGGGCTTTGCAAAGGTGGGGAGGGGGAGGGGGCAGGGGGGGTGGCAAAGGGGAAACGAGGGGCCGTGATAAGAAGGTCAATGGTTGAAGAGACCCGTGGACGCAGCAGGAATGGCGGAGGTTGGAGGGGAAGGGGGGGGGGGAGAAAGGGTAGGGGGCTAGGGAAGTAAGCTTTTTTTGTGGGGTAGGGGGGATAAAAACAAAAGAAGAGAAAGAGAGGAAAGAAGGGGACTGATCTATGAGAAGAGGCGAGGGGGAGAAGTGTTTTTGTTTGTGTCATTGAATGTAATGTAATGTAATGGAAAAGGATATTTATAGAGCGCTTTGCCTCATGAGAGCTCAAAGCGCATATTACAGAAACATGATGAAATGCTAATTCTAACTCAAAGCACACACACACACACACACACACACACACACACACACACACACACACACACACACACACACATACACACACACACCACACACACACACTCACACACACGAGCACGTCAAAACAAGCAGACTCGCGCACAGAGATAAGTGGATATCGTTAATCAGTCCGGGGGAAAAGATGTGTCTTTGGGGTGGTTTTAAAAGTCTTTAAAGAGTCCGTGTTACGCAGAGAAGAAGGCAGACCATTCTACAGAATGTCTGTATTTCAAATCGCTCTTCGAACGTCACCGATTGTGAGATTTTGTTTCCGTGTGTGACTATTTTTGTTCCGATCATTAATTTAAGGTAGCCATGCACGTTCCGTCATCCGCGAAAGATAACGAGGACAAAACACAACAAGCCTAACATTGTCTCAAAATTTGTAGCCACTCAAATATTGTCTCAAATTTTGTAGCCACTCAAACATTGTCTCAAATCTTAGAGCCATTCAAACATTGTCTCAGATCTTGTAGCCACTCAAACCCTTTTTTCACAGGAATTACTATTTCTATCTCCCTATCCCCCATCCATCTCCCTCCCACCTGCTCCCCACCCCTCCTTTCCTCCTCCCCTTCTTCTGCCGCCCCCTTAATTAACACATTATCTATCTGTATCGTGTTCGTCTCCAAATCTTGTTCAAAGAACTCACCTGACTGCTTTTCTTGCTCTGTTCCTTACTGCGTGAATTTTCTCATCTGTTCCTTACTGCGTGAATTTTCTCAGGCTGTACATGTCGTGCTCACAGCAAACAATCTGCTCAACACATATAACAGACATTGACGATGACTGGTCGTGAGCAAAGCGGACATTGCACGTCATCTGAGATAAACAGGATAAGCCTGCTCAATGTCCGTCTGTCTTCCTCTCACCAGATTCATGTCCATCCACATCATGGTGATTGAGACACACGCGTATTTACACTCGGAAAAAAGAGTCAGGGGGGAAAAACTGAAGTGAAACCACGACTGAATTTCTGTAAAAAATCACTTAACGAACGGATGTTGAGACTGCTGAGAATGATGCAGGACATCTGGAACATCAGCATAGTTTGTACTGTCTGCGATATATTTAGCTATACATGTTACAGATTGCTGAGATCATAGAGGACACCTTGAGCATAATTGAATCTTATAGTTCAGTCTATGATGGCTTCACAACTAGATGTTACAGATTCTGGAGAATCATATAGGACATCCTGACCTTCAAGATGTTTCGCATTTTAGTCTATGGTGACTTCACCAGTAGATGTTACAGATTCTGGAGCATCACACGGGGACTTCACCAACAGTTGTCACTTATTGCGAAGGATCACACAGGACGCCTTGAACATCAGGGGTCTCTGCAGATCAGATCAGATAGTAGGGACTACAAGTTAAAACTAGCCGTCAGGGTTTTCATGTATCATCTCAGTCTTCACCAAAGAGGTTAGTTTGCCCATCTGTCGGCAAGATCACACAAAAAGTGTGAATCCCAGATGATCAAAACTGGGGTAAAAAGATGCATTTGTGACCTGAGGACGAACCAGTTAAGTATGGGTGCAGGTCCGGATCAAGGTGGGGGATCCAGATTTTTTTTTTTTCGCCCACCTTCGTTTAACATTAGGTGACACGGCAATTTTCGACATAACTGGATTTTTTTTCTTGCAAATTTCTCAAGGAATGACGCATGGATCTCGATGGGTTAAAAAAAAAAAAAACCCAGTCATATCAGATATATTGCCGTCTGTGGACTTAAAACACTTTGTGTGACCTCGGATTACAACACGGATCCGGAGAGCAAAGGATTGTTTGACCGTGGCAGAAGTCAGCGCTCTCCCAAATGTCATTCTAGTTGTCTCCGCCAACGAGATTATGTTTTCACCCAAGTCTGTTGGTTGGTTGGTTTGCCTGTCAGCAAAATCAGGCAATAATCACCGAACCGATTTGATAGAAATTTGGTGAAAAGATCAAATGTGGACTGAAGACGATCCCGTTAGATTTTGGTGCAGATCCGGATCCAATGACAGATCCAGTATCCGTTGGACCATGGTGGATGTCTGTGCTCTCCTGACTGTCTTTGTGGTTTATGACATGATAGGATGTTAAAGGCCATGGTTATCACAGTGTTGTATCCATATCTGTTCCGTTTTCGTTGGATAAGTGTCTGTTATGAACGCAACGGTATTAAACATGAACGAAAAACATGGGAACTTAAGACTTTGTGATTCTAGTGCATGTCAGATTTATTGAAAATAACACCTTAAGATAAAAGCTGACGATTTGTGTGTGTGTGTGTGTGGTGTGTGTGTGTGTGTGTGTGTGTGTGTGTGTGTGTGTGTGTGTGTGTGTTTGTGTGTGTGTGTGTGTGTGTGTGTGTGTGTGTGTGTGTGTGTGTGTGTGTGTGTGCGTGCGTATGTGTATGTGTGAAACAGAGACAGACAGACAGATAGACAGACAGGCAGGCAGAGACAGAAAGAGCGAGTGGGGAAGGTGTGTAGGGGTTGGGCTTTTTTTTTTTTTTTCTCTTTCTCCCCGATCCCCTTACCTGAACTCAAGTATTGACTTCAAAACTCATCTTGAAATCGTACGCTGCTCCTCATTTCAATTATAACAATGATGTTAATGACATGAATACGCCTACCTAATGGACCGTTCATCTCCTACAGCCTCCCTAATATACATGTTCCCCAAGCGGCAGTGTTAGAACATTCTTGATTTCACTGCTATTATCTGCCTGCAACAATGGACGGAAAGAAACCCTGTTATTGAAATGAGGGGGGAAAGGATTAGGAGGTGGGGCTGGGGATCCGAAAGGGAGGGGGGGGGGGCGGGAGAGGGTCGGGAGAGGTGTGTGTGGGGGGTGGGGGGGGGGGGGGGGGGATGGGTGTGTGCGTGTGTCAGGGGGTGGGAGGAGAGGATGAGGTGAGCAATATTCTGAAATGTTTCTTTCTTTCAAAAGAGGACGGAGATCACATTCTTCGGCCTTAGACTGGAAGGGGAGAAAATATAGGACAGCGTAGAAGCTTCCTTAATTGAAACATCCACTGGTGAGCAATCTCAGATGACTGTTGTTTTCAAACAATCCCCGTTTTATTGACTTTATCCTCCTCCTCCTCCTCCTCCTCCTCCTCCTCCTCCTCCTCCTCCTCCTCTCTCTCTCTCTCTCTCTCTCTCTCTCTCTCTCATTTTTTTTTCAATAATCTTGAAATTTGGGCGTGACGTGTTCAACGCTCATCAGTGAACTTGTCTGTTAGATAGTTTCTTTCCATCAAATATTAAAAACCATATTAGTGAAATAATACCTGAGCCCCCAAAATAACACATTGTGTAGTTCGCTCAGATACACCCCTGAGCCATCAAAATAGCATATTGGTAGTGTGCTCAGATACATAGCGCGACCCCCAAAATTTAATGATTTTTTGAACTGTCCACTGAATTAAGATTGTCCAGGTTTTCTCTCTATCCATGTGTGTGTGTGTGCGTGCGTGCATGCGTGTGTGTGTGTGTGTGTGTGTGTGGTGTGTGGTGTGTGTGTGTGTGTGTGCGTGCGTGTATGTGTGTGTGTGCGTGTTGTGTGTGTGTGTGTGTGTGTGTGTGTGTGTGTGTGTGGTGTGTGTGTATTGCCAAAGTTTCGACACGTTCAGACACCTACGTAACCCTGAAAAGCGTCCGGCTGGGCTATAAGCAGCATGAACTGAACAAACCGTGCCTGTTTGGGGATGTGGTAGGCGACCCCACTCTCACTCACTATGCGGCTCAATCCTCCGCAACTTTCCCAGGCCACACTGACCGGGCTCAGGTTACGTGATGACTGCGGGTTCTCTCCCTTCAAAAACAGCTCTTCAGTGCATGGGAGCAAAAACACTCCACGTAGTTCTCCCAATCAAAGAAAAGGCCGTCTGCTCCAGTGCAGTCTTTCACTCCACGTTCTGAGGGGACGAAAAGTGTGGTGCTTGGCAATCCTCAACGGCTCTCGAGTCCCCATGTAGCTGATTGCTTCCGGACTGGGCGTTGGCCGACGGGACCGCCGAGTGTTTGTGGTACTGTTTGTCCCCCTTGATGTCCTAACCCCCTCCGTTAATTGAAAGGAACAATCAAAATCACTGCGTGTCTACTGTCGTGTCCAATCCTGAACCAAAAAGGCTAGTATTCATAGACAATATAGCGTGGCCAGGCAAAGAAATGGAGAGGGGTGGGTGGTGGAAGGGGGGGGGGGGTTGGACCCCCTCCCATCCCAACCCGCTGTCTGGCTGGCAAAAAAATTGACTTTTGGTACGTTGCCCGACATCCCCCCCCCCCCCCCCCCCGCCCCCTCATACCCTCCCCTGACCTGGCCCTGTATAGGACCTAAGACACAAAGAATCGGCAATAGAAATAGTCCTCATTATCATTATTATTATTACGATTATTATTATTATTATATTATTATTATTAAGATTATTATTATTATTACTATATTATTATTACTAGCTTTCATATCACATAACCTCAAAAAGAGACCATGGTGATAGCTCTCTCTCTCTCTCTCTCTCTCTTCTGTTGTGTGTGTGTGTGTGCGTGCGTCGCGTGCGTGGTGTGTGTGTGCGTGTGCATGCGTGCGTGCGTGTGTGTGTATGTGTGTGCGTGCGTGCGCGCGCGCGCGCGCGAGCGTGTCATTGTGCCGTCATCACTGCATTTCAGCTTGGGTGCGTTTGGCAGTGGCCATTTTCTTCTCCACTTGAACATTTGCTGTGTGGCCAGTTTCTGTATCATCAAATGTGTTGATTTCCATTACTGTGTGTGGACAAGTCCATAATATACTCTACACGACTGCCATGAAACCGGCACAGCCCGGGGAGCGCAGGGCCGGATACACAGCTGGATCACTAGTATGGTCGACCGAGCTGTACCAGCGCTGGAACTGGTTATTGGTGGGTGTCTTTGTCTTCCCATAACCCGCCCAATCCAGATGAGAGTTGCAGGATCTTTAACATGCGTATTGGATCCGTTCTGCATGCGTAAATACACGAGGGCTGTTCAGTTAGTATGACACGTCTGCACCGACTGGGGGACTGGAAAACCGCAGCACCACCCAGCTTCACCCACCCCACCCCACCCACACTCCTCTCCCATCCCGCCTTCCACCCCCTTTATCAGGCCGGTACCCGCTATCCTCAAAAGAGATCCGACCACTGCACTGTCGTACCCGTCTTGCTAGCTTTAAAAACCGATAGTCCAAAAAAAAAAAGAAAAAGATTGTGCTTCATACCCATTGTTATAATGTTTTCCGGCATACTATTGTCCCATGACGAGCGTGGGCACAGTAATTACGATTTATGAAAAACACCGGCAATGATTCACCACCACGCGAGCTGAAACATCGACCTGAACACGAGGATGGTGCAGGACGGAAGTAACTGCCATCATTAGCGCACAGTGCACGCGGCTTACAATGGTTCGTAAGGTTCACCATGGTTACTTCCCTTTCTGTTGACTCACAATCCAGTGCTTTAACGCCACGATCACCATTTA
This sequence comes from Conus canariensis, assembly GCA_033310375.1. Classification (NCBI taxonomy): domain Eukaryota; kingdom Metazoa; phylum Mollusca; class Gastropoda; order Neogastropoda; family Conidae; genus Conus; species Conus canariensis. The sequence continues at coordinate 65,971,622 of CM065718.1, read as the reverse complement.
TGGACGCTATAAAATCACGTGAAAACAGTGTGTTATTGTCGGTAAAGCCAATAGAAAAAAAAGTAGTTGTGGTTAAGATAACATGGAGAAAAAAGGATGGTCTATAGGTTGGCTCAAACTTTATTTACTATACCTTTCGTGGTGGCTTATCGGAGACATCTTAAAAAATAGCGTTTATATGTGTTTGCGGCTGACTCTGTCTAATGCACAGTGTTCACTTTTATGTATGGACCTGTACCCTTTGTCAAACATATCCAGTTTGTATCTACAGATTATGCGTGTAGCAAATTAACCTAGCCTATGTCAAAAGACGCTTTTTTCGTCGGAGGGAAAAGCGCGTGAAAATAACGTCCCACACCCACACCCTTCTCGTCCTCCTCCCTCTCCTTTCCATCGGTTTGATGGCTCACACAGAACACCAGATGGCGAGAAATTCGCTCGGTATTATACCTCCCCCTTTTTTTTTGTCAGGAGTTAAAAAAGATTGATTGGGTTACCGTAATCACAATTATTTTGTTGGTGGTGTTATAATGGAAAAGATTATTGTTTTGAAGAAAGAAAAAACCAAACAATACAGATTATTGTTCTGAGGAAGAAATAAGCAGTCGTGAGCTTTTGAATCCAACGCATTCCATACATGCCCAGCGAGAGGTTGCTTCGCACTTATCGCCGATCAGATCCAGAGAAACGGTCTCCCATTTCTGTGATCAAATCACACACTGTTTAGCTGTGGTCAAGTGTTGTTTGGAGCATGAAGGAGCCCGGATGTGGCTTTCTGCTGTCGGCTGGGCGGAAACAACATGTCTGGAGCATGCGTAGTGAACTGAACGAGACATGTACGCCCACAGATGCAGGAATAGGTCGGTAGTCAGCGACACCCAATTGGGCAAACAGTGCTGCGTTAATTCGGCACCTCCACTGGATTTAAACCCATGTTCTACAAACGCCCAAATTATGATAATGTTTCGATCTATGTAAAATATAATTCTGGCGTGAAATTGGCCAGCCGAGAGACAGACAGAAAGACGCGGAGACTAAGACAGACAGACGGACAGACAGACAGCGTCAGTGTTTGTCTTGTTCGTGTTTGTGTTGTGCAGCCAGATCTTTCAGTGTGCGTGTATATCTGTGCTGTGACCACATGCGCGTGTGTGTGTGTTGTGTGTGTGTGTGTGTGTGTGTGTGTGTGTGTGTGTGTGTGTGTGTGTGTGTGTGTGCACGCGCGCGCGCGCAGAACATTTGTGGTGTTGGGATGGTGTGAACTTTTCAGACGCAGTCCTTTCCTGCACAAAGACGAAAGGCGTCCACAGTTGATAAATCTTCCGACGTAAAGAAGTGTGCTGTCCACAGTTGATCAAATCGTCCAGATCAAGGAGGGGTTCTGTCCACAGTTGATAGAAGTGTCCAACATAAAGAGAATGGATGCCCACGGGCTGGTCAGATCGTCCCAATATGAGGAGTTAGGATGTCCAGGGTGGTCATACTGTCAAATATGAAGAGTGAGGATGTCCACAGAGTGGCTAATTCATCAAACATAAACAGAATGGATATCCACAGGATGGTCAAATCGTCAGATAGGAATAGAGTGGATGCATGCAGTGATCGAATTGTCCCATGTAAAGAGGTTAGATGTCCATACAGTTGATCGAAGTGTCCCATGTAAAGAGGTTAGATGTCCATACAGTTGATCGAATTGTCCCATGTAAAGAGGTTAGATGTCCATACAGTTGATCAAATTGTCCCATGTAAAGAGGTTAGATGTCCATACAGTTGATCGAATTGTCCCATGTAAAGAGGTTAGATGTCCATACAGTTGATCGAATTGTCCCATGTAAAGAGGTTAGATGTCCATACAGTTGATCAAATTGTCCAGTATAAACAAGAGTGGATGTCCAGAGAGCAGTCAAATCGTCCAACTGAAAGAGGGTGAATTTCCACATTTGTCAAATCGTTCAATGTAGAGAGGGGGTGTAAGGTGGGGGGGAGGGGGGTGTCTGATGAGTTGATCAACCCATCCAGTAGCGAGAGGGTGAATTTCCACATTTGGTCAAATCGTTCAATGTAGAGAGGGGGTGTAAGGTGGGGGGAGGGGGGGTGTCTGATGAGTTGATCAACCCATCCAGTAGCGAGAGGATGGATATCCACAAAGTTGATGAAATCGTCCGGTATGAAGAGAGCTAATATCCACAGGGTCGATGAAGGTGACCGGCCTGAATCCACAAAGTTGATGAAATCGTCCGGTATGAAGAGAGCTAATATCCACAGGGTCGATGAAGGTGACCGGCCTGAATCCACAAAGTTGATGAAATCGTCCGGTATGAAGAGAGCTAATATCCACAGGGTCGATGAAGGTGACCGGCCTGAATCCACAAAGTTGATGAAATCGTCCGGTATGAAGAGAGCTAATATCCACAGGGTCGATGAAGGTGACCGGCCTGAAAGAGTATTTACAGAGTTGAACAAATCATCCGATATCAGAATGGGGATGTTTACAGACTTTATCAAATCTTCTGTCCACAGACGGGTTTAAACAGTCCAAAAATATGAGGGTGGATTAGTGATAGCTGGTCAGATCGATGTAAAGCTACGACAGAAAGAATCTAAGTAAGGTGAAGCCGGCACAAAATAAGACGTCACGTAAATTGTCACCTACATGTCAGATGAAAACCTTCAAACGATAATACTCTTCAGAGCGAGAAGCTGAACCGTGACTTACTTATTTGATGTCACAAGGAAATTTCATACATGGTCAGATCATAGTTAGTCAAGACAATGAATCTTTCTTTCTTTCTTTCTGCGTATGCAGGCTGATACTCCTGCGGACACTGCCTGTATAGACAGGCAGTGGAGTTCTGTGTGTATGACCGTGTTTTTTTTTATCCCGCTATTAAGGCAGCCATACTCCATCTTCGGGGAAGGTGCATGCTATGTATAACGTGTCATCCATACCAACGGCCAAACTGGCCTCCTCTTCCGAAAATTAGTGATGGGATTTTACGTGTGTAGCAAGATGTGCGTGCGTTCACACACGGAACCTCGGTTTATAGTCTCATTCGAAGGACTGTATGGGAAATGAGTCAGAACTAATGTTAACTCCGATGGAAAAATGCCTCTGTACCGAAATTCGAACCCACAACCCCAGGATCACGAGTCCGGCGCTCTACCAACTGAGCTATTCCGGCCCCCTAAGACAATGAATGAAAAAATAAACTCATTACTTGTGTACGGTGACTCTTCTGTTCACACTGATTACATTGACATATCAATGAAATGTTAATAACAACAAGGAAGACAATCTGGTGGATGCAGGATCCACGGAGACGATGCCAGACCAAGAACCTTGTAGGTAAAGGAGTGCTAGGATCTATGAGAAAATGAAGGTTTCGAGCTTAGCTCTTCCATCGAACTGCTAGCGGCCGATGTTGAGATGAAGAAACTGCAGCAGCTTCCCGAGCGTCCACTGTGACTGGGGAGTTCGACTGTGGTCAAGTGTCTTTGATTTGGAATGAATAGATGCTCATGTTTCTTTCTTTCTTTTTAAAAACCTAATTTGGATGTTACTTCATTTTGTGTAATGTTCATAAGCTGCTGTTGACTAATAACAGTTCGATGTGGTGTTATTCAAGCATATCATTAGCTGCTAGCTTCTTGTTACCTAATCCTATATCTGTCGATAGAGCTTGAAGTAAAGCAAATAAGCACGGGCAGGGCTAGGTATCGGGGTGGGGGAGGGTCGGGTGGAGACGGGTGTGGGTGGCTTTTTCAGAGCAGCACACGAGGGCATAGAGCAAAACTTTCTCGCCCTGCGCGCGTGATATCATGCAGCAGTATTACTTCGTCGAGTGATGACGACAGAGTGGTAGCTCGCTGAAGATCTTGACCTGGCTCTCAGAATAATGTGTGGGGTCAGAACACTCGTATGAAGTGGCGCACAGCGAGTTGAATGGCTGCCTCCCGCCCCACTGACGGACTGTCTGTCTGTCTGTCTGTTCACCCATCGTCTGTCAACCTCTTCATTGTTTCCCACACTGGCACAAAACGGTCTACGTGCTTTGAACCTTACACACACTGACCCACATACTGAAGTGTTGTTTTCTGCTTTGAGTTTAGTGTGGCTCTCCACTGGAATACTTAGAGAGAGAGAGAGAGGTTGGGGCGGGGGGGGGGGGGGGGGAGGCAGACAAGGTTGGGGGGGGGGGGGGGGGCGTATTGTATGGGAGATCATTTGCTTTCAAAACCTGAAACGATGAAAATTTCGTGGTAACAATTACAATTTATAGTTTTCACGTTAAAAGAACAATCGTCTTACATCATAATAATTATTTTCAAGGTTTAAAACGAACAGAATTTTGTGACAATATTTGAACAGATACTTATTAGACACAAGGAGAAGTTCATATGCGAAGTCCTGTTTCAATTTAATAAGCATTAGATTTTAAAAAAAAAATATTAAAAAAAAGCCAGTGACAAATGACCTAACGGCTGAATGTAGAGCACTACATCGTGATTTTTTTTTTTTTTTTTTTTATCAGACAATAAGTGTATATTGTTTTCTCGTTTTTCAGCATCATCATGTTGCGTTTTCATATTAATTCCTTCGTTGTTGTTGTTGATGCTATCGAATCCTGGCTAAAAGACTCCAGGGATCATCTGAACAGCCAAAGTACTTGAACACCATGGGAATGAGAACATTACATGTGTGACTGTTTTTGATTACTCCGCCACGTGGGCAGCCACACTTCGACTTCGGGGGATTTTGGAGACTGATGGTGTTATGCTAGGAGCTTGTCACGACTGAAGACAATCCCCGCATAAACTATGCAGAGCATAACAACATTTCGATGTAACCTTGGTGCTCTAGCCTATGTCAATTGGTATGACACAGCCTTAAGCCAAGGCGATATTAATTCCTTTGAAAACAGTCATTACAGGATTGTTAGGAAAAAACAAACAAACGAAAAAAAAAAAAAATTCATGTGCATGCAGACTTAAACAAATGTCTTGTACTCAAGGACAGTTTGTAGTTGGCTACCGGTGAAAAAAAATGACAAAATTTCTGTTCTCGCAACTCACTTTATGAAATTAATAATTGACCTGTTCATTATTCCGATTCACTATCCAATGCTCGAACTGTATGTAAAGCAGTTAAACTGTTCTTTCGGCATCATGGCTTGTTTTCTTTATGTATACACACAATAAACAATCTCGCATGAAAACATTTTCGGTGGACAAAAAGGCTTTTCGTCTTTACGAAGAAACCATTATTGTGATCTTTTGAAGCGAGTGAATTGCCATAACATCGCCGCCGGAATTAAGCTTCTCTCCCACGGTAGTGAAACCTAATGAGCACACTACGGTACAACAATAATACACCGAGTGGCATGTCTCCCCCAAGTCGTCCACGAGTGGAAGCACCCATGATGTCATGGTTAGTCACAGTGAATGACCTAATGCGTGCATCTTGCAGTGTAGTAGGGCAAGGCCATCTCATCGAGTTCATCACTCACACGGGGAAAAGCCGGCATAGTAATTTTAGTGACGTAGGTGAAAGAGCGCACGTATGCATGGTCTGCAAGCACACACGCGCCAGTGTGTACACGTGTGTGCGCATGCTTGCAAACACGTAACTGTATACACTGTGGCTGATCATGTTATGTATAGTTGGTCATACAAGGACTGACTAGCGCATGGGGGACAATGCAGAGGTCAGGCCTGCTTATTCTCGTTCACAGTGACCCGAGTTTTATTTATTTATTTTGTTCGTTCATTCACCTGTTTTGCAGTGAACCGTATTGTGGCCA
>CM065718.1:65908321-65960821 GCA_033310375.1 Conus canariensis | reverse complement strand
CCCCATGTCTTCTGTGAAAGAGCTCCTTGGATCATTCCCAGCAGAGGAGTATCTCAATAGTTTCAGTCACAAACCAAAACTCCCGCTCCACACCCTGACCCATGAAGCTGGACTCTAGAAGATTGGCGGCTATATACAAATCACAAGGATACAGAGAAATAGCTCAAGTTTAAAGTTGAAAAATAAAAGGTTCTAAAGATTGAAAAACATAGCGAATCAGTCTCACAGTGTTTACGATGTACCATATATATTCATGAGGTAAAAAAAAAAAATATGCCGGCATGAAAAGTTAACTCGCACACCAAACAAAAAAACGGGCAAACTCAGCATCTTCATCACTCCAGTCAATTCCCCAGATTCTCTGCAACAATGGTGGACTAATTATTTGTGTGTTTGAACAGAAAATAATTTGATTTTTTTCTATCAATCTTAATTTTCATACCACAGACCAAAATCTTCTTCATCATGATACACTGTCCCCAAAGGACTGCTTACCAACAAAAAAGGAAACCCATGTTTACGGGCAGGTAGAAAAAGAAACAAAACATGTGTAGTCATCAATGTCAAATTACACACACACACATGTTCAAGTAAAATTTGGCCGAGCGCTTGGCCGCTAAGAAAATGATTATAATGCTGTTACGCCAACAGGAAACCAACTGAACATTCATTGTAGTGAAAAGCTTCTCCTGAGCAGGGGCAGTCCTAATACTGTTCGCACAGAAGCAACAACTCTAATAGTGTCCATACAAATCACTGCCATTTCCAGACATATTCAAGAAACTCGTGGAAACAATGTCAAAACAAGAATAACAATCACCATCAGGAACCCTCACCTGCTACACAGTACAGCATTCAGACCAGTGCTGAAGGGCTGCATGTTCAAATCTCATTTGAACCATAGTTTAGAAAAAAGAAGTAAAGGTCGCACAGAACACATTATCAGGAAAAGAGGGTTAATTAACATTCAGATTATACACTGCATACAATCAAATTTCCCTCACCAACACTATACATAGTTCTTTCAGGGATCTGGTAAACAACCCGTTAGGATATCTATTAAATGAATATTCTGGCAGATCACTTAAGAAGATTGTCCATCAAGACCTGTCTCCTGATCTGCCCATCTTGTCATTGCCTGGTGTTGCCTCTATTCTTGTCTTCCAAGAGCAAGGCTTCAAAAGACATGCAGCTTCTAGATGATGAAGAGAATGGCTGCACTTCACAGGCAATTTCATGCTTAGCTGAATCTGTAAGAACTGAGTGTCCAAAGCAAGACCCTGAGAAGTACAACACACGTCTTTCAAAGAAACAAGTTCGGAGTGAATGCAGTCCTACCTTGCTTGCGCTCCTTGCAGCAATATCAGAAAACCTCAATTCAACATTGTCGGCAGCCAGGATTGGTCACATCATTGCTAATACTGTCAGTGGTCAAGCAATGAGTCTTCAGCTTGGAATCAGTGTTTTGCTCAAGAGGCATTGAAAGGTGATAGAAGAGCTGCACATCTATGGAGTCTTTCAAATAATGAAGAACTCCAGAGGTTCAGAATTTCAGCTGCAACTGCATTGGTATCAGCACAAAGACAGATTTCTCAGTTTGACAGTGAAAAGGGTATAGTGCAGGTTGTTGCTGACAATTCTGATGCGCCGACTTCATTCAAGAACGGCCAGAAATCAACCCATGGCTTAGCAATGATAATCCCACAATCAAATCATGAGAAGCCCATACAGGTGAATGACACCTTGGACATGCCATCTATCAAGCACCCTAAACTACACGAGATGAAGGTAGACAATTTAGACCTGGGGGAGATTGCAGCACAGATATTCGATGGAAAAAAGAAGCCTTTCAGGCCAGAAGAGCACAGTGTGAAGTTTGCCCCATCTCTAGTTTTTCTAGCCGGGCTACTGGTTTCCCTGAATCAAGTGGCCAAACAAGATCTTGCCATTTTTTTTAGAGCAATAATCAGTAATGAACCTTGTCCAAAGTATGGTGGATGCAATGTGCCAGGAAAAACAGTCAGCAACCAGGAACAAACACAGCTCTCATGTACACACCCTTCTTGGACATGCCTCCAGCAGAAGCAGACACGACGAAAACTGCCATGGTGGAAGGACAGTGTCTATCCTCCCTGGCTGGGCAGAAGTGGACTGTGTTCACCAGTGACCAACAGCTGTACCAGGTGGTTGTGCACATTACGTGGGTGGACAAAGAGCTCTTTAGGGACTTCATTCCCAGGCTAGGAGGGATGCACATGCTGACGAGTTTTATCGGTTGCACTGGCAATCTCATGAATCTTTATCAGCTGCACGTGCAAGACTGGCTGCAGTACAACTATGTACACCTGTAGCAGATTAGCACTCACCTGAACAGAATTCTGCAAATGCAAAGGAGGTTTTCTGTGCAAAAATCCCGTGACAGTTGCTACTGGAGACCCAGAAAATGACGATGTGAAGCAGACTTAAGTGGACATCTGACAGGTTTTGGACACATGAGCAACTGTGTTTAAGCAAGTGACCACTTACCATTTTATACTATTATCACTGAAGGAAAGACGGCTTACTGACTGTTTATTTTTCACTTGTATTTACTGTAGATTGCCTGCTTCCTGACTTCAGTCTGCATGCTAGTCATGACCAGGAAAAATGCTTCTTTTCTCCTCTAACAACAGACATACTGAAAAGGCAGAAATCACATAAATTATACTCAAATAGAACAAATTTCAGACAATATGAATCATTTCAGTAAACCAATTAATTTTCTTGCCTGAGAGAAATACTAGATATGAAATGATTACAATTATGTGTCACACATCCTCTAGATTTGAAGTTTTCTAATCTGGTGGTGGCCATCTTGGATTTTACGTCATAACTCAAAATGCCCAACATTTAAGACCTGGTCTCCCAACAGATTTGGATTCAGCACCCCTAAATCATGTTAGATCTACAGAAAAAAAAACCCTAATATATGTTTCAAAACAAGGTATCCCATCCTTTCGCTTGGACTATCAGTGACACCTCACAATACAGTCTCCCCCCCTCCCCCTTAAAAGGCTTCAAGTCTTTGTCCCTTCCACATTTCATCATGTTCACCATCTCAGAGGGTTACAAGACAAGTACTATTTCTACCTGCCAATACTGACTCCCACCTTTTTAAGACTTCAGGTCTCTGTCTCTACTAGATTTCGCCACCATCTCAAGGGGTTACAAGACAGACAGTACATTTATCTGCCTATTATGACTCCCTCCCTTCACGGAATATAGATCTTCATCATTATTAGATTTCATCACATTCATTTTCTCAAGGGGTTACATAACATGCCACGTTTACCTGCAAATAACAAGTCCCTTCACTAATCAATTTCATCATCATCATCTTCCTACGGTGTTACAAGATCAATACTGCGTTTTCCTGCCATTAACGACTCCAGGCCTCTAAGACCCAGTTTTTAGGGATTTCTGGGAATGATTATTAAAATGGTTCACAGTAACAGTCTTCCAAGAACTAATCACAACCTTTTGTGGTCTCAGTAAGGGAGAAATTCTATCATACAGCATCACCGTGTTTTTAACGTGTGTCAAGTGAACCTAAACACGCGGCATCAATCTTGCTTTTTCACTTTTAATTTATGCTCTAGCTGGGCCACTTCACAAAAGCATTAAAAAAAAAAAAAACAAAAAAACAGAACATTTCTGAATGTCACTTGTGAATGTTACATTATGGCTAATCATAAAAAGTGAAACTTCTGCTCATAGCAAGTAGAGACAGACATCTGTGGAGAAAAACGACTTGAGCACATGACCAAAATATAAACACGGTAAATATACAATGACCATATAGCATTCATACATCTTACAAACTATGACCAAAATACACACAAATTGTTAAGACACTATGACCATAATCCACTTAAACTGGTAACACAAACACAATCTAACAATATTACGCACATTTATTATATACACTATGATCACAATACAGATTAATAGCTAACAAATCTGTAAACAAACTATGACCACAGTACAGGCAAACAGCAAACACACTTTGACCAGAATACACACAAAACAGTACACACACTTTGACCAGAATACACACAAAACAGTAAACACACCACTGTCAGAATACACACAGATGGTTACCACACTGTGATCTGATTTCTCACACACATATCCTGCACACTATGACCAGATTACACACTTTTGTTACCAAACTATGACAAGAATAAACACAATAGTTGACAGACTATGACCATAGTGCACATACATAATTAATACATGATGGCCAGAGTGCCCATAAACAGTGTACTCACTGTGACCATACCACACAGAAATAATATAATCAACACTCTTTGACTCAGAGATCACACATTATTTACACATTATGACCAGAATGAAAATAAACGATTAACACACTATTACCAAAATGCACGCACACACACACACACACACATTACGACCAGAACACTCAGAAATAATCAATATTCTCTGACCTAGAGATCACACACCATGACCAGAATGCACATAAATAATTAACACACTATTACCAAAATACACAAACACACACATCATGACCAGAATGCACATAAATAATTAACACACTATTACCAAAATACACAAACACACACACCATGACCAGAACACACAGAAACAATCAACACTCTAGGACCAGAGTGCACACACCGTGCTTACACACCATGACCAGAACACACAGAAACAATCAACACTCTAGGACCAGAGTGCACACACCGTGCTTACACACCGTGCTTACACACCATGACCAGAACACACAGAAACAATCAACACTCTAGGACCAGAGTGCACACACCGTGCTTACACACCATGACCAGAACACACAGAAACAATCAACACTCTAGGACCAGAGTGCACACACCGTGCTTACACACCATGACCAGAACACACAGAAACAATCAACACTCTAGGACCAGAGTGCACACACCGTGCTTACACACCATGACCAGAACACACAGAAACAATCAACACTCTAGGACCAGAGTGCACACACCGTGCTTACACACCATGACCAGAACACACAGAAACAATCAACACTCTAGGACCAGAGTGCACACACCGTGCTTACACACCATGACCAGAACACACAGAAACAATCAACACTCTAGGACCAGAGTGCACACACCGTGCTTACACACCATGACCAGAACACACAGAAACAATCAACACTCTAGGACCAGAGTGCACACACCGTGCTTACACACCATGACCAGAACACACAGAAACAATCAACACTCTAGGACCAGAGTGCACACACCGTGCTTACACACCATGACCAGAACACACAGAAACAATCAACACTCTAGGACCAGAGTGCACACACCGTGCTTACACACCATGACCAGAACACACAGAAACAATCAACACTCTAGGACCAGAGTGCACACACCGTGCTTACACACCATGACCAGAACACACAGAAACAATCAACACTCTAGGACCAGAGTGCACACACCGTGCTTACACACCATGACCAGAACACACAGAAACAATCAACACTCCAGGACCAGAGTGCACACACCGTGCTTACACACCATGACCAGAACACACAGAAACAATCAACACTCTAGGACCAGAGTGCACACACCGTGCTTACACACCATGACCAGAACACACAGAAACAATCAACACTCCAGGACCAGAGTGCACACACCGTGCTTACACACCATGACCAGAACACACAGAAACAATCAACACTCCAGGACCAGAGTGCACACACCGTGCTTACACACCATGACCAGAACACACAGAAACAATCAACACTCTAGGACCAGAGTGCACACACCGTGCTTACACACCATGACCAGAACACACAGAAACAATCAACACTCCAGGACCAGAGTGCACACACCGTGCTTACACACCATGACCAGAACACACAGAAACAATCAACACTCCAGGACCAGAGTGCACACACCGTGCTTACACACCATGACCAGAACACACAGAAACAATCAACACTCCAGGACCAGAGTGCACACACCGTGCTTACACACCATGACCAGAACACACAGAAACAATCAACACTCTAGGACCAGAGTGCACACACCGTGCTTACACACCATGACCAGAACACACAGAAACAATCAACACTCTAGGACCAGAGTGCACACACCGTGCTTACACACCATGACCAGAACACACAGAAACAATCAACACTCCAGGACCAGAGTGCACACACCGTGCTTACACACCATGATCAGAACACACACACACACACAGTTGACACACTATTACCAAATCATGCACTTCAGTGATAATGCCAGAACTCTTAAACCAAAACAGTCGACTCAGCAAAGGCAAATGGGTTGAACAAAACCAGTCGCCTGGTCATGGCAATCAGTAATAGTCAAATGCTACAAATGCAACTATCCAATTTCCAACTGCCAACAACTGCTCAAAGGAAAATTAAATCGGTACCCAGTACACATGGCCTATACTTTTGTCAGCATTTTGTCATCTGAAGCAGTAAAAAGCTGTCAACTGCTGTAAAACATACATGTATCTTACACGTGTATGCATCATACTGGCCAGATGTTTTTGAACAGAGACTGCATGATAGAAATTTACCAGCTGATTTGGACCCAGAGTGTTGCAAAGTGAAGAGATGACAACCAGTACCTGCAAAAACCCTCCCTGGACACTGCGGAGAACACAGTAAATTGTGCTATATTTGTCATGTCAGAGTATGACTGCCAAGACACATGAAACTGGTGACGTCGCCCCCTTCCCCTGCACCCCCCCCCCCCCCCCCCCCGCACATGCGCGCACACACACACACAGAGGCAAGAGCGAGAGTTGTCATTATGTAAATAAGAAGTGTTGTTGCAACCCACTGGTAACAACTTCATATCCAGTGAAATACCAATGATTCTGTAAAAGTTGGCCCCTTCAAAATTCTGTAAGTCACTGATATAGACTGGTAGCTTGATTTCTTTCAGAACATACTGTTTAATTTTTTTCCAGTCTTGGACTCTGTCAGTTATCTTGCATATTATAAGCTCAAAATTCTATGAGTCGCTGATATAGACAGGTAGCTCGATTTCTTTCAGAACATGCTTTTTCATTTTTTTTTCCAGACTTGGACTCTCAGAGTTATCTTACATACTATGAGCATACTACACCCACCCAACTGTCCTCCACACGCACACTGGGTGTACCTTCAATGAAGTCACTCTTGACTAGACACTCCTGACACTGCGAGTCCCTCAATACCTCTAAATGACATATAAGCTTACCGTGTTTTCACTGCTGTCCCTCTCTAGATGATGAGGCTTGTACGGGAGTCATACACATCAAACAGTCCTCAACAGTTCACTCTTCATTAACTGACAATGCAGGTCCACCTGGACCCATGCTCAAGGTACTACAGTATCCAATTACTGCCATTTAAAGTATGTGTCCATAAAGATGTGTTTTATACGAAATGTGAAGTTCAGTTGATGCAACTGATTCTTCCATTTCAATTCACAGACACTGAACTTTACTGACATTCTGTGGACAGCATAGCACTGACTTCTGATGGGAGTGGTCTTCAGAAGTTCGTTCACACAAAACTTTTTGATGGGACCTTACTGTGACTGCCTTTCCAGGAGAAGAACCTTTACATGTTGATCCTCACACATTTGGAAATCACTTGCCATGGAGTCCATTCATGTCTAGTTTGAAATTAAGAAAAAACTGTCATTTTGAAATGATCTGCCAACTGGGACCCCCCGCCTGGATCTCAGCCAGTTCTCCATGATCGTCCAGCCTTCCTGAAGGACTGGGCAGTGTGGGTAATTAAACAGTTGGGGCAGGAGCAGATAATTTCAGATCTAGAAGCAGTCATGGCAGTTCTGTCACGAGAGATCTAATCATCACTGATCGAGGACCTTTCCAACAGTCACAGTGTACCTCTGGCATTGCAAGAAGCAGAGGAAGATCCCATGTAAAGCCTCATTCAAAGAGGTTGTGAGCCTTATATTATGCCAGCATCCTGGCTGTAATGCCATTCTTTCACTGGGCGGAGCATAGCGCATGCTGCGACGTTGATTCCATTAGGCAAGTTTATGAAAGTGAAGACCTGAGAACAACAGTTGTGCCTCGTAGGGCCGAGGAATAACAGGTGAAATGTGAGGAGCTGTGGTACGTAAGATGCATTGTTCTGAGGCCGAGTTTGATGATTGGAAACAAAAAAGGGAAGAAATGAAGAGGCTGGTGTGGAGATGGAAGATGATGTCCGTTTCCCCTAACTCCCCATGTTGTGCTGTTGTTCCACTACCTAACAATAATAATGAATTCCATTTGTAGAAGATATGGAAAATTTCATTACAATAGCTCAAATGGCTCCAGAGATATAATGGCTGTTTACTCTGTCCGAGTACTGGGCTACCAAGGAAGCATGGTGAAGGCTATGATTTTCATCATACATCACATGATAAGCATATTCCAAGCACATTTTAGTATGAACACATTTCTCACACATACCATTTACATACTATGACCATATACTCCACATACATTTTACAATGATCACTTTTCACACATATCGCATACATACTGTATGCATATTACACATATGTATCTTACAATGATCAAGTTACATACATTCTTACACTACTATCTTCATACATACATTTACATAATATGACCATATTACACAGATGTATCATGTACCATTTTACACACGATGATCAAATCACAAACAACCTTACTACGACAATGTTACACACCCATCTCACACACTCTGACCATGATACACACACACATCAGGTTACACACACACGTCTGACACATTATTACAGTTACACATACACATCTTGTCTTCTAAAGCGAGTCTGCAAGGAAAAACAGTTCCCTACAATTGTTAGCCAATCTTCTACACACCTTCCTTTTTCTTTTCTACAAGAACAAATTTCACATGCAAATCTGCACAACCACAAACCAATGAGAAATGTGCCAGACAGGGGGAACCAGGCAGGCTGGCAGTGACAGGGGTCTGCCCGACCATCATGAATTCAGAGCTCCTGGTTCGCAGTCTTTGGCAGTCGCTCACATGTCCAGTCTTGCCACTGCGTCCAGGTCTTCGTGATCCAGCTTTTTTATTTCGCGTTCTGGACAACAAACAAAAGTGAGCAGCTGTGAAAGAGATGAATTCAAAACAATTTCAGTTACATCATTTGTACACACATGACCACAGTGCATCCTTTCTTTGCCTACATACCTGGCAATATACCAGGCAATCATTAGAATTAACTGGGTTTTTTTGTTTTTTTTTTCAGAAGAAAGACTAGTTTTCAAACATGAAACAGAATACCAGAAATGTTACTAAAGATTTTCAAGTGTTATCCTGAAGTGCAATTTTCACAGAAAAATAAAAAAAAGACTGGAAGGCAACACCACCATTTTGTCCAATTTGTATCCCAACACATTCAGTACTAGGGCACTGCTGACATGGAGCTAGCATACATACAGAGAAGACCAGACAATTGTCAGATCAGCTGACAGTGACAACACACAGAGGGTCAAGAGAGTGAGAAATGAGGGAAATCTCTCATGTTATCGTTATCCTTACCGTCATCACTCCCTCACAAGTTCACTACTTCAACTTTATTTAGCCTCAATCTGTCCAGTGTCTACGCCTATAGTAACACTTTCCATCCCAACTGCCAAAAGTCACCACACAACATGAGAACCTCCTCTTCAAGCTTTTTGTGATGGGAACAAAACAATTAATCTGCACCTATCACCCCCATCCCCAATCTTATTTTATTACTTTTTTCCCCCTTCCCTTTTCTTTCTTTTTTTTCTTTTGACACACTGAACAAAGTATTGTGCCACAATGGAGAACCATACTCGCTTCACACTCAAAACTACAATACAGGATGTGATGCATGATACAGACAACAGCGGCACAAAGATTAATGAAAATGCTGAAGACACTGAGCTGAGGATGGCTGAAACAGACAAAATCCATTACCACCCTGATTCAGAGGTTGATCTGTACAAATCTAAAGACAATTGAGTTCTGCAACCTTATGGAGTTGACATGTCTTTTTTTTATATATATATTTTTTTTTTTACCTCTATTACTATTGTTGTAATTGGGTGAGTATAATTTTTTTTCCTTTCTCTGGGGATATTCTTCTGGCTCTATAGTCTATTTTCAACAGATACTGAGTTGAAAGAAAAGTTGAAAAAAAAATGGAGACAAGATTTTGTTTCCTTCTGAATGCGCTCGACATACATGAAGTAATATGCATCAGAAGGCTTAAGATCGAATGACAGTTAAAAAAAAAAATTCAAACATTCATCAGGTCTGACAACATAAACACACTGAAAACAAGCAACAAGGACCATTAATGATGACATGTATAGACATCTATAGCATTTAATCTTTAACAGCTCTATATGCTTACACACACACACACTTACGGCAAGGAATTAAGGTATGTTACAAAATATTATGGCCTTACAAATCCCACTTCTAACTGAAGACTTGAGTTTGTTTTTGAAATCCCGTTTTACTGGCCTATATCAGATCTCCCCGATAAAAGACTGCTATTATTCATCCCCCTGCTCACCAAAGTGTTCCTCAATCGTCTGCAGAATCTCCATGGACTGTTCGCTATCCACGATATTGATGGCTAAGCCGTTCTTGCCAAAACGTCCAGCACGTCCAATGCGATGCAGGTACGTCTCGCAGTCAGCCTGCATGTCTGGGGTGACCGGCATGTCAAAGTTCACCACCATGGTCACCATCACCACGTCAATACCTGGAGGAGTTTGTGAACACGAAAAACAAAGTGGCTACAATACAATCATTACAGCAAGTGTTTGTAACAAATTTACTTGTCAGCATTAAAAAAATCCCCCCTATCGCTCCTAGTAAACAACTTAAGATGTTTTTGGTCAAGCTGACAGAGATTTGAAAAATGCTGTGGGGAGACCTGCGAAGATCCCTTTCGTCCATTAAGAAAGGGTGAACACCGTAGTCGCACCTTCTCGCCACGTTAATGTGGGTGTTTCCTCAGGGGGACATGGGGCAGGTTGTTTTCACTAACGCGGCACAGGAGCGGAATACTGGCGCTATATCAAAACTAGATCCCGGCCTCTCCAATCAAGGAAAGCCGCAGGCTAGACCAGTCCAGATGGAGGAGTAAGGCCCCCACCAAAATGGAAGGAACTGAGTGAAGGCCCACCGGCGTGTTGATACGCCCTGACACTGCTCCAAGCCTTACCCCAGCCACGGGTTAAATGGCAAAAGCATCCAGCCTGCCGAAGACGGAGTGTGTCAGCTACGGCGCAGGTCCTGGGGATAAATTAGGGCACACACGCATCAACGATTATGGTCATGCATCAGACTACCTTGTTGTCATGGCGTCGTCCCTATCAGCGACAACCGGAGAGGGACGGAGCCGGGCCCCTAGCCTCAAAGGGGCCCACCCAAGCGACTGGTGCCTCTGTTAACCTGACGGTCGGGGGAAGGCAGAGTAGAGCGACTGACCAGACTACCCAGCCTCCTACCACCATTAGAGTGGCTCAGTGGAATGCAGAAGGACTAGGGAACAAGAAGCCAGAACTGCAAAAGTTTCTAAGCAAAAACAACATCGATGTCATCTGCATCCAAGAAACGCACTGGAAAGATCGACGTTTCTTCGTAAGAGGCTATGAGACATTTCGCCAAGACCGCGAAGACAGACACAAGGGAGGAATCATTACCCTTGTCAGAAACTCCATCCCTGCAGCGGAGACAAACAGATCAAGAAGACAAGAACTAGAACACCTGACTCAAGCTCTTGCTGCCCAGTGGAGACCCACAGATCACCAACTGCTACAGCCCATCAACCTCATCTCTTACGCTACACAACGTGAAGCTAGAAGCTTACAGACACCTGGTGGTTGGAGACTTCAACAGCCACTCGCAAAGCTGGGGATATGAGGAAATGGATGCCCGTGGTGAGAAAGTGGAGGATTGGATGATGGAAAACAATCTAGTACTCATCAACCAGGCGGACAACAAACCAACGTGCTTCTCCAGAGCTTGGAAAACCACCTCCACACCAGACCTGGCAGTAGCTACTGAGGACATTCACAAGCTCACGTCCAGAGAAGTCAGCACCCAGCTTGGAGGGAGCGACCACCTGCCAGTCATTCTCAACATCTCCAGCTTAGGATGTACTGAGCGCAACATGCAACCAAGTTGGAACTTCAAACGAGCCAACTGGACCCTCTTTGCAGAAAAGGCTGACCACCACACCAAAAACATTTGCTGTGCAAATGACCTGAACAAGAACGTCCAGAATTTCACTGATGCAATTCTTCAGGCAGCAAAGCAGGCAATCCCAAGGGGCAAAAGAAGACATTACCTGCCGTACTGGAGTGACACACTGAAACAGCTTCACACTGAAATGGACAATGCCAGAGAAGCTATGGAGCAAACCCCCACTCCAGAGAACCTAGTGAGGCACAACAACGCCAAAGAAGCTTTCAACCAACAGAAGAAAGCTGAACTCCAAAAGAGCTGGAACAAGAAGACCAGCAGCCTCAACATGGAGAAGGACACCAGCAAGCTGTGGAATCTGACAAAAGCCCTGAATGAAGACACCAGAGCGGGACACAGCAAAACCGTCATCGAGGAAAACGGTACGCACCACACGGGAAGGAAAGCAGCAAACATCCTGGCAGACTTTTACAAAGAGGAAAGCAAAGCAACAATACCCAATGCCCGAGTGCAGGAAGTCAGCAAGGAAACCAAGGAGAAGCTGAAACACCAGAACCCTACACCGTCCATGATGTCAGCCTTCTCCATGACTGAACTCAATGCAGCCATTAAAAAACTAGAGCCAAAGAAAGCCCCAGGGAAAGATGGTGTTCCCAATGGCATGATCAGGAAACTTGGAACCATAGCAAAACAGAAGCTTCTTCTGATCATCAACCAGTCATGGAGCTCAGGGAAATTCCCAGACCAATGGAGAGAAGCTGTCATCATCCCCATCAGAAAGAAACAGAAAGACAAAACCAAGAAATCCAGCTACCGACCAATTGGCCTCCTCAGTTGTCTGGGCAAGGTGATGGAAAGAATGGTGAACACAAGACTGCTGAAACACGTGGAAGAAAATCACCTGTTCAGCAACACACAGTCAGCATACAGGAAAAACCACAGTACGGAAAACCAGCTTGTGTACCTCGCCCAACAGATCGAAAACGCCTTTCAGGAGAAGAAAAAGGTACTCGCTGTCTTTGTGGACCTGACCAAAGCTTCGACAAGGTATGGAAGGAAGGACTTCTCCTGAAGCTGCTAAACAAGAAAGTGGAAGGGAATATGTACCGCTGGATACGCAACTTCCTCCAGTACCGCACAGCAAGAGTTCAACTTGATGGGAAAATTAGCCATCAAATCACTCTACAACAAGGTGTACCACAAGGAGGAGTCATTTCCCCTACACTCTTTCTCATCTTCACTGACGACATCGCTGAGAAGCTCACCAAGCACATCTCCAGAGCTCTCCACGCCGACGATTTTGCTGCCTGGAGTGCTGCAGAACATTTAACCACAGCCAGCTACAGGATGCAGGAAGCACTGGAACACGTCAGAAGATGGGCCTCTGACTGGGGCGTAGAAATCAATGCCACCAAGACATTGGCCACAGCCTTCTCGCTGTCACCACTGCCAGAAACCATCAGCCTGAAAATAAATGGAAGAGAGCTGAAACAAGAAGACAACCCAACATACCTAGGCATCAAGCTGGACAAGCGGCTTACTTGGAATCCGCACCTCAAGAACACTGAAAACGAAGCAGTCAGGAAGCTCGCCATCATGAAGAAGCTGGCCAGTACATCCTGGGGCGCAAACAGCAGCATCCTGCAGAAGGTGTATGTGGGTACCGTCAGACCAACCCTGGAGTATGGCAGTTCTGCATGGGCCACTGCATCCAAGACCAACACCAGTTGCCTGAACAAAGTGCAGAATACAGGATTGCGACTGATCACTGGTGGGATGAAGACTACCCCAATCCAAGCCATGGAGAAGCTTAGTAGTCTACATTCCCTCGAAGACAGATTCAAGGTTTTCATCCACAGTGAAAAGTTACTGCGTATGCCTACCCACCCCATGCACGCCGAGATGCAGAACCCCACCAAAAAACAGGCTAAAGAGAACAAGTTTCAACCACCTGTCTAAGAGCCTGCATCGCAGAAATGAAGACCTGCTGCCTGCCTCACCAGCCGAAATGGAGATGCTTCCAGATTTTGAGGAACCAGACAATCACCTGGAAGATGTTGCAATCATCACCGAAGTTCCTGGCATTAAAAGAATGGACCGTCAAGCCCCTCAAGTAATGAAAGCTCTAGCACAGGAGATGATTGCCAACCAATACAACCCCAGTGAGTGGACCCACGTCTTCACAGATGGATCCTCAGAAGGAGCAGTCAAGAATGGAGGAGCAGGGTTCTTCATCAGACACACCAATGGAAGATTGACACACAAGGCCTCCCCTACTGGAAAGATCTCCTCCAACTACAGAGCGGAGACAATAGCACTGCTCCATGCAGTGAGGATCTTTCTGGGACCGGCCAGCCCATCACAGAAGGTTGTCTTCTTCACAGACTGCCAATCTCTGCTGCAAGGACTTCAGAACACAAGAAATGAACAACATACGCAAGACATCAAGGCTGCCCTCCATGAACTCTCAGAACAGTCTGTCATTACGCTTCAGTGGATTCCGTCTCACTGTGGGATCATGGGCAACGAAAAAGCTGATGCTCTCTCCAAGGCAGGCAGCAAAATGGAGCAGTTCAGCCACCCCGTGACCTACAAGGAGGCCAAGACCATCATCCACAACCAGTTTCAGTCCCAGTGGAAGAGAAGGCTGGGTACAGAGAGTGGTGCTGACCCGATCCACCAGCTCCAAAGGCACCAGCAGACAATCCTCTTCAGACTGAGGACCGGCCACTGTAAACTGCTGAGCCACCTTGACCGCCTGAAGATCACCTACACTGATTAGTGTCCATGCGGCACTGGACCCCAGACCCTGAACATGTCCTCCTGCGATGTCCTACTCACGCAGCTCTACGACACAAAACCTGGCCGGGTGGAGCGGAGTTACAGGCGCAGCTTTGGGGAGCCCGTTCAGACCTGGAGAAGACCACGGGCTTCATCATGGCGGCCGGGTTACAAGTCTGACGCATCCAGCTTCAATCGAACGCAGAAGAAGAAGAAGCTGTAGGGTGATGGCACGGCCATCCAACCTCAGCTAGGCTGGCCCCAGGCTTTTGTTTTTTGCCCCTCTGACCCAGTGTGTACTTCCCTTGTTCTTGTGTCCACCATTAAGCAGCAGCAAGTGTTGTCTCGAATTTTTGTCACTCTGGTATCCATGCACCCTTGCAGATGTCCAGATTTCTTGTTGCTCGAGTGTCTATGCTTTCAGTAGCTGCAAGTGCGTAGAGATGTCTGTTTTTAATCGCCTTTTAAACATGACTCACATTTTTTTCTTTTAATCCTGTTTTTTACCAGCTAAAAGATGAAGAGTCTCCATGGTGCCTGCAATGTGAAAAACCACTCAGCAGCAGACAGACATGTTCGGTATTAAAGGTAGGGGTGATTACAATAGCATGTGCCTCCACTTTACAGCAAATTCATTAAGATCTGGTTCCCAGGTGTTCCATTTGAGTTTTTAGAGATCTTTTTTTTTTTTTCATTTGATCCAGCTTAAACATATGTAATAACGGTTGTATTAGATCAGTCTTTCAGTTGCAGGACTTGCCACAGCCTTTGACTTTCAGTCATGGCTTTTCTTTTTTGAACATGATCCATTCTTAACTTGCTTCAGGCCTTGATGCAGTCTCCATAGTCAGCTGGCTATAAACAACATCAGACAATAAACTTAATAAAACAACATGACTTCACTCAACACTGAATGATTACCTTTCATAATTTCACAGTATTCTCAAAATATTCTCCAAACTTTGCTCAAAGTAATGCAAATGAAAATGGACAATCCATCAAATCATGTTTGTTTTTGTTTCTTCTTTAATTCCATTATGAAAAGGTGGCATCCGTCATCATCAGTTACTCCCAGGCTTATCTGGCAGCTGTTTGGCACTTATGTCTCTTGATATGCTGTTTATAATGCCTCATTATTAAGAGACCATGTAAGAGCTGTGCCAAGGAGAAAACGAAATGACTGACCTCTGGCCGAGACATTGGTGGTGACCAGCACCTTTTCCTTGCCCTCCCGGAAGCGGTTGATGACATCTGCCCGCTGCTCGATGGTCAGCTCCCCGGTCAGCAAGGCCACGGCCTGATGGTCCTTGATCATCCGGTTCACCAGCCACACCGCCGTCTGCCGCTTCTGAAAGGGGAGAGATTTTCTCTTTGCATTTAAGGTCTGTGTAATTCCTGCCCCTTCCTAGTCCTTTGGATGGTATGTTCCAACCTTGGTGCGGGAATGTGAACAGCGCAGACACAATCTTGCACACATGTTAAATCTCATTCCACATTTCAGAGAAGAATAAGCCATTATGTGCAAGTGGGATGGACGGCATAAAAATAAAAGACGTGCACACTGGGTTTTGTGCCAAGACATCATCCCCAATGATAAAATGTGAGTGCCTTCATGGTGGGATTAAGGTTGAAGTTTGACACCTTACACCCAACAAGGCCCCCATGTCTTACCGCATTTGCTCTTTCAGTCCAGCCCCAACCAAAAGAATGCCACATCTAGAGTCCATACCTTGTAATCAACATCAGGTTGCCATATGACAACCCACAAGAGGAGACACAGCACTGCTGCCTATTCATTTCAGTGGTGCCTGTTCTGAACCAACATACACGGTGCGCCACCTATGAAGCCCTTCACCAATATCATTAACTGGATGCAGTCAGCGCTAAAAGGGCTGTTATCTTTCACTGCAAACAGCCCTGTTGATTGCGCAGGGCCAGATCAGGGTTGACAGCACTTCACAACACTGACTACAATCAAAGCACCACCATGGCAAGGTCTGCAGTTTTCCTGGCTGGATGGGCCATCAAGCTGAAAACAAAGCATGCATGAAATGCTAAAGGTATCTGGGTGGACAGCAGGAATGAAGAGGCAAAAAAGTGTGAAAAACTCTAAAACTTGGTCAAAGCAGGAATGGGGTAGGGTTAATTCCTTGCCATTTAGTTTAACCATATGGCAATCAGATATTCTTGCTGCACATTTCAGGGAACCATATTTTACTCTTTGTGGGCCCGGCCTTTCTTTCCACCCCAAGTCTGAAAACTTCTTTCATATGATGTAACAAACACAACGATCTTCAGCATTTTCTACATTCTCTTTCTGCTTGTGTGCCGTTGAAGCAGAAAGTGAGAAGTGACCTTGGGCTAGACAGGCAGCACTGCTTCTCTCCAGTCAGTCTCGGTCTACCTGTCTGCCCACAGGAGGTAAAAATGTTAGGGTTCTTCTGCATGGTCCTCCCTTTTCCCCCTTAGTGCCACCATCTGTGGCTGAAAATGGTAAATATGAGGATTCTGACACGAAAAAAAAAAGGCATGAAATTATGAAAGTGGTGGAAATTATGCATCTCTGGTGAATAAACGTGAATAATGTACTCAGAACAACCTTACTGAGGTACAAACAAACAGACATTAACAAATAATTCAATACATATTCTTCCAGAGACACGGAGACTGGGGAAATTATGCAACTGGTCAGAACAAAAAAAAAATCAGATTACACAATGCACTACGGCACAAACACATGCAAAGATAACCAGCAGCAAAAAAACCCAAAACGTTTCTTACCTGTCATACAGTTCCCGATACTAGCTTTTATTTCAGAAGACCAAAAATGCACCTTTCTCCTTCACAAAACATGCATATACTCCTACATAACACTGGACCCAATACATTTGAAAGAATGAAATATCACACATACATGCACATACACACCCACCCACCCCCCCCCCCCCCCCCCCCCCCCCCCCCCCCCACCACCACACACACCTTGCAGAAAATCATGGTCTGTCCGACGGAAATGCTGCCGTAGATGTTGCAGATGGCGTGATACTTCTCCTCCAGGCTGTAGCAGCGGATGTAGTACTGCTTGATGTTCCTCAGAGACTCCTCCTCTCGGCGCAGTCGGATGGTAAGCGGGTTGGGGATGAGGCGACAGGCAAAATCCATCACGGTGTCCTCGTAGGTAGCCGAGAACAGCAGCATCTGGCAGTCTTTGCTCAGGCGCCTGTAGTGTCATTACACATGACGTCTCAGTTAATTTCTTTTTTTCTTTCCTTTTTTTTTTTTTTTTAATACATATCGAATATCAATCAAATAAGCTGAGAAGTTACAGACGCGTCAAAGGAGGACAGTGTGTAGAGATTTCAATACATAGCTGACTTGCATCTGTAGGGCATAAAAACACACACTAAGTATTTCTTAAAACTTACAGCAGTTTAAATGAAAAACAAGAGAAGATAAAGAAGAAAACATAAATGAAAAACAACTGACCTACTGTGCAAATGTCGGACAATAAAACAAGCTTACATTGTAAAACACACAACTTTGTATTAGAACTGGTGGTAATCATGCAGTGGTGCTGTATGAATTTTTGTTCTGTTGTATATAACCAAGAAAAAAAAAAAAAGAAAAGGATTCAAGAATCTTACCCTCTAATAAGGGTTATCAATAGCGATAATGATGTCTCAGTAAATTCTAAAGTAGCCTTTTTTTTTTTTTTTTTTTTTTAATTGTACCAGCCCATCAGGGCAACCCTTCCATCCCTGCAGCCCCAACCCACAATATTCTCCACTGCTACATGACAGTCTTTCTCTCTTCCTTCCTCTACTCTCTACATGTTCTTTATCAATCTGTCCTTAATTTACTTATCTATTCACCCCCCACCCCTTTTCTTTCTCTTACGTCTTTACAAACATAGATACTTCTTCTTTCCATATCAATTGTTCTTTCTTTGTCTTTTTCTTTTTCCTCCTCCTCCTATTCTGTTTCAATAATACTTTCAGCGTTTCACTCACTGATCAGTTTCCTTCTGTTCCCTTTCCTTAATATCAATATAATTACTACATTGTCATATAATTATCAATCTAATTAGTATTATTTCAAGCAGTAGTAGTCGTAAAAGTAGTAGTAGTAGTAGTAGTAGTGGTAGTAGGAGTAGTAATTATCGTTAGAATTATCAACATTACCATCTTCACTAGTCATGCTTTTTGATGAACTTTTTTACTTTTGCATTTTCTAAATGTCTCTATGTTAGTACATTTCTTTGATTTTATCTTACTATCTTTCCCACATTCTGTACTATCATTATTATTACTTTTATAATTATCATTACCATAATCATCATCATCATCATAACTATTATTTTAACTACTCTTCTCCCTCTTCTTCATCCTCTTCTTATCATCTGTTAATATTATTAACATTACTATTTCTACCAGTATTATCAATATTACACGTTTATAAACCATTTTCATATGCATCATCATTATTACTATTATCATTATCCTTATGTTGTATTCTAGCTTTCAACCTCTTCCCTCTTCTCTTTAACCTCTTCCCTGCCCGCCCCGTGTCTATTACGGGGTCGTTTCCGCGATCCTGTACGCCCATAACCGTGTCTATTACGGGGTATTTTCGTCATCGAAATTTAGAAAATCGGCACGGGAAATAACCCTACAAATTGTCCCTGACTCTATTGGGGTGTTTCAATAACAGTTCTATCCCTTTATCGGTGTACTGAAGTGTTAGGAAATTGTCGGTTTAGTATTCAAGAAGGGACGAGCTGATTATCATAATCAAGATGGCGGATCAGAGACGAAGCTCGACACGGCGACCTGTTTTGAAGCGTTATAGCGCACTGGAAGTTTTAGATGAAGTGTTGAATGATATTGATAGTGGTGACGAAGACTTCCAAGCATCAGGTGACAGTGATAGTGATGAGGAAGAGATGGATGGTAACCAGCACCATCCACTTTTGTCGGAACTCGTGGTGGTCACGAAGAAGAAGACCCGGACTTCGACCCACGTGATGTTGGTCAAGCGAGCGATACCGGCCATGATTCGACCAAGAATCAGAACCAGAGCCGATTCCCAGCACCAGCACAGCACCCCCTCCTGTCATGAGAGGTCATGGTAGGGGCAGGGGAAGAGCTAGAGGCACTGGACAGCATCAAATAAGGGGGCGTGGCAGAGGGCGTGGCAGAGGGCGTGGAGCTCGACAATCTTGCCCCAGTCTGGTGTTGCTGATGGGAATCGTGCGACTGCCTGCAATTGAGCTGTACTGGTCGAAGAAGGTGCTGTACCGCATTCCAGTCTTCAGCTCAGTAATGACAAGAAACAGATTTCAAGTAAGTTTCTTTACTCTCTATGAGTCTCTCTCTGTTTACTTGTTCTCATTTTCCTTCCACCCTCCCTCTCCAACTCCTTTCTATGTCCAAGTCTTTCTATTTAGCATTATAGATGAGGATGATATGTGTGTGTGTGTGTGTGTGTGTGTGTGTGTGTGTGTGTGTGTGTGTGTGTGTGTGTGCGTGTGAGCTTCTCTGTAATGTGTGGTGTGTGTGCGCTTCTGTTTGTGTGTGTTGTGTGTGTGTGTGTGTGTGTGTGTGTGTGTGTGTGGCATGCTTCTATGTGGTGTGTATGTGTGTATGATTCTATGTGGTGTATTTGTGTGTCATTGTTTATGGTGTGTGTGTGTGTGCTTCTATGTGGTGTGTATGTGTGTATATTTCTATGTGGTGTATTTGTGTGTCATTGTTTGTGTGTGTGTGTGTGTGTGTGTGTGTTTGTGCTTCTATGTGGTGTGTGTGTCTGTGTCTGTGTGTGTGTACAAATGTGTGTATGTGTACTTGATTGTTTCTGGTGTGTGCGTGCGTGTGTGCGTGTGTGTGCGTTGTGTGGTGTGTGTGTGTGTGTGTGTGTGTGTGTGTGTGTGTGTGTGTGTGTGTGTGTTTGTTTACACACACTGATCAAATGTTGTTCAATCCTATTTCAGATCATCCTACAATTTATCCACTTTCACGACAACTCTGCGATGCCATCACCAGACCATCCCCAGTATGACCGGCTGTACAAGATCCGTCCAGCACTGGACCACCTCCATGAAAAATTTCAGGTGTATGAGCCACGGCGAGCGGTGTGTGTGGATGAAAGCCTACTCCTTTTGAAGGGTAGGCTTATATTTCGCCAATACGTCCCCCTCAAGCGTGCCAGGTTCGGGATCAAGTTATACCTCTGCTACCAGTCCGACGATGAAGTGAGGCTGACGGAGAGGCATTTCATGTTCCCCATCCCACCGACACCCAACAAAGCAGCACCACAGAGGGCCTGCAGTGTCTGCACCAAGATGCTGAAGATCAGGCGTGATGTGCGGTCCCCCGCTGCCCCTCCAAGCCTGCACTGTGCTATCCACAGTGCTACATGGATTATCACACTAAGTTCAACTACTGGGAGTAGTGTGGATCCTGTAGCACAGCTTAGTTTTGCAGTGCATTTTTTTTTCATAATCTTCTTCAGTTAGTCAGTGTGTGCTTTTATCTCTGTGTTTTTATATTCTTGAGTGCGTGTGTGTTTTTCTTTTTTTTTGTCTTCATGGTGGTGTTTCTTCTGAAACTCTGGTTTATTCATGAGTGTGACCAGACTGTTCAACTGGTGGAAATAATCAGACTGGGTTATATTGGTGAGGCTGCTCAACCCAAGAACAACCCCAGAAACCTGCGAGATGTACAGAAAGAAGTAGTGTACGGGTTATGAACATGTACTGAGTGAGTACCAGATGTTTCTTCTCGCATCCAGTGAACACTAACATCAGTTTTTCTTGCGTTTTGTGTGGTTTTATATACAGCAATATGACTTTTTATTTTGAAACTGTCATAAGATTTGATTTCATCAAATTTTACTATACTGTTTACTAACAAAATATGATTATTAGTACATCAGGTTATAGCCAAAGATGCAAGATAAAAACATGCAAAAGATGTAAGACTTACCTAAGTGAATGAGACATACTTAGTGATCACATTAGTAAACCTACTGCAAAAGGCAAAATTTGGTCCCTTTATGTCTGGATTATGGTACCTACAATGATATATGTATGTATTATCATACAGAACAGACTTTTCTGGCAGTCATATCAATGCCAGATGTTTATATTATGTTCAGTCAATTCTAACATCATTTTTTTCAAAGTTGTTTTGTGGTTTGATATATTGCAATGTGTATGCGAGTCCTCAAAAACAGTCAGTTTAGTACAGAAAAGTTGATATTATCAATTTTTACCATACTGATTGCTAACAAAATATAAATATTATGAAATGATAGCATACCACAGGGTATAAGAAAAAAAAGAGCAAAAAATGCAAGAGATATCTCAAATAATGAATGAGATGTGAACAGATGAATGAACCTACTGCAAAAAACAGAATTCTGTCCCTTTTCCCTTGGATTGGGGTACTCCTCAAGATGTGTATAGTACTATGCAGAAGAAGACTTGCTGGCAATAATATCAATACCAAATTTTTGTATGATGTCCAATCAATACTAACACCAATTTTTTCCATGTTTTGTATGGTTTGATGAGCTGCAATGTATGTGTGTGTGCCCAAAAACAGTCATTTCATTACTAAAAAAGTTGGTTATATTACTTTTTACCATATTACTTATCAACAAAATCAAAATGTAATGACATCACATAATGCCACAAGGTATAAGGGGAAAACATGCAAACAATGTAATAGATATAGCAATAAATGAAGGAGTAGTGAACAGATAAGTGAACCTACTGTGAAAAGCAGAATTCTGTCCCTTTATCCTTGGATTGGGGTACCCCCAAAGATGTATATATTACCACACAGAAGAAGTTTTGCTGGCAATGACATCAATACCAGATGTTTGTATGATGTTCAGGCAATACTAATAGCATATTTTTCAATCTTTTGTGTGGTTTGATGAGCTGCAATGTGTTTGTATACACTCAAAAACAGTCATTTCATCACAAAAAAGTTGGTTATATTACTTTTTACCATATTACTTACCAAAAAAAATCTAAATGTAATAACATCATATCATGCCACAGGGTATAAGGGGAAAACATACAAACAATCTAATAGATAAAGCAATAAATGAAGGAGTAGTGAACAGATGAGTGAACCTACTGCAAAAAGCAGAATTCTGTCCCTTTACCCTGGGATTGGGGTACCCCCAAAGATATATGTACTACCACACAGAAGATGATTTGCTGGCAATGATATCAATACCAGATGTTTGTATGATGTTCAGGCAATACTCACACCAATTTTTTCTATGTGTTGTGTGGTTTGATGTGTTGCATTGTGTATGTGTGTGCTCGAACACTGTCATTTTATAACAAAACATGTTGATTATGTTACTTTTTACTACACTAGTGCCACCAAAATAAAAATATTATGATACCACATAATACCTCATGCTATAAGGAGGAAAACTGCAAACTATCTAACAGATATCTCAATAAATGAATGAGTAGTGAACAGATACGTGAACCTACCACAATATCAAAATTCTGTCCCTTTACTCCTGAATTGGGGTAACCCCAATGATGCATGTATTACCACATAAAAGAACATTTGATTGGAGTGATATCAATACCAGATGTTTGTATGATGCTCAGCCAATACAAACACCCATTTTTTTCATTGTTTTGTGCGGTTTGATGTGTTTCAATATGCGTGTGATTGTTCAAAAACAATTATTTTATTTGAAAAAAGTTTATCATAATACTTTTTACCAAACTATTTGGCAACAGAATCAAAATATTATGAAATCTCATTATAGACCAGGAAATAAGGAAGAATCATGCAAAAAATCTAAGACATATCTCCATAAATGAATGAGTATTGAACAGATTAGTGAACCTACCGCTAAAGCAAAATTCTGTCCCTTTACCCTGGGATTGGGGTACCCCCAATTATGCATGTGTTACCACACAGAAAAACATTTGCTGGCAGTAATATGAATACCAGATGTTTGTATAATGTTCAGTCAATTAGAACACCAGTTTTTTCACTTTTCTCTTTGGTTTGATGTGCTGCAGTGTGTGCGCGTATGCAGAAAAAGTGTCAATTTATTACAAAAAATAGTTGATTATATTGATTTTTATCATACTTATGACCAGCCAAATCAAATTATTATGATACCACATCATAGCAGAGGGCATAAGAAAAAAACATGCAAAAAATCTAAGAGATATCTCAATAAATGAATGAGTAGTGAACAGATGAGTGAACCTACTGCAAAAAGCAAAATTTGGCCCCGGCACACAGCAATACAGAAAAACACTTATACTGTGGCAGGGAAGGGGTTAATCCCATTCCCCAATATTTGTTTTTCACCCAAGACATTGCTCCGCACTGAGATTGAAAAGATTAGCCACTCTTTGTCCTTTGCTTTCAATGTTTTGAATGTTATTTGTCCTGCCCGATGAAGTCCAATGGGTCGAAATGCGTTGCATCTGTTTTGTAATTTTTTTTGTTCTGTTCATCTGGCAACCAAGTAATTCTACTTTTGTCTTTTTCCACCTGCACTCTCCCCACTCTGAAACCTACTACAGCCTGGCTGGCTACACAGGGACTTTTCAGAGCTGTCCGACTCGTACAACTAAGAAGTCACATCCCGAAAAACGGTCACAACCTGAAAAACTGTTACATCCTGAAAACAAATGAACAAAAAAAAAACGTAAGTGATACGACAGCTAAACTAAAGATATCTTTAAGACAGTAAAACAATGCAACACTGACAGCAATCAATCACTCCACTTAATTCACTGTGGTAAAAACAAATGAAATGTTTCAATGTAACCAAAAAATAAAAAAACCATATGGACAGACAGTCAATGCAGAATGGACTTCCAGTATACACAACCATCAAGACAAAAAGAACAGAGTCTGAGAGAATGATCGCAAAAAGGAAGTTATCAGCATTAGGGCGCAAAGAGGAAGTTATCAGCATTAGGGTGAACTATTTGTACTGCAATCTGGGGAGTATCATTTTGAGCACATCTTCTGTCTCTCCTTTGCGACGTCTGAAAGAGATGACAGGTCGAAAACTCCTTTGTCTGTGTTGTGTATTGCACATTAAACAAACACTATTTTGCATTTCCCTACTGGCTTATGTTCTAAAACACTACTCTCTGTTTCAGTTTCCTTTAATACTCACACTCACACACACACACACACACACATGCAGACTGACCGCTGTACACGGATGGACTGGTCCTTATGGCCCTGAATGGAGATCATGACATCGGCCTCGTCCAGCACAAACACGCGGATCCTGTCCATCCAGGGCATGTTGCCACGCTGAATCCAGTTCAGCAGTGTGCCAGGAGTGCCAATCACCACGTGGTCCTCTATGGGCCGCCTGCCCACTGAAATACATCACACAGTTGCACAATCGGCCACATGCCCTCTAGAATACGTCAGTCTCTTCTCTGTGGGCTGCCTGCCAATTGAAACCACACAATGCTCTATGGACCATCTGCCTAATGACATCTATCACTCTCTATGGGCCGCCTGCCCACTGACATACATCACACTAAGCTCTATGGGCCACCTGCCCACTGAAATACATCACACTAAGCTCTATGGGCCATCTGCCCACTGAAATACATCACACTAAGCTCTATGGGCTATCTGCCCTCTGAAATACATCACACTAAGCTCTATGGGCTATCTGCCCACTGAAATACATCACACTAAGCTCTATGGGCCACCTGCCCACTGAAATACATCACACTAAACTCTATGGGCTATCTGCCCACTGAAATACATCACACTAAACTCTATGGGCCACCTGCCCACTGAAATATATTCACACTAAACTCTATGGGCCACCTGCCCACTGAAATACATCACACTAAACTCTATGGGCTATCTGCCCACTGAAATACATCACTTCCTTCTCTATGGGCCGCCTTCTATTCAAAATATATCACTCTGTTCTTTGTGGGCCACCTTCTATTCAAAATATATCACTCTGTTCTTTGTGGGCCACCTTCTATTCAAAATATATCACTCTGTTCTTTGTGGGCCGCCTGCTCACTCAAACACGTCATTCCCTTCTCCACTGGCCATCTGCCCACTGAAATGCATCACTCCTCCTCCCGTGACCTGTTCATTGACATACATCACTCTCTTCTCTCTGGGTTGCCTGCCTACTCATATATGTGACTCCCTTTTCTATAGGTTACCTGACCTCTAATATGCGTACATCCCACCATTTTCCATGGGTAGGGCTGCAGCAGCATTCCCCCAGTGAATTCTGTTCCGGGCCGAGCTTTTCAGCTGGGCCCATGTCATACCGGCTGTCTTCATTTCAGCCTCCATGGACCTGCGCCAACTCTGTCCAGGTTGTCCCACCTTCCTGTTCCCCTTGTGGGTTCCACTGGAGAGACTGGTCTTACAATGCAAGATGGAGGTGTTTGCAGTGTGTGACGTATCCATCCTTCTTTCTTTTTCTTTAATTTCATGTCAACAGGCTTTGTTTGATTCTTTCCCATCGAGTTTTGTTGGAAGTGACTTCTCACCCTCTGACGCGGAGGACAAATCTAAGGCACTTGTAGCTGAATGCGTGAAGACTATAAAGTGCTGGCCTTCGTTGTTCCACTAGTTTCTAAACCACAGGAAAGAACGAACTTCACATCCGAGTTGAGGATTCTGATCGTGGTCTGGCGTGAAAGGGATATGGAAGCCCATACATACTGCATGTCGGTGGTAGCATGCCTCGCCTTGTTGATGTGGATACTGGTGTCTTGGTCTGCTGCACCATCTCTATCAATGACACTGCCCAGATACACAAAGTTCTCCACTTCTGTGATGTTTTCATCTTTCAGTGGAGCGAGATCTTGCTGTTCAGTATTTACCGCATCACTTAAGTTTTCTTTGTATGAATTTTGCGGCTGGATTTTTGTGTGTGTGTGTTTGCACACCTTGTTATCTGGAATGTCTCAG
This sequence comes from Conus canariensis, assembly GCA_033310375.1. NCBI lineage: Eukaryota > Metazoa > Mollusca > Gastropoda > Neogastropoda > Conidae > Conus > Conus canariensis. The sequence continues at coordinate 65,933,827 of CM065718.1, read as the reverse complement.
GAAGACAAGATCATCAAACAGTCACTTGTCTTGTTCCATACTGTGTTACTTTCCCCCTTCTTTTGTGGGTCTACTTGTATTTTGGCTTGTAAACAACAATAACACAAGTACTCACATACCATTAAACCATCCTACCGTTGTGTATACAACTATTGCCATGTTCTGGTGATGGTAAAGCTGCGGGTACTACTGTAACAACTGTCCCCATGTTATGGTGATAGTACAAATGGTTGGGTGCTACTGTAACAACTGTCCCCATGTTGTGATAGTACAAATGGTTGGATGCAGCTTAACAACTGTCCCCATGTTACGGTGATAGTACAAATGGTTGGGTGCAACTGTAACAACTGTCCCCATGTTGTGGTGATAGTACAAATGGTTGGGTGCAGCTGTAACAACTGTACCTACGTTGTGGTGATAGTACAAATGGTTGGATGCAAGTGTAACAACTGTCCCCATGTTGTGGTGATAGTACAAATGGTTGGGTGCAACTGTAACAACTGTCCCAATGTTATGGTGATAGTACAAATGGTTGGGTGCTACTGTAACAACTGTCCCCATGTTGTGGTGATAGTACAAATGTTTGGGTGCAACTTTAACAACTGTCCCCATGTTGTGGTGATAGTACAAATGGTTGGGTGCAACTTTAACAACTGTCCCCATGTTGTGGTGATAGTACAAATGGTTGGGTGCAGCTGTAACAACTGTCCCAATGTTGTGGTGATAGTACAAATGGTTGGGTGCAGCTGTAACAACTATCCCAATGTTGTGGTGATAGTACAAATGGTCGGGTGCAACTGTAACAACTGTCCCTAAGTTGTGGTGATAGTACAAATGGTTGGGTGCAGCTGTAACAACTGTCCCAATGTTATGGTGATAGTACAAATGGTTGGGTGCAACCTAACAACTGTCCCAATGTTACGGTGATAGTACAAATGGTTGGGTGCAACTGTAACAACTGTCCCAATGTTACGGTGATAGTACAAATGGTTGGGTGCAACTTAACAACTGTCCCAATGTTACGGTGATAGTACAAATGGTTGGGTGCAACTGTAACAACTGTCCCCATGTTGTGGTGGTAACAGTAGCAGGGTCTCTACCATCTCATAACTACAAACACAAACTCAACTGATCCAAGCTTCTAACTCCCTGATCCCTCTCTTTCCATGTCCTGGTACATTCTCCTTGCTTGCATTCCCTTCAGACAACTGATCACTGTGGCTTGCCATTGTTGATCACACTTCAGATAATCCTCTGACAGTCTGTCCTCTATGGCTATCCACAGGAACCTAACGTAAATCAATTCCTGCACACAACCTCCTTGGGGTCTCATATGAACATGTTACTCCAACAAACCACAGGCACCCGATGTAAATCACTAGTTAATACCCAAATCACAGGCATCTAATGTGAACATTCTATTCCAGCATATAAATTACAAACACCAAATGTAAACATTTAATTCAAACACACCCTGCCCATAAGCACCCAATATCTACATTTCATTCTAACACACACACACCCCCTAGGCAGCCAATGTAAACACTTTATTCCAATGTGCAATATGCATATTCTTTACTCCAAATATACACCAGCCACAGGCACCTAACGTAAATACATTACTCAAACATATAATATCCAAAGACGTAACAAATTTGAGTACCTAATGTCAATGTTTTACTCCAATATACACTCCCATAGGCACCTAATGTAAAGCTTTACTCAAACATATACTATCCCAGGTTCCCAACACAACTGTTCATTATCAGTAAACACACCTGAATCTATTATCATAAACACACCTGAATCTATCACATCAACGCACAGAAAGGCTCACCTTTCTGATTACGGACAGCATAGGCAATGGTGAGGTTGTCCATGAAGGCACCCATCTTTTTTATCACCTGTCCTATCTGTAGCGCCAGCTCGTATGTCGGTGCTAAACACAGACACTGTACCCACACAATACAGAGATGAGCAGGAAAACACGTGCACAGCACATACCCAAAGTTTTATTTGAATCCATTACTCCCTAACATATAACTCCTTCAAGAACATGGACTGTTATGATGACTAGGACACACATCAAAATTTTTTTGTTCCAGAAAATGCAAGACTAATCACACAAAATTCAAGTAACTTAATTGCCATATTTTCGCAAATTTTGAGAAACATCCTTAAACATTATTAACAGCAGTAACTGCAGAAACTGAAAGCTTGTTCTGGAGATCAGTACTTTCTGGCACAATGGTTTTTTTTTTCCCCAAAAAAAATTCAGTATATTTGTGGCATTTCACACAAAAAAAAAATGTCTTTACATTTTGTGGCTGATCCAGATCCACAGAGATCTGCTCAACCTTGGCAGACGCCTGCATTCTCCTAAGGACAGGCCTTTACTGTGTTAATGTATGATGAAGAATAAGGATGACTTTGCCACCTACCACCTGTGGGTAGGATTGTTTGACGTACCTGTGGGTAGCACAGTTTGACATCCACGTGACTCAGCATGGTCAGAACAAAGGCGGCGGTCTTTCCCGTGCCACTCTGACTCTGGGCGATCATGTTCATGGGCCTGTAAAAGTGAGACAGTGACACCTGACTCTGGGCGATCATGTTCATGGCCTGTAAAGTGAGACAGTGACACCTGACTCTGGGCGATCATGTTCATGGGCCTGTAAAGTGAGACAGTGAACCTGACTTGGCGATCCTATTCATGGCCTGTAAAAGTGAGACAGTGACACCTTCAGACACACCCTTCACATCACTGCTCCCTTCTACTTTCAGAGACTTCTTCTGCTGAAACATTGTCTACTCACTAAGACCTGTCCATAAGAAAAAAAACACTGCTGATTAATGCCCCCTCCTCCCTTTAAAAGTTTGTTATGCTGAAACACTGTCTTTACAATGAAACCTGTCAATAAAAACACTGTATTTAACTCTCATTCATCCCTTTATGACAGTATGCTGGAAGACTGTAAACAGAAAGGAACCCTGAACTTTTTGTCTATGCCGCGCACTGAGAGGTACGCTGCCCAACTGTCTGCAAAACATGTAGCACACCCTACAGTGCGCTCACTGAAATGTCTCTTGACTATGGTGCTCTCCTCAAGGTGCGCTGTCTTCACAAAAAATTCCAGCATTCAAACTGTTACAGTCAAAGCAAAACAACTCATGTCAGTGGTGGTTTCATGCCCTTTCACCATGCCCCCATTGACAAGTTCAGGTAAGGTTCATGGTCAGTAGCTGGGCTGGAACAAAGAACAGCTGGCCCATTTTTTTCCATTTTGGTCGGCACGTACATAACATGTTTCGCCTTTTCGAAGTACTGAGTACAGAGCCGGTTTGTTTAATATTGTTTTGATGGAATACATCATCTGAAGACATGTTCAGGGTGGTTCTGATGGCAGAGGAGAGTAAACTGGAACAAAATCATCAGGAAGACATGGAAAACTTACTTGTACATGTTCCTCATCAGGCTAATAGGTCCCTGTCAACTGATTCAGAACAGTTTGGCTGCAGTACACACTCCAGATTCACTTAATCTTCCCGGCCAAGTGCTGTTGAAACCATGGCCATTTGCAATCTTTTTTACTACGATAATGACGGCAACGATGAAGGTAATTCAGTGTCTGTCGGAAATGCAACTGATGCACAAGAGGTTGACACTGACAGTGATGACAACACAGCCGAAAAAGACATATATGGAATCAAACCCGAGATCGATATCATAGTCGACAACAACAACTTTGTGATGAATCGGATGATTACAGGGCTAATCCAAATTCTTCTGTGGAATAATAATTTGGCAGGCTTTCCATCTCTGCCGAAGTTCAAAGGAAAAACACACCCACAGATTGTGTGTGCATCTGTGTATAATTGTGTGTGTGTGTGTGTGTGTGTGTGTGTGTGTGTGTGTGTGTGTGTGTGTGTATGTGTGTGTGTGCGTGTGCGTGTGTGCGCACGCGCGCGTATGTGTGTGTGTGTGTGTTGCACAAGCTCAAGCATGTGTTTGTGTCTCTCTACAGACATATATGTGTATAAGCATCTGTGAATGCCCATACTTGTGCCTGTCTTGGCAACATGTCTATTGTACAGTGTGTGTGAACTCTGAACTTGTTTTTATTTTCGGTTACTTGATGCATCCATGTACCATTGTATTACAAGTTCATCATGAGTTGCGAAAGTATGCACATCTTAAAGTCCTTCATGTATTCTTTTCAAACACAGCAAACATAATCACAAAATCAATTAAATAAATCACATAAAACAAATCAGAGAGAAAAAATCAATGACAGTTGCATAGCAGCGATTTCAATGCAGCCTGCTGATGGCAAGGGGGGGGGGGTGGGGGGGGGGCATGGGGGTAGGGAAGGGGTGGGAACACTCATGCAGCAGACATATGCAGGAAAAGCATCAGTACAGAACCTCCTCATATCCCTTCCTTTCTAGTAAGGTTTGTTATGCCGAAACATTGTCAACACACTGAAACTCGTCAATAAAGACCTGCTAATTAACTGTCACTCTTCCCTTTACACTAGAACATTTCATGGAAAGCAAAACTTTTGATAGGGAACCTCCTAACACTCCCTCCTTCCTATAATGGCCTGTTATACCAGAACATCATCTACGCACTGAAACTGTCAGTTAAGACCCTGATTATTAAGTCTCCTTCCTCCAGCAATTTTATATACTACGTAATTCAATTGTTCCTCTGTACAGTTTTGCATTTTATCATTATATGTAGTAGATGCGATTTATTGAACAGGGACAGCTGAAAATGAAATATTTAATTTAAATCCAGACCCTTTTCTGGTGAACTGCACATGCCTCTGGTTCCCTGGCTTCTGCCTACGCCTCACAGAACCGGAGATTCTCCTCCACTTCACGTTACATACTCTTTATCAGCTGCAAGGCCACTGTGTACGGAAAAGTGCTATGGAGATGAAAGCTGTCTGGGAAGACATTAAACAGTGGAGAGAATGCCTCTGGTCTCATAATGCTGTATCAAATATTGTGATGGGGTTCCCGACTTTCCCCCTCCTTAGTGATGTATGATTATCATGTACAAGGATGCAAGGGAGTATGGTGGGCAGCAGCATTCACTTTCCTCAAGCAAATTGTCACGTCACATAGGAACACACACACACGCACACCGGGCCCTGACGACAACGCTAACAGAACATCAATCATATTCAAAAAATAACATTTTATTTAAAACTTGACTCCAAGCCTCCACCTGTCACTAAGCAGCACATTCACCTGTATCATACAAAATGCACACAGCATACAGATAATCCAGTGATCGTATCCCCTTTCTCTCAATTATTCATAACTATTCGGGAAAGACAACATTCAACCATTCTAACTAGTCATTCACATACAAAAACAAAAGAAAAAATAAACGATCCCAACTTGCCAGATATTTCCCTTGGCTGATCCATTCTTTCATTTCATCACTCACACTGACCTCTCCAAAGACATCAGACTGTCCTTCAATCCTTCCCATTTGGCCAAACCCCAGTTGGGGAATACTGGGAGTGCAGCTGTAGCTGTGTCCTCGAATCGAGTCCCCCGGTCTCCTCCGCCACAATTCACTCTCTCCACTGAAAGGGCTCCTATGGGGTTTTCCCCACAGGCCTTCTATAGTTGCAGATACCCTCACTGGCTGAAAGCTCCCTGTCAAGGCCCCAACAGATTTGACATGCCTAGCTGTCTTCAATCTCACACACAGGCAGACAATTCTCTAGTCAAGAACCCTGGACTCCGGTTTCTCGTTGGCTCACAAGATTACAACGGACCTCCTGAATGTGTAGTCTTCTGGTCTTGACTCTACCTTGCCGTTTCTTTTGAGCCCTCAGCAAGCCGGAATAATTCCTCACTCCACAAGTTAGTCGCATCTTAACTGATTTTCCAAGCTCTTATTACCATGTCTCGAACAACAGCAAACCAAATCATTCTGGTTCAGCCGGTGTAATCACTGGTCGCATACACACATGCAAATCACAAATATTCCCAATAGTAGTTTTAAAGAATTCAACAATTAGTCTCACATTCATCCTTCTTCAGCTGATGAATTGTGAGCATACACATACACCCCATATCATCATGATCCAACCAATGATTCCTGTTCAGCCAATGGTATAACCTACCATACAACCTACACACATCACAACTTACATAAACACTCATGAAAATCTACCAAATGAGCGAAAATTATTTTGATTCTGCCTATAGAATCACTATTGTACCCTATACAGACACAACAGAAACTGGATAGCATGTTGTTAATGCACAACACCTCATTCTATCTGATTCCCCTGCACCATCCATTCTACCACCAGCTCAGGCCTCTCCACAAGCCAAGACCTGCCTCCAGTACTTGCTTCCACCCACGGTTCAAACTATTTAACAGGTTGAAGCCTTCCTGAAGATGTTAACCCTGGAGGCTCAGTAAGCGTGAACAGTCCTCAAGACCCATGCGCAGGCTGATGGTCACTGGACTGAGATGCATGCACCCAGCCTTGATTGTCACTGGACTGATATGCAGACACCCAGCCTTGATTGTCACTGGACTGAGATGCAGACACCCAGCCTTGATTGTCACTGGACTGAGATACAGACACCCAGCCTTGATTGTCACTGGACTGATATGCAGACACCCAGCCTTGATTGTCACTGGACTGAGATACACCCAACCTTGACTGTCACTGGACAGAGATGCAGACACCCAGCCTTGATTGTCACTGGACTGAGATGCAAACACCCAGCCTTGATTGTCACTGGACTGAGATACACCCAACCTTGACTGTCACTGGACAGAGATGCAGACACCCAGCCTTGATTGTCACTGGACTGAGATGCAGACACCCAGCCTCGATTGTCACTGGACTGAGATGCAGACACCCAGCCTTGATTGTCACTGGACTGAGATGCAAACACCCAGCCTTGATTGTCACTGGACTGAGATGCAAACACCCAGCCTTGATTATCACTGGACTGAGATGCAAACACCCAGCCTTTATGGTCACTGGACTGAGATGCAGACACCCAGCCTTGATGCAGACCTGTTCATCCCCCCAATTTCTTCTGCAGAAGATTTGGTAGCAAAAACCAGTAGATTAGTGTCCAAAATCAGTAGAATTACTGGAAATGTAAAATCGGCAAAATTGCATGACCGACATTATCTGCTCAAAGCACAATGACATGCATAACTAAACTTGATCAGCTTGATAATAATTGCAAATATATAATTGCAAATATAAGTACACAAAGAAACAAAACTCACTCAAAATAAGATGCTCTGGAAAGCAGTCATTGAACTGTATTGAAGACATTTGCTGGTTATGAACAGGCGTACAAGTAACTTGCCATGTGTTTTGACATGTATCCAAATGTTAGGAACAACTTCCACTGAAACAGTTCTAAACTGAATATTTACAAAGGGAAAATGGACCTCACTATGTACAGTATATTGTATGTACAGTTGGACATTGTTGACCTTGGTCTACTGTGTGTGACTACGATAGTAGGCACTTCTCAGCTCTTGGAGATCTTTTGACAGACTCTTGACACTGTCAACTGGTTCAGTGGGCAATGCCTTGAGCACAAGAAGGCTCTCCAGTGTAGAAGATGACAGTGAAGACCTCTGAGGTGTCTTGTTCTTGCGGACACAAGAGAATACCCTTTCGCAATGGGCGCTGCTATGCGGTATGGTCAGGATGCCCAACATCTCTGAAGAGAAAATCACCAGAGTCAGGATCTTTCAGCTGACCAATGGCAAACCATGTGTGGTCCTCCCTCTCTTTGATGCAAGTGGAGACATCTGTTGTCTGAAAGAGACAAAACTGCTCCTTCACAGCATCAGGAAAAGATTGGACACAGTTATGACACGCAAAACAAGATGCAATCCAAACTGAAATACGAAAATGACACAATCAGAATCTCTCTCTTACCTGCAGACACAAACACATGCACACACTCGCACGAATGCACAATAATGAATATATACACACACACTCACAAGCACACACACACACACACACAGTGACACACACACACACATCATACTGACACAGTGACACACACACACACACACCCTCCCCATCTCTCTCTCTCTCCATTTCTGAATTAGCTGAAAAATAATTGCATAAATGCTCTCTCCCCCCTCTCTCTCCCACACAAACACACAACTGTCAAAAAGCAATAAAAAAAAAAATATAAAGGGCAACATACCTGCTGCAATTTCACTGTCCGGAAACATGAACTTCATCGTCCGAGTGAGTTTGTCAGCCATTGACAAAGATAGGTTTGACTCAGCGATGACGCAGCACAAAGTTGCCTCAGCCTTTGTGACCTCCGACTCCAGTGTTCCACTGTTATCCTTTGGCTTCACTGGTTTGAAGAAGTTCGATATCTGGGGTCCTCCGCTCATCTCACTTGCCTTGTGAGCCTCCGTGCCGATGTGCCTCTTGATATCGTTCCTTCCTCCATGCCCAATCGGAAGGTGTGATCGGCAGGTCGTGCAGAACGCAAAATCAGCACCTCGACTGGACGAAGTTACGCACGGAAAGTCCTTATCGTATTCTTTTTTGAATTTCTGCATGTATTTTTTTTTCTTCTTGATGGGGGCTGTCAGAATGACCTCCGAGTCCTCGTCATCCGTCTCGTGTTGACTTGAGGAGCTTGCTCGCGCTCTACCTGAAGCCATTTTTTTCTCTCGGCAGTGCCCGGATAACAATCGCGTTCAGTGTGCACACTTCTGGCCAGTTCAGGGTTGAATCACTGTGTGCGACACAGAGGTAACCTACTCTGCCCGCGTGCGGCAGAATGGGAATAGCGTGACAACTGAATGCAGCCACCTCCTCTCCAAAACAAGCCAGTTGTGACAAAATGTGTGCATCAGAAATCACCGAAATGGCACTGGCAAAAATCCGGGAGATCGCAGAAATGAACATCGGGAGATTCAAGCCCGTCGCGGGAGATCATAAAATGACCTTTAAAATCGGGAGAATCTTCCGCAAAAATCGGGAGGTGAACAGGTCTGTTGATGGTCACTGGACTGAGATGCATGCATCCAGCCTTGATTATCCTATGTAGATCCCATGCCCCTCTTATCCACACTTTTCAGTCCCACTGGAGAGCTCTATGAAATGGCCGTTGGTGAAGGCGAGACACACTCCTCTTCTAGGAATGCCAGTGCGATATCTACTTGTCAATAACCCTTGGATGTGTGAACTACTGTCCGGTTTGTCTTCATGCTTCAACGTCTAACTTGAGGTATCCACTCACGGAGTACTGGAGTTCAAACACTTGAAGAACCCAAGATAACTGATCCCCAACATGCACAAAACTACCCTGAATTTGCCCAAGACTGGAAAACATTCGGCCGACTCATCACAAGTGTGAAAGGGTTAATAACGTGAGCAGCTTCAGACACTGTTCATATGCCTACACACACACACACACACACACACACACACACACACACACACACACACAGCAAGCAAGCAGAGAGGAAAGCAGACTCAGCATGCTTACCAAGTAGAATACGCAAACAACAGCAACAGACAAAAACTCACGGCCTAGCTAGAAGAGCCGGTAGGGCTGTCTCCTGAATCTTGGAAGGAGCATTGAATCCCATCGCGTACACTCCTTGCAGCAGTTCTGGTCGTCTGGCACAATACATTAACATAAACAGCATTAACGTAAGGATCAATACTCAACACAATTCACTACCTACTGATGCAGCATGCAAGTGGACAGCGGCATCACATATGTGGGCAACAAATTAGACATGCAAAACCAAAGTGGGACCACTAATATGTGTATCAAACACCATTTCTCGATCTGAAACAGCGACTGAATAGTACTATGCATACAGGGGGAATCATGTTTTGCTTGAAAAAAGTGTGACGAGAGGCGAATACCAGGGAGAGTTAAGTGAATGCTCTTAGATATCTTGCTGCCCTTTCAGGAGGTGTACATGGTATGCAACTTACAGTGTCAGTTTTTCTGTTTCAAAATGGGATCATCATTCACAACTTTCTTTGCTGTTTTGTATTCAATCACTCCTAAGTATGAACATGGTTCTGGAAAATAACAGAGATAGATTATCAGTCAATGGCAACTGCATACAAATTATTATCATTGAGGGTTGAGGCAGGAGTATGGGGCTGGGAATGTTCTAAGCTTTGTGTTGACCTTGATTTACCCCCTATTCTATGATTTATTTGTGTGTTCCTCTAAAATATGATTTACGTTGCTCGAAGTGAAAAAAAAATAAGCAGATGAAAAAACCTTTGATAATCTGACCCATCTGGGAATGAAAGTTTTCAGCTTTGCGCTGACTTTGATTTACCATTCTTTAGTTCATTTGTGTGTTACATTGCTCAAAGTGACAGAAAAGGGCAGATGCACAAACGCATGCAAAAAAAAAAAAAAAAAAATGCCACAGCTTAAAACACATGAAAAGTTGTGACACAGAACCCAAATATATGGGAAGAATGTGGGTGCCGAGCATGGGAGGAAAGCTGAGCGGAGAAATAGGGGAGGAGCAGACATGTGGGAGAGGGAGGCGGGGATGGGAATGGGAGAGGTAAAGGGTTTTGAGAAGGGAGGGCGGAAGGGGAAGGGCAGGGAGAGGGGATGGAAGGGAGTGTCTAAAGAACATTTCCTGGTACATTTACCAAGTCCCATTTACAATATGACTTTGCATGTGACAAGCTGCAATTTCAGAGAACCTATCAACTGTTTTTTTTGTTTTGAATCACAAACCAAGACAGAAAAAGCATGGGCTGGTTTTTACCCAGACATGCTAGCAACACTGAAATAAGACAAGGCAGAGCTATGCAGTGGAAAGCTAAATGCTGACAATTACTAATGCCAAATCTCAATGCTGAGACAATTACTAATGCCGAATTTCAATGTTGAGACAATTACTAATGCCAAATTTCAAGGTCTCACACCAGCCGGTCAGAACGGACACACTCGAAATTAATGTGATGCTCAGACGTACTTACTGGCATTTTGGTGAGTGTTTCTATGCTCGGCCTGAAATTTTTAACGCATGTCTGTTAATTTCACTGCGGGCATGATGCATAAACGTACTGTATGGGGAACCCTGAACCATTGTTCTTAAATAGATGGCCAAAATTTTCTGATGCTGGACCCAATCTAAATAAATGAAATTGCTGCTTTTTTCGTCACTCCAATTGTACAACACACATACACACACACACACACTTTCCCTTTCTATCAAAAGACTTGAGCAAGCAAGCACTTGGTAGACTTGGTACATCAGGAGCAGCAAAAGACTAAATAGCTAGACAAGACAGACAGGCAGGCAGGCAGGCAGACAGGTAGAGAGAGTGGAGGACAAGTGCACTGACAGATTGAGAGCATCGAAGGACTTGACAGAATACAGAGGGCTGCTGGGATCTTTGCGCAGGTCCTCCACGTCGGTGTTGCACATCACAAGCTGCTTGTGAAGCAGTTTCTGCAGAAGGGACACTTCCTCACTCTTTTCTGAAGACAAACCACACAAACATCCACAGACACACGTACAGTGCATCCTCTTTGCAATAACCTTCAAAAACTCTTCTGAAAAAAAAAGTTATTCTAGAGAAGGATTAAATATTAAAAGGAAGTGAATGTAGTGAACAACCTTCAAAAATATTTCTGAAGAAAGAGTCTAGATGGAGACTAGACCCTGAAAGTGAAGTGAACTTTATACACAGAAGAGAAAGTTCAAAAGCACAAAGTCGTAGCCAAGAGAGGATTCCAAATCTGAAGTCTTCAAGGGAAGATGACACTGTTCTGCTTCCTTATTATCTGGGAAAAGGGGCTCGAGACTAGCACCCACTAGTCTTTGAGGTGATCTGGTTGTAATCAATTCAAATTTTGTTTAATTAATTAAGATGGTTGCTTTTAGGTATTGTCAAGAACTGATTAAACAAATAAACAAAACTCTGCATTTCAAAGTAGCATCCCAAACCACGCCTTTCTCATCTTTCAGTTTCTGTCCATGCTTACTCATCATTTTTATCTAGAACGTGTCCTTTTCATCCGCAATTTATTTGTAGCCCAGTTCTATGGCCATTAAATGTTCTCATTAGATGGTGAAAGTCTATCAGTAATATTATCCTCAACTCCAGAGAACTTTCTTCACCACAAAATAAATCAACCGTATGCAAATCTGTACAAAACCTAATTGCGTTTGAAATAATTCAGTGAAAACTAGCAGGTTGGTATCTCTGTTCATATGAAAAGAATAAATTGTGTAACAGCCATTAGGACAAGAAAACAGAAATAAACAGCAATTTTCACATGAAAACAATTGCGTTCATAAGGCAGAACTCCTGCTGTATGGTAGCATATGCACTTCAAAATGTCTACTGTAACTTTCCTTTTAAAGAAAATGGCAATGATTACTGTTCTAGTGAGAAAACAATTATCATCATAGTTGTCAGTGAGTTAAAATACATTTTCTTCCCTTTTCAGCTTGATGCGGTGAACACAAAAGTGATTACTATGAAAACAGTCATTCTGATTTATGAAAACAATCGAGTCATGAAACCTATCGACTGTTAATCCATGTACATGCATACTAGTATCATTGCATGGACTGTCAACCTTCAAAATTCTGCTGTACAAAGGTACTGACTTCCGGAGGTAACTGCCAAAATAAAATGCTTTCATTGCTTGCAGATCATAAGGTAAAGTTTCCTTCTTCTCATTTGTTACAACGCAACAGCCAGTCAAATCCATTCTTTGCCACTAACCCTTTTCCTCCTCATCCCAGCGAGACTGTAACCTTGGGCAAGACGCCTCATTCCCCCACGGATGACTTCCACTCTGTCAGCACAACATGGGACACATTTGTCTGTAAGTAATTAATGTCACCCCATTTCAGCATATGGAGGATACTAACAATGGGAAAACAGTCATTACCATGAACTTTAATCTTCAATGTACCCTAGGGGTGAAATAAAAAAAAAAAAAAAACCCTGTCATTCATTTAAAAATTCATAACCCAAAGACTATCTGACTTGCATGAAAGAAAATTCATCACTTTCTCAGTGGCTTTTATTTCTCTTTCATTCTCAAACAAAATGGAACATTTTCATTGAAGAGAAAATTTTAAAACACTAATAGAAGTCCCTTTTTTCTGCACCGTACACTGTGAGCAAATTTCACCCTTGCTTTTGAAGAGGATATAAACCATCATATTGTGTGTGTGTGTGTTTGTGTGTGTGTGTGTGTGTGCATGCGCGTGTGCATGCGTGCGTGTGTGCGCGCGCGCGCGCGCGTCTGTGCGTGTCTGTGCACGCATGTCCTCTAATACCTGTCTCCTCCCTTCAGACTTGTGTGTGCGTGCGTGCGTGTGCTTGTGCACACACACCTGCATACGTGCGTGCGTGCATGTGTGTCTCTCTATCTGCAATTGTCTATCTGCCTCTGTGTCTCTCTCTCTATTGTTCTGTCTTTTATTGTTTGCCCCAATCTGTGCATCTGCATAAATTTTATGTATGACTGTGTGTGCTAGTGTGTTCCTACGTGGGGAATTTGTATGCAGCATAAGCCCATTGTGAGCATGTGTGTTCATTCGTGTCTGAGTGTGTTAATGTGTGCACACAAATGCACTCATGTGCGTCTGTGTGTATGGAGGAACAGTCGTAGTTTATCCAGTAGGCTTAAGAGAAGACCACAGAAGAAAGCTTGTAAAGGAATTTGAAAAAGTAATTCAAGGACAGAAAAAAGATGCATCACATGATAAGAATGCAACTCTACTCAAACCGTACTAACATGCATGAACCTAGGCACAATTCATAATTCACATTTCATTATTTATCATATCTTTTTTTTTATCTCATCATTCCATCTTTGGTAAAAGTAGAAGTAGCTTGATGAATTACTCTCTGAAAAGTATGATTTATGTCAGAAATGAAGAAAGGCACATAGTCATGACAGATGACAAACACAAAACATGTAACTTTCATCCCCTCCCCCCACCCTACACAGGACTTACGCATATGCTATCCCACATACACACACACAGAGCTGGAAAGACACAGAGACAGAAAAAAAAATACATGTGTGCATAAACCGTAGAGAAAAGTTCACGCTTCCACATGTCAAGCTCATGTGTAGCTTTCACACGCAGCGAGCATGTCATGTGCTCTCTTCCGACACGGACTGATCAGCATTTAGTACAACCTATACAGCAGCTTTTTGTGGCCAGCTCATGTACCAGAACAGCAACTTGCTAAGTACACTCGAGAGAAAGAGCAGCCATGACCTAATTTTCAGGGGAAAGCGGCTTCCACTATCAACAGTCAAGAGTGAATTTTCATCCTATGGTATGTCTGAATTGGTTCGCTATATACAAAGGTGAATTTTTAAACCCCATGGTATACCAAAGGCGGGTCACTACATAAACAATGAATTGTCACTTTTTACATGGTTAGTGAGGCAAGTTAGGGTTAGTGGGATGAATGAGTCTTTCAGACTATTTTCTACATTATTTCAGATTAAGTTACAGAAGAAAATGTGAATCACAAGTATGTTGTGTTTCTGTTATGACTACAGTGGTCCCATTAAGCCTCCAAGATGCATCAGCACCATCTGATAATATGCTGCAAGCTATCAACTGCGTAAGTGTAAGTATCTGTACATGTGATACACAAGTCACCGAGCGAGTGTGTGTCTGTGTACGTATACATACATACATATAGGTCATGCATGCTTGTGTGTATGTATGTGTGTGTGTTTGTGTGTGTCTCTATATATATGCACTTGTGTTTATGTGTATGTGTGTGTGCATGCGCATGTGTGTATGCATTTGTAGGAGTGGTTCTGTACACATGTTTGAAAATAATGTGTGTATCTGCATAAATGTGACTGTGATTTAGGTGTGCTTGTGTGAATGTATGAGAATGAACATGTATACGAGCATGTTTGCATCATATATATGTAATGTGAATGCATGTGCATCAAATGTTATCATTCACGTTCATTTGCATGCACTGCATATACATCTTCTTCTTCTTCTGCATTCACAGCCATGCTTAATGGGCAGTCCAGTGTTGTGGACAAAGTCAACTGTCACTCTCAGAGACATCACCTGTCCCGACAGCTTCCCCCAAGCACTGGGCCACGTTTCCTCTAGTAGGGCATCAAAGGTGGAGCAAGACTGGAGAATGTGGGCTGGCATCTGTGGACCACTGCCGCATGGGCATTCATCCATGTGAGAGATCCACTGTCTGAAAATATGCAACAGCAGCTGACAATGTCAAGCTCTCATTCTTTTGCATTCCTTCCTGCCAGTAGAGGTCGTTCTTCTGAAGTTCTGTCTGTAGATGCTGTCTCCAGGCATTTTTTAAATGGCTTCTAAAGAGGGTCCTGCCTTCTCAGTGACCACTTGAGGGCAGTTTGCTCCTGTTTGCTGCTTAGCTTGAAGAGTTTGTCAGCCTCTTCATAACCCAAAACACCAAGGGAGGGAGGGAGGCGCGCGCGCATGTGTGTGTGTGTGTGTGTGTGTGTGTGTGTGTGTGTGTGTTTTGTGTGTGTGTGTGTCTCCACTGTAACACCAGGTTTGTTTAGAAGCCCGATATTTGAAGTTCTCTTCTGGTGCTGTGGAGGATCTGATCTGTCTAGATGGACTGAAGACTCTGGAGAAGGGCTCAGCAAACTGAGGGGAAGACCATACAAGATGACAGACTCTTTCTTGCA
Source organism: Conus canariensis (assembly GCA_033310375.1). NCBI lineage: Eukaryota > Metazoa > Mollusca > Gastropoda > Neogastropoda > Conidae > Conus > Conus canariensis. Next base: position 65,918,098 of record CM065718.1, on the reverse strand, counting down.
TTTAATTAAGGACAGAGCAGCATGACGCCATGCACTGTTTTCAGCAGCAGGCTTCTCGTGCCAGCCGCATATCCATCTAGAAACAGTGTGTAGACACCACCACTCAATTTTGTCTGCAGACCTATCTTTATAGTCCTGAGTCCAGGTGGTGCTTGGATAGTCTGTCCCTGTCCAACATTTTCAAGTGTCATGATTTCAGTTCTGCTGCTTTGTGATCTTTGCACCAACTCCACAAATGCTGAAGATGACAGATGAAAGATGACCATTCCTTATAGTCTTGGAGCACGTCCTGTAGTTGGTTTCTGTCACAGACATTTATTGTGATTCTGGACATTCACACCTTAACGCATGCATGTGTGTATGTGTGTGTGTGTGCAAGCATGCGAGCATGCTGGTACTTATGAGCAGAAGTGAGTGTGTGTGTGTGTGTGTGTGTGTGTGTGTGTGTGTGTGTGTGTGTGTGTGTGTGTGTGCGTGCCTGCATGAGCATGTATATGTGCATACAGGAGTGGATTCATCTTGGAAATATATAGCTCCCACCTTTCCCCCTGTCAGGAAATTTTTCCCTCAAATGCATCACACAAGAGCTAGAATTAGCATCACAACAAAAACCAACATAAACAACTGAACAAGACAAACAAAAAAAAAGAAAGGGAATCTTGCTAAACATCAAACACTGATGACAGAATTCAAGAAATATAAAGTGACAGCTCCCATGCCTTTTCGGTGAAGACCCCCCCCCCCCCCCCTTTTTTTTTTTTTTTTTACAAGAAGAAGGGAGAATGGGGGTTGGAATGGAGGATAACTCCTGCTGGCTCCAAACTGGACTGGACTTCCTGTAGCTGGTTTTCTCAGAGAGTCCCTTGAAACCCCACCAAGTATCTTAGGGAATCAGCATGAGATTTCAGAGGGTCCAGCTTGCCATACATCAGTGCAAAAAATATGAAGTATGAAGGTAATTTTTTCAAACAAATCATGGCTGGACAGGCTTCAAGTCGCATATTTTGTGATGCGACAGAACACATCCACAAAGTCAGCTGGAGCTATGGAGCTGAAAATCCTAAGGAGTAACTTTGTTATATTCTGCTTTTCTGTAATGAGAGGTAAACCCAGAAGCAAAAAACAACAACAAACAAACAACAAAAAAACTGTTCAGATCATACTCAAATATGCTGCCAAAACTTGCTCAGATTTAAATCAACTCAATTTGCTGGGCTAGTGTGTCTCTAAGACTTGAACCAAAATGTTTTAGCATCCCGTCAGTTTTAAGAGAGTCAGCAACGCACTCATGTACATTAATGAAAACACTGCCAAAATTGTTCACTGTACCAGGAGCTTGAAAGGGAAGTCTGGGACCACACAGTCAAGTTTCATCCACTTCGTGGAGGAATTCTATACCAACTCTACAGATATCTCTATCTGTACAGGCTCATGCCTGGTTAACACCAGGATATGTTATGAAAGTAAGTCTGCAGTCATACCTTGCTGTAACCATTATCTTCACTTTCAAGCATGTGGTGAGTTCTTGAAAGTATTCCAAACTAGTAATTTCTACATCAGTACTTGGGACTACTATTAGATGATCATGATTATGCTATCAGTAGCCGGACATTCACTCATGCTGGCTCCTTTACTAAGCAATTATTGTCATCAGCACAGAGCTAGGTGGGGTTTTCCTTACTTTGTGTCAGAACACATACAACCAAAGTGACTCTGCAGCAGTGCAATGTCTTCTCTGATGGACTGCTCCATGACCAATGTTGACCTGATACTTACAGCTTCCGGCAGACTACTGATACAGGATCTGTTATTGATAAACCTGGACATAGCAGTGTACGGGAAAGCCAGAATGAGCACCTTGGCAGCAATGCCACTGAGAGGGTATAATAGGTGACACAAGCACAAGAAACGATTCTCTCCCTTTTAAAAGACATTCTTCAGGACCCTTTTTCTCTTTGTTCATATAAATTCGTTTCCCTCCCAATCTTCATCTCATCTTCATAATCCTTTTCCTCAGATTTCGAGAAAGCATTGTTTGGTAGTTCCACTGTTACAGACACACTACCGGGGCAAAATGTGCTGCCTTCTGGGTAGTGACACATCACTACCAAAGATTCGGTATGGAGGACAAATTCACCCAACCGCACTTACCTCACTCAAAAAAAGGTTGCATAAGGTTTCTAATGCAGTCAGAATTCTACTAATCTCACAATGGGAAGCTCACCATCAATTCCCCATACAGGCCACTCTGAAAGTAAAAGCTACTTGCTAGATCCGCTTGCCATGTCCATCTGATGGAACTTCTTTTCCAGGAAAACTAGCTGCATTTCCTGTGCACCATCAGCAAATGGAACAGTCCACCATCTGAAGTGACATCATCCATGGTGAAGGGCTTCAAACCTTGGATTAAAAGTCTTCACCAGTCACTATTCCCCTCCCCACCATCCCAACCTTCTCCATTCCCACTGCTTTGTACAGGTCCACTCCCTCTATGATTATCCTACACACCCTTTCTCCCCATAAGAGCTTGACGCTGTTCTTTCTGGCAGCATATGTTTCCGTAATCTTTCAGATACAACCAGAACTCTCAGTCTTTTTCTACAAAATGTCATAACCACCAGCAAGGATAATGGCAAACATTAAAAGACAGAAGAAGGAACAATATAAACTGAACTGACCCTGGACAAATCTCTCTCCTTCTGGTTGAACCAAATCGCCCAGTCGTCCATTGTTATGATGTCGCTTTCGCTGGTCTCAATGTGCTTCACTTCTGCCGATACACACTGATAAATAATGGGTATAGCACATTGATAGTAACAATCATGATGTTGATAATAATGGTAATAACAAAATATCTATTACATCTTTTGATGCGTTTTTTTTTTTCAAAAGCAATAACAAAAAAATCAGACAATTAGTAATAATTGTATGTCATATCATCAGTCTGGAGCAATGATTAATGGATCAACTTCAAGGTTTCTTCAGTAAGCTCTTTATCACTTTGGCTGTCATTGAAAAAATATCTTGACAATGAAAAGCTTGTGTAGGCTATATCCTGACTGACTCTCAAAGTGACGCATCCTTTATTGACCAAACCGTAAATGTGAGTAGCTTCTACTAGTTTTAGCGTTTGTGAAAGTAATGCTTCTGCACACTCCTATGTCAGCACGTTATCATGCTTCAAGTTGTACTCATTGTATTCAACAGATCACTAACACAAAATAAACTGGAACTAATAGTTCTCTATGCTGCTTGTTTTACTTTTGTAATGACAATGTCAGCCCTTCGGTGTCGATCTCACGGGTTTAGCACGCTAAGGGATGAACCTTTTCTTCGTGCTGTAACAGTTACTGGGACCGAGACAAAGAAGTGGAGGTGCGGCGGTTGGATGGTGGCTGCTGAATCGACAAAGCCAACTGTTCACTTCAAGAAGATACTGTATCAATCAGCCGAAGTCGGGACGTGCGTACACAATACTGAACCCGCGGCTCGCAAGATTCGGTTTTCCTGCCATACCCTCTCCATTGGCCCAAGGCATTTCACCGGCTCCACCACTGTCATTGTCAAGCACGAGTTCCAAGTCGAGTATTCAGTTCGAAAGCCTAGTCTATCTTCAAGACGCCGACTGTTCAGATTTCCCTTCACTTCGACAGTGAAATACCTAGATCTAGGTTTTGTTTGGTTGGGTCTCCCCCTCCCCCGATCAAATTACGCACACGATCTCAACCTGGTTTTTCTGCACGCTGTAAATAGGGATTTACGATAGAAGAATAGCGTGGAAATCAGTTATGAAATGGAAACGAAAGTATTAACGTAAATTTGTTTACTTCGTAAGGAACTAAAGGAGTGGGCAAATAACAAATTGCCTCACCTGAAACTCCCGCTCCTCTCACTGTGGCGGCTTCCCGCTCTGTCTGCGCAAACCGGAAACCAAAAAAGTTTTCTTTTTTTTCTTTTTTTTTTCGCTATCCCAACTTTCGTTTTCCCCCAAGGTCAACACCATGCCTGTTGCTTGGTCTCAACGAGAAAACAGCTGAAAACCCCACTAATTATGTATCACTGAAACATATACAAATAGAAGCTACAGTACGAGTTTGTTGGGAGATGCGGTTAGGAAGCAGTGAAAATGGGAGGTAGGGGGAGGGAAGGTAGCATGAGGAAGGGAGGGAGGGTGGGGTTCAGCGGGCCGCAAAGGGAGAATAGAACTCCACAAAGACATCTGCCGTTAGTTCGGCAGCGAGAAAAAAAGGCGGATGTGAACGAAAAGCAACAAACTGTACCAAATGCACAGCAATCCTCCTCTCCTCTCTCTCTCTCTCTCTCCTCTCTCTCTCTCTCATATGACAATTTCTGATGCCTAGATTTTTTTGCGCCTTGTGAATATCATTTAAATGTTATTTTATGTCAAAGAAACCGATGGGTAAATCCACGAATCGATATGACTCATGCAAAACAGGCCTGTATGTTTTCTCTTGGACGCCAAATATCTGGAATTTTCTCATTCAGCAACTCCATAAACAATAGATTCTTTAGAGCATTAAATGTGTTATAGTGACAGCTGTCACATTTACAGCACAAAATAAATGGTGGGCCTATAGGCTAGGCAACATTTTTAGTTAATCATTATGAACACCGAATGCGTGTTTGCGAGGCTTGTGTAAAAACGTAGCACATTTTCAAGTTTACTTTCTCGTGGCATGGGTAAAATAACGGAGAACAAAAAAAAGACCAAATAAGACAATAAACCAGTCTGCATACAGACAGAATCACAGTACCGAAACAGCGTTGCTTTGTGTGATTGACAGTCTCCTTCGGTCCGCTGACAACAAAAAAAGCATCGCTCCTGACTTTGCTAGATCTCAGTGCCGCATTTGACACTGTCGACCACAGTATTCTTTTAAAAAGACTGTCAATGTCTTTCGGTATCACAGACATTGCATTAGAATGGTTTCCGTCATACCTGACTGGCAGAACACAATCTGTGTCTGTTGGTGGCAAGGTCTCCTCTCCCCTTCCCCTGGACTTTGGTGTGCCCCAAGGCTCCGTTTTGGGCCCCCTTCTCTTCTCTCTGTATATTCAACCTCTATCTATGGTCATTGAAGAACACGGGATTCCTCATCAGAAATTTGTCAATGACATCCAGCTGCACGATGCTGCTGAGCCTGCTGCATTCCAACTTTTGGTATCGGAATTTGAACTGTGTTTCCAATCTGTTAAATCATGGATGCTTAAAAATAAGCTCAAGCTAAATGATGAAAAAACTGAGGCTCTGTTGGCAGCACCTCCTTCTGTTTTGGATCGCATTTCTGAAAATTCTATTCAAGCTGGAACCAACAAAATTCCCTTTGAAGACAGTGTGAAGGATCTGGTGTCCATTTGGATAGTACGCTGTCCATAAATGTCCAGATCGGTCACCTGTGTCGTTCAGCCTATTTGGCTTTGAGAAAGATCGCGTCAATTCGCTCATATCTTACACAGAAAGGGACTGCCCAACTTATCTGTTCCCTCATCATGTCAAAACTCGATTACTGTAACAGCATTCTTGCCGGTCTTCCCACTGTCGATATAAACCGACTTAACGTATACAAAACAACGCAGCCAGACTTGTTTTCCAAAAGTCGAAAAGAACCCACACTACACCTCTGTTAGTTAGACTACATTGCTTCCCACTCATGCGCGCATTCAGTATAAACTCGCAACACTTGCCGACACTTTGATGAAACATTACCTGCTTAACTTTCCAACACACTTGTCACTTACCAACCCTCTCGCACTCTCCGCTCTAGCAGTGATAAATTTCTCAAGCTTCCCCGCATGAAACTGAACGTTCTTTCAGTTATCAAGCCCCCCTTGTCTGGAACTCCCTCCCCTCCCAGCTCCGCTCTTCACAGACTCTCTCTGCTTTCAAGTCTAGTCTCAAAACGCATCTCTTTCAGAAGTCCTTTTGTCTTTCTTCATAGCTTACGAGTTAATGTGTGTTTCCCAAGCATTCTCCATCCCTTCGCCTCTTGTATGTGCACGCGCGCTTCCGTGCCTGAATGCTTATGTGCTTTTGTTGCTTCGTGTGGAGTTTGCCCTGTGTGCATGTGGGTGTGGGTGCTCCCTTCTGCATGTTTTAAATTGTACCCCGTGCAGTGTTCACGAAATTGGAGGCGGTGGGTGGGTGGGTGGGGTGGGGTGGGGATGGGGGTTGGTTCTTTTCTTCCATTCCCAAATTCTTGTCGAGCGTTGTTCATAAAATGTCATGTGTGTAGTGTGTGGGGGGTGGCGGTGGGAGGGGGGGGGATGGGAAGAAGATGGAGTGGGGGGGGGGGGGGGTTGTGGCTTGTGCATTTGTTTTAGTGCTTGCTTTGTGACCTATTGTTTTGATGCCTTTTTCTCTCAATATTTTGCAATATTTATGGAAACTTTTATTTTTCCTGTATTGTGAAGCGCTCTGAGGATGAGTCTTTTTCTCTCATCGAAGAGCGCTATATATGCTAGATTTATCATTATCATTATTAAGAGAAATCAAATAACATTGGAACACCATAACTCCAGCATGAAAAAGGCATGAAGAGAGAGAGAGAGAGAGAGAGAGAGAGAAGAGAGAGAGAGAGGCTGGGAGATGCGAGAAAATAACAATAGTTTTGCTGAGCTTTAGTCATGCAGATTTTTCGTTTCCTGCTCCCTTTCAGCCGCTTCAAGTTGCCGCACACACAAGGGGGATCTCCCACCCCTCACTTCCTCACTGTCCCAATCACCACGCCCCTCCCCCCCCCCCCCCCCCCCTCCCGACTCCACTCGTCGGTTCTCTTCCATCAAACCTTAAGCGTTCGCACGGTCCAACTGGCTTTTTCCCCCCCTCGCCATAACTCTCCAGTCTTTGAAGTCTCTCTGAACACCAGTTGGTGATCGGTAATCAAGACAGGCGCCACAGTGAGTGATCTTCCAGGGAGGGACCTGACCAGCCGCAGTGGTCAGTGGTAGAGAAGCTCGAGAAGAACGCATCATTCGGCTATGGTCCCTCGATTCTTTCTTCAAGTCGGCTACAAAAAGGTGGGGGGAGGCCCTAAGACGACCGCTGTGCTGACCCGTCATCGTAAACACCCCTACCCGCCCCTCTACCGCTGATGACCGGCCATCCCCCTCCAACACAACCCCCCAGCCGCCACCATTCTTTGGTGGTCTTAAGGGGTGGGGACAGAAGACCTCACGCCGGCAGCTTCCCTTTGAAGGGGGCGTGAGGTGATCGTTGAGGAGAGCTTTACGGTCGTTCCGCACACCGTACGAAGCTCAGGCCCCGCACCTGTGTCATGGGAGACGATCACGGCAGGGATTCGGGAGGATTTGGGTGGGTTAGGGGAAGGACTGACCAAAGGGAGATAAGGAGGCTGAGCGCTCGCCCATTAAACTGCAATGGTTGGCGGATCGTTGCAGGATTTACCGCTTGGCTATTGTTGTTCGGAGAGCGGGAGAGGAAATACCCGGTGGGAAGGAGATTGAAGATGGGGGGGACAGAGGTCTCCTGAGGGGGGGGGGGGGGGAAGGGTAGTAGGGTGTGTCCTGATAAAGGTTGAAAGGCCGAAAGCGGCGTCTGCTGAGTGGCGTGGCGATTGTCCATGCGCCAGCACGTGGTTGTTTTATTCCCCCCCTGCTGGTCTTGCCATGGTGGACCCCAGTCGCTTAGTTCCAGTATAGGCGTTTGTAGGCCTGCGCGCAGAGAGAGAGAGAGAGAGAGAGAGAGAGAGAGAGAGAGAGAGAGAGACTCAAATGTTTTATTCATAAAGGCCATAGCCCCTCAAAATGGGGAAATACATTATAAATCATGTCGCAAACTGATCTTAGTATTCTTTATGTTACTTACATCTTTTGCTTCGTGAATGCTTTATATAAGTAAGTAGCTAAGTGTTTAACTTTGTTTTATTTGATGATGACATTAACAAGGTTCATTTGAAAAGGCAAGGATTGTTAAAATACTTTCGTGGGATAAATGAGAGAGAGAGAGAGAGAGAGAGAGAGAGAGAGAGAGAGAGAGAGAGAGAGAGAGAGAGAGAGAGAGAGAGCAGTCGTTATCAAATCACTTTTTTTCCCCTTTTCTTCCTCATTATCTTCTTCTACCCAGAGTCATTGGTTTTTCATCATCATCATCATCGTCGTCGTCATCCGCACCCTCCTCCTCCTCCTGCTCATCATCCTCATCCTCATCAGTATCACCATCACCATCATCATCATCATCATCATCATCATCATCATCATCATCACCACCACCACCACCACCACCACCATCATCATCATCATCATCATCATCATCATCATCATCATCATCATCACACCACACCACAGATTGCTGGATCGTCCATCAAAAACAGCAAGAACAACAACGATTTTTCATGCCAGCTGGACATTCGTTGTGACATTCTCCATCACTGAATGAACCACGGACACTGCTTTGCTGTGCCCATCTCCTCTCCAGGTATCCTGGTGCATGTCGGGTATTTTTGTACATCCATAATTCTCTGAACACGAACCTATATGATTGAGAATTTCAGTTTTTTTCCCCGTGTTTTTTTTTTTTTTTTTCCTTCTTCTTTTTTCTGTCTTTTCTTAACATGCGTATGAGATGTTCTGCACACGAAGGGGCTTAATTTGGTCACTAGTCGTATGTCTGTCACTATGATATTGACCCACTGGGTGACTGGAAGAACAAAAATCCCAGTCCATAATCACCCTGCAGACGCCTCCATGGGCTCGAACAGGTGCCCCAGGATTTGTCTTCAGTATGTTCTATATATGGGTGTTCCTATATGGGTGCTTCGAAAGGCGATAACAGCTGACGTTTTTCCTCAGAAAAAAAAAAAAGTGTTATCCTTGCGGAATACAGCAAAACCAGGTAAACGTTATCATCATTGTCATAGCTTCGGATCACAAATGTTACGGATCACGATGATAATGATGATGATGATGATGATGACGATGATGATGATGATAATAATAATAATAATACTTGTAATAATAATAATAATACTTGTAATAATAATAATGATAATGATAATAATAATAATAATAATGATAGCAACAACACCACCACCACCACCAATCATAATAACAGTAAATAGTGTTTGTACAGCGCAGTTTTCGTCGAAAACTTCTTGCGCTTTCATATACCATTCAGACCTTCATTCATTCACAGGTGATAACTATCGTTCTGCATATTAAATTATTGTGTACGCGCAATGTGGGAAAAGAATTGGTTGGCTGAAAGGGTAAGTATATATCTGTGCTTTGAAAATGGTAAGGTGGGCTAGTTTCATAGTGAATAAGAGTATCACACACACACACACACACACACACACACACACACACACACACAGAGAGAGAGAGAGAGAGAGAGGGAGAGAGAGAGAGAGAAATGGGAAGAGTGGTTACAGAGAGAGAGAGAGAGAGAGAGAGAGAGAGAGAGAGAGAGAGAGAGAGAGAGAGCTCCCTCAGTGCACAAATGTCTATATTCGACATATCACAACGTCAGTATTTTCACCTTGATTTGTTTTAGTTGATTATTCCATTTTTAACGATGTGGACCATTTCGAAACTATTTTCTGCTATTTCAAAGGCAGACACCGACTGAGAGAGAGAGAGAGAGAGAGAGAGAGAGAGAGAGAATGTTGGCAAAGGGCCATATCAGGGAGTACGATCAAAAATAGTACGCCCTACGGGTAGGGCGCACTATTTTTTGGTACAAAGTCCATAAAACAGGCTGTCAGCCTACTTTCAGTCAGCAGTCCAGCTCGACAATGC
>CM065718.1:65888321-65903321 GCA_033310375.1 Conus canariensis | reverse complement strand
TGAATAAGAGAGAGAGAGAGAGAGAGAGAGAGAGAGAGAGAGAGAGAGAGAGAGAGAGAGAGAGAGAATTATACATAGCCTACTAACTTTCAAACACCAGAAATTTTCTGAGAACAGTAAAGTTGTGCCTATGTTTGTAAACCCTACCCGAGACCTTACAGTATGAATGTTTAGTGTGTTACCACCATGGAAGGGGTTCAGATAGTACGTAGTACGGGAACGTGCATGCGCGAACACCCCTCCCCCTCCTCTCTCTCTCTCTCTCTCTCTCTCTCCCATAATTTTTGCCATGACCATCTCCTGCATTGATCACACGTGTTTCATTGATTTTTTCCTGTTTCTGTTTACCATTCATTATTTTGACGGTGTGTGTAAACACAACATATATAAAGAAAGTAAGAAGACCAGAGCTGCAAACCACTAGATCTTAAAAAGATAATGACACTTTTACCTATATTCATTCTCCTCAGAAACTCTTCTCTCTCTCTCTCTCTCTCTCTCTCTCTCTCCTCTCTCTCTCTCTCTCTCTCTCTCTCTGGGTTCATACAGACTTCCACAGTCAAACAGCAATGACTTCCTGCCAACTTTTGATTTGATATGAAATTCAAGACTTAAAGCATTCTTTCAAGTTTGGTTGATTCATATAGTCACTTCTGGCAAGTAGCAGATGACAAGAAGAGGAATACTTTCGACAGACAGACAATGAACTTGATTTGTTTTCCTTTTTGGTGTAATAAATTCTGCTTTTCTCCACATGGTTTTGTGATTTTCTCTCCAAAATGCATACTGCTCTATTAAAATCATTTTCAAGCACTTGCAAGCGCTCTAAAGTATTTGTAAACCCTACAGTTTTTAAGGACCTTTTCAGTCCTTGGAAAGGAATCCTCAAGGACTTGTAAGGTGGAACACCCCCCTTCTCTCTCTCTCTCTCTCTCTCTCTCTCTCTCTCTCTCTCTCTCTCTCTCTCTCTCTTCTGTATTCAATACTGGTTAAAATGGATGAGCATGGGCGTTTTCAAATAAAGCTTCAAGATTTACGAAAGAGTTGAATATTGGTCATAAAAGGAAAAAAAGTCGAACATTCAGTTATCGTGGTGTAACTGATATGTACGTATAGCTCTGTCTCTCTCTTTTGTGTGTGTGTGTGTGTGTGTGTGTGTGTGTGTGTGTGTGTGTGTGTGTGTGTGTGGTGTGTTGCGTGCGCGCGCGCGCGCGGCGTGTGTGTGTGTGTGTGTGTGGGGGGGGGGGGGTAGGATGTAAGCTATGAACGTTCTGTTGTACTGTGAAAATAAAAAAAAAAGAAAAGGCTGGTTGATTGTAGAGGGCACATTTGGAATTTTCATATGAACAAAAGTGATAAACAATACAAGAAGAAGAAGAAGAAGAAGAAGAAGGAGGAGGAGGAGGAGGAGGAGGAGGAGAAGAAGAAGAAGAAGAAGAAGAAGAAGAAGAAGAAGAAGAAGAAGAAGAACAACAACAACAACAACAACAACAACAACAACAAGACGGAAGGCATTGTAAAGTGAACAATGATTTACATCCATACTTGATAAATCTACATCAATTTTTATATTTGCATTTTGGCAAGACTTCGTTTTTGTGTATATGATGTGGCATAAATATGCGTTCTAACGGATACAATAGATACAATTATACAATCATGTCAGTGCGATGAAATGCCCATTATGTAAAACTGCTGTAGAAAGTAAAACACATAAAGAGAAATGTTGTACTCTGTTGTCCTGCGCTTCATGATTTAGGATGCCAGTTTATCACATAAGCCTAATAATTATGAGGTAGGCCTAAGTATGTGCAGAAAACGAAGACAGTTGTGATTTTGACGATACTGAAGACTAAAGATGGCAAGAATGATCAAAGTCTGAAGACAAAAGAAAACATAAGGAAAAAAAAAAAACAGAAGGAAAAGGAAGGACAAGAAAGATGACTGGAGAGAGAGGAAAAAATCCACGTTGTTTGTGTTTCTTTGCAAACATAGATTTTCTTAATCTAAACGTCATTTCCCTTTCTTATTGCTTTAATTAAGTGAGCGATTTCTTCCCGGATTTCCCTTTGACTTCCCCTCCATACCACTCTCATACCTCACATATACCCTACTATTCCATTCCCAGATTCCAGTGACCCCGGGAAAAGATAGCGTACCCTTTGAGCTATCAGGAAACGCGCCGTTGTCTTCTCCCTTTCTTCTGTTTCTCTCGCACTCGGCCACCCCTCCCCCTCTACTCTACACCACTCCTTTCCCTCCCCTTCCACACCGCTCACCATCCCAGATTCCAGAAATAAAAGGCTGAAACGTGATGGGAGCCGCGAGTTCCAGGGCAGATACATACGCGGGGCGGGGCCAGACTTTCCCGCCAAAACTGGAAAGGCGGGGCCACTCAGTGCCCGGATGAGTCTGGCACGCGCCAGCCCATCTGTCTGCGCATGCGCGTGTTCGTGAGAAACTACTCCCGCAGCCTCCTCTGTGCAATTGCCACGATTTTCGCCCTCTTTTTTTTTATTTTTTATTTTTTACTTATTTTCGAGATGGGTTGTGAACACTGTTTGACTCAACTGTTTATGAACAGATGACAGTAACCTCCACCCTTCCCCACGCACACATCACTCCTCTCTCTCTCTCTCTCTCTCCTCTCTCTCTCTCCTCTCTCTCTCTCCTCTCTCCTCCTCTCTCTCTCACTTACACACAAACACACACGCATGCGCGTGCGTACGCATGCACGCTCTCTCTCTCTCCTCTCTCTCTCTCTCTCTCTTGTCTGTCTGTCTGTATGTGTGTGTGCACGCACACGCGCGCGCATTGGTGTGTGTGTGTGTGTGTGTGTGTGTGTGTGTGTGTGTGTGTGTGTGTGTGTGTGTGATTACACATATGGGCGTTCACATGTGCATGATTCTGTTGAGTGTATGTATGTGTGCCCGCGTGTGTGGCTAAGGGGTGGGGGATAAGGGTTGAGCGCGTTGAAAAATGCAGTTGCGCGCATGTTCTGGTATGAGGAGGAGAGAGAGGTATGAAGCTGGCAGTGGACGATTAAAGGATGGAAGTACATCATGATTGAAAAGAAGAGGGGAGGCGGTGTAAAAAGAGGAGGTAGAGCAAGGACAAAGGGGGTGGGTGGGTTAGTCAGAAGTGTGTGTGTGTGTGTGTGGTGTGTGTGTGTGTGTGTGTGTGTGTGTGCGCGCGCGCGCGTGCGCATGTGTGTGCGTGTGCGAGTGCGCGTGCGCGCGCGTGTAGATGGTGAGGGAGGGGTGTGTGGAAGGGAGGAGCGGGGAATGGGGGTGGGGGTGGGGGTAGGTTGGAGAGGAGGCAAAGAGGGAGGGAACACTGACAGAGGCTGGTTCTCACGCTCTACCGTCCCACGTGGTCGGCCCCAAAATCCCTACCCTTCCTCCCCTTAACCCTTCCCCCTTCCACCCCTTCCATTTTCCGGCATGCTCTCTACTTTGTTCGGAGGGTCCTCTTTCCCACCCCTCCGCCCGTCCGTCCGTCTGCCAGTCTGTCTATCTGCTGGTTGCCTGTGAGTCTATCTGTCTGTCCGTCTGTTTTTCAAGGAAAGAGCTATTTCACGCCGGCCGGCGACATACAATGTACTGTACAATGTTAGTCATGTGCTTGCACACACCAACTGTAGTATGGGGATGGGAGAGGAGGAGGAGGAGGAGGAGCGGGGAGGGGAGGGAGTGTGGGGTGGAGGGGAGGCGGGGGACTGAGAAAGGTAGGGGTTGGGTGGGGAGGGGGGATGGATTATGGAGACCAGCCACTGACCACTTGACCATGAACGTTGTGTGTGTGTGTGTGTGTGTGTGTGTGTGTGTGTGTGTGTGTGTGTGCTATGGTGTAGTATTGCCTTCAAAAATGTGTAATCAATGTTTTCTTCGTGAAAACGGCCAAAACAAAGGAGGAGGCTGGTTTCCTCGCTTTTCTGTCTGATGTGGCAAGATAAAACAAACGAACATAAAAAAAAAAAAAGGAAAAAAAAAAAGAAAAAAAAGGAGGGGGGGTGAGTGGGGGAGGGTTTACATTAACAACAACATCAAAAAAGAATACCAACCACACAAAACTTTCCATATCCAAGTCATTACGTGGTGCACACACTTCAGACTCGTCGGCACAGCAATGTATATGAAGAATTAAGCAGAGGAAATGAATGTAAACGACAAACAAAGCAAGAAATGAAGCATACGATTAATATAACAAACAAACAAACAAACAAGAAACCAAAGGTGCCGTAATATTAGCTTTTTCATGTTAAAAGAAAAAATGTTATCTCTTGTTTACCAATTTCTGTATTGTTCAGTGTCATTGCAGCCCCCCCATGTCACAGGACCTTTTGAACATTGTCAACTCCCATGGAGAGGAAGCAGATACTCTTGCTACAAAACAACTGTTGTAGCAAGAGTATCTGCTTCCTCTCCATGGACAACAACAATACTTCAAAACTATTTACATATTATGTTACTTTGAATTTCCAATCACTGATTAATTAGTATTGTTAATAAGACAACAAAATAGGCCATATTGAGGAGCCATGCAGTCACCCTTTATTTATGTCCCACAGAGTAAGGGGGGGGGGGGAGGGGGGGGAGGGGGGGGGGGCGATACTAAACATAACAGTGCCACGAAAATGTAAGTAATAGAGTCAAGGCAGGCAGCTGGACGTTGCAGAACGGGGATAGCAAGATTCCACTGTGGACATTGTGTACAGTTTTGTATTGGCCCTGTCATCAAATTAACACATCCATGGTACGATTTTTGTTTTTACCGAAAGAGCCCCCGGCATCCCCACGAGACCCATGGAAACAGTACTTACGACCCACGGAAACAGTACTTATGACCCATGGAAACAGCAATTATGACCCAGTGTTACACAAGAAATATGACCATGGAAGCAGCAATTATGACCCAGTGTAGCAATGAATATAACCCATGGAAACAGTCATTGTGACCCGTGGAAACAGTGAGTGTGACCCATGGAAACAGTGACCATGACCCATGGAAACAGTGATAGCGACCCATGGAAACAGTGATAGCGACCCATGAAAACTGTGATGATGACCCATGGAAACTGTGATTATGACCCATGGAAACTGTAATGATAACCCATAGAAACAGTGATTATGACCCATGGAAACAGTGGTTACGGCCCTTGGAAAGTGATAACGACCCATAGAAACTGTAACGATGACCCATGGAAACAGTGATTATGACTCATGGAAACTGTAATGATGACCCATGGAAACAGTGATTAAGACCCATGGAAACAGATCATTGTGGCTTAGGAAAGCAAGTGACTCACACGTGACTCATTGCGCATGCGCACATGGTGCCGTAGGCAAGTCTGGTACTCGTGGACACATCGGGCCTTGGAGACCTCGGTATGCTCCCAACATGTGGGCACAACAGGCTGTCCCCCTAGTATGTTCATGTCCAAGGTGTTTGTTATTGCTTTGAAAGATCTTAACTTGATTCAAAGGAGAGATCTTTTTAAATCAGTCATACCATTCAGTTGGTCACACTCGTAACATTATCAATGGACGTCCAAGCATAAGTGTCGGAATCCGTGTTGCAAGACGCTCGCATTCGAAGCAGCAAAATAAAAAATAGGGCGGTACGGCCTTCGACAAATGTAAGTCCGCTTTTTTTTTATAACCCATGGTATGTCACCGTGCTTTGAATTGCAGGAAGCTTTGTATTGGTCTGCAACATTTTGTATTGGAGGATTGTGGGCCTACTGTCAACCCTCACCAAACGCTTCCAGTTTGAATGATCGTCAAATAATGTATAGAAAGGAGCTGCTAGTTCAAGTAATCCCATTTCTGCCGGCATGTACCTGCTGAGACTTCCCACGGACGCATGCCCTAGAGAGAGAGAGAGAGAGAGAGACGCCATGCGTTTTGCCAGTCGACGCCACAAGTGGTTGTTTCTTTGTTCTGTTTTTTTTTTCTTTCCTCCCCCCCCCCCCCCCGCCCTAACCGCTTGTTTTCAAGGTCGCGCATGCGCAGTGTCAGGTCAGGAAGCGTGTGAACGTGACCTCGGTCGTCTGCCCGACTTCACTGCCCCCCCCCCCCCCCTCCCTCCTTCCCCCACTTGCCTGCCACCACCTCCACTCCCGACTCACTTCTTTGCCTCCTCATCCCTCCTCTCCTCCCTGCCCCGCGGCCAACCCCCTCTCACCCCCTTCACTCCGCGGCCAACCCCCCCCCCCCTCCATCTTTCAGCCCCCCCTCCCCCTCATTGCCTGCTATTTCTTACGTAGACATTTCTAAATAAAGATTACACTCTCTCTCTCTCTCTCTCTCTCTCTCTCTCTCTCCTCTCTCACATGGGAGAGAGAGAAATTCAAGGACGCTGGAAAATTGAAAATGGATACTACGTGGGATTGAGTCAGTCAGGCACCGAACTGAGCGGTTTATTAATGTGACTGTTTGGTTGTTAATACTTTCATAACCGTTCGTTTATAAGACTGT
The DNA here is from genome assembly GCA_033310375.1 of Conus canariensis. Lineage (NCBI taxonomy): Eukaryota > Metazoa > Mollusca > Gastropoda > Neogastropoda > Conidae > Conus > Conus canariensis. Next base: position 65,896,842 of record CM065718.1, on the reverse strand, counting down.
TCACGTCTTTAGTCGATTCTGATAATACGACCTCCTAAATTAGTGACGGAGGTATAGCAGTCAACCAGTTTAGTGCTATTGGTGATCGACCGATTCGGTCTACAAGTCTGATTGGTCAAATGGTTTAGCCAACCAATTTTTTTCATGCTTGTCATCATACTGTGATTGGCTGATTTATATGAAATCAGGCGAAAGACACGTGCGCGTTTCTAAATTAATGTGATTGGTTGAAGATTATCATGCTACATCAGTCTCACATCGGGGCGAAGCAAACTGAAACTTGGTAGGTGAACTGTTCCGCTAATCTGCTCCAACACTGAAAGGAAATATGAAAAGCGGCAGGGAAAAGTGAATAGTAAAAACGAATAAGTAGGGTTAAACCTGCTCCCGTGATGAGAATAAGTAGGGTAACTCCTGCTCCAATTATGAGGCATATATTATCTCATCATGGGTGCAAGAGTTACCAAACTTATTCTCCTCATGGGAGCAAGAGTTACCCTACTTATCCGTTGTTAACTTGGCTATTACTGTTACCGAAGTTTATATGGAAATGGAGACGTCAGCTACCACGATCACGTCGACAACAGTAAACAAGCGGAGGATGTTACTATTCATTTACGGAGAATAAGCACTGGCGTAACCTAAATGATTTTCAGTTGTGACCTCCAGCCTTTGTTTTGTTTGAATATTTATTAAGTGGGTCTTTAAACAGAGACCAACATTATCAGAGTCTAGATTCGTTAAATGCCATTGGATAAAAAAAAATCAACTTTTCCCGAAGACGTCAGGCCAGTCGGAAGGTAACATCCACGTTCAGAAGCCCCACCCCAACCTCTCCCGATCTCGTGTGGATCTCGTACTCGACGGTTAGAACGTGGGAGCGCCAACCGACAACATGGAAACAAAATTGTGGCTCCTATTCAGAACTTATTTCCGACATATATACCCTCCACTCCACCACCACCACCACCACCCACCCCCTTCAACAGAAAAACACCAACGGCTCCTGCTATCAATCGCAAAGGAGTTCAGGGGAACCATGTAGCCCGTCGCAGGTATGTGTATTACTACTCTAATTAACAGAGGGAGAGAGAGAGAGAGAGAGAGAGAGAGAGAGAGAGAGAGAGAGAGAGAACAAAAACGAAGTTCAAGCATTTTTGGTATCTAAAATATCTTGAGGGCCTAGATAACACAAAGAGCATCTTTTCTACTTAAGTTCAACCATTGTATCCCCCCCCACCCACCCGCTCCAGAACCACTCCCCCCTCCCCCTACACCAAAAACAGTATCCTCGTCTGCTTGGTCAGGACGACCGTAAGAACTTGGCACTCTTAACTTTTCCCTATCAAGCGACATTGATCACGGAACTTGACGACCCAGAACTGAAAACGGATGTCGATGTTTTGTCAAAGCAAGTCTTTGGTTCTGTTTGTGTTGAGAATGATTGCTCATCCGAAAACTTGTCATCGTCATCTTCCGTAAACGCACATTTGGATGCACTTTGCCACGTGTGTCCTCCCTTTATGCCCCATCCTTCTCCATCACTGTGTGTGTGTGTGTGTGTGTGTGTGTGTGTGTGTGTGCGGCGCGCGCGCGTGCGCGTGCGTGCGTGCGCGCGCGCGTGTGTGTGTGTGTGCGTGCGTGCGAGTGTGTGTGTACCACTGTAATCCCACCCCGCTATAATTTTTGTTCTCCCAAGCCACAACCCTGCCCCCCCCCCTCCCCTCCCCCCCCCCTCTCTCTCTCTCTCTCTCTCTCTCTGTCGTGTCTGTAGCTGCCGACTCGAGTCGAATTTTGAGCTCCAGATGGTGCACTTTGACCTGCTGACAGTGACGAGGGGGTCAGAGGTCAGACAACAAAGCGCCCCCCGTCTCATCTTCGTGAGGGAGACAGAGAAGGAAGGCATAGTGGAAGTGGGGAAAGGGAGAGCATTCCCACGGGTGCTGGCCGCGTGGAATTGACCAGTGCGTATGATTAACCCCCCTTGATAGCCCAGATGTCGTCTTTTAGAGGCTGCCTTGTCGAGCGGGCCTGAAGACGGGAGGCTTCACATTCTCAGTGCTCCCGTTTTCCCACCAACAGAGAGAGAGAGAGAGAGAGAGAGAGAGAGAGAGAGAGAGCTGGGGGATGAGGAAGGAGAGGGAAGAGTTGCATTGCTGTCGTCCAAAGAGAGAAAGAAGGCGGACAAAGGAAGGGGGGGAGGGACAGAGTGAGATGGATTGGTGAAGCCGAAAGAGTTTAGGGGTAGGAGAAGCGGAGAGTGGGACAGGTCTGTCCATTGTGCAAAACCGCATGGGTGATCACGTAAAAAGACAGGTCCCTCTCTCTCTCTGTCTCTCTCTCTTCATGACAACATTCTGTCGCGCGCGCGCGCGCGCGCGCGCGCACACACACACACACACAGACAAGCTGAGTGCTCTCTCTCTCTCTCTCTCTCTCTCTCTCTGTCACACACACACTAGCTGAGTCTCTCTCTCTCTCTCTCTCTCTCTCTCTCTCTCTCTCTCTCACACACACACACACACACACACACACACACACACACACAAGTGACATTCCTGATTGAGATGAATTGAGACCATCATCACAAGTCAATATTCTGCTGAGACTATCATCATCATCATCATTATCATTGTCATCATCATAACTGCCCCCGTCATCAGCAGAGTCATCGTATTGCCGTCATCATCGTCACTAACATCATCATTATCATCACCATCTTTATGACAAGTCATCATCTAAGAAAGATGACTTCGCAGATGATCGATTAAAATTTTTGAAGTTGTTGAAACACTGTAACAAAATATCATTTTCATTAAAAAAGCACCAGAATTATTATTCTCACGTGACTTTGATAATCATCTTCGTTATCTGCAATTAAATGTTAACGTCAGAATCGCCCTTGTTGGGTTTGTCTTTTATTTCACTTTACTTTTTTGATAATTGAGTGAAAACTGTGTTGTAAAACAGTCAATACTGTCTAGCAGCAAAACAACCCTCTTACCAATTATTGAGCATTTTTCATCTTTCTATCAAAGCGAACTCCGTCTGATCGACAGTCACCTTATATCCAACAAAACGCTTGTCTTCCAGACACTGCTTTCTAACAAGCAAAGCAACACATTCCACCCAGCAAAATAATCGCCCAACCGACCACAACAACTCTCTCGTCGGGACAGCGATGGCCTACTAGCGTTAAAACCAAGAAGGCAATCCCCTAGCCAGGAAATCAATCCATCTAGTCAGGAAATCAATCCACCTAGCAATAGCAAAGCAATCACCCTATCGCCAGCAAAGGAACCATCTTTTAGGTAGCAGAACTATCACGTTTTCGCAGCAAACCTATCACCTTGTCAGCAATCGCCTTCTACAATCAGCAATAAACTTACTGCAGCAAACAATTACTCTCATGCCATCGAAAGCAGTCAGCTCGCTTCCAGCGGAGGAATACTGCTAACGCATCGTTCTCTAAAAAAAGAGTAATCATCATAATTCCTTTACTGCCCCCCCCCCCCCCATTCTCTCCCGCTCTAGCCCCCACCCCCTCCCCCCTTCCTATTCTTTTTGCTCTCCTTCCCATCTCCCGATCACAGATGGGTTTGGGTTAAGATTAATATCCTCATGACGGGAGGGCACAAGTTGTTTCTAGAGCTCAGGACCCCAACCCAACCCATCCCACCTCCTCCTTCCTCCCCCCCCCCCCTCACTCTGCTTTTCCCTCCGCTTCCTTCAAACAAGTGTCTCCCAACAGACCTGTTCAATTTGAAAACCGTCCCTTCCCATCGTCCCAGCCGAGACAAGGCCGATCACTCACCTCAACCAGCAATCACACACCTCCTTCAAGCCTTCACCGTCCCTCCCTCTCTCTCTCCGTCTCTCCCATCCACTCATCTTTCACCTCCACCCACCCCCTGCAAACCCGCCCCCCACCCCCCCCCCGACTCAACTTCCCTCCTCTCTCTCCCCCCCCCCCTCCTCCTTTTCAGTGGCTGGGATAATGACGGCTAGACAGCGGCTCAAACTATTCTTTGCACGTGCAGGGTCGGTTAATTTGGCGCGTGGGAGGGAGGCGGTGAACAGAGAGAGAGAGAGAGAGGGGGGAGGGAGGGTAAAGCCTGGGTTGGAAGAGAAATGGAGGTTGGGGCAAGGTGCGGAACAGGTTGTTTGAACCCGGTTCCCACGCGTGTCATCCGCCTTGAGGGTGTTGTGGTATCCTCTTCCCCCTCCCGCCCCCCCCCCCCCCACTTTACACCGTCCCTTCTCCTCTCTCTCTCTCTCTCTCTCTCTCTCTCTCTCTCTCTCTCTCTCCCAGAACCTCTTCTCTCCCTTTCCTAATTCACGACTATTTCTTTCGTCTGGCTGTTGGCGTCTGTGGACCCAGCCAACAGTGCCAAGGGGAGAAACTCGTGTGCAAAAATGAAACTCTGTGTGTGTGTGTGTGTGTGTGTGTGTGTGTGTGTGGTGTGACTCAGACCCAGACTTAGGTGATCACGAGAGCTATTGTGCGTGGCAGTGGCATAACATTTAGACAGATCATGTTTTACGCTTGAACCATGATTTATATAGGCCCGCATACAATTAACATGCGAGTGTGGGTCTGGATGTGTGGTGTGTGTGTGTGTGTGTGTGTGTGTGTGTGTGTGAGAGAGAGAGAGAGAGAGAGAGAGAGAGAGAGAGAGAGAGAGAGAGAGAGAGAGAGAGTGCGCATGTTCATTCAAGTTAAACTCGGATGTGAGAATTAATTTTGCCTGAAGCTGCTTTGATTCCAGTCAATCCATGACAGAGAAAGATTATGTTTCTTACCGCCCAGCCGACCGTAAAGGGCCATAACAGGTCAATCAACGACACTAATAAGCTCGAACGTAAATCAGTACACTACATCCGACACACCCAATATCACTCCTGCACCTCTGTGATGCGTCACCACCACTGACCCTATAACCTTCTGTATTATATTTTATGAATATTTTGACGGTGTTTATCTCTCTTCCACCCGTGCCCCTCTCCTTCCCATACACCCACTCACCACCCCCAGCGCCACCACCCTTCGTTACCTTCTTCACGTCCTACCCTACCCGTTTTCGTTCTCACACGAAAGCTTCCCTCCCTTCGCCCACCCCCCTCCCTCCTCCCTAAACGTAATGGTTAAGAGGAACGGGGGAAAAAAAGGAAGCGAACAAGCTGTTTTATGTCTTCACTGTAAACTGATGATTTACGACATAGGGTCAGTCATTATCGGAAAGGTGGACAGATGAATGGGTAAACAAATGCAGATAAAAATCGGCAGAAACAACTCTCTCTCTCTCTCTCTCTCTCTCTCTCTCTCTCTCTCTCTCTCTCTCTCTCTCTCTCTCTCTCTCATGATAGAGGAATACAAAGTAGACATCGCAGATTGTGACATACTTTTAACGCTTTTGTGTGTTTGTTTGTTTGCTTGGAAAAATCATCCGATCTTTTTCGACTGTGTAAACAAAGACATACAGCCTGCAGATGGCAGACTTGGAATTTTGATATTAACAATAGTGACTTTTTTTCCCTTTTTTTTTAAACACAGGTAGGTCAGGACATAGTGCTGTTTAGAAGCCTATCCAATGTCAGACCTACAGCATACATCGTGCAGAGTTTGCTTTGGTGTATGTGATCTAGCAGCGCGTTCTGACAGATACCAAAAGTACAGCGCCTGTGCAGTGACAGATACCAAAAGTACAGCGCCTGTGCAGTGACAGATACCAAAAGTACAGCGCCTGTGCAGTGACAGATACCTAAAGTACAGCGCCTGTGCAGTGACAGGCCCAGTGCATGAAACTGCCACGGACAACGACATGCATTCTGCTCTCAGTGGTCCTGCCCTTAGTGATCTCAAGGATCAGTGAATACTACCTGAGTATTACAATACACCAAATCAGCTTAAATCAGCTCTCCTTTTGGGATATAGAAATGAATATACACTTTAAAAGTTCTCTCTGTATTTGTACAAAGCATGCAAGAAAAAAAAGTGATTCCATCTTAAGCATCGTTGTATTGTTTTTGTCACGAGATATTATGAATGTTATCATTTTATTTCATACATTTGTCAGAGACCTTTTTATTGCTGATAATTAGTGTCGTAATGCGTATATATCACACCACTTTCAATAGGGCCGTGGCCTTTAACGGCATAAACCTTTGAATTCTGAATTCTTATCCAAATCAAGGTCCTTTTTAATGATTTATAGACGCTTTAGTACTAATTTGACTGCCCGTACTTGTCCAGTCTTGCCCTTGGCCTATACCGCGAAAAGTTTGCCAGATGCGCAAAGATCACAACCCCCCCCCCCCCCCAAAAAAAAAAAAAAAAAAAAAAAAAAGAAAAAAAAAAAAAAAAAAAAAAAAGGAAAAAAGAAAAAGAAAAGAAAAAAAAAAAGAAAAAACGAACACACAGCGAATTCAGGAACTGTCACAAAATGAGCGTGCTGACAGGCAAGCACATGTTGCGTCGCGTGCTACAGTTCAACACAGTAGGCAACTGAAACACAAACATGCGCAATGACCCTCCTCTCTCTCTCTCTATCCTTGCAGTTCTTTCCCTTGATTTTTCGATCACCAGGGATCGAAGGGTTTTTTTCTTTCTTTTTATTTAAATATTTCTATCTACAAACATATTTTTTTTGTTAGTAATGGAACAGTTTACTAAAACAAACATGCACAAACTCATCTACCAGAAAAAAAAAATTATTTGAGACAGTTTGATATTGTTGAAAAGTGATTGCTTAAAAATACCAAAAATTAAAACTGTTGAGTTGATGAATGCGTATGATCCAAAGGTATACACACTAGTTTTTATGAAGCGGCAAATCCTATCCTTAGCAAATTTTCAAGGATTTATTTTGCTATCCTTTGCATTTTGGGGGACCCTCGAGCTTGAGAATTTGTTTTACAGATGATTGCCTTTTAAATTTAGTCCGGCCACTTAACTTCTTAACGCCTTGTCGTTTTCTTATCCTACACTAACTTCCCTTCACTCATTATACCTTGAAAGGTAGTTGAATTGTGACTATCTTATCTGCAGATAACTGAATTCCAGGTAGAAAGATCTCTGTTAGATACCGTGATACGGATCATCACTGCCAGAGCAAAGCTTTCTTCAGACTGAAGAGTAAGGACCGTTCTTAATCAATCGAATGAACTTTCAGATCACAAAAATAGTTCATCTACTTCGCGATATCGGCGAGCGTTTCTTTGACATTAATTCCCTAATCATTTGGGTCTCGATCCAAGATCTGTGAGCTTTGGCTAATCTTGCCGATCCAAGGTCTGCGGGGGAAAAAAAAAAGCGAAGGAAAAAGAAAAAGAAGTATCACTCAGCATGTTCTGCGAACTGTTTGGGTTCGCGCGAAAAGGGAAGTAAATCATCAGTTAAATCTGTCCTACAGCCGGAATAAATTTATGACAATTCTCCCGTGATGGAAATCATTTTGTGGTCAGTTGACCTAAATTCCATCCTGGGATATTCACAAGTAAACATTTTCACTCGGTACAGCGGAAAGATTCAAGTCCACAATCTGGACATAAATAACTGACATTTTGGAAAAAAGGATTGCTCACTCTATTCAAAACAGTTTCATGTTCAGCAGGTCTGACAATATGTCTAAAACGAGCATAAGCGAACAATATTTTACAGATTGCGTTCCCTCCCTAGGAAAAGTAAAAAATTAAGAATCAGTTTGTGGTTCGTTGTAACTTTGCGAACTAGACCGTGGGTCGCAAAAACTTCAGTTGAGACTGGAATTGTGGTTCGTCGTTAGTTGGTGACCTAGATTCGCGAACTAATAATTCGTTGAATTAACAACGGCCTTTAACGTTGACTCAGCCTCTGCGCTGTTAATGGTTGTGTCCACAAGACAGAAGGCCTGCACTCTCAGGGAATGTTTCTGTATTTACTTTTAAACGCCTCTTACTTCCTACTCCATTCCCCTCGCCCACATACCTCCTGAGCACACTCGCCACCACCCTTCGTTTCTTCTTCAAGCCAGTCTTTGTTAGGTCGTTCTCATCAACACTGAAGAACTGTTTGCCTGCACTTGTGGTCCTCCATTACTTGGGGGAATGAAAGTGCAGTACCTTCTCTTTAGTGTGCGCTATTCAGACACAGAGTCAACACACGGTGGACGTAATGAGCGGAGCGGGACGATCATCCAGGAGAGGTGGAGGTTAGGGGATCTATTTCATACAACACACACCACCCGAACGACAGTATGTCAAGAGGGACCTTGATTTCCTTCTTCTCTGTCTCATCGGTTTGTACCATGCCAGTGGCATTATAATACCCCCACGCCGCTCACTCCGGCTTCCCGTCCACAGTCACACCCCGGCTTGTCCTGTCACAGCCCCGCCGGCATCAGACGACCTGCCACAGAAGACACCGCACTGCCGCCGAATCCCTATTACGGTGGTGTTCAGTGGGTGCTTGTTCTGATCCAACATACCGAGGACATCACCTATTAAACCCCCCCTCCTGGCGACAATAATTGCTTTGTCGCGG
>CM065718.1:65868321-65883321 GCA_033310375.1 Conus canariensis | reverse complement strand
TTTCTTCCATTAAGAAAGGGTGAACACCGTAGTCGCACCTTCTCGCCACGTTAATGTGGGTGTTTCCTCAGGGAGACATGGGGCAGGTTGTTTTCACTAACGCGGCACGGGAGCGGAATACTGGCGCTATATCAAAACTAGATCCCGGCCTCTCCAATCAAGGAAAGCCGCAGGTTAGACCAGTCCAGATGGAGGAGTAAGGCCCCCACCAAAATGGAAGGAACTGAGTGAGGCCCACCGGTGTGTGGATACGCCCTGACACTGCTCCAAGCCTTACCCCAGCCATGGGTTAAATGGCAAAAGCATCCAGCCTGCCGAAGACGGAGTGTGTCAGCTACGGCGCAGGTCCTGGGGATAAATTAGGGCACACACGCATCAACGATTATGGTCATGCGTCAGACTACCTTGTTGTCATGGCGTCGTCCCTATCAGCGACAACCGGGGAGGGACGGAGCCGGGCCCTTAGCCTCAAAGGGGCCCACCCAAGCGACTGGTGCCTCTGTTAACCTGACGGTCGGGGGAAGGCTGTCCTACTCACGCAGCTCTACAACACAAAACCTGGCCAGGGGGGAGCGGAGTTACAGGCGCAGCTTTGGGGAGCCCGTTCTGACCTGGAGAAGACCGCGGGCTTCATCATGGCGGCCGGGTTACAAGTCTGACGCATCCAGCTTCAATCGAACGCAGAAGAAGAAGAAACTTTTCTTCAGTCTCGCTAATGAAAAGCTTCTCTCTCTCTCTCTCTCTCTCTCTCTCTCTCTCTCTCTCTCTCTCTCTCTCTCTCTCTCTCTCTCTCTCACACACACACACATACTCACGCACATTAGCGCTCACACACTCACACACACACATTCCTCACAAACACACACCACTCAGCTCCTCCCCCCCCCCCCCAACACACACACACACATACACACATTCACCCACGCATGCGCGCACTCACACACAAGCGCACACACAGACACAGACTCACACACACACACACACACACACACACACACACACACACACACACACACACACACACACACACACAACAGAGTATTCACCACAGCGCCTCTATCTCCCTTCAGTTTGACTCTCTCACTCTGTCTCTCACACAGGTGCAGTTTTTCTTTCTCTTAATTTGCTACAGTCTCACGTACGTTCATTTTTTTTTTTTTTTAAATTTCAGTTTACTTCCTCTCTTTCTCTGGCTTCTGTTTATCAGTCCCCCTGTCTGCCTGTCTGCCTGTCAGCCTCACTGTAATCACAAAGTCACTCATCTGCCCTGTTGGAACGTGGTCGTACTGGAATTTGGCCCAGCTGAACCAAGGCCTGATCGACCTGGGTGCTCGGGTACTCGGCCCTGTTTGGCCTGGTCCATACTGGGCTTGGACCCCAGGCTTGTGCTCTAATGAAAGGTTTCGGGCCTTACTGAGTGGTACTGGGACCTGTTGAAACGGCCGAGAGAGAGAGAGAGAGAGAGAGAGAGAGAGAGAGAGAGAGAGAGAGAGGGGGGGGAGGATATCTCTCTCGCCACCCTCTCTTCTTCCCTTCGCCTCTCCTGTCCCCCTCACCCCCTTTTTGTCTCACTCCCCATCCTCCACCTCAGTTCTCTCTTTCCATCACTCTCTTTCTGTTTATCCGTATTTCTCTCTCTTGCAAAGTCGTAAGATGAGTAGATTGAATTCATCGGTCGACTGGAACTGGGCTTAATGGTCGTATTAGTAGAACTGGGACCGCTTGGGATTGGACCCTATATTTACAGGGCAGTACTGGAATGGGGCCTAATGGCATGGCTGTGATGGGGGATAATGCCGCTAGGTCCCAGATCCAATAGGGTCCAGTACCACTGAGTTCCAGATTGGGCCCTGCTGTGCCTGGGCGGGACCTCCAGAGAGAGAGAGAGAGAGAGATAGAGAGAGAGAGAGGGCGGCCCGTTGTGGAAACCAGCGTGTGGACTGGTCTCTAACCGAGGCTCTACATAGGCGCTCTCAAAATAACAACAACAACAACAATTACTACTACTACTACCACTACCACTACCACTACTGCTGCTGCTGCTGCTACTACTACTGAACGGAAGTGCGTGCTAATGTGGCTGTTTGGTATTGTTTCGGTATTATTTCATCGTTTTCATCAAGATGCATGATCTCCCTTTGACAAGGGAGGAAACTGCAGATAGTAAAAGGCGCCTCCATTGACTTCGGTTAGAAAACTTATTTCTGGGCACTGCAGATGGTAATTTTGATGCATTTCATTCCTGTGTACGTTAAAACGCCAGCGGCAAACGCTTCAACCCACATCTTACAGGCAGAATTAGTCGTGGCTTTAGTTTAACATTTGAACAATATCCAGCCATTTCAGGGTGAGGGTATCCGTTACTATTAATTGTTCAGTTATCACTTTGACTTTCGCCTTTTGACTCATGTGAACAGTGAAGTGTTTGATCTAGCATGATGTTGGGAAGAAAACACGGGGCATTTTAAACGGGGGCTTTGCCAAACAGAATCCTGATGTAGAGCCCCCCTCCCACCCCCCTCCCCTCGCCCTCTCCCCCCATCCACCCCGTATATTTTTCTCCTATCTGAGTAAAAGATTCTCATTACATCCGCAGCGGGTAGAGTCACTTTTTAAAATTTTTACACTGATACGTGTGCTTAAAAAAAAGAAAAAGAAAGAAAGGAAAAAAAGGTAATTATCACCCAACTATAGTTGATGGGGGGGGGGGGGGGGGGAAAGCTTTAATGGTGTATTATGTGTGAACAATTTTGTGTTAGGTCAATTGTAACAGAAATAGGAATTTTTAAAGTAATGTTTTCATAAGGTTACAAACCCATGGTCATTTTTTTGTCTTGTGAATAAGAAAAAAGAAAAGATAATAATTTTTGGAAACTGTAACATTTACAAAACATACAGATCTAGTGATAGACTTATTTGTGCAAGATAACTTGTCATGAGTGACACAGAAGTTTACTGGTGGGAGTAGTTACAAGATCAGCACACTCCTTTTTGGATTGAAAGAGCAAAAATTGTTGGAAAAGGTTGGGGCTCTGAAATAGGACCGGCAGGAAAATGGTAGATGGAAAATATACATGTACAACCTGAAACATTTCTCTCCATCCTTTTTTTTTCACTATGTCAGAGATCGGGGTAAATCTAATATGAAAGCACACAGAATTTTTCTACAATGTAAGATGCAGTGGGAACTCATTATTTTCAGTACAAGATAATTTCAGTTACTGGATAATTAGTTTTTGTGATGTCGTAGCTAAAGATGTTGTTTTTCTAAAGATTATTTCAGTTCATGAAATTTCAGTAACTGCTCAGTTTCAAGTATAGTCTGTGTTCCCATTGACACATGGTTTGATTAATTTCAAGTTGATTGTTTCATATCAAATCTGCACTATTTTAAAAGGAAGGCTTTGTTTGCATTCTATCTGAAAATTGGTTAATTTTTTTCCCTGTTTTGCTGTCAGTATTGGCATCTTGTCTATTTACTTTATGAATAATCATGTTTTTGTACTTGACTAAGAACTATTGCAGATTATGCTTAAATCGGTTTGTGTGTGTGTGTGTGTGTGTGTGTGTGTGTTGTGTGTGTGTGGTGCACATGCATGTGTATGTGAAAAACAGATCTAGAGGGAGAGAGAGAGGGAGTTGAATGATAATCAAGCTTTATATTACTTGACTAAGTCAGAAGAATAGACTGTTTTAATATTTGTGGTTGATTTAAGTGGTTAAAATTCCAGACAAACTTGTGTACACACGTTGGGCGCACTTACATGCACACACGCATGTACACATGCTCACACATGGCACAACACACACACACACACACACACAAAACACACACACACACACACACACACACACACACATTCTGAGAAAGTGAATAGGCTGTTATAAGTTTCCATTTAAACCACATCAGGGCTGGACAAGTTCAGTCGTCCAGGTGGGCGGTGAATTTAAAACAGTTAGCCTGCTGGGCAACTCAAAATTAGCTCTGTGCGCTGATCATTTCTCTGAGAATTTCTGAAAACATGCTTACCAAGCTTTAATCTTAATCTGAAAAGGCCAATGACATGACATTCTCATGCATGAAGCTGTTACAGTTGGAACAATCCTGCTGGCTCCACAAATGCTTTACACATATAATGAAAACGTCTGGCTATGATCACTAAGCTGAGGTGCCAATCTATGTTGTTACCATATTTGCCACTGAACTCTTTACTTTTATGGATGGTGGAATACAATAAACAGTAAGCGAATGAGGGGAAGAGAGGAGAGAGAGAGAGAGAGAGAGAGAGAGAGAGAGAGAGTGTGTGTGTGTGTGTGAAATGGCAAGAAACTCAGACCCAGAGCTCTGCCATCTACACTGAAGAGAATTATTATCCTAACAATAGCACTGTGAAGAGCGAAAATAAGGCAATTTGGTCGGAATTCTTTGTATATCTGCTGAACCTGGTTTGTTTTTGATTTGGATGCTTGCTATCTGTTTAAAAGAAAAAAAAAGTGGAAGTATTTTTCAGATATCAAACAAATGAAGAACTTTGACAAGCTAGTGAAATGTTAAACCCACAAGCCCAGCTGGCTGGTGAAAAAACTACTCCAGCCCTCCACATGATCTGTATTTAGATAATAATTGTAAGCACATCAGTGATAATGTTTCTTCATCAGCAAGGAAGATTTATTGGTTTGATAATCATGATCATGAACTGGTTTATGTAGATTGAATTGTTTTGATGCAATATTATGTTTGTTTCTGTCGTCAGTGGCCTAGCTGTGTTCACTATCAATTATGTTGTGCTTCTCAATTGTCCTGAGCAATAAGCAAATGAAAAAAAGTTAACATTTTGACAAATACATGACTTGCAAACAGTTATGACCTACTGCTTAAATCTTTCCTCTTGTCCTATTATTCATTTATACATGAAAAAGTCTTTCAAAAATTTCCCTGAACAAAAAATGTATGAACTCTTAATTTGGATATCTGCACAGCCACAGTCTAGGGCCCATCTAATGACGTGATCAATCTGAAGTGAAAGAATTCAAACATAACTCATTTTGCACGTATATTCAGATCTGTTCAGAAATGATTTATGAATTTCAAAATGCTACAATAAGGTTTCTTCATTCCTTTGTGCATTTACTGTTGGTGATGATGTTGAGACAGTAAAGGGTTTTAGTGGTAATTTTGTTTCTGATTTCAGTCAGTTCTCATTTAGTTTCTTGATTTATCTGAAAGCCATGAAAATCTGAAACATATGAATTTATAAAGTAAAAAGTTGTCAAAATGTGTTCTTTTTGCTCAATATAGAAGTACCTAATAACGTTGCTGATTTACGTATAATTTTTTTAAGTGGTTGCACATGGTTGCACAGACAACCATCAGGGATTCCTGTCTCATTAATGTTTAACAGATGGCTTCACCCTCTGTTTTTAATTTGTAGAGGGTATATTACCTGGAAATTTAGAACAAATGAAGACAAGATATCATGACCAGGCAGTGATAAGTGGTCAAATTAAGATTTGTTTTTATTTTCTTCCGCTTTTCAGTTCTTGCAAACAGGTGTAAGAATGGCGTCTTGTGATCTTATATATCTGTCCAACTGTTGACTGAAAGTGAACATACCCTTAGACAGTACACTGATAGCAGAGACAGATTTGATATTCTTCAACAGAAAACACATACAGAAATATTCATGCACATCCTCACAAAGAAAAGATATCCAACAATGTGTTGTTGGGTTTACTTCTGTACTAGGGTTCCAACTCTAAATTATTGCCGTACATAAAGGCATGAATGGTTCAGGGACAATTTTTTTGTTTCACTGTTGTTTAAGGAAAAAGAGGTGTAGATTTTATCAACCCCTGATAAAGTGTTTTAAAGAGTGAATTTTCTATGTGCAATGAAAATGAAAGGAACAACTGAGATCCAAATAACATTGATGGTCATTGGGTCCTGACCACCAGATCTGTAAACTTATCAGAATAGTACAACTCTTGTGACATCAAACAGCAAGCCCAGCTACAATAGACATGTTTTTATATTCATTGTGATCTTTAAAGACTGTTAAAGGTGAAAAGTCTCCAAAAAAAGTTTATCAAGGAAATGTGTGAAGGGATTTTGATTATTTTTAGTTAAATTCAGCAACAAAATGGACAGTGTTGAAAATTTTCTGTCATGGCAGATTTTTACCTGACACTGGCCTGAAACATTTTGCAGTGATGTGATTGTGAAAAATTTGTAGTGTTCAAAGAATCTGCGTGAGTCTGGTTGAAGGATCAAGATTTTTTTTGTTGTTTTACTTTTGCTTCAAAGTTGCAGACTTATTCATGACATTTTTTAGGAGCTGTACTGATTAATGGAATGTCGCAGAAGCCCTCTTTGCATCAGTTTTGTTTCTGAGATCTTTGACAGTATTGAGGTGTTCGCCATCGACCCCTGGTTCCAGATGGGGACATCATTTCAGCGTTTTGAACCTGACTCTGCTACTCATTGACTTCTCACTGTCTGTCTCTCTTTCTTTGCATAAGATACTATCTATCATCAAAACAGGTGGCTTTGGATAATTTCCGTCAAACTCAATTTTATCAGTAAAATCTAGAGAATTTTCCATTTTGGAATACCTGGTGTGATGTTTTTGTTTTAATGATATGACTTAATCCAGTTCATTATCAGTAGAACAGCTGACATTATAATATTTGCAATACCATGCCAAGTTGAAAAAAATTAAGTCCATATTATCAAGTTTGAAGTCTGACCTTTTAAGTCATGAAATTTATAATCTTTAGCTCACAAAAAGATTTGCAATAGCATGTCAAGTTAGAAAAAAATTAAGTCCAAGTTTATATGTTTGAAGTCTGACTTTTTAAGTCATCATGAAATTAACAATCCTTAGCTTGTAAAAAAAAAAACTTGAAATATTCAGCAGTGTTGCATTTCTATTTATTGGTATCCCTGTAACACTTACGAGACTCAAGATTGTGGCTGTTGTACTCATATTCATTTTACATTCCATAGAATGTTCTGCGTTAAAGTGTTAAAATACATGAAATTTTGTCTTTTATGCAGGTCATGCCCTCATCATACCAGAAGAATCCACCTCCTTTCTGAGATCTGCTCGACTGTGGAGGAAAGGAGAAAAGAAACAGTGAGGAGCCACAATGGTGCTGTCAGCCTTTTCTATGTCGGCAGACAACACTCGGTTGATAAAACACAGAGACATGGTGTATAAAGTGAAGGTGATGTTTGCCACAGATGCTCCCCGACAGATGGAGAGGAGCGCCCAGGCGTCCTTCCACACCGAGGTGGAGGAGGTGGTAAGAGCGGTGATTTTCATGGTGGAGAACAAGCGCCCTCTGGTGAAGATTCAAACACAGAGTTTCATAATGGTACCTTCATTGAAGATCTGGAAGACAGGAGAGGTGCTTGGCTTCCGACAGAACGGGAAGGAGTTGAAGGTATTCAGTCATGTCATCACTCTGAATGTGGCCCTCAGGGAGCAGCAGAATGAAGAGCCTGCGCCTGCTGCCTCCTTGGAGTCAAACACTGGCCAGGCAAGGCGCGAGAGAGGCTCGGGAGACCCGGCCACAAGTTCAGATCAAAGAGAATCTCCAAGGAGAAAGCAGGGAAGGGTTCAGCAGAACAGCAACAAGAAGTCTGCATCTGTCGAGACAAGAGATGAGTTGATAGATCGAAATAATAGATCTTCAGAACAGAAATCTGACTCTCAGCTGTCAACATCCCAAAGCAGAGTTAGTCGCCCCACTGGTGGGTCTGCAGTTCAGACTCTGATCCCAACAACCACAGCCAGCTTGTCTGCTGATCCTTCATCCCAGCCTGAAAGGGCTGTCCGGCATATCTCTATGAGAGCCATGGCTGCATCGTCAGAAGCATCACCTTCACGTCCCAACATCACAACAAACAACAAACCTCACACACCCAAGGACAATGTACTAGAGTCCAATTCCACACATTCAGGAGCAGCTGTTGATATGAGAAGGCCTTCCAGAGGACAGAAGTCCACAGCTGGTGCTAATCAAGCCTCTCCAAGAAAAAAGACATCAAGACTTTCTACCCAGAGTGGACAAGAGGTGCAGTCCGTACACAGTGCCAGTGTAGAGGGCAGTTCTGAGCTTCCATACAGTTTGCGCCGGAGTGTACAGGTTTTGTCCCAGGCCCCCAAAAGTCCATCCAGCAGGCTGCCGGTCAAAAAGAATTCTAGAACTTCACCATCAAACCAAGACATCCAAGCTGGTGCTGTCTTTTCTGATCGCGTATCTCATTCAGGGAAAGTAGGCTCACAGCCTGAAAGGGCAAACATCCGTGTTGCTGAGAGAAGCAGAGAACAGGACAGCAGTAACATAGATCGTGATCAAGAAATGTTGACCACATTGTCTTCTCCAGGTTTCAGAAGGAGAACTCGTCCACCTCTGAGATTTGCACAAGATTGTTTGGTCACCACCAGAGGCAGACAGAACACAGATCAAGGGTCAGGGGTCAGTTCGAACCAGATATCGCCCCGATCACATACGAGGAAATGGCAAAACCGGCAGATGCCTGTGGCACCTTCCCAGAGGAACTCAGCAAGGAGAATCGTCCTTGGCAGACCTGTCAGACATGTTCAAGGTGCACTCTCCAGTAGGGAGCCGCAAACTGCAAATTACTACAACCTACGTCAAACCATTCACCGGAACACAGTCATGGAAGAACAGCGACTGAAAGCCTTGATGTCCCATTCTGTTGGTGCGGAACAGTGCAAAGGTGGTGACCGCTTGACCCCATCTAATGTGAAGACGTTTGAGCAAAAAGATCGCTACATGGTGGAGACTGGTGATATTCAGGAAGAACTTAAACTGCAGACATTGGCCAACTCCCACAATGTTGATGAGGAGGAGATTTCAGAATTACGAGGAACCAAACGACATGGTGATCTGGTTCCGAACTTGACTGACAGTGTTGTGGCCCCAGTGAAGAGGGCTTTGCGGGCATACAAAAAGGTTGTATAAGGGGTGTGTGTGGTGTGTGTGTGTGTGTGTGTGTGTGTGTGTTGTACGCGCGTGTGTGTGTGCGTGCGTGCGTGCATGCATGCTTGTATGTGTGTGTGTGTGTGTGTGTGTGTGTACTTGCATAACGGTTGAAGTGGGTTCATGAATTGTCACCAAACCTGACAAGGTGGTTTGGTTTTTTTTTTTTTTTTTTTTTTTTTGTGGTAAACCATTCTTGTCAGAGACCCCTTTTTTTCTCTCTCACAAAGATTCTGTCAATGCATATTGTGAGAAATGTTTAAAAGATAATAATCTATATCTTCCAGATAGCTGATTTATAAAATAAAAAAATCAATGTTTCATAGATATGATTAAAAAAATAATATCGGCTTGTGAAAAGTTGAAACAAAATTGAAAAATTCTTCAAAGAGCATTTTATTCCACTTCTAATCCTATAAAGTATATATAAGTTGAGCTTCGTTCTGTGAATAATAACCTATTCAAAAACTTACTTTAAAATCTGAGAAACCCATTTTGGGTTTTTTTAAAGTGTATGCTTACTTGGATGTGGATGCTGGTGATAGTGTGTGCGCGAGTCTGTTTTGAACTGGCAGTTAAGAGAAGGATGAGAATTGTTAACAACACATGCTTTTTGGTGATCATATTTTTTCTTGTGAGTTTAAGACCACAGATTATAGAATAATGATGGACAAGTTGTCTAATGCTTATTGGTATGGAACAGCTCCAGGCATCTGGAATGATGATGGACAATTTATGTGAGAGCTTATTGTCGTTACTAGACAACAGCGTAGGTGCTGTACATTGACCTAGATATTGTGATAAACATGAAACAACTTTATCGAAGAGAGTTTGAAAATTAAATAAGACACATTCTGCTCTAAACTAACAGATCAGCTAAGTGAGCTCAAATTCAGTCTGCAGACTGATGGCTTTGTGAGGTTGCACATTACTTGCAAAAGCTACCAGCATATGTATGCATGGTAGGCATGTTCCAAGTTGAGTCATTTGTAGTCAGACCAACCACAGTGTTCCTATTCAGTATACACTGTGGCCCTACTTCCTCACTCACACCACACACACACACACACACACACACACACACACACACAAGCATGGGCGTACATGAACCTTTTGCATATCCAGTGCTGCCCTGTCTGCTCATGCTGTCTCCTTGGCTGTCACACATAGAAGACCAATCGCTCATGAACAGTCATGTAAAGCAGTGTATGTTGATTGTTTTGAATGGATCTGCCGGTTGAATATTTGAACTATTTGACAGTAAGAGCTATCACATGAGTCATGAAACTACATTTTGATCCAAAATAAGCATGTAGCACAATGTTTCTTGTTTGATACACATTTGTAGGGATTTTTGAAGATATGTCATGCATGATCTCATTTCATGACTTGCTGTAGTCTGGTGAAATGCATTTCTTGCATTCTACCATGGGCCAATGAATGACACTGCTGGTAGACATGTGACTAAGCTTCGCTCGACAATCAAACTGCAGATGAGAACTGGACAAGCTAGCTGCAATTTTTTAACACACACACACACACACACACACACACACACACACACACTTTTTTTTCCTTTATTTGAGAAAAACTGGATGCATCTGCTGGTAGCTTTTCTCATACTAATAAGGGTGCAGGTGTTGGATGACCTCTACACTTGTTTTCCCAACGACATGTTGGTGTTCACTTTTTTCTTTTTATTGTTTACTAATCTATTCCGTTTATGACATGTACATGTGTATATTTACTTGTATATATGTCATTAATCAAAAACATGTGGGTGTGAATGAGGTTTGGCAGGTCTGTTCTGAGCAATATGCTCTATGATTCTGATTTAAGTCGTTTGCGAAAAAGGGTTTGCGTTACTCTCCCTTCCCCCTCCCCCAACCCCATCCTTCTCTTCCTTTGAAAACAAACATTTTTTAGAATGTGATTTTCTCCAAGTCCTTTCCTGTCATCATTGAAATGGGTAGACAAACAAGAAGCAAACAGGCACAAAGATACAAGAACAGAACAACAAATGGAAGTCATCAGTGACACGTATCCTGCAGCCTGCGTGCTTGATGCTGTTGCTTATTGGTATTTTATTGGAAAATGTCACAAAGGTTAAACAAATATATATCATGATGGCAATTAATGTTCAGTACAAAGTCCTTTCAACACAAATTTAAAAGAAAATTTTTTAGGGGGTTAATTTGAAGCAGTTTTGCACATGACACTAACAGCTACTTTCACTTTTGCAGTTTGCCCTGTGCCACATCTTAATGCTCAGTCTTTCCCAAATAATCTGTATGGGATATGAAACATAGTATCACCCTCAAGAAAAGGGTGTCAGTTTTAGACATCCTGAAGATAATACGTGGTTACATCAATAGTGGGATTAGACTCAAGTGTGCAAAAATCTTGCTGGTTGTGATCATCAGAGTTCTAACCATGGCATAAGAAGGAGGAAGGAGAAAAAAGGTATGAGAAAGAAAGCAGAACGTTTGTGTGTGTAGCTTACACCTGTGTGTGAGAAACGATTGTAGAGACACAATTCCTTGGTGACAAGATGGACACGACCACATCTGAAAAAACATTGAGCTTGGCAGAAGAGAATGAGGAACAGGAGAAAAGCAAAACAAACTGATTAAGAATGCTAAAATGGGAATTCTTGGCGATGAATGTTCAAACAAAATATAGTTCTTGAAAAAAATGTGCTCATGATGGACAGAAAATTCCAGGCACTTTTCTTGATGTTTGCCGTATTGATTGAGGCTAGTACAGGAGAAGTATGAAACTTTTGAAGGGATATGAATTACACCTTTATTCGAAAATACTTGGCAGTATTAGTATATTATTTTCTCTGGATTTGTGAAACAGTCAGTTTTATAACAGTGCTTTTTTTTCTTTCAGTTTGTTTACTTTGAGGAAAAAGTTCCTCTTCAAACTTATCTATTATGAATTAGTCTTGTTTTGTTGTTGTTATTGTTGTTGTACCTCCACATTTCAAGTGGGGTATAAGGATTTGAACTTCTGGAACATTAATAGTAATCAGAGTGAAAACACAAACCCAAGGCAGGTTCATAAACACTACCAACCAAGAAAAGGTGAAGGATGGGGGGGGGGGGGGGGGGGGGGGGGGGCGGGGGGGCACTGGTGACCCCATGGGGACACTGTCCTTTGACCTCGCCAAGGGGGCCTATACGCCTACCCCCACCTTTCCTAACTCCACCCCACCCTCTTCCTCCAACCCTGTGTGTCATTTCTCAGACTTTTGTTTTAGGTATCATCTGTTTTCCGGCCTTCAGGTTACTTGAAAGGATTGCGCTCTTTGGTTCTTTTCGTAGTGTATCCTTCAGACAACCAAGCTGGAAAGAGATTCATCCACCTCTCGTGTTGGTCAAGAATTCTTTAAGTAGATAAGGTCCGTTCCAGTCTTCCCATTGCAGACTTTAGGCTAGCACAGTCAGCAATTTCATGCAAGAGGTGATGGGCTGAAAAATCTGCCCCCCCCTCCCCCTCCATCCCCACCCCTGAGTAAACGTCCCCCAGTAGACTGTGCTGAAGAGCTTTTTTCTCACCCAAATATTTATTTTTACTGGAATAGATTTTTTTCATTGAAATTATGTTGTAAGTTTCTAGAAATGGCAATTTTGAGCTTATAAACTTGGAAAAAAAAATGCAGCTTCAGGAGTTGAGGCACTGCAGGGGGTCTGAAATCCCCTACTCCTACCCACATTTAAAATTTTTCAGCCTGTTTGGTTACTACCAGTTTTCAGGTCTGTAGGGCTCCACTATACAGAGATTACTTGAGAGGACTGTGCACTTTGCCTCCTTTCAAGTTTCTTAGTATATATCCTTTAATCAACCAGGCTTTCGAGAGGGAGACATTGGCTCCAGTAATGATGAAGAATTTTTTTTTGTTTTTTTTTCGGCTAGCACACTCAAAAGTCAATTGCAAGAGGTGATTGGCATTAAAAAATTCCACAAATCAATCTTATTAAATGTCTCCCAGTTGACTATTAGTGCTAGGGCAGGAGCAGGATAAGCCTGCGTGTGGCTGTCTGACGCAGGACAGGGATGAGCAGTGTGGGGATGATGCCATTGAGAAGGCAAGAAAAATGAGAGAGAGAGAGAGAGAGAGAGAGAGAGAGAGAGAGAGAGAGAGAGAAGCAGTTTCTCACATTGTACATGGAGAGAACTTTCATCATTTGCAATCGTATTGTTCTTTTTCATGCTCAGGTTATTTTTGGAAAAGTTAACCACCTAGGCACATCTGTATATTATTTGAAACACAGTTTCAGAAATCACATCATTATGGAATGGGTTTGGTTATTTTGTTGACATCTGATGTTGAAGGTTCAGTGCATGGTTAGTGTTATCTGAAGTATAGATGCCTCCAAAATTCAGTCTGGAAACAAGTGTTTAGAGTTCTGTTGCTGGCTTCTGGTAACTAGTTGATTTGACTTTTCACATTCTGTGTTCATGGATAATGTTTTTGTTGCAGAATAAATTTTTAAATGACTCCTTTGAATGTGTGTGTGTGTGTGTGTGTGTGTGTGTGTGTGTGTGTGATTGTTCCTTAATCACAAACCTTGCCTCTGACCTCATACTTTATGTAACATTACACAAATCTAGCGAAAATTTTGTGCAATTTGTTGTAATTTTTTTTTCAACTTTCATGGGAAAATACATTCTTAAATCCTGCTATCAACTGGGAAGAAATATCAAGTCAGAAAAAAAGTTTTATAATTGTTTTTATCCAATGTTAATATGACCAATGGGCATCTTAGTCTAAAATCTATTAATTTTCCCCCCCTGTCAACTTTGTTACGGTAATTGTGATATGACCACTGACTGGCCTGGGGATAGATGGCAGGGTATTTATTGTGATAGAAAATTAATGAAAAAGATTTAAAATGCACATCGTCACATGCACACATGCATGTAGGTACACTTCCTCCCACCCCCTCGAAAAAAAAAAAAAGCACACAGAGAGCAAATACAGAGCACATGCACACACATGTGTATGCGTGCACACACACACACACACACACACACACACACACACACACACATACACACACACACACCAGACACAATAATCTGGCCACACAGATGTGTGTGCGCACGTGCACTCACACACGCATATGCACACATGCACATGAACTCGCGCATGAAAAATAAAAAAACGCAATACCTACACATACACACAGATTTGTTATGATGGACAACAAAAACACAAAGTAACAGAAGACAAAAAATGTCATTTGAATGCACAAGATATGGCTGGCTGGCAGCTCTTCTTTTTTCTTTTTCTTTTTAGTTTATTTATTTGCTGTCTTATCTTCTGTGTCACCTCATTGCACCTATTATACTTATTCCAGCCACCTGTCCATAGCCACATCCTGGTTGTCCTGCCGCAGCCTCAGCACTGGCACTCCACAGTGAGCAATCAGTGGCAAGTCCTCTTGACACAAACCACCAGAGGAGAAAACTGCACTACCACAGGGTCACTTTAGTGGTGTTCAGTGGTGCCTGTTTTGAGCTGATATATACACAGGTCACAACCTACTAAGCCTGCCTTCTACTGATGACATTAATTGTTTAGTCACTGAGCCTGCATGAGTGTGTATCCCCCTCTGGAAGGAACCACCACGTCTGTCCAATGATGGTCCCTGTGAACTTAACCGATACCGATGGTCCAGCCATGAACCCACCAAGGGCATAGAAGCAGTGATGAAATCAAAACTGAGATCACCGTGAGAGGAGAGTATGAAGGGCCGTAGACTTTGACTGCTGATCGATGATGATGATGAAAACTGATAACGGTTATGGTTTTCTGAGACTGCATGACCTGACGGTACTTTGCACTTACTTTCATAATATATCCCAGTATCAACCAGACCCGAGAGATAAAGAAACCTGCAGTGTTGGTCAGGAAATCTGAGTTATACTCTTAGAGAAGAATCCACTTATACTCTTGGAGAAGAATCCACATTAAGT
>CM065718.1:65813321-65863321 GCA_033310375.1 Conus canariensis | reverse complement strand
GTACTGTGACTGATACTACAGAGATCTGCTTGGCTTCTGATTCCTTGTTTCTGTGTGCTGGGGCACTGTAACTAATGGTAGCGTTGTAACCAGTCCAGACCTTCACATGATGAGGACTTTTTTTGGATTGTGTCTTATGCTGTAAAATTATGTTACGTGATGACTGGCAGGTGAGAATCTTGTCAGCCAGCAGTGATCTAGATGTCAGTGATATTAGTAATGAACAGTAAAGATGGCCTGCAGATGTATGAAGGAGCGGTCTAATTGTTCTATGAGTACAGACACAGACCATGACACAAGTGGTTTGTCAACACAAAAGACTTAGTTTGAAGTCATCATTTTGATCCCAGACCTTTCATCTTGTTTTATGTCAATACTGTCTGTGTACCCAGGAAGCAAAGAATGAATGCCAGGAATTCAGATGAAGAAATTGTTGTTTTTAAGAGGTTGCAAATGTAATGATAATTTATTACTTCATTGCATTTCTTCACTCTGTTGATGATACGGAGTTAGATGTGAATCAGATAAGTTCATATGTTTGTAGTTCATTGTGATCTTTGCTTTTTTTGTTTTGAAGCCATGAATGATATGACTGAATTATCTCTTAATGGTGAGAATAAATCTATTTTTAAATCTGTGTCAGTGAAAACATGAGCCAGTTTGCCAAAGAGCTGAAGGGAAATAATCATGCAGAATGTTTATCCAGGACCAGATAACACAAATGTGTAGTAGGATTCTAATCTTTCAATATGCAGAATATTGTCTTTAACACTTTTAGATTATAATTCATATAAAGCAGGATTGTTGCTCATTTGATTTCTTTTTCTTTTCTCTTTTTCATAATCAGTATTACTATTAGCATTGGTTAATTCACTTTGTTGTAGTCTGTTCATCTACGTTGATCAATTTGATGATTATACACTCTTAATAGATTTAGTCTGTTAAGGATCAGTCATGATCAGTAGAGTAAAACTAACCCAAACAGAACAATGCAAAAAGGAAAGATTGTATTAATTAAAAAAAAAAAAAAAAAAAAAAAGGCAGTGGCTGGCGTTGGTGTTGATGGGGGAGAAACCATGTGCTTGTATGTATTGTTGTGTTAATGTGTCTGTGTTAAATCGTGGCTTGTACTGGTATGTGTCTTTTACTATGTGACTTTGTTAATGCTTGTCTGTTATTGCATGTCTGTGTTAACGCATTACATACGTTATGTGAGTGTTAATGTGTATCTATTGATATTTATTATATCTTTGTCAATATGTGCCACTGTCAGTCTATGTCAGTATCAGTATGTGTCTGTGTTAACATCTATGTTGAAGGTGTTTGTGCTTGTGTGATCCTGTTCATGTGCATCTACATGAGGTTAATCTGTGTTTGTGTATTATATATCTGTTATTGAATGTTGCATTATTGTGTCAGGTGTGT
Source organism: Conus canariensis (assembly GCA_033310375.1). Lineage (NCBI taxonomy): Eukaryota > Metazoa > Mollusca > Gastropoda > Neogastropoda > Conidae > Conus > Conus canariensis. Next base: position 65,861,896 of record CM065718.1, on the reverse strand, counting down.
CCGTGATAGTGCATGTCAGTGTTAATTTGTGTCGGTGGTTTAATGTGTGTCTCCTTTAGAAGTGATGATAATGGATGCTGTAATCTATAGTAACACGTCATGTCATGTTTACAGGGTAATCTATAGTAACACTTTATGTCTCTATAGTAACACTTTATGTCATGTTTACAGGGTAATCTATAGTAACACTTTATGTCATGTTTACAGGGTAATCTATAGTAACACCTTATGGCATGTTTACAGGGTAATCTATAGTAACACTTTATGGCATGTTTACAGGGTAATCTATAGTAACACTTTGTCATGTTTACAGGGTAATCTATAGTAAACTTTATGTCATGTTTACAGGGTAATCATAGTAAACTTTATGTCATGTTTACAGGGCATCTATAGTAACACTTTATGGCATGTTTACAGGGTAATCTGTAGTAACACTTTATGGCATGTTTACAGGGTAATCTATAGTAACACTTTATGGCATGTTTACAGGGTATGTTTGAATGAATATGTCTTGAAACGTTTTTACCTGAGGGTTGACTTGGAACAGAATAATGTCACAAGATTTAAAAAATCATTTTTGAATTCCCGAAATTGGGAATGTGTACGCGTACGTGTGTGTGTATGTGTGCACGTGTGTGTGTGCACGTGTGTGTATGTGTGTGTGTGTGTGTGTGTGTGTGTGTGTGTGTGTGTGTGTGTGTTGCATGCATTGATGTGTGTGTATGTGTCTCTATGCATGTGTGTGTGTGTGTGTGTGTGTGTGTGTGTGTGTGTGTGTGTGTGTGTGTGTCTCTATGCATGTGTGTGTGTGTGTGTGTGTGTGTGTGTGTATGTGTGTATGTGTGTGTGTCTCTATGCATGTGTGTGTGTGTGTGTGTGTGTGTGTGTGTGTGTGTGTGTGCTGGTGACAGACTTCAGAGAAGGAGGAGATACTGAAGGAGCAGGGAGCCAAGAAAGCGGTGGGGGCCTCGGAAGTGGTGGAGTACAAGATCGAAATCCCCGCCAACAGGTTTGTATATGTACCTGCCTTCCAAACAAGTACAGGGCTTGATTTTAGAGCGTTTGTATAGTGTGGTTTCCAAAGCTTGGAGGATTGCTTCTTTGTGTTTGTTTACTTTCACCCCTGATCCCTTCCACCTGCCACTCCTGTGCCCTCCCTCGTTGTTCTCCCTCTCCGTGCTTCCATTCAGTGTTCCTGCAGAAATTTTAAGTGAGGGTCAGAATGACCCTTTGTCGTCCAAACTGGAGGTCAGATGTAAAAACTTGGGGTGATGGATAAACAAATAACTTTCAGCCAGATTAGTGTATAACAATGTAGACTTAATGACTTTTGTGTGTGTGTTTTGAATTACGTTATGACTCTGTAATGAATAACATCTGAAGAAAACCTGTCAAAATGATAGGGCTTGCTTCACTGCGTGCAAGACGTACTAGTCCTTGTTCTTTCACCATGTGCAGAGTTTTAACAACCCACCTATTGTTGTTGCACAGTATTGAAATGCATTTATCTTACGCCCAGTGAAGCTCTATTCCACAAAAAAAGCATGAAAAGTGTTAAAACTGTGAAAGAATTAATACCCCTCAAACGCACGTGCGCATGCATGCACGCATGCACGCACGCACGCACCCACCCACACACACGTGTGTATGCATGCATGCACGCACACACTCACAAAAAACACACATACATGCGTGTGAGCACACACACGTGCACGCGCACCACACACACACACACACACACACACAACACACACACACACACACACACACACACACCCATGTGCACACAGAGGAGATTAAAAAAAAAAAAAGAAAAAGAAAAAAAGCAACTACAGGGTCGAACTTTAATTAAGGACCACTTATACACAGTCTCACAAAACATAGAAAGAAAAACCGACAAACGACAGAAACTTTATAAATGTTTAATTTCATTATCAGTGAACAACATTTTGTCATTTTCATCGAAAAAATCATTCTTTCTGATTAGACAGGGGAGCCTGAATGAGACTACCCCCCAAAATGACATTCACAAAAAGAGTGTTTCTTTACAGTCTGATCAAAACCGAGTGTGCCCCCCTCGTGCTGCCACACAATCCACACAGCGCTGCCTCATGGTGTTGACTGTTCTTGTAATGAGTGCCTGGGGGAGGTTTGCCCACTCCTGCTGCAGGTAGTGCAGCAGCTCCTGTCGATTTGCCGGAACAGGGTGATTTTCTTGAACTCTCCTCCCAAGCTCGCCCCAGATGTTCTCAATAGGGTTCATGTCCGGGCTGTTTGCCGGCCATGGCATCCTGGTGATGCCAGCTTGCACCACAAAAGTGTTCACGGCTCGACAACGATGTGGGGTGGCATTATCGTCCATGAACACAGCCTGAGCCCCAATCTGCTGGAATGCTGGGACAACCAAAGGCCATAAAATCTCCTGCAGGTAGCGTTGGCTGTTCAGGTTGCCATCCACATGGTAGAGGGGAGTCTTGTGGTGACTGCTGATGCACCCCCATACCATGACGGAGCCACCACCAAAAGCGACGACCTCCTGGATGACGTCATCTGCCAGCTGCTCCCTAGGACGCCGCCACACCCGAATGCATCCATCTCATGGCTTCAACTGGAACTTGGACTCATCAGTGAAAAGCACCATCCGCCACTGAGCCCGATTCCATGTTCGATGAGCTGTGCACCAGGCCAGGCGACGTGCCCGGTGGGCCGCAGTCAGTTTTGGTTTCCAGACTGGGCGCCTTGCTCGAAGGTTGGCAGCATTGAGGCGCCGCCATATGGTCATCTCACACACTGCTGTGTTAGTGGCAGCTTGGAGCCGACGCCTGATGGTGTTGGAGGTGGTGGTCCTGGTCCGAAGAGCATGTCTGCGGATGAACCTGTCATTTCTTGCAGTGGTCTTCTTTGGCTGGCCTGGACGGGGTCTCTCTTTGACAGTTCCAGTGGCTTGAAAACTTTCTCTCAGCCGAATGATGACGGAGTGGGACACTTGTAGTCTTCTGGCCACTTCTCGAACGCCAACTCGATCCTGCAGCCATGCAATCGCCCGGGTCCAGTCAAAATCAGACAGCTTGCGTCTTGGAGGCATTTTTGTGTTATGAAGAATTATGCACGTTGGGCTGCTTTTAGGGGCATTCCAGTCAGTAAAATGCTCTGCAATGCATTGGTTTTTGCACGTGCATTTGGAATTTCAGTGCAAAACCGTTTGAAGCAGTGTTCACTCTTGCTTAAAAAACAAGCAATTTTGACAACAATCTGCAACTTTCAACCCCCCCTCTGCATGCCGCACGTGACAATAAGACAGCTTTCGCAAGCTTTGCGGAATACTCTGTTAACCCCTTAAACCTTTCCCAGTTGAATTCTTCGAAAAAATGCATTGCTTGTATTTTTGGCCAATTTAAAAAGAAAGGGCCTTTTTTCGGGGTGGTCCTTAATTAAAGTTCGACCCTGTAAAATAGAGAAATGAAACAATGATTGAAGTGAACTTGACCTGCCACTGGCAGCTACATGTACTTGTACATGAGGGATCACTGAAGTAACAGAATAAAAACTAAGTAAACATAAAGGAACACAGAAATGATAAGACAGAGACTAGTAAACATAAGGAACACAGAAATGATAGACAGAGACTAAGTAAACATAAAGGAACACAGAAATGATAAGACAAGAGACTAAGTAAACATAAAGGAACACAGAAATGATAAGACAGAGACTAAGTAAACATAAAGGAACACAGAAATGATAAGACAGAGACTAAGTAAACATAAAGGAACACAGAAATGATAAGACAGAGACTAAGTAAACATAAAGGAACACAGAAATGATAAGACAAGAGACTAAGTAAACATAAAGGAACACAGAAATGATAAGACAGAGACTAAGTAAACATAAAGGAACACAGAAATGATAAGACAAGAGACTAAGTAAACATAAAGGAACACAGAAATGATAAGACAGAGACTAAGTAAACATAAAGGAACACAGAAATGATAAGACAAGAGACTAAGTAAACATAAAGGAACACAGAAATGATAAGACAGAGACTAAGTAAACATAAAGGAACACAGAAATGATAAGACAAGAGACTAAGTAAACATAAAGGAACACAGAAATGATAAGACAGAGACTAAGTAAACATAAAGGAACACAGAAATGATAAGACAAGAGACTAAGTAAACATAAAGGAACACAGAAATGATAAGACAGAGACTAAGTAAACATAAAGGAACACAGAAATGATAAGACAAGAGACTAAGTAAACATAAAGGAACACAGAAATGATAAGACAGAGACTAAGTAAACATAAAGGAACACAGAAATGATAAGACAAGAGACTAAGTAAACATAAAGGAATACAGAAATGATAAGACAGAGACTAAGTAAACATAAAGGAACACAGAAATGATAAGACAGAGACTAAGTAAACATAAAGGAACACAGAAATGATAAGACAAGAGACTAAGTAAACATAAAGGAACACAGAAATGATAAGACAGAGACTAAGTAAACATAAAGGAACACAGAAATGATAAGACAGAGACTAAGTAAACATAAAGGAACACAGAAATGATAAGACAGAGACTAAGTAAACATAAAGGAACACAGAAATGATAAGACAGAGACTAAGTAAACATAAAGGAACACAGAAATGATAAGACAGAGACTAAGTAAACATAAAGGAATACAGAAATGATAAGACAGAGACTAAGTAAACATAAAGGAACACAGAAATGATAAGACAGAGACTAAGTAAACATAAAGGAACACAGAAATGATAAGACAGAGACTAAGTAAACATAAAGGAACACAGAAATGATAAGACAGAGACTAAGTAAACATAAAGGAACACAGAAATGATAAGACAAGAGACTAAGTAAACATAAAGGAACACAGAAATGATAAGACAGAGACTAAGTAAACATAAAGGAATACAGTAACGACAGGACACAGATGACATGAACAGAAGGAAGACAAATGGCAGAATTAAGAGTACGTAGGAAGGAAATAATAAAGTAGACATAAGAAACAAAACAAAACAAAAAAAAATGACGGAATAAGCGAAGAGGAAATAATGGTTTCAACTTAACTGGATGAATGCATCAGATGTTTTGGATGTGCTGTATGGTGATAAACAGATGAGACCTGCTGTTGGTCTAGATATGGGCTTCAATGGTGAATAACTAGATGAATTTTGTTTGGTGTTTCAGATAGGACAGACAACATTAACTGGATGAATTCTCTGTGCATTTCAGACAGACAGGAGTAACTGTACGAGTTGCCTGTGTGTTTCAGATATGACCTGTTGTGCATGGAAGGCTTGGTGAGGGGACTGCTCATCTTCAAGGAAAAGTCAGTGTGATTTTATGTATTTGTTTATTGAAACTGACCCCTGTGATCATTCATTTAATGACCATGCTGGAATGCAATTTAAACTGTACTTACTGTTATCGTGTGTGCTTGAATGATTTTGAATAAGCTGATTGTTTTGGTGGTTAATATTAATCTTGGTTTTTGTGCGTGAATAGTTTTGAACATGCTAATTGTTTGGTGGTTGATAGTGATCTTGGTTGTTTATTCTACCTACGTATGGAGAGGATGGACAGATGTGCTTGAAGTGAGGTAAATGGTGTGTGTGTGTGTGTGTGTGTGTGTGTGTGTGTGTGTGTGTGTGTGTGTGTGTGTTGTGTTTATGGCTTGTCACTATGATGGCAAGTCTCATTCATAGACCTTACCAATTTAGTACATTCTAAATGACAGTGAATCGTGGATGTGTTATTTGAGTCGTAACAAATTGGAACAGCTGAAGAACCAGACACAGAGATTTCTGCATCATGAAGGGTTGAGACACACTTTTCTGGACTGACTTTACTGGAGGCCAGTGGCGCAGCTAGGGGTTCAAGTTATTTTCAAAGCAGTGAGAGGAAGAAGGGAATAATTAAGCCTGGCTTATCTCTCGAGTGAAGATTGCCCTCTGTACTAAGAGTGAAAGATTGTGTTTGTTTATTTTTTTGAAAATCTTAATGGTGACTTTATAAAAATAGACTCTTGTTTTCATGATGTGCTGTTTCAGCTGTGTTTTGAAAATTCGACAAATTTACTCTTAAATACAAAACTATGCAAGCTACATGATTTGAAAGTTGATCATATTTACTTTTAAAGTTTCTTTACAGATTTTACATGCTCACCGCTACATGTATTTTCTGAAATCATGTCAGTACATTCTAAAAAGGGAAAATTACGAAAACTATGTGTGTGCCAGTTGTCTGTTAACTACTTCACTAGGAAGAACTGGATGACTTTTGATCAAAGTGATGTTCCATTAGTTACATGAGCACATGTAATGTCAGATCCTTCTCCAGAGATGAGTTTGATCGCCTCGCACACTGAGGAGTGTTTAGGTACGTGATACAAGTTAAAGACATAGCTAGGAGTGTTGAAATGTATGGCATGTGTGATTATGATATAAACTGAAATGTTGAGTACATAGCACATGATGAGGACATAAGCTGGAAAAGTGGAATGTTCAGATACAGGCCAGGCAACAATGACATAAACTGGAATGTTGAGGTGCATGGCACAGAAGAGTCGACAGGACTGTACTGAAGTTTTTAACTACACAGTTATTTTTCATTGTTGTTTTTGCTATTATTTTGATTGGTACGATTGCTAGCATTGTCCTTTTTTTTTCTTCCCCAGAATGAAGGCACCCCAGTACAGATTGGTCAAACCTCCAGGAGGGGAGAGCATCCAGCAGCTCATTATCAAACCTGCTGTGAGTTGCTTCTCTTTGGTTTTGTTCCTGTGTTTGTGTTTTTACCTTTCTCACCTTCCTTCTCCCGTTTCTTGCATTAGTTCCTTTTTCTTACCCCTCTTCTTTCATTCCTTTTTTTTTCTGTCTATGTTTCTTCTTTTCATCCCTCTTTCCTTCCTTTCTTTCTTCCTTTGTTTCATTTTCTCTCTTTTTTCATTTCTTTCTGTCTTTGTTTCCCATGCAATCCTTTTCTTCTCTTTTTCTGTCTGTCATTGTTTCTTTGTTTTTGTCGTTACTTCTTTTTTCTGTCCTTGTTGTTTTTATTGTCCTTCCTTCTTTCGTTCCTTTCTTTCCATCTTTCTTTTTGTCTTCTTTCAGTTCTTTCCCTTTCCTTTCTTTCAGGTTTTGTTTCTTTTTGTTTCTTTTCCTTCTTTATCTCTGTTCTCTCTGTCTCTTTCTTGTGTGCACTGGTACAAGTGCATGCATGGACGCACATTCACAAACTCCTATCCCTTCTCAAAAACAGACACACATACACACTTAAAGTAACACACGCTCACACACGCACACAAGCACACATACATACTTAAAGTAACACACACTCATGCACACACACTCACAAAGTTTTACGCATGTATCCTGTACAGATTTGGTTTTGAACATGCTTATTAATTTTGAAATATGTCATGCCTTTGGAACAATGCTACATTTGACTTTAATGACCATATGACACTGAACTGTAAAACATCCAAAAGCAGAACTAGTTTTATGTAACTCATCTTTTTGAAAATTTGAAACATAACCCTCCATTGCCTTAAAAGACATTACAAAGAAAATGGAAAGCAACTTCCATGTAAGGGGAAAAAAAAAAGAAAAAAAGAGCAAACTATGACGTACACTGTGTTTCAGACAGCTCAAGTTCGACCGTTTGCTGTGGCTGCCGTGCTGCGTAACATCACTATGACTCAGGTAAGCAGGCCTTGACTGGATGTAAGGCTATTGTTGATTGGCCGGTGAATAAACCCTTCCTGACACAGATCAGTAAAGAAGTGTGGAAATGAGTTCTCACTGTCTGTGCCCTGTCAGTGATGTTCATCCCACGGAGCTCTTTCCCAGAGCCCCATATACAGTGACACTTAGGCTTGGTCTGTCACAGTCCCAGCACCATTGAATCACTCAGAGATATTGATGCTAGGGGGCAATCCATCGGAAGAGACCCTGCATTGCTGCTGAAGATCTGCTCAACCGTATATTTCATAGTGTGTTCTGCACACCCATTAGGACTACCTGTCTCATGAATGTTGGAAGGATTGCTTTGCTGTCCATTTTCAATTTGCACAGGGTATTTCAACCCGATCGAATTTGGAAATTTTATAGGATGAAAACCAGACACCTTGCCTATACAGTGAACATTGTGCGAATTAAGATTTTATGCAAAAATTTGTCTCAATGGTGCCTTCTTTCCAGTCAAAACTGAAGGTACTGCATATGAAAGCTTTGCAAATATGACGGTTCCCGTGCCTATTTTTCTGATTTTTATGTTGGACATTATTGATGTGATATTATCTGGGTCACTCACTCATGTGTGGACAGTCATTTTACATAGAATTAGAAACTATCAGACTCTGCACTGACTATTTTTACTTTAGATGTTTATATGCTGTCCCTGCCCTTTTAAAGAGTGATCAAAACATACAGCACAATACTTCGAAGGTTGAATCTCACATGTGCAATGATAATATCAGGAATGAATTTTAGCTCCAAAGTGTGAGATACAAAGTGTGCATAATTGGGAGCCATGCACGTTTTGTAAAATATGCTGAATAGGCTGAACGTTAAAAGAAATACTTAAGAAATATGTAGACGTGAAATTTTTCAGTGGGAATCTCACGTGCGCATTGCAAATGAAAGGAATTAATTTGAGCTTCAAAGTATGAAATACAAAGAGTGTGTAATCGGGAGCCAGGTACCTTTTGTAAAATACACTGAATATGCTGAGCGCTAAAAAAAATCCTTTAAAGAAATGTAGACATGAAATTTGTCTGAGGTACTTGAACCTGTGTAACCTCATTGTTTACTCAGTGTGGCAATTCAAATGCTTTGACCAGTGAATGCAGATCGTGTTTCATCATTCATCTTCAGTAACATGCGGAACAATGGTGGGGCACCAGGTCCTGAAAAAAAAGAAGAAAATATATACATATATGAAAGAAAGAAACGAAGAATCAGGTGTGAGAGCAGAACTTTCTCCCAAAGAGTGTCGATGACACAAGATATTCAAGACCCGTCTGCAGGATAAATATTTGCTGTTGATGACACAAGATATTCAAGACCCGTCTGCAGGATAAACATTTGCTCACTGCACATACTGTAAGATCATCTTCATCTTGCCCTTGTGGCAAATTTGACATCGCCCACAGTTGTTTTTCCAAGATGAGAGTACACACTAAAAAAAAAAAAAAAAAAAAAAAGAAATCAGTAATTTGTGAAAAAGGAGAGCAATAGCACTTTTAGGATGAACTTGTCTGTTTGGTGACAGTGAAGAAAGCCTTGTTTATGGAGCCTGTTCTGAGCCAAAGTCAATTTAAAGACATGAACTGATTCATTTCTCCTGTGACATTGTTTATCTTGAAACCACATTGTATGATGAGACCGTCCAGTTGTGAATATCAGGGGCTGTTTTAGCACAAAGAACCGCTTCACCTTCTGTGAAGTTCTGTGCTAGTCACTTCCTCTTTTTCTGTCATTCTATTTGATTCTGTCTTTGAAAAAAAAAAATTGTCTCTCTTAACTAGTCTCTACTGTTTTTTTTTTCCGCATTTGGACTATGCTCTTGTCTTTGTTCTTGTAAATCTTGTACTTTTTTTTTCCTATTCATGAATTATTTCGTGCCAGCTTTTTTTCGGGTTGTAATCTGGCAGTTAGGTAATGTAGTTCGTAAACCTGTTCAGGGTGAGCATTAATTATCCATACTGCAGAGTTTGCTTGTCCATGTGGGTTTTCATATGTATCTTTCGTGGCATTTAAATGTTTTTCATTAATTTTGTACGATTTAAAATGACATTGTTGTGAAAAGAAAGATGCTTTCGCATCGGTCAATTTTATTTGTTGTAAAGGCTAACAGTAGTCTAGCTATTATATCATGATTTGCTGTTTTTTTGTTTTTTTTTACTGTGTTCCCTTTTGCAGGATTTATTTTTAATGATCCGGTCAGTTCAGGATGTGATTTTTTTTTTCCCCTGTAAGAGTTTGACGGCCTTGAAAAGGCTGTGTGTGGTTGCTTAGGCTGTGATGATAAAGCTATGCATGATAAAAACAATCATTGTGGTGAGACCATTTGTTTGTCATTTAATCTGCAGTCATACCCATATATCTATTGGTTTATCTATCTATCTGTCTATCTATCTGTCTGTCTGTCTGTCTATCTATCTAATTATCAGTCTATCTATCTAATTATCAGTCTATCTATCTAATCAGTCTCTCTCTCTGTATCTATCTATCTATCTGTCTATGTGTCTGTCTGTCTGTAAGCATTAATATATCTCTGTCTATCTTTCTATATCAATATCTGTCTGTCTGTCTGTCGTTCTATCTGTATCTATCTTCTTTCTTTCATGCATCCCCCCCCTCCCCCCACCCCCCAGCCCCCTCTGCTTCTAAAAAGAATTTTATTTTAATAAAGTCTTTGCCAAGTTGTTAACGTAACGATGGAGGAATTGTCAGCCTGCACTTGTTTTCCCCCACTACAAAATTGTTCAACATGTCCATCTAGCTATCAATCTATAATTGGTGTATTGACACCCTGACCTGGTTTCATGTGTATGAGTTTGAATTTCAGTGTGTGATATGACCTCATTTTATCATTCCTCATTATGTGTGTGTGTGGTTGTGTTTGTATGTGTCTGCCTGTGTGCGTGCATGCTTGTGTGCTTTCAGGAAGGCTATAACAGCTTCATCGATCTACAGGATAAACTTCATCAAAACCTGTGTCGGTGAGCAAACTGTTTCGTGTTCAACCATTATTCTTGTCACCGTTAAGGTCATGATTGTTGTGCATGAAGATATGCAGAGTTCTGTTGAGTTCAAGACCATGTGATGTTTACGCTGGGTTACTATCGTATTGTGTGACATTGAGTGTTTACAATACGTTTCGGGTATCCATTCCTATGATGAGTTCGGTCAGCAATTTTTTCACTGGTGTAAACAAATTGATTAGGAATGTCACTGAGGGATGTGATTTGGGCAGACAGTATACTCTCTCTGTCTCCATCCCTCTCTCTCTTTCTTTGTCTAGTTTTTTTTTTCCGTGTCTTGGTATCTTTCTGTTTGTTCACTGGTTGTTTCTGCTTTTTACTGTCTGTTTTTACTTAGATCAAGCCTAATGCTACATTAGTATGCAACTCTAAACACAGTCACAGTCTCAGCTGCCCTTTTCATTAATTCATTTTTTCTTGTCTCTTCTTAGAAAGCGTTCCTTGGTAGCCATAGGCACGCATGACCTTGACACCATTAAGGGTCCTTTCGTGTACGACGCCAAGCCGCCGGCAAACATCCGCTTCAAGCCCCTGAGTCAGACGAAGGAGTTCACGGCTGTGGAACTCATGGAGCTGTATTCTGTGAGTTCTGGAGCTGCATTGTTATATGACATTGTATTGTAATATTTTGTTTAATCCGCATTTTGTAGTAAATATGTTTATTGTTATGTGAAATGTGGGCTGCTTGCTGTCATGGCGCAGTGATTGGCTTCGCAGAATTGCAGTCTGGGACGTGTGGGTTTGATTACCATGAATAAACAGGACTTTGTTTGATCTTCTCACTTCCTGTGAAAGCTTGTTTTCCGCTGCGCCATCTTTCCACCTTTGTGGTTACTTTCTGTGTATGTTTTTTGCATATCTCCCAGAGTGAAATTTTGTGCAACATATTTTTGCCAGGGGCAACTCCTTTGGTGCTGTGAGTTCTTTTTGGCTGTTGTTTCCTCCAGAAGGCCAGCTCTCAGACTTCTCCTGGAAGTTCAGTGTAGAGAGGGAAGAGGAAAAAATTTGCCTCATGCAGGACTTATTCCACAGACCAACAATGTTTTTTTCCCATCCTCAGAAAGTATGTTGTTGGCTTGTCCACTTTTCCACCTTTGCTATTGACTCTTTGCTCTCTCCAGATGAAAATTTGGGTGGGAGAGGAGGTGAGAGGGGGTCATCTGGTATGTTAACACTTACCAACTAAAATCAGGCGACCAAATGCAGTTGAGAAGGGGAGACACAAGTTTGCACAAGTCTTGACATTTGAAACCTCCTGTACAAACTGTTGAAATTTCTTGAAATTTTGACTGAAGTCTTTAGTATTGCTTCAGAATGGTTGGCGATATTTAAAAATGAAGATTTTGGTCGATAGGTTTGGTTAGTTTTTGCGCAGAAAATCACAAAGCCAGACTGATGAATATTGATTATAATAGTAGTAGTAATATGTAATGTATATAATGATATTGATATCAAAGATTAGTCAAAATCTTTTTTGGGTAAGTAGCTTGAATTAGAACTTTTGAAAAGAAATCTTTTTGAAAACAGGTAGGGCGACTCTATTGTGATGCACTTTTGTCTGAGTGTTAGTGTCGGTGATAAATATGTAGTTTGAAAGCATAGCATGCTGTTAAAGGTGGCCACAAAGCTTCACGTCAAGGCTTGTATTTACAGATCAAAAGTCCTTGAATTCTATTGAACAGTCCCAAGAAATGTTCTGAATAGCTCTCTGAATTTTTGTTGTCTGAAGCTGTTTATGAACTCATGGAAAGACAATGTAGGCAATTAATCTTTGTTGAAAATAAGAAAAAAAATCGGAAACCTGGCTTTGATGCTGCTGCTATTCCAGTGTGTAGCTGTTCTCTTTGTCAGTCTCTCTCTTTTTCTTCTGTCACATTCTTGACCACCTTTAGTGTCCAGTTCATTTTGGGTGTAGTTTAAGTGAAAGGCAAATGACAATTTTTTTCCGTCTGTTCTCTCCCCTTTCTCTTGTGTCTTTCATCTCTGTGTTTCTCTCCCTTCTCTCTCTGTCTGTCTTCGTCTCTTCCTCTCTCTGTCGCTCTTGATCTTCGTTTGTTTCTTCGTCCTTCTCTTGCTCTCTGGCTCTGTCTCTTTGTCTGTCTCTTATTTGTCCAGCAGTGTGTTACTGTGCTGTTCTGTTGATTCAAGTGTGTGTTTCTGTGTGCATGAGCGCGCGCATGTGTGTGTGCATGTGCGTGTGTGTGTCTGTGCATGTGTGTGTGTTTGTAAGTGTGTGTGTGTGTGTGTGTGTGTGTAAGTGTGTGTGTGTGTGTGTGTGTGTGTGTGTGTGTGTGTGTGTGTGTGTGTGTGTCTGTGTGCACATGCATGTGTGTGTTCATGGGGCCAGGGGGAGAGTCACCTCAAACAGTACCTGCCAATCATTCGGGACAAACCTGTCTACCCCATCATCTACGACTCGGCTGACGTCGTCCTCTCCATGCCTCCCATCATCAACGGTATGCAGCAATCCCTGGGCTGTGTCCCTGGCTTCCTTTCCTTCCTTTGTTTTCACACTGTCCTCCTCTCTGCTCTCTGAAGGATGACTCCCACAGTGCGCATGGACATACCTCTTTACACCCTCTCCTTGGAGCAGCGTGTGTAGCGTCATGATGACCTGGTCTTGAAAGGTCCTGTTGGATGCCTGTCTGCCACAAGTCAAACCCCCTTGTCTGAAAATGAATTTTGTTTTTGAAATAACCGGAAGTTTTGAAAGTTCTGACCTGAGACGAAATAGCTTACAGATTTCTGTCTGTCTGTCTATCTATTTTTTTCAGATTTTTTTTTTTTTTTTTAGAGTTGCTGGTGATATTTGCCATGTGCTATAAAATGAAATGTTGGACTTGAATCGGGTTTTCTTTTGCACTGTCACATATGGCACCAGTTTCTCTTTATAATCAAATTTACTGGAGCGTCTTTACAAGACTTGCAGACATGTTATTCCATGAATATATTCTTTTTGAAGAATAACTGGATTCCATTTGCAGTCTGCATTGCCATTTGTGTGCAGGTCTAATTCTGACCCACTGGTGAAATAGGGTGACTATGAGTTTTAGTCATGTGGTACTGTTAAACTCTTTGTTTGAAGGCTGTGTGTTTATTTTTCAGGAGACCACAGCAAGATCACGCTTAACACGCGCAACATCTTCATCGAGTGCACAGCTACTGACTTGCACAAGGCCAGAATTGTGCTGGATATACTGGTGACCATGTTCAGTGAATACTGCGCTACCCCCTTCACGTAGGTTGTGTGCATGCATGCGTGAATCTGTGTGTGTGTGTGTGTGTGTGTGTGTGTGTGTGTGTGTGTGTGTGTGAGCATGCATGCATGCCTGGTTGTGTGTGTATGCATATCTTAAAGAGTGTGTGTGTGTGTGTGTGTGTGTGTGTGTGTGTGTGTGTGTGTGTGAGCATGCATGCATGCCTGGTTGTGTGTGTATGCATATCTTAAAGAGTGTGTGTGTGTGTGTGTGTGTGTGTGTGGGGTGTGTGTGTGTGTGTGTGTTTGGTCTTTCAAATTATGCTTTCCACAGTGTTTTTCCTTCTTCCATCACATTTGTGTGAGTGCATGAGATTCTGTCTTTTTCTGTTTCATGGGATGTTCGTGAAGTATTACTGAGCTGGCTTACATCTTCAGTGTCCTATAAATCGTAAAAGAATAAAAAATGAGATGTGTGTGTGTGTGTGTTTCTGGGGGAGAGAGAGAGAGAGAGAGAGAGAGAGAGTTGTTATCAAAATTGTTAGACTGCTAACAGGAATAGGAAGAGGTGATCTTATTGGCCAGTGGAACTGGCGTGGACTGTGTAGCTTATGATCAGACAGATGAAGACATGACAGTCTGGTATCATTCTGTTACAGTGTGGAGGGTGCTGAGGTGATTAATCCAGATGGAACAAGAGTAATATACCCAGTAAGTCTTTTTCTGTGTGTGTGTGTGTGTGTGTGTGTGTGTGTGTGTGTGTGTGTGGTGTGTGAGAGTGTTTTGTGGGTGTGGGCGAGTGGGTGTGTGTGCAACAAAATTTTGTAATAACCAGCATTGTCCGTGTAGACTTTCTCTGATTTTTAAAGTTTTACCATGCTTTCTGGGTACCGTAGTGATGATGATAATGTTGACGATCATGATGATAAGATAGCGATGATGATCATATCTCTAAGTCCTTGGCGATCTGCATTGTTATGATGCCGTGTAGGGGATATTTAAATGCCATGAGCTGATGATTACAGTGAAGATGATGATGATGATGATGACGATGATGATGATGATGGTGAGAGAAGGTGATGATGGTGATAACTGTGGGACTCATCAGCTCTTCACAGTTCCTGTGCCGTAAAGGAGTTGTTCCGCCACCATATGATAATGCTGATGATGATGCTGATGAGAAGAGGATGACGATGATGATCTTCATCTGACCCAGCTGATCTGTACAGTCACTGTGTGCTGCAGGAGTTGTCGTACAGAACAGAGCAGATCCAGGTGGACAAGATCAACAAACAGATCGGTGTCGTCATGACGGCAGAGGACATGGCCTCACGACTCACACGCATGTGTCTGGTGTCGGAAGTGGTGCAGGATGGGAAGTCACTGGAAGTAGAGATTCCTCCGACCAGAGCTGATATCCTAATGCTTGGAAGTTTCTTCATTTCTTTTTCTTTTTTCTTTTTCAGTTTTTGTTTTCAGTTGAAGAAGTTATAGTTTTGACCACAGACCAGTTTTAGTTCATTTCATGTATGCCAAATATTAGAGTGGAAGTTCTTCAACCAGACCTGATAATCTGATGATCAAAATGTTTGTTTGCTGTGTTTTTAAAAACATTCTTTTTTTTTTTTATCTAGTATCTTAAGTCCATTCTTTTTCCATTTTTTTATGGTGAAGCATGTAAGAAATGAAAGTGTCCGCAGTCTTACCAGGTGCCATGATTTAGTCATTCTATTTTACCATTCTAGTGAACCAAAGTTTTATAGCTTTTTGTCTTGTTCTTCTCTCTTTTTTTTGTTTTGTTTTGTTTAAACCCAGTACAGAATTGTTGAAGGTAGAGTTAATCAGTTCTCTGTCGGGACAGGTGTCGCATGACTTGCATTGACACATTTTAATTAACTTGGTCACAAACCTGAAGTTTGGATTTTGTAAAGGATAAAGAATATGAAGGCAGATGGACAGCACAGGTGTGTATGTTTGTATGTGCGCGTTCATGCGTGTATGTATGTTTGTGTGCATGTGTTGTGTGGAGAGAGAGGTAGGAAGAGAGAGAGAGGTGGTGGAGGAGAGGAGTGCATGAGGAGGGAAGAGAGGGAGGAGGGGGGAGATGAATAAGGATGAAGGTAGTTCAGATGGACACTTGGTGAATCACTGACTGGCTTTAGCATTAGAAGCAAAGAGGGTGACTGTTTAATCCACCTGCCTTGGTACCCATTTTCTGTATGTCATAACATCTCTGTGCCATAACCAAATCATGTACTCACCAGCCTGATCAATCACCACATCTTTGCATTATCTTTTATCTTTTTCCTGGTTGTAGAATCCGTTTGTGAGAAAACTGACGTTTCAAGCCATAGGCCCGTTGTCAAAGTGAAAAGAAGAGGACAGTGTAGACAGGAAAGCCTATGTGAGAATTGGGTGAGAACATTTCATTTAATGATTAAGTTGGACCAAAATAAAGTCACTGATCACTGTTCAGGTGCATTGAGCTCACACAGACACACACCACAGTTCACACAAAGACACCAACACACACATGCGTGCACCCCCCCCCCCCCTTCCCCACCATAACCCCTACAAAACACACAACACCACATACACACAGACACAACACCCCCCCCCCCCACCCCAAACCCACACCACACACACACACAAAAGGAGGGGAATAAATGGAAATATTCACTATTTAGCCTATGGCTATGGCTTGAAACGTCAGTTTTCTCACAAACGGATTCTACAACCACCAAAAGGTTTTTATAAACTTTATTATTTTTTCATTTTACAATGAATCCTGCAGTCAACTTTTGTTTCTTTCTTAAAAATAGTTACCTTTTACTGGATGCCAGTTTCCTAAAAATAACTTATCACGTTTGTTAGTTGGACTGCAGTGGCCATATTTTGAAAATTCAGCAGACTTGCACAAAATGACAAAATCATACATAGGTACAAACAATACCCAGTTTGAAAGTTTGCTATGGTTATTTTTAGAATTTTTGAAAGAGACTTTTCTTGAGTGCTACTTGTACATTCTTGCAGGTTAAAAAAAAAAAAAAAATCATGTCACTAAATCAGAAAATGAAAAAATTATGAAAGATAGGTGTACTTGCCTTTGAATGTTTGAAGTGTCCAGCAGCAAAAGCGCTGGGAAGAATAAGTTGATTTTTCCATCAAAGTGATGTTCCCTTCATCAAATAAACATGTTAAATGTTGAATCTTTCACCCAACACAAGTTCGAACATCTTTCACTTTAAGTACTACCTTCACTTCACCATCATGTAGTGTGACTTATGACCTGTCTCAGAGCAATATTCACAGTGAGAATATCATATAGTTTAATGGTCAGCAAATGGATTATGTAATTTTCCTTGGATTGAAGCTCCTGTTTGCTCAGAAAAAAAGAAATCTGCATTTTGATGACTGGTTATTGGCAAATTCTGATTCGTGAGCTATGCTGTGAGCTTCAGTTTTTTGCAAAATGCCATTGGGTTAACAATTCCTACTTCTTGAAGAAAGATTTTCTTGTATTACTTATTAGATAAGGATGTTTGATGTTCGAGAGGTGATTCTGCTTTTAAAATGCAAACTGTGCTTTGCATATTTGAGGGGAGGAGTATGGAGAGGGGTAAGAATGGATCTTGGGATGGAAAGGTGCAAGTGGATGAAATGGATTGTGGGTACATTAGTAGATTGGTATGGGAGTTAAGGGTAAAGGGAGATATAAAGTATTGTTAGTAATATGATTAAGGGTAGGTCTGTAATTTCCTTGGGGAGTCTGACACACACACATGCATGTATGCACGCACATGAGCGCGCGCGCACCACACACACACACACACACACACACACACACACACACACACACACACACACATGCGCAAACACATGCATGCCACACACAACACACACACACACACACACACACACACACACACACACACACACACACACATGTACATACATTCACACACACGTACGTGCACGCACATACACACACACACACACACACACACACACACACACACACACACACACACACACACACGTACGTGCACGCACACACACACACACACACACACACACACACACACACACACACACACACACACACACACACACACACTTGATTGTTACACACCTAATGGTGAGAGTGACAGTTCCTTAACACGGCGGACATATCATGCATGCATGCGACATCATGGAAGATGCTGCCATTGCCTTTGGCTACGACAACATTCCAATGACCATTCCCGACTGCAACACCATTGCTGAACAGGTAGGCAGGTGTGTGTGTGTGTGTGTGTGTGTGTGTGTGTGTGTGTGAGTGGGTGGGTGCGTGTGTGCATGCATGGATGTAGTGACATTATTAAAAGTCTATGTGACCGAGTGTTCATACGCTGATGTGGACATTCATCACAGAGTTTTCTCTCTTCTCCAGATTTTGCCTGCAGATGGAACTGCCGAGAGCAAATGGCAGTGAGGGAGGATGGGGAAATGGGGAAAAGGAGAGGCAGCAGGAGAGGGAGGCTGGGGGAGGGGTATTGGAAAATGTATCGCCGGAAAATGGTTGTCATGCGGGCAGAATGAGTGGGCAAGCTATTTGACTCAGTGGTTGTTACGTGTTCAGTGAGGAACAGCTACAGGAACAGGAGCCTGCTGTGTGTATGTTGGCATGCTCTCTGAACAATCAATGTGTTACCATGCTGGTTGAATAAACTATGACTAGAGTTACAGATCTGTCCGAGTGAGCTGTGTTTTCGTGCAAACTGTGTATTGAAATTCTCTCTGAGCAAACTGTCTGTTAGAATTCTCTCCTCTCCCTGTTGAAATTGTGTGTTGGTTGTAATTCTCTCCGAACGAAATGTGTATTGTGTTTTTCCCTGAACAAACTGTGTTGTGGTTTTCTTTGAACAAAACTTGAGTTTACACTTATCCCTGAAAAAAAAAAATGGTGTGTTGTAGTTCTTTCTGAACAAACTGTGTACTATAGTTCTCTCCTAACAAACTGTGTACTGTAGATCTCTCCTAACAAACTGTGTACTGTAGTTCTCGCTGAACAAACTGTGTACTGTAGTTCTCTCCTAACAAACTGTGTGTTGTAGTTCTCTCTGAACAAACTGTGTACTGTAGTTCTCTCCTAACAAACTGTGTGTTGCAGTTCTCTCTGAACAAAACTGTGTACTGTAGTTCTCTCCTAACAAACTGTGTGTTGTAGTTCTCTCTGAACAAACTGTGTACTGTAGTTCTCTCCTAACAAACTGTGTGTTGTAGTTCTCTCTGAAAAAAACAAACTGTTTTGCAGTGCTTTCTGAACTCGTGTTGTATTACAATTTTCTTTGAACGAAGTGTGTATTACAGCTTTCTGCACAAACTGTCTGTGTGTTACAGTTCTCTCTGAACAAGCTGTCCGACCTGCTACGACCTGAAGTGGCTGCCTGTGGCTATACAGAAGTCCTCACCTTTGCTCTTGTGAGTGTGTTTTTCATTCATTGATTTAAGATTTTGGGGGTGGGGGGTGGGGGTGGGTGTGTAGCTTCTTTTCTTATTATGCCATGCACTGATTGTGTTGTTGGTATAAAAGTGTGTGTGCGTGTGTGTGTGTGTGTGTGCGTGTGTGTGTGTGTGTGTGTGTGTGTGTGTGTGTGTGTGTTGTGCAAGCATAACACGTAGGTGTGTATGTGTGGGTGCGTGTGTTTGTGTGTGTACCTGTGTGCTAGGCTTGTGGACTGATGTCAAGAGACACAAGGACTCGCTGTAAGTTTCATTTTCAGTTGCAGTGTCACCAAGGAGGCATACTGGGTGCGAACTGTCCTCTCTTTGACCACTCCACATGTGCTGAGCCACTGGGCCACAGTGTGCAGGGGTCATATCTCAGTAAAGAAATGAGTGAATAAAGAAATCAGGAAGGAGTCTGGAAAAGGGTTTGATGGACTTTTGACTCGGCAGATGCTTGACCTTTACATTGAGCCAGCATGCTGGTCACAGGTGTGAATGTGTGGGTTAACATGGTGTGCGCCACTGCTGTAGTTTGTGTGTGTGTGTGTGTGTGTGTGTGTGTGTGTGTGTGTGTGTGTGTGAAGTGTTTGTGTGAAACACTTCAAGCGAGACTGAAATGAAATAAAACTTGTAGAACTGTGAAGTAAACTATTAGCAGTATCAAACAGCTTCATACTTTCACTACCAAGTCCACTACTGCAGGTTACAACAGCTTTTTTTGTTCTTTCTTTTTGCCATCTGATCTGCTGTGCCACCCCAATGGCATTACCCCATGCTGCTCATTCCGGATCTCAGTCCATATCCACCACACCTTTGCTTATCTCTTTGCAGTACCAGCACTGAGAATCCACAGTGAGTGTCTGTATCAAGTTGTCAAGAGGCAACCGTCCAGAACACACCTGCACTGCTGTCCAGTCACTTGAGTGGTGTGTGGTGGTGTCCTGTTCTGATCCAACATATGTCAAACACCGCCTGCTAAGCCCCCAACTGACGACTTTGGTTAGTTGTGGAGTCTGCATGAATAAGCATCCCCTTCAGAAGAGCTCCGCCGCGGCCATTGAATGTACTCCTTATTCTGGCATTCTTGACAGGAACTCACCAAGGGCATTGCCATGGAGTGGAAGGGCATGAAGGGCCCAGGCATGGTACATGTCCGTGCGAATTCCACGAAAAAAAGAAAAAAAAGCGAGCCGCGCCCGATGAGAGCGGCCCTTTTAGTTCGTTTCAGGTCGTTCGCTTCAGGCCTTCATCCCACCGAAAGTAGCATTGTGTAGGACTACTTCTGCGCATGTGCTTTCGGTCGACGTGATTGAATTTGAACAAGAGCAAAGAAAAAGAAGGAAAAAATAACAATGCCAAAGCGAACAGACATAGTTCCGCGAAATTCTCCGACAGAAGATGTTGATGCTGGTGTGGCAAACAAATGGCGATGGGATTGGCTGAACAGGAGCCACGAAAATGAAACGTTTTCGTTGTGCTTGGAAAAGCTGAGTTAATGTATGCCACTTAAAGCAATGTAGATATGTACTCATTTTGGCTATGTGATTTTTTGGGTTTAAAACCTCCTTTGGGTTGAAAGAAAGACTGATAAAGTGATTCTAGGAGAGCTTATTTTATGGCAGAAATTGCTTAGTATGAAGAACTGAAATTAGTTCAAGGAGAGGCTTTTTTACAGGCTGGGATTGCTGAAAAACTTCAGCTTCAGGGGCAAAGCCCCTGACCCCCATAAGGGACTCTGCTCCTTCAACCTGCCAGGGGTGTTGCCCCCTTGACCCCCCAAAAAATTTCAGGGAAAAATGATTTTACTCCAGTTCCATGCCTGAGGGCCACAGAATTTGAGGCTTTTTTGCATGCTGATTGTTAAGGCTGTAGATGATGAAGATTACACTGTGGAGGTCTATCTAGTCTGAGATAAAATGGCAGTGCTGTACTCTATGCTTACTTTTATGACATATCCTGACATCAACCAGGCCAGAGAGATACAGACACCTGCAGTGTTGGTGCATCCATTAAGGGATGAAGCACGACTGTATGGTTCCAGTCTTCCCCATTGACCCCATAGGAAACTCAGCTCAGAGTAGGATTATGTCATGGACCTAAAAAATGCAACAAATATAAATGACTGATGGGAATTGAATGCACAACCTCCCAGCCTGGAATCCATGAGACTTACCTCTGTACCATGGTGGCTGCTGGTTTCAACCGGTTTCTTAGATGAGCTGCTGGCCACCAGGTTTACAGAGATTTTCTGTTTTCAGCGACCTAACATGCTAAGAAGCCCTTTCATGCTCTGCTGCTGTGGTAACCAGGTTGTCTGTGTGTTGGTAGTGCTCTCGTGAGGACGTTGGAGACAAGATGAGGAAGGACATCAAGACGACCAACGCCGTCCACATCGCCAACCCCAAGACTCTAGAATTTCAGGTGGGAGTTCAGGGTCTTTATCGTGGTCTGACAACAGGTCGTAGGAAAGCTGTGACAGGTGGCTGAGCAGTGAGGAATCTCCGTTGTGTATCATGATCTTTCTAGGTGTGTTGCAGGGTTCAACTTGATGTGTTGTATATCATGATCTTTCTAGGTGTGTTATAGGGTTCAACTTGATGTGTCAAAGTTTAAGTTTTGGCACCCTTCCAACGAACTGTATTATACTGAGGTTATAACAAATGCAATTTGCTGAAATGCTCTTTAAAAAACAAAGCAAAAAAAAAAAACCAGGTGAACATCAGTTCAAGGGAAATCACACAGGCGGTCAGCTGGATCATTTCTCTATAAGTAATGTATATTTCTCTCTGATGGTATTGCTATGGGATAGGTTAGAGATGGATCTTTCCCCAAACAAGATGGCAGAACAAAGTAGTTGTTATTTTGAGAGGCGAGTAAGGTTATGATTGGTGAAGGATCTGATATTGAATGTGTCTGTATGATGATGTAAACAATGGAAAAATCACTTGATTCTGCCCAGGTCATTTACTGATGAACAGTGGTAACATTTAAGGAATACCTTTCACACTTCTCCATGTTTAGAATTTTGTATGTGAAAAAAAAGGTGGAAATTTACAGAACAGAGCAAAGATGAAAAATTAATTTTGGACATTTTAAAAATAAACATCTTATACATATTGTGTGTTTTTGTCATTTTGTATAAATGTAGAATTTTAAAAACCGGATCAAATATTATATCATGAGATTATGACCAGCTTTCGTTTGGCATATTACTACTAATTTTTTAAGGTCCATCTCTCTCGTTACTTGGGAAAAACTGAAATGAAAGAAAATAATTAAGTCTCTTGTTTAATCCATGTTGTTTTCTTTGTACAAGCAACATATTGTCAGAGTGAGTGTGCCAGTTCACCACACATTAGAACACTAACAAACCCAGACACTTTGTATCAAACGCCAAAACATTAAAATCTGCAAAAAACATGTCCATTTGTAAATTAACAAACAGACTAAGCATGGTGTATATGGGACTAGTTGGAAAAAAAACACAAAAAAACTAGTAGTGGAAATTGTTTTTTTTTTTTTTTTTCTTTTTTTTTTTGGCAAATGAAGAGGACAGTGTGAAGCACCAAAAAATGAAGAGGTGGATTTTGGCCTTAGGGAAAAAAAAAAAGAAAGAAAGAAAATGACCACCTTAGGTGCTCCATTGATCCGATAACTGATGCCACAAAAAACAAAAAAAAAACAAAACAAAACAAAACAAAACAAAAAACTAATTTTTTAAGGAGTCTAACTGAGATGTGGATTGCAAAAATAATGCTTACAATTTTTTCTTTGTTTTTAATTCAAATTGCTTCACATTTAGGAATCACCTGGCGTTTTTTCATTTACCATTGAGTGTTCATTTATGCACCTAAGTTCCATTAGGGTATGGCCTATGGCTGGGCTGTGAACAGCTTGAACTGATTGCGCTGGGACTTGTTGCAGGTGGCACGAACCAGCCTGCTGCCAGGCGTGCTGAAGACCATCCAGCACAACAAGAATATGCCCCTGCCCATCAAACTGTTTGAGATATCTGACGTTGTCTTCCAAGATCCCTCTAAAGGTAACGCCCCTTTTCCAAGTACAAGACACTTTTAGAGTACGTCACACCCCTGCAGTCTTAAAGGCAACTGCACTTTCAAAGCTGTAAAGAAAGTTGTTTAGTTTGTAGGATGTGTTATTCACACTGTGTAAGAAACTAATTCTCAAAGTCTGCCCAAAGCTTTTTCCGTTTCCTATTTGTTGGCTGGATTGCAAGCAAGTTGGGTTGAATCTCTTCATTTTCCTGTGCATTAACAGTTTTTCGGTTGTGTCTCATTGTCCATTCGTCCCCAGTGGTATACCTCCCATGCTGCTCATTCTGACTCCCCATACAAAGCTGCATTTAGGTGTGTCCTATTGCAGCAACAGTGCGGCAGTGCAGTGAGTACTGGGCACTGCGCTCTGGGTGTCCCATACACAGCCACACCACGGTTGACGCTTTGCAGGCCTGGCATTGCAGTGCAATCAATACTGAGTTGCCGTGAGGTGTGCATGCATATATGCAAACTTTCATGCATATATACATGCACATGTGTGTACATGCGTGTTTTTAGCATGCATACATGTACATGTGTGTATAATCACCTGTTTTTAGCATGTATACATGTACATGTGTGTACTTGCATGTATTTTAGCATGCGTACATGTACATGTGTAATATGTACAAGAACATGCTCACATATACAGCGGCGCAGACCATGTTAGCTAGGCATTCCAGGCCTCACCAGAGTGTTGGGTCAGTGTACAGGTCAGTCTTTTGCTTGACCTGCCTTGCCAGCTCTAGATTCGTTCATTCATTCGTTCATTTTGCAGCCTCTTCGCATAGACTCAGCAGAAGTGGTGCAGCATTTATTGACCAGTATGCCTGCTGTGATGTCTTTTTGATTAGACTGAGGCTGAGGCTACTGTTGTGGGTGTGCTGTAGTCTTAAATCCACGCATAGTTTTTTGTTGTTGTTGTTGTTGTATTTTGATGTTCCATCTTCTGTCCTGTCAGTGACTGTACTCCCATACTTCTGGTTTCTTCTCCTCCCCCCCCCACCCCCCACCCCCCCACCCCCCCCCACCCCCCACCCCCCCACCCCCCACCCCCCCACCCCCACCCCCCCACCCCACCCCCCCCACCCCCCCCACCCCCACCACCCCCCATTCCTGCCACACCCGCTTTCAACCTGTCCCAGCAGGTGACTAGCAGCTGTGTCAGGCTGCCACGACACCACCCACCAGAGGAGTCGCTGCCCTGACGTTCACTCACTTCTTTGCTGCCTGTTCTGATTTCATGTGCATAGTGCATTTTGTAATAACACCCCCCGCTCCCCCCCCCCCATGCCCTCCCCCTCCCCCTCCCCCTCCCCTCCGCCTTCCCCTGTCAGGTAACGAGAATTGGCCAGCAAGTATATCGTGTTAGGGCTCTCCCTGTGCAGTAGAGACCATCATCACATTTGTGACAATCTTCTCGAGTCTGCTGACACCATGCACCTGGACACAAACTTATCTGTGGTGTAGAGGTGGGGTGGAAATTTAAACTGAGCTCGCCAGGTGAGTTAGGCATTAAGAATCACACAGTTGGGATCTTTATGCAGGATTTAGATTATTCTTTACAACTGGAAAAAGAAAAGTTGAAAAAAAGAAAAAGAGAAATGTATGCCATTGTCCAGATGTAGGAGCACGGAACGAGCGTCGGCTGTGTGCGGTGAACTACAACAAGTCGCCAGGCTTCGAGGTCATTCATGGTCTGCTGGACAGAGTGATGCAACTGTTGGAAGTGCCCCCTGGTGGCGGAGACACAGGATACTGTCTTCGAGCTTCGGACGGTAAGACGGAACAAAGCTTCTGAGTTCTGAAAGGTTTCTTTGTCTGCAAGGAACAGAGGGTAAAATGGGAAAAGGACTTAATTCTGTAATATATACTGTGCACAAAAAGAAATGCATATTTTTATTTCAGTCATTTCATGCGTCATTTAGCATTCAAAATATTACAACCACAGAAAAATTAAGACATCAGTCTACTGTTATGTCTGTTCATTATGTCTGACTGTTCACACTGGACAGAGTTCCCTGCTATATGGGGCATGTTTCTGTCAAAATTTTCCTTAATATTTTCAGCGAAAAAAAAATATGCGTTTCTTTTTGTCGGCAAGGTATGGTGACTAAAATGGAGAAATGTTTTAAATTCTGTAATACGTTATTGTCTGCAAGACATGTTTGCTAAAATGGGGAAAGATTTTTCATTCTGTCACGTATTATCGTCTGCAAGATATGTTTGCTAAAATGGGGGAAAAGGTACTGAATCCTGTAATGCATTATTGTTTGCAAGATAAGTCTGCTGTGATGGGAAAAGATCCTGTAATGTATTTATTGTTTGTTAGATATGTCTGCTATAGTGGGAAAAGATTTTCAATTCTGTAATGTATTATTGTTTGCAAGATGTGCTTGCTAAAATGGGAAAAGATATTTTAAATTCTATAATGCATTATTGTTTGCAAGACATATTTGCTAAAACTGTGAAAGGTACTACTTAACTCTGTAATGCATAATCTGCTAGATAGGGTAGGTAGAATGAGGAAAGATTTTTAATTTTGTAATGTATGATCATCAGCAAGATATATTTACTGAAATGGGAATTTTAAAAAGTTCTGGGATGTACTATTGTCTGCAAGATTTGTTTATTAAAATGGGAAAAGGATGTTTATATTGTAATTTATTGTGTTTGCAAAATACAGATGATAAAATAGGAAAAGATGTTTTGTTCTGTAACGTATTATTGTCAGCAAAATATGTTTATTAAAATAGGTAAACATTTTTCAGTTCTGTAATTTATTACTGTCTCTGCAAAATACAGATGGAGGAATGAGAAAAGAGGTTGACCTCTGAAAGGTTTGTTTCAACATATGGGAGAGAACTGCGCAAAGTTAAATGGTGAAGCTGAAGGCCTTTGTACTTTCCCTTGGATTGAAGGTTGCATTTACAAAACGAACAACCAACCAACCCCCCCCCCCCCCCCCCCCCAAAAAAAAAAAAACAAACAAACTTCTGCGGTTGGCAAATGTTCAAGCATTGGTATGTCATAATGTTTGAAGGACATGCCACATTTAAAGCACTGACATGACTACATATAATTACTGACACTTATTTTCATTTTTTAAAGTGTAGTCTTTCAATTTCCTATCCAAGATCATTGATTTACATGTAAACAGATGATTGCAAGTTTCATTTTCGAAAGTGTAATCGTTCAATTTTCCATCCAAGATCATTGATTTACATGTAGACAGATGATTGCAGTTGACCGAAGAGAAACAGTAGTGCAGCAATCTCTTGAAGCTGCAGGGTGTGTACAAAGGGAAGTAAGCATATGAAAAGTTCACCACTGATGGAAGTGAATTTATGGTGGGTTGACCAGATTTGCACTCTTGATTCGTGGGTGAATATTTCCATCTGTGCAGTCTTAATATTCAAGTGTAGATTACTGTAGAAACGACTAAGTAAAAATTTGGACTAAAAGATTGAAGAAGTGCATTGTATTAGCCTATTTTCCAAACCGATCAAAGGTAAACTGACCTATACACAGGCATATTTGTGTTGAGCACTACCCAGTCTGTTGTACAGGATATAAGGATGTGTGTTCTCCTTGTCAGAAAAGTCCAAACTGTTTAGACAGTGATCTGTAAATCTTCATAGCACAGTGGTCAATGCAAACAAGACGATACAAAATTGTTGATTCATGTAATGAAAAAATGAACCAGGGATTGTCATAAAGCCACAGTCTAGTTATTTGATCTCATGATTGTTAAGTGAAGAACAGCCTGAAACAAGCAGACAGTAACAGTTTTGACATGAACTGAATGCAGACTAACGCACATTAGAAGTCACTGGTGTGCCCCAAGATGTGAGTCTTCACATTTGAATAGGTCACATCTTTCCTTTTCTTTATTTTTTTAAAACAGGCTTCCGTGATGCTTGATATGGCCCCATAAAAAGATCTGTTTCTGAAGACTTATCGTGAACACAATAGGCCCTTGCCATTTTTTTTTTTTTGGTGCCATTTTTTTTTGCGGGGTATGATTTTTTTTTTCTTACCAAGCACCACCACCATATTGGTAATAAACAAGAAGATAATTAAAGTACAACACGTGTGATTAGCCTAAATTTGATTTCTTTTTTGTAAAAAAATGAAAAGAGACTGTAATGAAAGAAGGGCATGTCCAGCAGAAGAATGGAACAAGCAGATGACGAGACGCCAACTTTTGTTTCGTTGCTTGTTTTGGTCTGGTTGTCAGAGAGACTAGTAATCCTTTTGTGACTCTCTGTTACCACTCTCTGCAGTATCTCAACATTTGACCAATTTTTTTTTAACAATGAGGGATGATTATTTGATCCTGCAGCAGCTACTATTTGCTTGTACCACCTAAAGAAAATATTTTCCCATCCTCCATAATTACTCTCGCAGAAATTTACATGAGGGGATAGGAAGATAGACGATTGCATTGAATTTAGAAACAGACAAGCCAACAAACAAACGTATATGCTGCTTACAGATGAAGACAGATGACTATTGAATTTAAAAACCAACCAACAAACCAACAAAATCATGTGCTGCTTACAGATGAAGACAGATGACTACATTGAATTTAAAAACAAACGAACCAACCAACAAATTCATGTGCTGCTTACAGATGAAGACAGATGATTGCATTGAATTTAAAAACAAATGAACCAACCAACAACTTAGTGTGCTGCTTACAGATGCCACTTTCTTCCCTGGACGCTGCGCGGACGTCGTGGTGCGAGGCCACAAGATCGGAACTCTGGGAGTGTTGCATCCTGACGTGGTGACCAAGTTCGAGTTGGGGTTACCATGTGCCGCTTTGGAGATCAGCATCGAGCTCTTCTTGTGAGGGCGGGGACAGAGCGCCGGTCTTGTGAAGCACTGTGTGTGGCAGCATCAGACTCTTCTTATGTGGAGGAGAGATTGTTGTGGTGGATGGAAGGTCGTGTGTGTCAGCATGAAGATGGTTCTGGTGGCACAAGTGATGAGAAGTAATGAAGCTGCCAGCCATCGCATGTTCATTCAGAATTTCCTAGCCTATAAATTATTCTTGGAATCCTTAATTTGTTCAGAAAAAAATCTTTGCTTTTGAGTAAAAGAATTTTTTTGAATTCCTAATGTCGTGGAACAGAAAAGCCCAGTTTTCCTCTTCAAAAGTGCAGAAGGATAATTTGTTTTCTTTTTGAAAGATATGTATATGCTGCCACCCACACACAAATATGTACATGCACATGTCCAGCCATTCCCCAACCCACCCACATGTACACACACACACACACACACACACACACACACACACACACACTACGGTAGACACACACACATACAGACACAGACACACAGACACACACACACATGCACGCGCACATACTCACGCACACACACACACACACACACACACACACACACACACAGGCGCGCGCACCACACACATGCACACGTGCACAACACACACACACACACACACACACACACACACACACACACTAAGGTAGACACACACATGCACACACACACACACGCACACACATATGCACTCATGCACCATGCATTCACTCATTTACTGTAATTAACAGACTAAAAACTGCACTTTTATATAAGGCCCATCTCTCAAATTATAAAAGAAAATTCAGAGAAACAACACATAAGCGGCACCCAGTCGATGCTATGAGAAAAAGCTGTGAAAGCTGATAACAAAAAATAGCGAAGCAAAACTAGTGTCGAGGAGAGATCATCTGCTTTTCCTGTTTGCTTGCTGGTTCATGATAGTCATACCTCAGAATACACGACTACCATGAACCGGCAAGCAAACAAGAAAGGGCAATGCATGCAATGATTAGGGAAAAAAAAAAATCACCAGTTCAGAGTCTTTTTTTTTTTTTTTTTTTTAAATCACTGGCCTTGTCAGCGCTAAAACCACTGAAAGATTGTCCCTGGTGTCAGACACAAGGGCTTTCCAGGACTCTTCATTGATATCAGCCATGTTGTCCGCATGCTACCACTAATTCAGCTTTCATACTTGTGCTTGCTGTGACTTCTGTGTTGTCTGATGTCGAGACAGTGCATGCTTTTTTTTATGTTAACTGTAAACAGTCACTGACTACTGTGAATTTTTGGATCAAGAATGTTCGCAGTGCTGAATATGCCACCGTCGGATCATAGATGTGAGTTGCTCCATGGCTGCCCTTTCAAGATCCCGATCAATAGCCTTCGACCTGAAATCCACATTGTAGGCTTAGCTTTTCGACTTGAGCATGTTTGCTTGATTGTGTGGTGCTGCTGACAAATGGTTGATCAAGCAAATATGATAGTAAGGTATGATTAACAGGGTTTCTTTCGCGTGCTGCTCATGCATGAATTATTCTTTGTGTAAAGAGTGGTCAGAGTTGATTTTACTGCAAGCCTTAGTTCTCAGTTGGTCCAATCAACAGTAGATAGGAGAAGATAACCTTTTGAGGAGCTGAGAATAGGATTTGGAAAAATCCATAGGTAGGCTGCTGCTAGTTTAGTAACCAAGAGCTGCTCACAGCTCGGTGCTTAAGGTACTAAAAGGCACTCATGCTTGCTTATACATACTCATACACAGTATTATACATGCACCTGCATGCCACACACACACACACACACACACACACACACACACACACACACACACACACACAGACACACACGCACACACACACACACACACACACACACACACACCTTAACACACATGCACGTGCATGCATGCACACACACACACACACGCACACACATACGTACACACGCACACACGCACACACACACACACACACATGTACATGTACATGCATGCACTGACATATACAGACACGCCATACACAAACACACACACATGTACACACACACACACACACACACACACACACACACACACACACACACCACACACACACACACACATACGTTGTATTCACTTTCACTCATGCGCATCCTGACACGAGCACAATTCAAACCTGCGCAAAATTTTAAACAGTCATGAGCATGACCTCATAATCACTCGGTGAACTCTGAATATCCAGATCAGAATGAAAAATGGTGACATCCCTTTTCTTCCCCATACCTCCCCCTTCACACACACGCACACACACACACACATACGCAGTGACAGCCCTGATATGGCCCTTTGTGGTCAGATAGGCTATAAGCAACATTACCATTACTATTACACATGCATTCGTGCATGCATGCACACAACCCACTCACAAAGAATGTTGATAGGTATTATGTGTTAACCTTCATCCGATGTCATTTTCACTACACACAGTGGACAGTGTGGGTTGCCCTCGACCTAAGCAGTTTACATAGGCTTTACTGTATGTTTTTACTGTGTTTGTCTCTGTTCAGACTATGCAGGCTGTAAAAGACCCAGTCCTCAAGGATTCATACCTTAGCCAACAATGCGGGTCACCCATGACCCATACTCAGTGGGCTGATGTATCTGATTACTGCTTTTTAAAGTATGGGTCCTTCTCGACCCACACCTCATTGGTAGTTTATAGTTCAAATGATACAACTTCTGATTTCTTAGTCTTTCAGTGTGCGTACACCCAAAGCGACTGACACATAGGTAATTGGTTTTTTGAACAAATATCCACAATTTTATGAGAAAATTGAAATAGTTCAAGAGATGTGATGATTTTAATGCCTCTGTGTGTTGAGCAACCAAGGAAGGAGGGCAAAGGTCGGTGAAGACAAATGAATTCCAGGAGCCCAGGGCCAAGCAGAATCAGGACAGTGAAATGAAGCAAATTGCCAATTTATGGCTTTTCTGAAGGCTGTAAAATATCTTGCCAGACTATGAGAGAAAAAACGAATGAGCTGCCAATAATTGTTCTGCCATAGAAAACATATAATGGAAATATGTTTGTGCCGGTATGATAGCCTGTTTTGTTAGAGCCGTTTTTTTTATTGTTGTTTCAAGGATGATAAATGATATGCCTGGATTGAAATGTGTGAAAAGCAGCTGTGTGTGTGTGTGTGTGTTGGTCTGATTGTGTTGGTGTTCAGCTGTGAGCCCTGTCGGTGAATCCAGAGTGTCCATGTCCCCATCCAGTGTCATGGAGTATGGTGAGCATGACAGGAAATCTGCCCAGGTTTCTGCTTTTCGATTCATGTTGATCTGGCCTCCAGCCCCCTCCCTCTGTCCCCAGTATGTTGTCATGCGCATGCAAACGCACATAGACTCTCAAATACGCGCGTTGGCACATGCACACACAAACACAAATACACACACAAACATGTGTGCACCGTACCCACGCATGAGCGCCTCATTCAAACTCACACTCTCACAGAAATGAAATACCCGTGTGTGATTTACACATGGCAAAACTGGAGGGGTCTGAGTGGTTCTCAAGTGATTTCACATATCCACACTATAAGCCAGCTTTCAGTTGAGTGGCTCCCAACCGTTTTGGACTCGGACTACCTTGTCTGTGGTCTGAAGCGTTTTGTATTCTAGTGAAGCAGCACTGCAATATGTTCAATTTGACTGGAATTAACTGTCCTTTGGCCAGTAGCTGGTTTTCCCACATGCTGCTACTAGACATGATGGCTACTACCTAATGCAAAGACGAAACAAATCAATTTAATTCAAGTTTAGGCTGACCATGCCATTTAAAAGAAATTTAAAACGCCTATCTGATATGCAAACTTTACTTGTGCATGTGGCGATATCACAGGATTTGGCACAGCCATCTTTCTGAAAGAAAGAGCTGCTGATATCACTGCAATGTTGCACATGTATTTTCACCGGTCAGTCTTGCAGACAAGAGAGTGTCGATGTTTCCCTGTTCTGCATGTATAAACAGGCCAAGGCAGTTGTAAGCAGGTCTGATACTTAAGTGGTTCCAACCGCTTTGAGTATGGGTGTAAGTGTAGATCAACCCCCTACCCCCTAAACACACACACACACACACACACACACACCACACACACACACGCACACAACACACACGCTTACACACGCACACACGCACACACACACACACACACACACACACAACACACACATTTTGAATAAAGCAAGAAAAAGTTTAAACTTTCTAAAGATCATAAGTAAACAAAAATGGGGAGAGAGTTTAACACTCCTATCTTCGGCTCTTGTGCACTCTAGATTGATTTATTCTCAAGAAGTCTTCTTCAGCGCTCCACAGCATCTACTTAATAAGTTAAAAAGTGTAGACTTTGCAAAGCATATAAACTTGCTCTTGGAGTTCACACATGCATGTAACATTGGGACTTATAATGAAATTCGAATCTTACCTTTGAATGAGTTTCGAAAAGTGTCCTCCTCTAAATTTGTTTCAAAGAACCTTTCACAAAAAAGTTTCTGTACAAATGAAGTATCTCAAAATTCAGAGACAGATTTTGCTAAAAGAGCAAAAGACAAAATCAACTTAATCTGTTCAGTTATATACATCAACTCTTCTAAAAAAAACCCAACAGTAACCAAAGTAAAATAGCTGTCAACTCGTCCTTTCCACCCATTCCCAAATGTAAACAAACCAAAGCAAATTATGACACAAACTATACTGAACTGGACAAAAACGATCTACCATATCTTTTAAAAAATTGTGTAAATTCTCATTTGGAAAATCGATATGAGGACCATCTTCAAATTTTTACAGATGGCTCAGTGTCAGGTGACTATAGAACAGGAGCAGCTTTTATAATACCAAAATTAAAAGTAGAGAATTTTTTATGATATCTCGGCATACACTTGTCAATGTTTACTGCAGAATTAGTTGCTATTCTAATGTCCTTGAAGTATGTTTTAAATTCTTCTATAGAAAATTGTCCACTTTTACTGTGCAGTGATTCAAAGTCTTACTGCCTTACAGTCTTTAAATCCAAAGGTTTGTTGTAAGACAATTACAGAAATTAATTACGTGTCACATCTCCTATCGATGAAAAGAATAAATGTGACTTTCCTTTGGGTGCCTCACATTGTGGAATCTCAACAAATGAGAAAGTTGACCAAGTTGCTCAGAGAGCAGCTCGCAATATTGAAGGAACGACTGCACTGTACATTACGTTAGACCTATCAGAATGTTGTACTTTGATTAATAAAGCATCCTTTAACAGTTTCAAAAGGTTATTGAAAGACACAGATTGTAAATATTATCATAGTAAATTATCACAATTGTATTCAACCAAATCCCGACATCCACCCCAAGACTCAATTCGCGAAAGTCCGATATTTAGAGAGGTAGTAACCTTAATTCATAGGATGCGTTTAAATTCACTTCAAACCAAATACGGCAAAAATGTTAAAAATGTGTATGTGGGGAAATTCTTTGTGTAAGTCACCTATTACTAGATTTTTCAAGAGCAAAGAATACAGTGCACAAGGCTGGCACTAATATTTCACATGATAGATTGACTCCACTGACATTACTTTAAATGTTAAATAATTATGCTTTTCTTTGTTGGTTATGCCGGCATCTATTACGCAGTCGAGTAGGAATTGATCTTTAACTTTCAACAACCCTTCATATACAAAAGGAAATTACACACGAACACACACACACACACACACACACACACCACACACACCACACACACACACGCACATGCGTGCACGCACACACACGCACGCACACACATACACACGAGGGTGCGCGAGCGAGCTCGTGTGTGTGCGTGTGCGCGTACACGCACACACGCGCACACACACACGCACACAAACACACACACACCCATTACACAATCTGTCTGTAATCACGTTCAGTTGGAAGACGTTCAATTGCATAAGAAGGACAACACACACACACACACACACACACACACACACACACACACACACACACACACACACTTTTGGGAAAAAGACTGCCAGTCAATATCAAGCAATCGTTTTCTTGAGAATATAGTTGATTCATCACTTTATCTTTTCAATGACAGTAGAATAACACGCATTCCCGATAATCCAAAACATCAACCAAGTGCAATAGACCTGACCTTAATAACTCCAGATCTAGCGCCCTTATGTGATTGGAATACTCTCGATGATACACTAAACAGCGACCATATACCCATAATAACTAAATTTGAAACCTTAAGTCCTTAACCAACGGATTTGACTCAGGAAAAAATACCAAAATATAACTATAAGTTTGCAAACTGGAATAAATTCACACATTTATTACGAGCTTTTTTACATAGACGCCAATGATTTAAATACCCAAGATGTTGATAAAATATATGATCGGATTCAAAATGCGTTACTGTCTGCAGCCAACCAGTCAATTCCGAAGATCAAACCTGTGAACTCAGAAAAGCATATGGGTAATGTGTGGTGGAACAAGACTTGTGAAGAGGCCAAAAGAGAAAAATATAAAACTGAGAGAGTACTTACGATGTAAAGGGCCTGGGCGCGCTGAAAAACTCCTTGAGAAGAAAAAAGCGAAAAACAGTTTTAATAGAATAATAGCACAAGTTAAACGAAAATATGGTCTTCTTTTGTAAAAATGAGATTTCAAACCATAAAGATTTACAAAAGGTATGGGAAAAATTAAAAACGATGAAGAATGGAATTCGTTTACCTCAATGCCCCATTAAACTTGGCATCTCAAATTTTCCATCAAATTATGAAAAGCAGAAGCTTTTGTTTCCTTATTTGCTAAAAACAGTTGTATGGAGAGTTTATCAACACAAAGCGCATTACATAGAGAGCAAGAGGAAAAGAAAGCTATCTATAGCAAACCAGACCTATTCATAACCACTATCTAAACGCCCCCATAACACTTCAAGAAGTTAAGGAATGTCTCTCTAACCTAGGTAACAAGAAAACATCGGTAGGTCTGGATGGCATTTCCAATGAAATGTTGTGCCACCTGCCACCTAAATGTTACACATTTACTTCATTTTTGTATTGAAAAATGTTGGAATGATGGCAAAATACCTTTAGTATGGAAACAGTCTGTTATCGTTCCAATTCATAAACATGGGAAACCTCGCTCAAATATTAATAGTTATCGGCCAATAGCTTTAACATCACACACTTGTAAACTAATGGAAAGAATCATATTAAAAAGATTAGTTTATTATTGCAATAAGCATCAGATTATACCTATTAATCAAGCTGGATTTCAAAGTGGTAGATCAACAATAGAACACTTAGTCAAACTGACCACACATGTCAAACAACAATTCGCGCGACAAAGAATATCATTGCAACCTTTTTTGATATAAGGAAAGCATACGAGCAAGTATGGCATAAAAGACTTGTATAAACTAAAAACTGTTGGGATAAGTGATAACATGTATAATTTTGTAGAATCATTTTTAGAAAATAGAACTATTCAAACAAGAATAGAACATGTATACTCAAATCCAAGAACATTACAAATGGGTCTTCCGCAAGGATCAGTAATCTCCCCAATTTTATTCAATATTTTAATGGCAGATCTACCCAAAGGCCAGTAAAGATACAGTGTTAGCACAGTTTGCTGACGATATATGCCTATGGATGAAGGTAACTATGAAAAGAAAGACTCCTTTAAGATGGCTAAATTATATACGAATTAAATACCAGCATGAACTGAATAAAATTGTAAGCTTTTTAAATGAAAACGGGCTTGTACTTTCAGTAGAAAAAACAAATATTATGCTCTTCAATGCTGGATATGACCCGGAGAAACTCCCTTCATTTACTTTAGATGACACTGCTTTAGAGTATGTAAAAACTTAAATTCCTAGGTGTATATTTAATCTCCAAACTTTCTTGGAATGTACATATTGAATATATTTTGAATAAAGCAAGGAAAAGTTTCAACTTTTTGAAAATTATAAACAAACAACGGTGGGGGCAAGACACACATACTTTAACTTCATTATCTGCTGCTCTTGTGCGTTCACGATTAATCTATGCTCAAGAAGTCTTTTTCAGCGCTCCACAATATCTATTAAATAAACTACAGAGTATTGACTGCAAGGCTTATAAACTTGCTCTTGGAGTTCCCACACATACATCTAACATAGGAACATACAGTGAAATCGAATATTACCTCTGAATGCATTACGAAAAGCATGTGCTTCAAAATTCATATTAAAGAGTCTTTCACAGGATAACTTCTGTGCAAATGAAGTGTCCTTAAATTCAGAAACAGATTTCGTGAAATGGGCCAGAAGAATACAATCTACAAAATCAATCCAGTCATTCGCCTCTAACCTCCTAAAAGATTCTAATATAAACGAAACAAAAATTGCTAATAAGCTGTCCTTTTTACCTATTCCAAAATGGGAGCAAGCCATTGCTACCTTTGATACAAATTATGCAAATGTGTCCAAAAAGGATCCACCTTATATATTGAAAACTGTCATCGATATTCATTTAGAAAATACATACAAAAACTATTTAAAAATTATACGGATGGTTCAGTGCTAGATAATCTAGATACAGGAGCAGCATTTATAATACCTGATTTAAAAGTGGAAAAGTTGTACCATCTTGGTAGACATTTTTCAATATTCAGTGCTGAGCTAGTTGCCATTTTGATGTCTCTACACCACGTCTTGAGTTTTCCTATTAACTCTTGTCAAATTCTAGTATGCACCGATTCTAAATCGGCCCTTAGCGCTATTCAGTCTTCCAATCCAAAAGTACGTGTTGAGATGATAACAGAAATTAATCATGTCATACATCTTCTGGCAGCTAAATGCATTACAGTTACATTTTGCTGGGTACCTTCTCATTGTGGAATTTCAGCAAATGAGAGGGTCGATCAGGCTGCAAGAAAGGCAGCCCGAAATGTCGAAGGATCAATACCACTTGACATTCCCTTAGATTTAAGTGAATGCTATTCTTTAATAAACGAAGCGTCCAGTAAAAATTTCAGAAATGTATTAGAGAACTCAGAAATTAACTATTACCACAACTGTATTAAACCCAATTCTGGAAAAAAATCTATTGGCCTCATCAAGACCCGACCTTGCCTCCATACCTAGAGAAATACAAAGCTTAATGCACAGAATGCGTTTGAATTCGCTTCGAACAAAATTCAGCAAAAATGTTACATGTATGTGTGGAGAAAGACTTGGAGCTGAACGTCTTTTAATTTACTGTCCAAGAGCAAAGGAGATTATTAGCAAAACTGGTGACGATACTTCATCTGATGGATCCGGTTCCCTGTCTCTATCTAGAGTATTAAATGACTGGTTTTATCTTTACACAATTTGCAAAAGTTTGTCACATAGTTCAGTTGGTATTTATCTTTAAATTTGTTTAACATTTTTTTTGAGTGGTTAACCGTTCGTCCTTCTACACATTTATTGACCTGCATCATACTACCTATCCAAATATGATTGACAGTGCACAAGAACTGACTAAGTGGTCCATTGGACGCTCTCTTTATAGTTTTATATATTGTGTAATTGGATTTTTTTTCGCTTAAAACAATGTTTTCCCGACATGCGGGGGCGGGTGTGTGTGTGTGTGTGTGTGTGTGTGTGTGTGTGTGTGCTTATTTGTTATTGTAATTGAATCATAGAGGCATGCACATGTTCACACAGACACACGCAGACACACTCACACAGACACATACACACGCGCGCGCACACACACACACACGCGCGCGCGTGCACGCGCACACGCGCACACACACGCGCATGCGTGCGCGCACACTTACACACACTCACATCGTCTGATATCACTTTTAGTGGGAAGACGTTAAACTGAATAACAACAAGACAAGAACAAGACAACACAACAACACAACAACAACAACAACAACAACAACACACACACACACACACACACACACACACACACACACACACACACACACACACACACCACTAACTAACTCACTCACTCACTCGCTCACTTAAAGAACTTCGCATGTGCATACAAGAAAGTGCAAAGACGCAAATACACACATAGACGCACGTATACATGTGCCCACGCATCCCCACAACCTCGCTTAGATGCATGTGCGCCCACGCACGTGCACACACACACACACACACACACACACACACACACACACACACACACACACACACACACCACACACACACACACACACACACCACACACACACACACACACCAACACCCACTCTGACCACAATACACACACCTCCTCATCCCGCAACACACTCGAGCACGCACACACCTCCCAAAAACATATCAGATAACCAGGCTCTGTGCGCTACACAATCCAACAGTTATACACAGGATACATGCTCATGAAGACTCTCCAGGAATGATCCGACCATTTATGTTCAAGGGGCCCCAACACCACTACTCCTTCACTTGTACTAGAAGGGGCCGAAAAGATTTTAACCTCCGATCACAGGGTCACGTGTCCGGCGCGCTAATAACTGGCCCTGCTCCTCCCTCCCCCCCCCCCCCCAACACACACACCACACTCAGAGACTTTTACATGCACACATTCACACACGTGCGCGTGCGCGCGCGCGCGCGCGCGCCACACCACACACACACACACACACACACACACACACACACACACACACACACACCACACACACACACACAAGCTCGTGCACACGCGCTAACACACACACACAACACACACACACACACACACACACACACACACACACACACACACACACACACACACACAAGCACACTCTCGCACGTACACACACAAACATTTTATTTGCATGAGAATGAAGATGAGTGAATTTCTACTGACGTGGGCCGCTCAGAATCATGCCGATGAAATTATGATTTTTATGTTTTTTCTGAGGGCACCTGTTCGTTTTAGAATATTTAAACAAACAAATAAAGAAAAAACAACAACAACAACAACAAGCTACAACAACAAAAACTAACTGAACAATAATGACTTTAATACAGAAAATGTATTGAAGGGACTTGTTCGTGCTCGAATGATTGGCGGTTCTGCCGGAACATTTTTGTTGTTATTGTTTGTGGACAATTTTAAATGACTTGTTTTGACTGAAGGGCACTGACAGCAATTGCGCGTGAGTTGGGCTGCTGGTGTGTCGATCAGCTGTGACACTTGTCAGAGAATGCGTTGTCTCTGTTTCACCATCCAGTCTCAAGAAGTCGCTGAGAGTGACAGGAGAACTGTCCTAAGCGTCCGTTTTTTTTTTATCAGAACAAAGAAAGAAAGAAAGAAAGACAGAAAGAAAAGAGAGGAGAGGAGAGGAAAGAAAGGAAGAAAGAAAGAAATTAAAGTTACACACGCTCATATAATCGCGCACATGTTCAGTCACAGACAGAAACACACAAACAGATTTACATTCTCTCTCTCTCTCTCTCTCTCTCTCTCTCTCTCTCTCTCTCTCTCCACACACAACACACACACACACACACACACACACACACACACACACACACACATTGCGCACAAATGCATACAGAAACATGTGCAACTGTTATACACTCACCATGCAGACACACGCGAACTCTGGGGCACACTCGTTCGCACACAAACACGCTCATCCACATGAGCACACGCGCAAACATGCACATGTACGTATACACACATAGGCACACAGACAGACAGACACACAGACAGACAGACACGCAACGACACGCACGCACGCACGCACGCAGCACCACACACACGCAACACACACATGCGCGTGCGCACGCATGCACAGAGTGTTTTCTTTGGCCTCAATAAGCCTCAAACCCTCCAGCTGTTTTTTTTTTTTGTTTGCTTGTTTGTATTGCTTTTGTTTTTGTTTGTTTGTTTTCTGGCTACCAGATAATATCATTGAGCTCGTCACTCTGCCTCTCGGTGCACATCTCCCATCCTCTCCCTCTCTCCCCTTCTCCTGCCCCCTCCTCCTCCCCTCCCTCCCCGTCCCTCTCCCCGGGGTGACAATTCAGACGCTCACGTAAAGGTCAAACCAGTCTTGAGGATGTCCATGGGCTAATTAGTGATGACGTTATCAAGTCGATTATGTATTGAATTTGTAAAGAGGGTATGTATTGGGCTGGTTGTTTAACTTTTTTGAAAACATTTTTTTTCTAACCACAGGACTTCCCCCACCTCCTTCCACCTCTGACCTGCTTCTTCCCCCCCCCCCCCCCCATCCTCCTTCCCTCCCGCTTTCCCTACGTTGTGATAGCTTCTGAAAAGACTGTGTGGTCGGATGGGCTACAAGAGAGAGAGAGAGAGAGAGAGAGAGAGAGAGAGAGAGAGAGCCAAATCTCTCGCACCCTCTTTCCCCCAATCAGTTGCTGGGTTCTGCTGTCTAAAATGAGATAAGCGTTTGCTGGCTTCGTTTTTCTTGTAGGACTAAAACTGGTGACTTTAGAGTTCCAAACTGAGGTATGTAACTCACTCCGCCTTTCTTTTTAAACGTTTTATCGGGCATGTCAAAGACAGCTGTTTCTCGTTGATATGACTGCCTCTCTGTCTGTCTTCTCTTTAGGGGATGGCTGGCTGTTGGCCACACTTTGTTTCCTGTTGATCTGACTGCCTCTCTGTTGTCTTCTCTTTAGGGGATGGCTGGCTGTTGGCCACACTTTGTTTCCTGTTGATCTGACTGCCTCTCTGTCTGTCTTCTCTTTAGGGGTGGCTGGCTGTTGGCCACACTTTGCCGGTGATGGTGTCTAACTCTCAAGTTTGAAGCCCACACTGGGTAGTGATTCTCCTGTTTGAGTCAAGACCACGTGCAGGCAATGGGCCGCCCTCACTGAACAACAGACAGAAGCAGGCTTGGCATACGTCATAACCTGAGAGGGCAGCTCAACCAGCTGAACGATGCTCTCTGTCTCACCTGGTGACTGTGGTGTCCAGAAATGGCTAGTGACTTGAGCGAGTGAACGGGACTGCGACGATGGAGAATAGTGGGAAAGCAAGGAGGTATACTAATCCCCGTCCGCCAGAATGTATGATGCTGTCAGTCAAGGTGAAGAAAGAACACCAGCCTGGACATTCATGAAGGAGAGACTATTGTGGTGGTCGCTATGGCTATGACCAGCTGGCGGAGGAAGTCTGTGAAGTAAAGGCTTCGCTTTAAACCTTTGTCGTTGCCGAAAGTTTTGCGCGCCTCACTGTCATTGGTCTTCAGGGACTCGCGCTTTTTGTGAAGGAATAAAAGTTAACGTATGTCATGGCTGTCCAAGGACTCGCTTTTTGTGAAGGAATAAAGCCTTACCGTAGGTCGTGCTTGTCCAGGGACTTGCGCTTTTTGTGAAGGAATAAAGCCTTACCGTAGGTCGTGCTTGTCCAGGGACTTGCGCTTTTTGTGAAGGAATAAAGCCTTACCGTAGGTCGTGCTTGTCCAGGACTTGCGCTTTTTGTGAAGGAATAAAAGTTAAGCGCATGTCATGGCTCTCCAAGGACTCGCTTTTTGTGAAGGAATAAAGCCTTACCGTAGGTCGTGCTTGTCCAGGGACTTGCGCTTTTTGTGAAGGAACAAAGCCTTACCGCATGTCATGGCTTTCCAAGGACTCGCCCTTTTTGTGAAAGAATAAAGCCATACCGCATGTCATGGCTCTCCAAGGACTCGCCCTTTTTGTGAAGGAATAAAGCCATACCGTATGTCATGGCTCTCCAAGGACTCGCTTTTTGTGAAGGAATAAAGCCATACCGTATGTCATGGCTCTCCAAGGACTCGCGCTTTTTGTGAAAGAATAAAGCCTTACCGTAGGTCGTGGGTCTCCAAGGACTCGCTTCTTGTGAAGGAATAAAGCCTTACCGCATGTCATGGCTCTCCAAGGACTCGCTTTTTGTGAAGGAATAAAGCCTTACCGCATGTCATGGCTCTCCAAGGACTCGCGCTTTTTGTGAAAGAATAAAGCCTTACCGTAGGTCGTGGGTCTCCAAGGATCCAAGCCTTTCCTGAAAGAATGAACCCTTGCCGTACATCGTGGGTCTCCGGGGACTAGGGAAATATGGACAACACCCCGGACACAGGATACACCTAGGAGAGATGGACAACACCCCGGACACGGGCTCACCTAGGAGAGATGGACAATACCCCAGACACAGGCTACACCTAGGGAGAGATGGACAACACCCCAGACACAGGCTACACCTAGGGAGATATGGACAATACCCCAGACACAGGCTACACCTAGGGAGAGATGGACAACACCCCAGACACAGGCTACACCTAGGGAGATATGGACAATACCCCAGACACAAGCTACACTTAGGGAGAGATGGACAACACCCAAGACACAGGGTACACCTAGGGAGAGATGGGCAACACCCCAGACACAGGTTACACCTAGGAAGATATGGATAACACCCCAGACACAGGCTACGCCTAGGGAGAGATGGATAACACCAAAGACACAGGCTACACCTAGGGAGAGATGGACAACACCCCAGACACAGGCTGCACCTAGGGAGAGATGGACAACACCCCAGACACAGGCTACACCTAGGGAGAGATGGATAACACCCAAACACAGGATACACCTAGGGAGAGATGGAAAACACCCCAGACACAGGATACACCTAGGGAGAAATGGACAACACCCAAGACACAGGCTACACCTAGGGAGAGATGGGAAACACCCAAGACACAGGCTACACTTAGGGAGAGATGGGAAACACCCCAGACACAGGCTACACCTGGGCAGAGATGGGCAAAAGCCCAGACACAGGCTACACCCAAGGAGAGATGGGCAACACCCCAGACACACGCTACACCTAGGGATATGGGCAAAACCCAAGACACAGGCTATACCCAAGGAGATATGGGCAATACCCCAGACACAGGCTACACCTAGGGATATGGGCAAAACCCAAGACACAGGCTATACCCAAGGAGAGATGGGCAACACATCAGACACAGGCTACACCCAAGGAGAGATGGGCAACACCCCAGACACAGGCTACACCTAGGAGATATGGGCAAAACTCAGCACCCAGGAGAATAAACAACAAGATGCAAAGCATATAAACGTACTCCCAGTTTTCCAAATCGCTTAAAAATCGGCCAAGTACTTTCTGAGATAAATAACGGCAGAATAACGGTTTTTACGGTTATTTAACCGATGTGCACTTTTGAAACTGGTATTTTAGTCCTCACCGGGCTAAAGCCTATGTACCTACCAAATTTCATACAGATCGGACAATATGTCAAGAATAACGGTTTTTAACGGTCAAATTTTGAAACACTATATGGAAGTGCCATTTGTGTTTGACAACCT
Source organism: Conus canariensis (assembly GCA_033310375.1). NCBI lineage: Eukaryota > Metazoa > Mollusca > Gastropoda > Neogastropoda > Conidae > Conus > Conus canariensis. Next base: position 65,818,222 of record CM065718.1, on the reverse strand, counting down.
TTCTGTATACTAAATTTCATTAAAATCCACCAATATGTAAAAAAATAACGGCAAAATAACGGTTTTAACGGTTATATAACCGATGTACACTTTTGAAACTAGTATTTTAGTCATCACTGAGCTAAAGCCTATGTACATACCGAACTTCATCCAAATCGGGCAATATGTCAAGAATAACGGTTTTTAACGGTCGAATTGTGAAACACTACATAGAAGTGCCATTTGTGTGTGATAACCTTTCAGTATACCAAATTTCATTAAAATCCACCTATATATAAGAAATAACGGCAAAATAACGGTTTTTAACTTGCTTAATCGATTTTTAGCATTACATCACTTACATATGGAAAGAGGCTCCGATTTGTCACAAGATTATCCAAACTGCTTATAAATCGGCCAAGTACTTTCTTAGATATTCCATAAAGAAGAAAAAACCGTTTTGGGCCGTTATAACCGATAGTAACGGCTATTCTGGTCAAATAAAATATCGGGCATCATCCATGACCCATAGTGAACATACTACAAATTTTCAGAAAGATGGGCCAAGTACTTTCTGAGATATTCCATAAAGAAGAAAAACCGTTACAGGCCGTTACAGCCGTAGTATAAAGGCTATAACGGGGTAAACTAAAACATCAGGCATCATCCGTGACCATTAATGAACATATCTGCTAATTTTCACAAAGATTGGCCAGGTACTTTCTGAGATATTCCATAAAGAAGAAAAACCCGTTACAGGCCGTTACAGCCGTTAGTAACGGTTATAACGGTAAACTAAAATATCGGGCATCATCCGTGGCCCATAATGAACATACCTACACATTTTCAGAAAGATCGGCCACATACTTTCTGAGATATTCCATAAAGAAGAAAAACCGTTACAGGCTGTTACAGCCGTTAGTTACGGTTATGACGGGGAAATTAAAACATCGGGCATCATCCGTGGCCCATAATGAACATACCTACACATTTTCAGAAAGATCGGCCAAGTACTTTCTGAGATATTCCGTAAAGAAGAAAAACCGTTACAGGCCGTTACAGCCGTTAATAACGGCTATAACGGGGTAAACTAAAACATCGGGCATCATCTGTGACCCATAATGAACATACCTGTTAATTTTCATAAAGGTCGGCCAAGTACTTTCTGAGATATTCCATAAAGAAGAAAAACCGTGACAGGCCGGTACAGCCGTTAGTAACGGCTATAACGGTTAACTAAAACATCGGGCATTATTCGTGACCCATAATGAACATACCTACAAATTTTCAGAAAGCTGAGATATTCCATAAAGAAGAAAAACCGTTACAGGCCGTTACAGCCGTTAGTAACGGCTATAACGGGGTAAACAAAAACATCGGGCATCATCCGTGACCCATAATGAATGTACCTGCTCATTTTTACAAAGATCGGCCAAGTACTTTCTGAGATATTCCATAAAGAAGAAAAACCGTTACAGGCCGTTACAGCCGTTGGTAACGGCTATAACGGTAAACTAAAACATCGGGCATCATCCGTGGCCCATAAAGAACATACCTACAAATTTTCAGAAAGATCGGTCCAGTAGTTTTGTCTGGAGCGAGTGGAACACATTTTGACCACGGACATACAGACACACAGACACACACACAGACACACAGACAGCATTTCTTCGTTCCCATTCTAAAGTACTCCCTGTTCTATAAGAACTGGGAGTACGAAAAGCAGAAAACCAGGGTCATGGGCAATACTGGATACCCATGGAGAGAAAAACAACATTCGACACCTAGGAAAAAGATAGTCATCACCCATAAAGACATAGGCAACACCCGACCTCTAAGGAAAGACGGGCAATGCCTGTTTCCCAGGGAGAGATGGACAACACCTGACACCCAGAGAGAGAGAGAGAGAGAAGAGAGAGAGAGAGAGAGAGAGAGAGAGAGAGAGAGAGAGAGAGAGTATGTGTGAAGATTTAGTGCGTGATGCCATATTCTTCAGGTCAAGCGGTTCCCTCCAGTCAATCACCAAATTGATGACATTCTCAACACTTTACCAACGAATGCCCTAAAACTGGCGCGTCATTTTTAGGGGAAGGAGGGGAGTGAGGTGACTGAGGGTGGAGAGAGGGATGGTGCGCACGCACGCGCGCGCGCGTGCGTGCGTGCGTGCGTGCGCGTGCGTGCGTGCGCGTGCGTGCGTGCGTGCGTGCGTGCGTGTTGTGTGTGTGTGTGTGTGTGTGTGTGTGTGTGTGTGCGTGTGTGTGTGTGTGGCGCTGGGGTGGGGTGGGAGTGGGGAGGGCATTTTACCGCTCATTTCCTGATTCTTGAAACAACACCAACACCATATAATTTTGTCTTAGGGGTCTGAAACCTTACTCTCTCAGGGGAGACGGAGTCACAAAAACAAGCTCTGTCACGTTCTCGCTTCGCTTCCGCTTCTGCCCACGCCCTCCTCCCTCACTCCCCCCCCCCGGCCCCCAGCTCCCCCTCCCCCCTTCCCCCCACCTGCCTCATCTCTCACCTCCCTCTTCTTTCTCATCAATTGCGTTGAGATTTTGAAACAAGAGCTTGACTAGTGTCAGGTTGTGTTTGTTGCCATGGTGTTGGCACGTGCCTCGACAGCTGAACGAGCTGGACCCCTCTCTACCTGTCTGTCTGTTTGTCTGTCTGGTTATTCAACAGCTGTCTGTCTGTCTGTCTAGTCATTCCACATGCAGATCTGCTCATCAATGTGTAGACCGTCAGAGGGGTTTGGTGGAAGTTAGGAGGAAAAGGGTGAATGGCAGATGGGGCGTAGGGGCGGGACAAGGTGCTTGAAAGAAATTGTAATATCTTTTGTCATTTGAATGATTAAGCGAATGACTTTTCTTGGTATGTGCGTGCGCGCTCGCACGCGTCGCGTGCGCGTATGTGTATGATCTATGACAACATGGATGGTTTTGGAGATTCATTCACTTTTTTTATTCTGAAACTCCCCAGGTCCAAGAAATGCAACACGGACAGTTCACTTTTCAGCAGAAAAAAATAATATGACACAGTTGGCTCTGCAGCAGATAAACTTTGATGTAACACAGACAGTTCACTCAGCAGCAGAGAAACTTTGATGTAACACAGACAGTTCACTGTCCAGCAGAGAAACTTTGATGTAACACAGACAGTTGACTCTGCAGCAGAGAAACTTTGATGTAACGCAGACGGTTCACTCTGCAGCAGAGAAACTTTGATGTAACACAGACAGTTTACTCTGCAGCAAAAAAAAAAAAAAAAGAAAAAAAAAAAAAGAAAAGAAAAGAAAAGAATATGATACAGTTGGCTCTGCAGCAGAGAAACTTTGATGTAACACAGACAGTTGACTCTGCAGCAGAGAAACTTCGATATAACACAGACAGTTCACTCTGCAGCAGAGAAACTTTGATGTAACACAGACTGTTTACTCTGCAGCAAAAAAAAAAAAAAGAAAAAAAGATACAGTTGGCTCTGCAGCAGAGAAACTTTGATGTAACACAGACAATTGACTCTGCAGCAGAGAAACTTTGAAGTAACACAAACAGTTGACTCTGCAGCAGAGAAACTTTGATATAACACAGACAGTTGACTCTGCAGCAGAGAAACTTTGATATAACACAGACAGTTGGCTCTGCAGCAGAGAAACTTTGATGTAACACAGACAGTTCACTTTGCAGCAGAGAAACTTTGAAGTAACACAGACAGTTCACTGTCCAGCAGAGAAACTTTGATGTAACACAGACAGTTGACTCTGCAGCAGAGAAACTTTGATGTAACGCAGACGGTTCACTCTGCAGCAGAGAAACTTTGATGTAACAGAGACAGTTTACTCTGCAGCAAAAAAAAAAAAAAAAAAAAAAAAAAAATGATACAGTTGGCTCTGCAGCAGAGAAACTTTGATGTAACACAGACAGTTGACTCTGCAGCAGATAAACTTTGATATAACACAGACAGTTGGCTCTGCAGCAGAGAAACTTTGATATAACACAGACAGTTCACTCTGCAGCAGAGAAACTTTGATGTAACACAGACTGTTTACTCTGCAGCAAAAAAAAAAAAAATGATACAGTTGGCTCTGCAGCAGAGAAACTTTGATGTAACACAGACAGTTGGCTCTGCAGCAGAGAAACTTTGAAGTAACACAGACAGTTCACTCTGCAGCAGAGAAACTTTGATGTAACACAGACGGTTGACTCTGCAGCAGAGAAACTTTGATATAACACAGTTGGCTCTGCAGCAGAGAAACTTTGATGTAACACAGACAGTTCACTTTGCAGCAGAGGAACTTTGAAGTAACACAGACAGTTCACGCTGCAGCAGAGAAACGTTGATGTAACACAGACAGTTCACTCTGCAGCAAAGAAACTTTGAAGTAACACAGACAGTTCACTCTGCAGCAAAAACACTTTTTAGATAACACAGACAGTTCGCTTCGTTTCAGAGAACCTTTGACGTAACACTGACAGTTCATTCTGCAGCAGAGAAACTTTGATGTAACACAGACAGTAGCTCTGTAGCAAAGAAGTTTTGATACAGCTCCAGTCTGGTTAGGGCTTACAACAGATGGAATCAGAGGGTTATGGGAGTTTACAGAATCCGATAGGTCATGTCGCCTGACACCATATCAAAATTCATGAAGAAAAGAAACAGAGGTGAGCAATCCAGTTTCTAATCCAGTTTTTTTTCCGTTTAATATCCACGCAATTTTCGATAAAACGGCATACATGTTGTGTTTAGGGACTAAAGGCCTAAAAGGAATTTTTTTTGAAATAGCGTTTAGCCATTAATTTACCCTGAGCACTAAAATTTGTAATGTCCCTTGATCGTAAAGGGGAAAAATGTCTTTGAGAGCCAGTACAGGGGTCTATGGATAGGGAACGAGGGGAGGGGGAGAGGACTGGGGGTGGGGGGCTGATTAA
>CM065718.1:65808321-65810821 GCA_033310375.1 Conus canariensis | reverse complement strand
AATTGCTATGCAAGTGGAAGAGAGAGAGAGAGAGAGAGAGAGAGAGAGAGAGAGAGAGAGAGAGAGAGAGAGAGAGAGAGAGGAGAGAGAGTTTCTGTGTGATGGCTAGGTCCAGTTGACCAGGAGAGAGGGAACTGACAACATGAAAACCCACGCCTGTGGACACATGTACACAGACCAAAGACGGTCAGAGACAGAGGCAGAGGTACAGGTTCCCATCTCCTCTCCTATGCAGCTGCCTTAAGACAAGCATAAACACCATCCTGCTTGCAATTCATCGACATGTCCACTTCTCTAGTCAGAGTCCCCGTCCTCTCCTGCCTGTGTCTGTCAACATGTGAAACTGACGTCATTGAAAGAAAGGAAGGATGGTCTGGTCCGTGTCAGTCACAATATGGAATTGACGTCATTGAAAGAAAGGAAAGATGGCCTGGTCTGTGTCAGTCATAAAAAAAAGGAACTGACGTCATTGATGAAGGGGCTGATGGTATGTGTCTTTCACAATATGGGACTGACGTCATGGGACTGGGGTGATTGAAAGAAGGGAATGATGGTCTGTGTTTGTTACAGTTTGGAACTTACGTCATTGATGATAGGGGTGATGGTTTGTGTCCGCCACGAACTGGAACTGACGTTCTTAAAAGAAGGGAATGAAAGCCTTGTGTCTGTCACAATATGGAACTGACGTCATCGATGATGGGGATGATGGTTTGTGTCCGTCACAGATCGGAACTGACGTTCTTAAAAGAACGGCACGACAGTCTGTATCTGTCACAATATGCAATTGACGTCGATGATGGGAGATGATGGTTTGAGTCTGTCACAGACTGAAACATCAAAGGTCCATAAAAGCAAGGGAATGAAAGTTTGCGTCTGTCACAAGACAGAACTGAGTCTTTGAATGAAGAGGAAGGGGAAAAAATAATAATGGTTTGCGTCTGTCACAAGACAGAACTGAGTCTTTGAATGAAGAGGATAATGGTTTGCGTCTGTCACAAGACAGAACTGAGTCTTTGAATGAAGAGGATAATGGTTTGCGTCTGTCACAAGACAGAACTGAGTCTTTGAATGAAGAGGATAATGGTTTGCGTCTGTCAGCATGTGGAACTAACCGAACTTAACCAAGGGCATGGTGGGCTTAGTAGTGGAACTGAAATTACTGAATGGATGGAATAATGATGATCTGTGTGTGTCAGCATGCGGAACTGACGTCATGGAATGAATGGGAGTGATGGTTTGTGTCTGTCAGCATGTGGACCTGACGTCATTAACTGAAGATGATGATGATGTCTGTGTCTGTCATCATGTGAAACTGACGTCATTAAATGAAAGGGGATGGTGGTCTGTGTTTGTCAAAATGTGAAACTGACTTCATTGACTGAAGAGAGAGAGGATGGTTTGGGTCTGTCAGCATGTGAAACCAATACCATTGAATGAGGGAAGTGATGGTCTTTGTCTGTTAACATGGAGAAGGGACATGATGGAAGGGGACGATGCTCTGTGTTTGTAAGCATGTAGAACTGCCGTTATGGAATATAGAGCATGATGGCCTGTGTTTGTAAGCATGTAGAACTGCCGTTATGGAATATAGAGCATGATGGCCTGTGTTTGTAAGCATGTAGAACTGCCCTTATGGAATATAGAGCATGATGGTCTGAGTTTGTAAGCATGTAGAACTGCCGTTATGGAATATAGAGGATGATGGTCTGTGCTGGTCAACATGTAGAATTGACGTCATTTAAGGAAAAGGATGATCGTCTGTGTCCGTCAGCAGATGAAATTGACGTCATTGAATGACGGGGGTGATGGTCTTAGCCAGTAGTGGGACCCACCTCATGGAATGAAGGGGATGATGGTCTGTTTCTGTTATGTTGTGGAACTGATGTCATTGAAAAAAGGTGATGATTGTCATAGCCAGTAGTGGGACCGACCTCATGGAATGAAGGGGATGATGGTCTGTGTCTGTCAGTATGTGGAACCGGCGTCATGGAGGAAGAGGAGAGTGGCATGCGTCTATCGACATGTGGAACTGACGTCATTGAACGAAGGGCATGATGGTCTGTGTCTGTTAGCATATGGAACTGACGTCATTAAATGAAGGCTGTGTCTGTCAGCATATGGAACTGACGTCATTAAAAGAAGCAGATGATCGTCTGTGTCTGTCGACATGTGGAACTGACGTTATTGACAAAACAATGTCCCAAATCCAATACAATCCTAGGATCCAATTACATCTATAAATCAGTAACTGCTGTGATCCTGTAGACCCCCTCCCCCTCCCCTCCCCCTTGCTCCTCTTCCGTCTCCCGGACCCATTATGCTAAAACTTTGACGTACTAAACTCGTTTTCATAAACTCAAGGTCCCACAAAGCCATAACCCCCAAACTCCATGACCAGTAACTCCTATGGCCCAGGAAATCCCCTGATCTAATCGAGCAAATGAGCCAATAAAACCCTGACGCAATAATTATACTCACTGGCTTCATAAACCCCATGACC
>CM065718.1:65800821-65803321 GCA_033310375.1 Conus canariensis | reverse complement strand
TCCCCTTTCTTAAATACAGGGTGTAAGATTGACAAGGACCATTCATCTGGATACAGGCCATTGTCAAAAATGTGGTTGAAAAATTTAATCAAGAAAGGTACAATAATGTCAACACTGTATTTATAAAATTCTCCTAGCATACCATCCGGTCCAGTCGCTTTTTGTCTCTTTAATGCTTTGATTGCATTTTTTATTTCATTATCAGATATTCTCTCGTTTAGAGAGTCAATATTAATATCAAAGTCAGCGTCGGAGACACATTCAAAACGATCGCTACCAACATTGCCCAGAGCATTTTCATTTGCAACACTATTAAATACATTATTAAAGTGGTTATACCAGTCTTCAATGGAAATCATTGGTTGGGTAGATTTAGGTTTGACAGATCGAATAGTATCCCAGAATTTCTTTGGATTCTTCAAATTATCTTGTAAAGACATTATGATATTTTCTTTATGGCTTTTTTTCTTTTGCCTAATTAACTCCTTATAGGCTGTTCTCTTTACACAATATGCTGCCCTGTCCTGATCATTATGGGACCTTGAACTCCTGTGTAAATCTATTCTTAATAATTTTCTGCTTTGTTTGCACTCAAGGTCAAACCAGACCCTATTTTTCTCGGTTCCAAGGGATATAGTTTTCTTCATACATTCCCCAGCATAACTGAAGCACTCATGAAGTCTGCACAAGGCAAGGTTTATATCAGACTCAATTAAAAATGTTGCCTCGTTCAACAGACCTTGGACATACTCGGTTTGCATCAAAGCGGAAAACGTAGCACGTTTCGGATCCTCCCATTTATACTTCGAAACAGTAGTCCTGTTAACTTCTTTTCTTTCTACAACACATTCATTACTGTCAATCGTAAGAGCTAAAATCACCACTGCATGTTTAGATTCAACTTTATAAACTATGTTAAAGTCGGCACATCGAGAAAGTAACCCACGTGAGACTATGAAGTAATCTAGAACACTACTACCGGTTGGAGAAATATACGTAAAATCGCCTGAAAATTTTGATACTCGCAAGCCATTTACAATAGACAAACCAAACATTTCACACACAGTGATCAAATAACGACCAAAAGGGTTCATAGTAGCATCTCTTGATTCCCTAGTTATACTTTCATCCGAACTGTGTGAACTGTGGAAGTCAACATGGGATACCACATCACACATTTCGTCCACAGGGTCAGAACTACTGGCATTAACAGAGCCAGTTCTTGAATTAAGGTCGCCAAATACAATCAGTGGCAAATCACCATTTCCTCTAATCAGTTCAAAGAGGCAGTCTTCCAGCATAGAAACTCCATTGTATATATTTGTTTCAGCATAATATACAGAATTTTCAGGTGGCAAGTAAACTCCTAACAATAAACAATCAGTGTTTGTACCTAATAATTTATGAGACAGCTTCAGAGCAATCATGTTGTCGTATTCGATATTCAGTCTTTCAACATATTTAACAAGTTCGTTTCTCACGAGAATGATAATACCACCGGACAGACGACCATGGACACTGTCTGAAACCTTTACACCAGGGGAAATAAATATCTTATGGGAAGGGAAAAAGGATTCTGCTACAGTTACGATGAAGGTTTCCACCAAAAGAACAATATCATAGCTATTTACAAAAAAAGACAAATCCAACACTTGAGTAATACTCCAAAATCCTTCAATATTAAAGACCGCAAAAGAAAGTAACTTTTTATCATCAACATGTTTTGATCTGTCAAACGGTCTATTTTTGAACGATTGACTGGTTCCAACGTTAGAAACATGAACTTTATTAATGTTTAAAGGGCTTTGGCCTGACCTTCATTTGCCACATTCATCAGCGTCCTCAATTGTGGATTGACTACAGTGCCAGTCACTGGGGAGCTTTTGCTGCTTTGGACAGGAAGAAGTTTGTCCACTGCTAGACTGGCTTCTGGTCAACACTGGTGACGGCTGACTATCATGAACCGTTTTAGGTTTGGGTTGACGTGAACCCATAGTCTTCCCTTTACCCCTCCCCTTCCCACCCACACCTACATTTTTCGATGGCGTGTCTTGATGTGGGGTACCTGGTAGGGGAGAACCTCTCCCAAAACCTCGAGGGGAACGGCGCCAGGAACTGGTGACAGCAGGTGATGAAGTGGGAGGGTCAAGTTTGGCACCCTCCTCTGGAGTTGAAGTTGAGGTGTCAGCGTCAGTACTAAGGCCAACACCAGCCTGAAGCTGACAGGCGTCGACATGATGTAAGATCTGGTTGACACCAAGATGCAGATGACCAGGAATGACGTCATGAAGGGGCCTACTGGAGCTGGGTTCTTGCAGAGGATGACTGGAGATAACATCATGGAGGATCTGGCTCGGAATGACGTCATGAAAGGACTGGCTCTGGGTGACTTCTGCTGAGGACTGAATGTTAAAACATTCAGACTCGGGCCGACCAGTGACAACCCCATGAAGAGGCTGACCGGCAACAACATCGTTAGGGGACTGACTGGAGATGACAA
>CM065718.1:65788321-65795821 GCA_033310375.1 Conus canariensis | reverse complement strand
ACTACTACTACTACTACTACTACTACTACTACTACTACTACTACTACTACTACTACTGTTGACTCATGACTGTCAAATCTGATCTGCCTCCACTGGACAGCGAGCAAACCAATTATTCGTATTGCGCTGTCCCTTAACACTTTTTTTCTTCTTCTTCAGTTCGATGCATGTCGGTTCATTATGGTCCTCGTCAAGGAAGATCGATCATCGACCTCATGATGTCAGTGACTGTGATGTTTTTGGTTGGCGGGCTTGGGTGGGGCAAGGGAGTCTCATTGTGGAGAAACCTATCTGAGAACAGCCAGGGCACTGGAATGATGCTGAAGAGGGGTGGGTGACGTTGAGGCCTTCCTGGTCCATGTCCTCTGCTCCTTCCGGCTGTTCTCGAAGGACGTGAAGGTCTTCTCTGTCAAAGCGCAACAGCTGATTTTGTGGTCAGCACAATGATCCAGTCTTCTTAGGGTTTCACTACTGTGCTTCAACACTTCAGTTCTTTTCGTATGATTCTTTGGGCCTCCTGTCTCTTTGTTGATCCGAGCGAGCCTTCAGTACAGGATCTTTTGCGCCATGGAGGGATTGTTCATGTGAATCACCTGACCATAACGGCTGGGTCTTGGGGATCATGACGAGGCCAGGTTTGTCCAGATTCTCCGTGCTGGTCACCACCTTGCCCCGCCATCTATTCCGTGAAACGAAGCTGAGGTCTGTCATACAGAAACTCTCAATCTGATTGTTGTTGTTGTTGTTGTTGTTTGTTGTCGTCGTACCCTGGCTAAACGACTCCAGGGATCATCCGAACAGCCAAAGTGCTTGAACACTTTGGTACAAATGCATCAGCTGGGGATGAGAACATTACGTGTGTGACCGTTTTTTGATTACCCCGCCACGTGGGCAACCACACTCCGACTACGGGGGATTTTGGAGACTGATACTGTTATGCTAGGAGCTTGTCACAACTGAAGACAATCCCCGCATACCTATGCAGAGCATAACAACATTTTGATGTAGCCTTGGTGTTCCAGCCTATGTCAGTTGGCCTGACACAGCCTTAAGCCAAGACGGAATCTGACTGATGTCCACGATTCGTAGCCAAGAAGGAGGGTCGGGAGCATGATTGTCTTGTACACTTTGAACTAGATTGACAAATTCGCACATTCCCCCCATCCACCCCGCTCCCCATACGCTTAAAATAATTTAACAACATTTCAATGCGATACAAAACTGACAAACGGGATTGCAAAAGTGGACAGCTTGTGCCGATTTTATACGGCAAACTTTATTACCCACTGACCTTAAAACCCCACCTACCAGCTTGACATTCATTGCAGCCAGAGAAAACGTGAAAAAAACCTCTCTCGAACACAAGTAGATGGTTGGACCCAAAAGGCAGTAAATCAGGTGACGATCGTTTGAAAAGAGGCCGAATGAAAGAGACTGACAGAAAAGGTGAAATTACTAATAGAGAATTTATAGAAGACAGGGACATCCCCCTTCCTCTTCACCCGTCTTCCTCATTCCTCATGAGGGTCAAGAAATAAGGCGCCTAGGAACAGAAACAGATACATGGGCCACAGAAGCAGAAAAGAAAAATGGATGCCCGTAAAGAAAGAGAGAGGAAAGAACAGAGTGAGTGAACGACAGTGAGAAATAAAGAAAGAAATTACCAGCGCACAATTTCCAGAAGACGTGAATGCAATTTATACTGAACGGACCCGTCCTACCTCTTTCCCCCACACAGTCCCGGAGGTGTGTGTGTGTGTGTGTGTGTGTGTGTGTGTGTGTGTGTGTGTGTGTGTGTGCGTGTGTGTGTGTGTGTGTGTGTGTGTGTGTGTGTGTGTGCGCGTGCGTGCGTGTGCGTGCGTGCGCGTGCGTGTGTGTGTGTGTGGGGTGTGTGTGTGTGCGTGCGTGCGTGCGTGTGTGCGTGCGTGTGTGCGAGCGTGCGTGCGTGTGTGCGTGCGTGTGTGTGTGTGTTGTGTGTGTGTGTGTGTGTGGCCTCTGTCAGCTTATATTAAATCATTATGGTGTTCTGCACATGTTTACACTTGCCTGTCGAATGATCCAGCAAACAGACAGACAGACAGACAGACAGGCCCCGATGATCATTTCGCAGTCAAGACGCGTGCTGGCACCATGACAACCTGCTGGCACCATGGCAACCTGTGAACTGTCATGGGGCAAGATTGTCTTGTCTCTATACCGTAAATGTAACTGGAGAGGAATACATAAAAAAAAGAAAAAAATGCGCATGCGCACGAGCAAAAAGTCAAAACGAAGTAAACTGGTTGAGCTACAGATCTGCAAGCGAATTGCTTAGAGAGTTCAAGACACCGATTTAGACTTGGACACAATTCTGTTTGTTGTTATGTTGTTGTTGTTGTTGTTGTTGAGAAGAGGGTGCTGTGCCATTCCAATGTTGAGGCGGAACCTTAAGGCAAGCAGAAACAAAACCGACAGGAAGCACCTGCTGTGTGCATTGTCATTCAGGCAGCTCACAGTGATGGCTCCGAGCGCTTTCCATTGCCTGCGGTATACTTGGTTATTTGAGAGAGAGAGAAAAAAAAAAAAAAAAACCCAGTCGCACCTGCCAGTTGAGCAGTCCTATCAACGATGACTTCAATGCCTCATGAAGTGTGGTGAAGGCCACGACTTCGGCTGCGGAATATGGCGTACTTTATTAACTGTGAAACAACGTCACGGGAAATGAAAGTGAAAGTGAAAGGAAGAAAGATGAAGGGTAAAGATCGCGCGCGTTAACGCCAACAATGGAAGGGGCACAATCGTCTGACAAGACTGCACATCATTTCGCTTCTCTCTCTCTCTCTCTCTCTCTCTCTCTCTCTCTCTCTCTCTCTTCAATTTATTAATATTTTATCCTTTCACATAGAACTTAATTTTTCTGTCTCTGTCTGTTTCTGCCTATCTCACTGTCTGTCTCTTTGTCTGTCTGCGTTTGTCTGTCTGCCACTCTGTCTTTTTGTCTCTGTCTTTCTGTTTCTGTCTCTGTCTCACTCTCTGTGTCTCTCTGTGTCTGTCTGAGTGACTGCCTCTCTCTCTCTCTCTCTCTCTCTCTCTCTCTCTCTCTCTCTCTTTCTCTCCCCTCTTCCCTCCCCCCTCTCTCAGTCTGTTTCTGTCTGTCTGTCTGTCTCTTAGGAAATAGCCATTTGCAACGTAAGTCCAACAACGAGGTTTCAGCATATCATGACCTTTATTTCGTACCTGTCATAAAGGTCATCCTCGGCACTGACAAGGAACTATCTGGGGACAGATACTCTAGGATAACAGCCGCTATTTAGCTTTAATAGTCAGTGTGCTCCATGCCCAACTGGATGCAGTGGCAGTGGCTTTGCAATGATTCTGACTGTACCCAAGGCCACAATAGGGCAGGGACATACGGGTTCCACTGCATAGCCAGTTCTTTTCGGACAGCCATGAGGTGAAGTTCGATGCAGAAATTTACTTGAGGTTCTCAAAACATCGGCTTTTCGTCAGTGAAACTGAAAAAGTGCTCATGCTTATTCCAGTGCCAACTCCTGCTTATTATCTTGGATACATAATGAAAGAGAGCGTAGAGTACAGCCCTGTCATGCAGTCACGGACCTGAACGGAAATCCGTAGCGTCTTCTTCATCATCCTAATTCTCATTGAGCAGCAATCAAAAAATCTCTCAAATTCTGTGGCCCTTAATGCACTGATGTCATGGTGACTTCAGTTTCGATTACCTCTACAAGTCTATGCCCTTGGTTTGTTTCTGTCGGGGTCACCAGTGTCAGCAAGTTTGTTGGGGACTGTCGTTAGGCGGGGACGTGGTGGCGCCATCAAGAGGTAGAGCTCACACACGCTGGCTCCACAACCAAGCAATTTTTTTTTTTTTTTTTTGCTGTCCCAACCTCTGCGCGACTTCAGAGGCAGTGCACCCACGCCGCTCATTCCGACATCCCGTCCACAGTCACAGCCCGGTCGGCCCCGCCGCAGCCCCGGCACCGGCAATCCACAGGGAGCAGTCAATGTCAAGTCGTCAAGAGGCAACCCACCGTAGGAGACACTGCACTGCTGCCGAGTCACTTCGGTGGTGTTCAGTGGCGCCTGTTCTGATCTAACATACGCAGGACACCACCTACTAAGCCCCCTACTGACGACAATAATTGCTTAGTCGCGGAGCCAGCGTGAGTGAGCTCTCCCTCCGGAGGGCGCCACCACGTCCGTCCAACGACAGCCCCCATGGACTCGCCGATACCGGTGACCCCGACGGAACCAAACCAAGACCACAGACGTGGAGAGGACATCGAAATTGAGGTCACCATGAGAGCAGGGCATGAAGGGCCACAGAACTTGAGACTTTTTTTTTAAATGCTGATCGATGAGAATGAGGATGATTAAGATGATGCTACGGATTTCCATTTCGGTCTGAGACTACATGACAGGGCTGTACTCTACGCTTCCTTTCATAATATATCCCGGCGTCAACCAGGCCCGAGAGATACAGGCACCTGCAGTGTTGGTCATGAAATTTGAGCAACACTCTCAGAAACGCATCCATTAAGTGGATGAAACTCGACTGTGTGGTCCCAGTCTTCCCAACTGAGTCCGCAGCAAACTCAACTCTGGGTAGGAGCCGGTCGGGGCAGAAAAACCCACATGACTCTGATGGGATTCGAACCCACGACCTCCCAGCCGGGAGTCCGCGACGCTAACCACTTCGCCACGGCTAACCACTTCGCCACGGCCAAGCAATTCTTGTCGTCCGTAGGGGCGTATTAGGTGGTATCCTGAGTATGTTTGATTTGAGCAGGCATCACTGAACATCATCGAAGTGACTGGGCAGCTATCAAGGAAGGCACTGGTTGACGAACTCTGTCACACACACACACACACACACACACACACACACACACACACACACACACACACACACACACACACGCACGCACGCACGCACGCACGCACGCACGAACGCACGCACGCACTCACAGTTCAAGTCGCCATAACTTTTCCATCTTTCACGATACTTCTTTATTTCCTACTTAGGGATCCCTGGCTGCAGGTTTCAAAGACCGGTACCGTTCTACTGTTTCCATATTCCATGTGTCGATGCTGCAGGTTTCAAAGACCGGTACCGTTCTACTGTTTCCATATTCCATGTGTCGATGCTGCAGGTTTCAAAGACCGGTACCGTTCTACTGTTTCCATATTCCATGTGTCGATGCTGCAGGTTTCAAAGACCGGTACCGTTCTACTGTTTCCATATTCCATGTGTCGATGCTGCAGGTTTCAAAGACTGGTACCGTTCTACTGTTTCCATATTCCATGTGTCGATGCTTCTTTTCGTGTGGATGGTATCTTCGAGATCATATGAAGACCAGTATTTGGTGGCGTTTCTTCTATATGGTTCAGAAACATGGCGGGTAACCAAGACCAACACCAACAAGCTAAAGACATTCATCAATAGATGTCTCAGAAACATCCTCAACATCAAATGGCCGGAAGTGATCTCCAACGAACAACTGTGGGACAGGACGAGACAAGTCCCAATTGAAACAGATAAAGAAACGGAAATGGGGATGGATCGGTCACACGCTACGGAAGCCTGTATCCAACGTAACCAGGCAGGCTCTGGACTGGAATCCACAAGGAAAGCGGAAAGTGGGTCGACCAAAACAGACTTGGCGCAGGAGTGTCGACGCTGAGGTGAAGGCCGCCGGAATGACGTGGGCCGAGCTAAGAAGGACCTGCCAGAATCGCGTGCGTTGGAGTGTTGTTGCGGCCCTATGTTCCTCAAGGAATCAAGAGGCGTAAGTCAAGTCATTTGGTGGCGTGCCGAGGTCCAAAGCACGGGCAGCATGTCTCTGGCCATGGATGAGCATTTCCAGATGGAAGAGTGATTCTGCGTACATACAGAAATAAAAGATGTTTGTTTAATCTGAAGCAGACTTTGAACATCAGCAGACGTTCAGCCTACATAAAATGATCTGAAGCAGACTTTGAACATCAGCAGACGTTTAGCCTACATAAAATGATCTGGCCTTTGGAAAGGAACTCCTTTCTAAAAACATTTTCTTTGTGCAAGAAAACAGATAAAAAGCACACAACAGATTGCATGTTCTCTTGTGAATTAAACTGAGTTATTTTATCTATTTTTTGTTAGAGGGATGTCCTTTACTGTGATTAATTTGACTAATCTGTAAAGTGAGAAGAAAAGGAACACGATTACGTTTGTTTGTGGACATAGAATTGAATGCAGTAAAATGAGATTGTGATATGCGCGCGCGCGCGCGCGCGCGCACACACACACACACACACACACACACACACACACACACACACACACACACACACACGCACTCACAGAGACACATAGACTGACACTCAAATGTGCAAGCGCCCGCGCTTGCTTGTGTGTATGCGTGCGTGCGCTCGCGCGCGCGCGCGCGCGCACGCGTGTGTGTGTGTGTGTGTGTGCGTGCGTGAGAGAGAGAGAAAGAGAGAGAGAGAGAGAGAGAGAGAGAGAGAGAGAATATTATCATACGTTTTGTTATTCTAGCACTGGTATATAAATTAATTACATGCACAAGACGTTTTCACCTGAAACATCAGATTTCCGACATCCGAACATCAACACGCTACATTGCTGTCTGTAAATAATTAAACAGCAACAGCACGTCAAGAAAATCATCGGGAACCATAGTACAGATTTAGCATAGGGGGGTGAAAAAATTGAAAAGCTAGAAAATGTTGTAGTCGTTTATGATGGTTACACATTGAAAGGTGTCAGCACATGAGGTTTATCTTAATTCATGTGCCATGGTTTTATCAGAAATGACTGTCTGTGAACTACGTAGTTTTTTTTTTTTTTTCTTTTCTTTTCTTTTCTTTTTTTTTCAATTCCGTCTTTTGAGGAAACCGGAGTTGTGTAAACAAAGCTTGATAAAAAAAAATGTCCATTTTAGGTATACGGGACTTTGGAGTTTTGTTTGATATTGAAGATCTGTGCTATTTTTGTCGCATGACATTCCTTCGTTGACGGCAAACGTTTTCTTAAATGGGAGAAATCCTAGTTTAATATACTATGTCTCACTAAGACCTGATTGTCAAGTGCCGTAGGCCTATGTGCTTTTTCTAGACCCCTGCAACACAAACAACAGTAGCAACTGGATTAGACGACCTGCACCATTCCAAAACTTGGAATCTAGTTAAGAGATTTCGAGGACCGCCTGCAAGTAGTAAGTTACAACAGTTAAGGCGTAACAGTACACCTGCTGAGGCAGGAGTCTGAGTGCCTTGGGCGGACAGAGAGTTAAGACTGGTGCCGATGCGGCATTGTTCAAAGTTCACATCATGAATGAGATGATTCAGCATACAGCGCATGCATGGTCAAATGAGAATCAGCGTTCGCAAACTCCAAGGTTGTTAATGTCACGTCATCGTCAAGCGAGTCAGAAAATCAAATGATTATAGGCCTAGATCTTATTCGTGTGAAGAGGATCGTTGCCTCTCTGTTAATGT
>CM065718.1:65780821-65783321 GCA_033310375.1 Conus canariensis | reverse complement strand
TGCCCCTCGATTCCAGGGGTTAACGGATGTGCCCCTCGATTCCAGGGGTTAACGGATGTGTCCCTCGATTCTAGGGGTTAACGGATGTGTCATAGGATAGGGTCTGTATGCAGAGACTCCCTCCTCGATAAAACGGAAAGATCATCACAAAGGTCGTCATCATGGTTATCATCATCCCCCGTATTCTTCCTCTCACCATCCTTCACCTTGTTTATATCATTATCATCATTGGCAGACATCATCAACATCATTGTCATCGTCGTCGTCCTCTTGCTTCTACTTTTCATCATAATCATGTACGTATGTATGTATGTATGTATGTATGTATGTATGTATGTATGTATGTATGTATGTATGTATGTATGTATGTATGTCCGCCTCCATCTGTCTTTATTTGTCTATCTGTCTGTCTGCCTCTCTCTCTCCCTGTCCCCCCCCCTCTCTGTGTGTGTGTGTGTGTGTGTGTGTGTGTGTGTGTGTGTGTGTGTTGTGATGGTGATGTACCCCCCCACCCCCCCATTTTCAGTGTTTATTTTTTTTTCCTTTTACCGAATAAAAGTAATTAGGCAGCCCTACTCCTTTCTTTTAAGTTCATTGCTATTTTTTCTGGCTTCACATTCGTTTTGCTGGTCACGTGTTTGCAATTTGCGTTTGTCGTGTTCTTCAGTATGAATTTGTTAAACAAAATGTATAAAACACACGCTATCTCTTGGTATTACGAAGTCTTTCGAAGTTTCCTATCGACAACGTAATCATCAGTACAACAGTAACAACAAAAACATACAACATAAAAACCGACATAGCAAACCATCATATTTTGGCCGGCATTTTGAAATGGATGTGATTCCAATCATCTGGAATGGAAAAAAATAAATGTGGAACATGGGAACTACTCACGGAATGGCAAACTCTAAACTCAGCAACATCAAAGGTTAATGTCTACTTCTTGGACAAAACAAAACGGTCTCCATATTGATTGTTGTGAAAATTATGACGTCTATACGTGAGTCATAACCGTTTGGGGAAGTTTGAAGAAGACGTTTCGAGAAAAAGAGCTGAAAAAATATTCCTTTGTTTATTGATTTTATTGTGCTTATTAGGAAGGAAGACCGGTGACTCAACATAACGCTGCTTTTATGTGCCTTTGTGGCTTTATTATTTCCTCTGCTATATCTTTCAGGTTACTGACTATGGATTCATTCTCATGAACCAGAGCCGACCGCCCAGTTCCTGAAAGATGTGGGCACACTATTACCCATTGACTCTGCACAAACCCGAGCCAGACAGGGTGAAATGTTCCGTAACTTTCAAGAGCCTCCAAAAGTGGAGGTGAATATGGTACACATCATTTCAATTTACAGACTCCTAAAGTTGACTTGGAGAAGAAGATGAATGTAAGTGGAAGCAAAGTACTTAACTGGTCGGCAGGACGAAACTCTACAGCGAGCGTGACACTAAAAGGTCTTCAGAGAAGACCCCCCCCCCCCCCCACTTCGCCCCCCCCTCCCCCGCTCTCCCTTGCCCTCGTAGGTAAGTGTTTCTGTCTAAATTGCTCAGAATCTTATGGGACCAGGCCGCATCCCGGATATGACTCCTATAAAATTTACTTTCTTTTTCAAATCAATATATTGAGTATTTGAGGAAGTAAAAACAGTTTGCCCAAAGTTTACAAAACCAACTGCAAAATAAAGAAGAACAGGAGAGCATCGGCCTCTGGTAAAGAAGGGATTCCCGATCTCCCCATTGATCTAATTCTGCAATTCATAATTTATGGCAGAAAAGGCATGTAGAAGAAAGAAAAAAAAAACAAAACGATCGACTGGAAACTTTCTGTTAAGAGCCAACCCCCCCCCCCCCCCTTCCAAAAAGAAAAAAAAAAAAGAAAAAAAAGAAACACACACACACACACACACACACACACACACACACACACACACACACACACACACACACACACACACATCTGTGAGAAGTCTGATCATGAGTGAAAACATTTTCCCGTCAGAGGAAGTCATAATGGGTACGGACTGAAAGAGTTATTTCCCATGTGCTTCTTTAGAAAAGGATATAGAAAATACAAAATGTCAACATTCGTATAGCACTTGAAAGTTTTAATAGCACTTGAAAGTTGTCATATTTGATCAGAATACATTTGTCATGGAATTGTCCAACATTTGTTGTGGCATTGTCCTGTAATTCATGTGTTATGGAACTGTGAAGTCTATCGTTTGGTGTGGAACTGTCTTGTGGTCTATCATTTGTTGTGGAATATTCCTGTGGCTAAACGTTTGCTCTGGAACAGGTCTGAAGTCTATCATTTGGTGTGGAATACTTCTGCTGTCTATCATTTTTGTGTGTGTGAAGTTTTCCGAAGTCCAAAATCTGTGGTTGAACTATCCTTGGGTGAAATCTTTGTCTTGTAGTTGTCAACTTTTAGTTTTGTTAAACTGGATGGTGTCACTTTTCCACTATTATGGAATGAGAATTCTGTTAAAATGGG
>CM065718.1:65748321-65775821 GCA_033310375.1 Conus canariensis | reverse complement strand
TGATGGACTACAACGACTGACATGCCCAGAGGAACTCAGAAAAGAGAACAGATGGTCGAAACATGCAAAGCTGGAATTTTAGAAATCAGTGTGTATATATGATAAATTACCCTGCCGTCATTATGAAAATGACCACCAAAGATTTTCTCAGAAGAAAGCGAAACAAATAAAGAAAAATACAATAAACCACCAACCTTACAGACACACCTCTATCACAGACTCACCACGTATCATGCCAGTCATACTGTCATCACCACTGGGGAAAATTACCTTCACCAAGGGAAAAAACCCTATTTTATGGCTTCCCAAAGTTGCCATCGAAAGGTGGTATCTTGAAGTAGGGGGAAAAAACCAGGTTACAGAAATAAAGTGAAAAATAAAATATTTGAGCCTGATGCACAGGGGCAGAAAAGATGCTAGGGAGGTCAAAATATGTCAACAGCGAGCGTGGTTTCTTGTTCCCTTTAGTACCCCAGGCATTGCCAAGGAAACCAGCATCGGCAGTGAGAACTGTCTACACCTGCCATTAGTGGCTCTCCTAAGAGATGCAGCTGGTCCTCCACTGGCTTGACCATCAGTATGGAAATGGAGCAAGCAGTCGTGCTCATAGGCAGGCACATAAAATATTGATAGTCATACACACATTTATACATACGTATACATACTCACATAGGGATGAGAGAGAGAGAGAGAGAGAGAGAGAGAGAGAGAGAGAGAGAGAGAGAGAGAGAGAGAGAGAGAGAATGAACCAGCAATCCAGCATAAACCCTCTCTCTCTCTCTGCTACTCTGCACTGTCCCTCTCTTCAAACACACACACACACACACACACACACACACACACACACACACACACACACACACACACATCTCAATGTCAATCAAACGATCATTACCATCATAAACCTGCGGGGTTTTAACAACGACGACAGAATATGCACCATTCGCTCGCGCTAAGGGACCCCCTTTGGACTCAGCAACTGAATCCAGCTTTGATTGTTCCCCGTGAATGTTTTACTCTGCATTCCTAATCCCTCTGCTAGATTCATCTTTCATGCCTGATGTTTCAGAGAGGGAGAAACCGCCAGAAGAATGTACCGGACAGCTTCAACATGGTGGGTCCTGAAATGGATAGCTTCTCCTAGAGTGGTGGCCCTTGAATTGTAAAACTGCTGGAGGCTTGTGGAGACTGGTGAAATTTTGGCGAATGAAAGTTCCGGTGTTGTCAGGCAGCATTACACATTGATACTTTCTTTTCATGATGTTTTATATGATTTAATCTCTGTTGACTAGTTACCTTGTCCATTTTTGTACCAGTTCTTATAGAACAGGGAGTACTTTACAATGGGAACGAAGAAATGCTATCTGTGTGTCTGTCTGTCTGTGTGTCCGTCCGTGGTCAAAATGTGTTCCACTCGCTCCAGACAAAACTTCTGGGCCGGTCTTTCTGAAAATTTGTAGGTATATTCATTATGGGTCACGGATGATGCCCGATGTTTTATTTTACCAGAATAGCCGTTACTAACGGCTATAAATGATAATTAAAAAATTCAAGTCTGATAAGGGAAATAACCACCGCACTGTCGAGTTTTTTCTTCCAATAACTGGAAATTGTCTACCCTGTCTGTTACTATACTGGGAGTACGTTTTTACGCTTTGCATCTTGTTAACTCTAGGATTGCAGATTCTCTTCTCTTTAACAGCAGTCCATTATATGGGTAACAATGGGATGAAAATGGTTGACAAAATCAGAGCAGCCAGCACCATTGTGAAGAACATGGTTATGGAGATGGAATGTGCTTCATGCAAACGTGACAAGAGACAATATTAAGCCTGTCTTTTTAAGTGTGATTGTGTAAAACCCTTCTGACTGTAGCTAGAACGAACTAATACTAAAAAAGTAGTCATTTCATGAATTTCAAATTAAATGTGTCGTTTGGGTACGAAAACAAATCATTAAAGTGAAATGAAATCTTAAAATTATTATCCAGTTGGTGAACTTTTTTTTTTTTTTTTTCAACAGCAAATTGCATAGTTATTTTCCATTCCTTTGTGCTTTTTTCAAAACATTTAAAGCAAGATTTAGAAAAGGAGAAATATTCTGCAATTATGAATAATGTCTAAGCCAAGTCTGGTAATGACTGGACATTTCAAACAGCACTTTTCAATGATTTTAGATATCTAAAACAAGGGAAATGTGATTCTGCTTAAGCAGTTTGTATAACTATAGAGACTGAACAACAAACTGCAGGCATATATCTCTCTTAACCCAGTGATGATATTCATGCTCATGGTTTTCGAATGTGACTATTTCAAAAGCTATGAGAAAAGGTGTATGGAAGCGACAATTGAAAAAAAAAGTTTGTTGTCGAATGTTTTTTTTTTTTTTTTTTGTTGTTGTTGTAGAATCAATACTTTTTTTCATGTTGGAGGAATATTTTGTGCTGTGTGTGTGTGTGTGTGTGTGTGTGTGTGTGTGTGTGTGTGTGTGTGTGTGTGTGTGTGTGTGCATGCGTATGCGTGCACGCGCGCGCGCGCGTGTTTGTGTGTGTGTGGCGCGCGCAATATCTTGTGTGTGCTTCATCTTTCTCTTGACTGTCTTTGTCCCTATAGTTTATAATGATCAATATACCTTTGAAAAATGTGTAACAGTGTATTGACCCCTGCTGGCAACACGCTTCACTCCGTGCCCGTTCCCTCAGGGCACCTTGCATGTGGCGGGGGCGTTGCTTTTCTCTTCAAGATTTCTTTGTCTTTTCTCTCCACTGTCAGATTTGTCTTTCCTTTCCAACACTCTTCATTTGAAGTAGCTCAGTTTTCTCTAAACCTTCGGCATGCTTTCATCAACTTCAGCCGTGCTTACTGCCCAATGCCCAGCAAAAGAATATGTTGAAGGACTCTACATTTTGTGACGGGCTGCCATCTCTATTACAGTATTGTTCATGCTTCCAAGGCAAAGTGATTATTGCTGGAGACTTAAATATTCACTATGAAGTCGGCACAGACGCACACACATTGAAATTTAGAGACCTTATTTTCAAGGCAATTATCATGTTCTTTCTCTGAGTTACCATTGCAAATATTTTAAATTTTGAAGATTTTGTTACATTGAAACCATTGTTGAGAACGTTAAATTCATATATACGGCCGTTATGATAAAGTGACATTTTCGCTGGTGAGCAGGCTGGAAAAATCTTAACAATATTCATTATTCTGCCAAACGTAATGATGCTAACGCTTGTATTGATTTAAAAAATGCCGTTGTGAATATTTCCCAGACACACACACGCATGCATGCACAAACGCACGCACATATGGACAACCGGAAATGCATGATTACATACTCACTTGTTTACACATGTGAGTCAAAAAGAAGTGAAAAAAAAATCGCCAAAAGTCATTAAACGTAATAAATCATATTGAAAAGCATTAAACAGTAGTAAAAAGTAGTGCGAAATTAGTGAAAAGATTTCTACTTTTTATGAAAAAAAACCCACCTGTATCATCAAATTGACAACACTGTGAAGTGCATTTGCAAACTGATTATTTTTTCTTTACAGAGATTGAAAAATGACGTACATTCTGTTGTTATGCACAATTTATTAATATACTTTCCATCACGCGTTATATTCTTTGCATATGCAAGTTGAATGACATTTTTTTAAATGTATGTTTCAAGTGACTTTGGATATAGTGACTCATTTTTATAGACAGACAGACGGACAGATAGATAGACAGATGTAGGAATAGATAGATAGATAGATAGATAGATAAATAGATAGACAGACAGACAGACAGATAGAGAGATAGACAGTGACAGGTAGACAGACAGACAGACAGATAGATAGATAGATACACACACACACACCACACACACACAGATAGATGAGTACAACCGAGACCATCTCAAAACTATAGCCTCTCTATGGGAACTGCATCGGCTCTCTGTGGAAGAAAAAAACAAATACAAAAAACAAAAACAAACAAAAAAACAACAACAAAACAAAAACAAAAAACAAAAAAACAAAAACAAAAAAGCTGTGTTTCCACTTTCATGGCCGGAATAGCTCAGCGTTAGAGCGCCGGACTCGTCATCTTGGTGATCCTGGGGTTGCAGGTTCGAATCTCCGCCGGGCCGTTTCGGTACAGGGGGATTTTTCCTTCGGAGTTAACATTTGACTCCATTTCCCATATAGTCCTTCGAATGAGACTATAAACCAAGGTTCCGTGTGTGAACGCACGCATAACATCTTGCACACACGTAAAATCCCATCACCAACTTTCGGAAGAGAACGCCAGTTTGCCCGTTGGTATGGATAGCACGTTACACATAGCATGCACGTTCCCCGAAGCTGGAGTATGGCTGCCTTAATGGCGGGATAAGAAACAGTCATACACACAAAACTCCACTCCCTTTGTCGGGTAGATGGGATTAACCGTTGCCTGTCTATACAGGGAGTGTCCGCAGGAGTATCAGCCTGCGTACGATGAAAGAAAGAAAGAAGCTGGAACAAGAATGGCGTAGGAAGGTTCGGCATCGATCTCTGCCAGTTCGAGCGATGTGGTTTTCTGGAGAAACGAAGAGATCTTGGAAATGTTGGAAGAAGAGGAAGTTTTATCATTTCCCTTATTCCCCTTAATTTTACTCGAAATAGTGAGGGCATTGCTTCAGAAGTCATGAAGTGACCGGCCTCTGTCCGCCTTGGCTTAAGGCTGTGTCCGGCCAGTTGACATAGGCTAGAACACCAAGGCTACATTAAAATGTTGTTATGCTCTGCATAGTTATGCGGGGATTGTCTTCAGTTGTGACAAGCTCCTAGCATAACATTATCAGTCTCCAAAATCCCCCGAAGTCGGAGTGTGGCTGCCCATGTGGCGGGGTAATCAAAAACGGTCACACACGTAATGTTCTCATCCCCAGCTGATGCATTTGTACCATAGTGTTCAAGTGCTTTGGCTGTTCGGATGATCCCTGGAGTCTTTTAGCCAGGGTACGACAACAACAACAACAACAACAACAACAACAACCGGCCTCTGGAGAGAGTGGCTGTTCAAAACAGCAAATGATGGGAAATACTGGATCTCAGTACATCAGGTTGCAAAAGAGGTAAAGCTGGGATGTCTGATGGCTGGCCTAAGATGGATTAAGCACAAGGCATAGAGGATCGCTTAATGTCTGGAGGGGGTATTTTTCGCTCGACCTTGCTGCATTGAAAACGCGTAAATCGAAAACTAATGTAAGGACTGGCTGCACTTTTCTGACATCTGTAAGCACTTGTTAATAATAAGCACATCTAACTGCTAGAAGGGGAACAACAGGCTGAAAACGTAGGAGTTGAGCATTTCTTTCGATTTGTCGTTTTCATAAAGGTCCAGTCTGATATTGTTTGTGTATGTGCTCAAAATGCTAAAAAAAATATCAGAGAGTGAGAGAGAGAGAGAGAGAGAGAGAGAGAGAGAGAGAGAGAGTGAGAGAGAGATAGAGAGAGTGAGAGACAGAGAGACAGAGGGGGAGAGAGGGAGAGAAAGAGAGAGAGATAGAAATAGAGAGAGAGAGAGAAAGAGAGAGATAGATAGAGAGAGGGAGAGAGGGTATACACACACACACACACACACACACACACACACACACACACACACACACACACACACACACAGGGAAGAGAGAGAGATAGACCGAGATAGAGACAGAGACAGAGAGATAGAAAGGAAAAATACAAAAAAAGGAAGAGTAAAAAAAAAACAACAACAAACTCTTTTTGCCATTTTTCGCCAAAGACAAAGACATGTAGAGCATTCCCCTCCTTCCTTATCCCTTCAATACGCGCTCCCCCCCCTCCCCCGACCAGCCCCTCCCCCACCCCCACCCCCGAAGAAAGAAAGGTAGTTCATCATGGACTGCATGCAACTTGAAGAAAAAAAATCCTCTACGCTCTACGCCCGTCCATTGACAACTTCACAGGTCCCCCGTAGGACCAATGAATAAGGCATAAAACATCCTGTTTTCGCTTCCCCTATTTGTTCTTGAACTGCCCCCCAGCGTCTCCTAGAGCTCTGGAACATTTACGTTCCGTTAAGTTCTCTCTGTTCCTCTCCTGACGACATAATTTTTTTTATTGCGCCCGCAAGATTCAGTGCAGAGAAACTGGGTGGAAGACCATTCAGGTTTTTCTGTTGTTCCAACATGGAACTGCTCGCCATTCTGTATCAGTCACAGTCCATCATTTTCATTCCCTAGAAACAAACCTTAAATAGATCCCCCCCCCCCCCCCAGAGCTCTCTTAGATAATGTGCACAGGGGACAGAGAGAGAGAGAGAGAGAGAGAGAGAGAGAGAGAGGAGAGAGAGAGAAGAGACAGACAGACAGACAGACAGACAGAAGACAGAGACAGAGACAGAGAGGCAGAGAGCAGAAGACAGAGAGAGAGAGAGAGAGAGAGAGAGAGAGAGAGAGAGACAGAGACAGAGACAGAGACAGAGACAGAGACAGAGACACGGAGAAACAGACGGAGGGACCAAGATGGGGGAGAGAGATAGGAGTGGGAAGAGAGAGAGAGAGAGAGAGAGAGAGGAGGAGAGGGAGAGAGAGAGAGAGAGAGGAGAGAGAGGGGGAGACACGAGGGGTAGAGAGAGAGAGAGAGAGAGAGGAGAGAGAGAGAGAGAGAGAGAGAGAGAGAGGGGAGGAAGAAGAGGAAGAGGAGGAGGAGAGGCATTTCTATAGATGTAACCGTGTAGAATCATATTTTGAAATTTCTCTCTCTTTTTCTTGAAAAAAAAAACCAAGAACATATGCAGATGTCATTTTAGTTGTTTCTTTGTTTCTTTCTTTTTTGTTTTGTTTTGAATTGAACTGTTGTCTCATCTCCCGCAGTCCTCTCAGTTTAGCCGACTCCCAAACCGCTCAATCCTACTCCCCTCTACACAGCTACACCTGGTCCCTGTACGTGGCAGCCCCAACACCGGAAATCCACTGGGAGCCATCATCTGGCGGAAGTCGCCCTTGGCTCAGCTCATTCTTCATGCACATGAATAAACTTGCAACAACAACTGTACCCATACCTACATTGGCGAGACAGCAAGACCACTCACCACCCGTCTACAGGAACACCAAAACCGATCTACTTCTGCCATACATGAACATCTACAAGCCACCGGCCACAGTTTCAGCCCCCAAGAAACCAAGATGTTATCTACAGAGCCCTTCCTCACAAAAAGAAAAGTTAAAGAAGCCATCGAAATTAAGACCAGACGCCCCAGCCTGAACAGAGACCAAGGCTTTGAACTCCCCCCCATCTACAATCAGATCATGACAACCGTTCACCCCACACAACAGTCGTCCCATCAAGCCTCGCTGCCACAACAGCAACAGTGAGCTGAAGAAGACAGGGCGACCCTGTCGAAATATTCTCCAAGTAAGTTTTTGATTCTGAGTCTGTAACTACTTTTCGAATGTCGAATCCAGAATCCAGAAACCTATTTTCTTATGCAACAACATTTCGTTATGAAGAGACTTGAGAAATCTGACCGTTCCGTCTGCCAACTAGAGGACGGTACTATTTCTAGTCCAGAAGTAAAAATAATGTCTTACGATCCTTAAGGAAGGTTTCCCGTTTAGAGTTTAAATGCAACATTCTTGAAGCTGACAATGAAGTGGGTTTTAAACGAAAAGAAACTAAATCACAGAGTAGCTTATTCAAACATCGTCTCCGTTTTTCACCTGTATTGTTTTATTTACATAGACACAGCACAGACAGACAGACAGAGACAGACAGACAGACAGACAGACATAAAAGACAGACAGACAGACAGACAGACAGACGACAACACACACACACACACATATATATATATATATATATATATACATATATCTATATATATATGTCTCCGTCTGTCTGTCTGTCTCTTTGTCTCTCTGTCTGTCTGTCTCTCTTTCAAGGGAAAAGAGTGTGTGTTTGATGAGGAGAAGTGGAAGTGAAGGAGGGGGAAAGGAAAAGGGGTTGAGGGTGGCGCAGGGAAAGAGTGAGTGCGTGTACATTATATTTCATTTGCAGTGTGTATGTGTGGTGAAAATAACAGAATATATGTGTCCGCACACCCTACATTAACACATAAAACCCCCCTAGACAGATTTATCAAACGTTAATAATATTAAACTAAGCAAGATAATATCTATCTTTAGAAAGCACGCAGACAATGCATGGTGAGTGTGAATTATTTTAAAAGGAAAAAGAAAGAAAGAAAGAAAAAGAAAAAGGCACTGGGGAAGAAACAGGAGCGTGGAGGTCACACATTAAAAAACCCATTTACATACATTAAAAAAAGACTTGAATGATGAAAACGAAAAATAAGAAAGGAAGAGAAAAAAGGGGAACATTGGATGTTCAAAGACCCCATATCTATCTATCTATCTATCCATCCATCCATGCATCCACCCATCCATCTATCCATCCATGCCTCTATCTCTCCATCTAATCTATCTATCCATCTATCTATCTACCTTCTATCTGTCTGTCTGTCTGCCTTTCTGTCTGTCTATCCATCTATCTATCGGACTAGTGATTCGCGGAATTTTGTAAACATCTTTGCAATGACTACCTGATAAGGCCGTAGTTCATTCTGTACAGACACAAGCCTATTTGTCTCGGCACTAACTCCTAATAGGAGATGTTTCGCAATGGCCACATTAAAAACACCACCACTTTAAATTCACCACCACACCACCACACACCACCATGATCATGATCATGATTATCGACATCATGCACACTGACCTGCCCTGAGTCTAAATAAAGCCCTGAGAGCTTACAAATTCATTAGGGGGGGGGGGGGGGGGGGGGGGGGGGCAGGGGTGGTGAGAGAGTAAGACGCAAACGTTGTACAAATATATATGAACAAAATGTAAGGACACATGATGAACGAGAATGAGAACAACATGAGAAGATGTCGTACAAGGTTTAGCGTATAAAAGGAATGCAAGCAACATAGACACAGTACCAGCGGACGCAAAGGTAGGTTGAATATTCACACGCATGCGGCCATATCACGTGCCTTTAAGCAACAACAAGTAAGCGGCATATTAACGTTTCCAAAGATAGATTGAAATTAGGTGAATTGCATAGCCTAACACATACAGTACTAAGCGTAGATAAATAAAATAGAGATTAAAAAACAAACTGAAAAAAAAACAGATAAAAAAAATCCCACGTCTTGAGGTTACACAGAAATTTTGTTTTCTTACAGGTTCTATCCTTAAAATCCTAAGAGTAATTAAAGCGAGTGACGTCCCTTTACTCACAGGAAAAATCCGCTTTCCGATGTTTGGTTACAGTACGTTCAGTAGTCTTTAAAGAATCGTGTTCATAGAAAACGAGCAAATGAAGAGACGCAGGTGAAAACATAATCTCTTTGGCATATGTAACAAGAGAGAGAGAGAGAGAGAGAGAGAGAGGAGAGAGAGAGAGAGAGAGAGAGAGAGAGAGAGAGAGAAGAGAGACAGAGAGAGAGAGAGAGAGAGAGAGAGAGAGAGAGAGAGAGAGAGAGAGATGTTTATTCTTAAAGGTCAGTCCCTCAGAAGGGGAATATACATAAGCCAACAAGCATAATGCATTCCGATAAGTAAGGATAATGAACTAAGCTAACACAGTACTTCGTTGTTCAAACCCTCTGTACATGTATGCCGCAAGCTGTTTCACTGTGTTATAATCAATTGTTTAACAACATTATTTGGAGAGAGAGAGAGAGAGAGAGAGAGAGAGAGGGAGGGGAGAGAGGAGAGGACAGAGGGCAGAAGAGAGAGAGAGAGAGAGAGAGAGAGAGAGAGTGAGAGAGAGAGAGAGAGAGGGTGCAGAAGAGAGAGAGACATCAGAGGGATGCTACGATCTCGTTCTGGTCTAGGGACTGCTTGACAGAGCTGTACTCCACGCTACTTTCATATACATCCTGACGTCAACAAGGTCTGAAGGAACAGACACTGCAATGTTGGTGCGAAATTGAGCAACACTCCGAGACCATCCATGAAGTGGACGAAACTTGACTGGTGGTCCCAGTCCTCCCAGCCGAACCATAGCAAACTCAATTGGGTAGAAGGTGTCAGAGCAGAAACATGTCACAAACACGTGGCTCTGATGGGAATTGAACCTACGCTCTCCAAGCCAGCAGTCCGCGACGTTACCCACTTCGCCACGGCGACTGGTGTGTGTGTGTGTGTGTGTGTGTGTGTGTGTGTGTGTGTGTGTGTGTGTGAGAGAGAGAGAGAGAGAGGAGAGAGAGAGAGAGAGAGAGAGAGATGGCACATTGACACCGTAAAATTGCATTGACATTGCCAAAATCTCTGGAGAAAGAGGCGAGGGGGAGGGGGGGGGTAAGGAGGGGAGGATGGGAGAGAGATAGTCAGTTACATTAAGGCTTAAGCACACAACATCCCTACGGTGATAGACAGACGGGAATAAACATCCCAAAAGAGTGGAAAGGGAGGGGACGGGTAGGACAACTGGGGCTTTTCCTATACTTCACTTATACCACCAGAACGACATCATGAGTGGCAGCAAAGATGGCGACATTAATGCTGGTCAGCAGCTTGCTTGGAAATTGCAACATCTGAGTGCGGCCTGGGTGCTCTAATAAAACAGATGCTGAAGGAAGGGGATAAGTATCTGGCATAGCTTTCTCTCTGCTCTTCGTTGCATGTGTCTGTTCCTTCACGCAGGTCAATGATCACTTTCCGGGCCTACGGTTGTCGCGTTCCATGAGAGACCTCTTCAATGGCTGGACTGCCCTCACTTGTTTGCTGTTCAGCCCGGGTCGGCCCATTGCCTGAAAGTTGCTTTTTGCCTGTGTGTGAACCACCATGAGTGTGTGTTTTTAATGATTTTTGAAAGAATTCTTAGTCAGTCCACCAAACAGGGACAAACAAATTACAGGACAAAACGCTCTTTTGTTTTGTCTTGTAATTTGTTTGTGTCTGTTGTTTGGCGGACTGACTTACAATTCTTTTTAAAATTTGTTTCTATTTCCGCTAGCAGTCACCTCACTTTGAAACTAAGAGACCAATACGGGCGAGGTGTGACAAACAGATGGCTAACAATAGAACAGGAGAAGATGCAGAGCCGATAGGATCGACACGAAGTGGAAAATACCTTCAATGTGAGCTGTAGAAGCAGTGAAAGGCGAAGTTACTTATCCTCCCCCACTACAGATCTCTGCCCTAAGTGGCTGAACCAACCGGGCACCCAATCAAAGAGGGGCAGAGGGGGCAACAGGATTTATTTTCGTCCAATTTGAAGCAGACCGTGAGCGACACAAGATGACATCAGTCGGGGTTTGGGCAGGGACTGACCCGTCCGTATTTACCAGTAGGCCCGCACACTCTGTCCAATTGTCTGGTCCCCTGAGGCGGACCACCTGCCGATCAATAGCAACCAATCACAGCCAGCATATCTTGATATCAGCCAATCATTAGCTTCCTTACTGGCCAAGGGGACATTCACTTGGGTACTGTCTATGCTGCTCTCGACCAGTCAATTGATGCCAAGGGTGTTTTACGGGTCTGCTGATAAGAGACCTCTTTTCTTTTTGTTACTTTTCTCTTCCACCTTCCATGCCCCCAGTAGCATCCCTGTCAGCTTTCCATTCTCTGGCTCCTCCTCCACCTCCACATAAAGTACTCGGGAAGGTGTTCATAATAGAGTGTATGAGGCCCACCTCCTCCCCACAAAGGAGACCCAGCTGTGTGACTATCGGTTTGACTTCATCACTACCCTGTGATAGACAGGAATAAGCATCCCAAAAGACTGGGAAGGGAGAGGATGGGTGGGAGAACTGGGCCTATCCTACACTACACACACACACACACCACTAGAACGATGACACATTACGATGGGCAGTGAAGATGGCAACATTAATGCTGGTGGCCAGCTTGTTTGGATATCGCAACATTTGAGTGCAGCCTTGGTGGTCTAATGAAAATTATGCTGAGGGAAGAGGATAAGTATCTGGTCTAGCTTTCTCTCTATTTGCCTTTGCATGCGACTGTTTGTTTGTGCAAGTCAATGATCACTTTCTGAACTCATACGGTAGTTGCGTTCCATGAGGGCCTTTTCAACTGGCTGGGCTGCCCTCACCAGTGACCATGTTTAACAGCTTGTTTGCTGTTCAACTGGATTTGCCCATTGCCTGGAAGTTTCTTTTTGCCTGTGGGTGATCCATCGTGAGTTTATGCTTCAAACTAATAATTTTTAGTAAGAATTATTAGTAAGTCCACCAAACAACAAAGACAAACAAATTACAGGACAAAACACTCTTTTGTTTGTGTTGTAATTTGATTGTATCTGCTGTTTGGCAGACTTACAATTCTTTTGAAAATTTGTTTCAATTTTTGCCTGCAGTCACCTCACTTTTAAACTAAATACAAACTAATGGCTAGATATCAACACGGGTGAGATGTGATGAAGAGGTGGCTAAAAAAAAGAAGAGGAGAAGATGGAGAGCCGATCGGATCGACATGAAGTGGAAAATACCTTTAATGTGAGCAGTAGAAGCAGTGAAAGGCGAGGTTACTTATCCTCCCCTG
Organism: Conus canariensis; assembly: GCA_033310375.1. Lineage (NCBI taxonomy): Eukaryota > Metazoa > Mollusca > Gastropoda > Neogastropoda > Conidae > Conus > Conus canariensis. The sequence goes on along the minus strand of CM065718.1, from coordinate 65,763,251 downwards.
CTGTATATCTCTGCCCTAAGTGGCTGAACCAACTGGGCACCCAGTCAAAGAGGGGCAGATGGGGCAACAGGATTTATTACCATCCAGTTTGAAGCACATGGTGAGCGACGCAAGTTGACATCAGTCAGGTGCGGTCAGGAATGGGCCTGTCCGTATTTACTAGCAGGCCCTCACACACTGTCCCATTGTCTGGTCCCCTGAAGCGGACCACCCGTCGATCAATAGCAACCAATCACAGCTGGCATCTGTTGATATCAGCCAATCATTAGCTTCCTTACAGGCCAAGGGGATATACTCTTGTGTACTGACTATTCTGCTCTCGACCAGTCAATTGATAGCTAGGGTGTTTTACGGGTCTACTGATAGACAGACTTCAGTTTTTTTTGTTTCCTCAGCTCTTCCACCTTCTGTGTTCACAGCAGCATCCCTGTCAGGTTCCCATATCCTGGCTCCTCCTCCTTCTCCATATAAAGTACTCAGGAAGGTGTTCATAATAGAGTGTGTGAGGCCCACCTCCTCCCCTCCAAAGGAGACCCTGCTGTGTAACTATCGGTTTGACTTCATCATTGCTCTGTGATACACAGACGGGAATAAGCATCCTAAAGGACTGGGAAGGGAGGGGATGGGGAGGAGAATGGCGCCTATCCTACACCACACACAAACAACCACCAGAACGACAACACATCGAGAAGGGCAGCCAAGATAGCAACATTAATGCTGGTTGCCAGCTTGCTTGGAAATTGCAACATCTGAGTAGGGCCTGGTTGCTCTACTGAAAATGATGCCGAAGGAGGGATAAGTATCTGGCCTAGCTTTTTCTCTATTCACCTGTGCATATCTGCTAGTTTGTGAGGTAAATGATCATTTTCGGTCTATAACAGTTGCGTTACAGGAGGGATCTCTTCAACTGGCTGGTCTGCCCTCACCAGTATCCAGTTACAACAGCTTCAGCCAGGTTGATTCATTGCCTGTATTTGGGTTTTGCCTGTGCCTAAACCACTGTGAGTGTGTGCTACAAACTAATGATTTTTTTTCAGAAAGAATTAATTGTAAGTCCACCAAACAACAGGCACAAACAAATTACAAGACAAAACACACTTTTGTTTAAACACCCTTTTGTTTTGTGTTGTAATTTGTTTGTCCTTGTTGTTTGGCACACTTACTAATAATACTTTGTAAGATTTGTTCAATTTCCACCTACAGTCACCTCACTTTGAAACTAAATTCAAACTTTTCCTTAGAGACCAACAGTGGCGAGACATGTGGACAGGTGGCTAACCAGTGAACAGGAGACCAATGGTTGTGAGACATGGTGGACAGTAGAGACCAACAGTGGCAAAACGTGTGGACAGGTAGAGACCAACAGTGGCCAGACATGTGGACAGGTAGAGACCAACAGTGGCCAGACGTGGTGACAGGTAGAGACCAACAGTGGCCAGACATGGTGGACAGGTAGAGACCAACAGTGGCGAGACATGGTGGACAGGTAGAGACCAACAGTGACCAGACATGGTGGACAGGTAGAGACCAACAGTGGCGAGACATGGTGGACAGGTGGAGACCAACAGTGGCCAGACATGGTGACAGGTGGAGACCAACAGTTGTGAGACATGGTGACAGGTAGAGACCAACAGTGGCGAGACATGGTGGACAGGTAGAGACCAACAGTGGCGAGACTTGGTGGACAGGTAGAGACCAACAGTGGCGAGACATGGTGGACAGGTAGAGACCAACAGTGGCAAGACATGGTGGACAGGTAGAGACCAACAGTGGCAAGCCATTGTGGACAGGTGGAGACCAACAGTGGCGAGACATGGTGGACAGGTGGAGACCAACAGTAGCAAGACATGGTGGACAGGTAGAGACCAACAGTGGCAAGACATGGTGGACAGGTAGAGACCAACAGTGGCAAGACATGGTGGACAGGTGGAGACCAACAGTGGCGAGACATGGTGGACAGTGAGACCACCAGTGGTGAGACTTGGTGGACAGTAGAGACCAACAGTGGCGAGACATGGTGGACAGGTAGAGACCAACAGTGGCAAGACATGGTGGACAGTAGAGACCAACAGTGGCAAGCCATGGTGGACAGGTGGAGACCAACAGTGGCCAGACATGGTGGACAGGTAGAGACCAACAGTGGCGAGACGTGGTGGACAGGTAGAGACCAACAGTGGCCAGACATGGTGGACAGGTAGAGACCAACAGTGGCCACACATGGTGGACAGGTGGAGACCAACAGTGGTGAGATATGGTGGACAGGTAGAGACCAACAGTGGCCAGACATGGTGGACAGGTGGCTAACTAGGGAACAGGAGCCCAAGCCGACAAGATCGACAGGAAGTGGACAATACCTTTAATGTGAGCGGTGGAACACGTGAAACGCAAAGTTACTGATCCTCTGCCACTACAGATCTCTGCCCTAAGCAGCTGAACCAACTGGGCACCCAATAAAAGAGGGGGAGAGGGGGCAACAGGATTTATTGTCGTCCAATTTGAAGCAGACGGTGAGCGACACAAGATGACGTCAGTCGAGGGGCTGGCAGGGATTGACCTGTCCGTATTTACCAGTAGGCCCGCACACACTGTCCCATTGTCTGATCCCCCGAGGCGGACCACCTGCCGATCAATAACAACCAATCACAGCTGGCGTCTCTGAATATCAGCCAATCATTAGCTTCCTTACTTGCCAAGGGGACATTCACTTGGGTACTGTCTATGCTGCTCTCGACCAGTCAATTGATACCTATGGGTGTTTTACGGGCCTGCTGATAGACAAATTTCTTTTTTTTTCTTTTACTCGGCTCTTCCACCCTCTGTGTTCCCAGTAGCATCCCTGTCTGGTTTCCACACTCTGGCTCCTCCTCCTGTGTTTGAAGTACTTGGAAAACTATCCATATTAGAGCGTATGTAGCCCGCCTCCTCCCCACCGAAGGAGTTCCTGCATTGGACTATTGGTATGACTCTTGGCATTGCCGTTTCTTGTTCCCCTTCCCTCTTCTCCCATTGTTACTGAGCCACATCCAGGTGTGTTGTTGCTGTCCCATCGACAGCAGCTCATAGAGAGCTATCATTGTCAGACTGATATCAGACAACTCACCTGAGGAGACACTGCAGTGTCGGGTCACTTCAGGGGTGTTCAGTGGTGAATGTGATGAGATGTTTGTCTGCTGGTCCATCTGACTGCTTGTCTTCATAACTGTCTGTGTGTCTGTATGCCTGTTCATACCCCGTCCCCCTCTTTTTTGTGGATCTGTTTGCCTTCCCATCTTCATACACGTCTGCCCTGTATGCAGTCTTCTCTGCTTGTCTGTTTATCCGTCTGTTTATCTATGTGTGTGTGCGTGCCCGCACGCGCGCGCGCGTACGTGCGTGTGTGCGTGCGTGCGTGCGTGCGTGTGTGTGTGTGTGTGTGCGCCAGCACATGTGTTTGTCAGTTTGTCTGTCTTCCCTCCAGTCTTCCCATTCCAGGCAACATCCATACAGCCATGTGGCAGTGGCAGAAAATGGAGCCAGGATAAAGGAGACAGGTCATTGGGGCCTCAGGCTATGAACGTATCATAGAAAGGACAGAGGGAAGAGCGCCAAGGGGGAGAGAAAATAGCACAGGGTGTCATATGCCGTGGAATTGACCATCAGTGTTTTGAGGTCAGCGTAGCTGTTTTTCTTCTTTTGTTTTCGACATCTATGTGTGCAAACAAAATGGCTCTGAACAATCATCTTGTTATGGCTGTAAGAGAGAGAGAGAGAGAGAGAGAGAGAGAGAGAGAGAGAGAGAGAGAGAGGAGAGAGAGAATGTGTGTGTGAGTGTGTTTGTGTGCGTGCGTGCGCGCGCACGTGTGTGGGTGTGTGTATAATTCTCTCTCTCTCTCTCTCTCTCTCTCTCTCTGTGTGTGTGTGTGTGTGTGTGTGTGTGTGTGTGTGTTGTGTGTGTGTATGAATCTGAAGAGGCCGGATGGGTTTCTGTATGTGCATATGGACGGCTATCATTTTATGTGTGCTTTGCATGTATGCGTGTGTGTGTGTGTGTGTGTGTGTGTGTGTGTGTGTGTGTGTGTGTGTGTGTGTGTGTGCGTGTGTTTCCGGGCGTGCATGCATGCGTGCGTGCGTGCGTGTGTGTGTGTGTGGTGTGTGTGTGTGTGTGTGTGTGTGTGTGGTTTTAGTGAATTTCAGTTTAAGCATTTTCTGTACAGTTTCAAACTCTAGCATAACCAAACTTAGTAGAACGGCAAGTAATAGTATCTCCCCAGCTGCCTCCTGCTTGATGTCATGTAAGGATGAAGTTATAAAATCTGTAGTAAATATTTCAATGAGCAGTTTCAAAATAATGCTGGGATATCAAAATAGCAAACTGGCTTTTTGTTTGAAATTGTGAAGAATATTTTCTTCCTTAAACACTAATCAATAATACGCTAAATCATATCAATGTGAATATTGTAAAAATATCAAGTCGCATTTATCAACATCAGACGATTCAATGGACTTCTACCATGCAGAAGTGTAGACATAACCTTAAATAACTATGTGTGACTAAAGATAGACTGGGAAACACGATCACACAGAACAATTCTTTTTGTTGAATGAAGTAAATTGAAGTTGCGTGAAATAACAACAAATGAATAAGTCCTCTCCCATTCAACAAAAATGAATCTTTGCAAACTAATGTAAAGTAGAATAAAAGCTTAATACACATGTCTTTAAAGATATTTTAACTACACTATCCGCCAAACATGAACAAATGAATCACAAGACAAAACACGACATGCTTCGACCTCTTAGGTCTTCTTCACACAAGAGAAACAACACGCAGGACAACGAAAATGAAGAACGAGCAATCACTTATCTCATATATTGAATTCGGCGCAAGATGGGCGTTGAACCAATCAATACGTAGGAACCACAAATTTGACATTGTAACCAAAATGTTAAGTTGTATGGCGCTACTTATTGGAACATTTGAAATGTAGGCATAATATGACATTACACGTTATGGATGTTCATGAAAGTAAGACACTGTTACGTCAAAGTTCGCCGAGGACACACTATTGAAATACTTCGGCGACCTGACATTCAAGTATAGATTTGATGCCAATATTTCTGCCGTACTAGATCACTGCAGCACACGGGCCTTTTCACCCCAGACCAGTTTGCAGGACTTATATCACGAATAGTGGATAGACGTTAAATGAAAGACACACACAGTGTGCAGGAATGAAAAATGAACACATGGCGAGAATAATCCTTGCTGCAGGCTTCTACTGCACAAGAGTCAGACAGAGCAAATGTCAGGACACTTCAGACACTGCTGTTTTTTTTAATTTTATTTTTTTTTATCAGTGGCCGAGCAATTAGGTGGGGCAAAAAGACAGATGGAGGGGAAGGGGGCGAGAGAAGGGACAGGCTAGTGGTAAGGTAGAGCGAGCTGAGGACAGAAGTGAAAAGAGCGAATAGAGGAGAGGGGGCGCGGAAAGGGCACACAACCTGGACGGCAGCTTAGCTGGGTGAGGGGTTCTTGAAAAATAATCAAACATCACCATTCTCTCAGAAGTGAGAATTCCAGTGCTGTGCTTTAGGCATTCTGTGCCTGTCGTTTGGTGTATTAACAAGAAATGTCATGTTAACGAGCCTGTTACAGCTAACCACGTGAAATGGCAGTGAGACACTCACTACATTTTTTTTCCTCATAAAGTCGTTGTCTTTTTCTAGCATTATCTATGAAATGTGACACGATTTATCAGCAGCTTGATATCAATCATCTTGTAGAAGAATTTGTTCCCGTTGGAAATGTATATGTTTACTTTTGCTTTCTGCAGTTTTCTCACCCACGTTTTATGTTATTACGTTTTGATATTCTCATCGCATGCATTCATCACATGTGAGTAAAAATGGGCAAATCGATTCTCTGGTTCTAAAATGGCCTTTTTGTGTTTTCTAATTACCCCTCCGCTGTACCTCCGTGTGTCTGTTTCCTTCCTTGTTTTTTTCTCCTTTCTTCCTATCATCATCTCTCCTTCTGTCTTCTTGATCTGTATGGAAAATGGTTAAAAAAAAAGTATATATTTTAATTTGATGCCATTGCCTTAAGATTTTAAGCAAGAAGATATTCCATAAAAGTCTGTTTATGCAAACTAGTTTCAGTTCCATGTGATACACACACAGACACACAAGACACAGACAGACAGACAGACAGACAGACACACACACACACACGCGCGCGCGCGCTCACACACAATGTATATTGATCTGTCTTTACACGATTGTCTTTGTGCATTTTTTTTTTTGGTTTTCATTTGTTTAGATTTCCAGAAGGGCTGTGACCTATATTGATGTGGTTAAAAACGCAATATTAAAATTGAATCTTATAATGACAGTATTCTCAAATTTTAAGTTATGTAGACACTCCCTTAGGTATATTTCTTGTGTCTTTGTGTGCATTGTCTTTTTTTCATATTAGACAAAAATTGTACATAGATTTCCTGCAAGGGTTGTGACCTTCACTGAACCAGACACTTCTCCTGACACCATCTGTCTATTTCTATCACTCTGTATTTTTCTGTGCTTCAAACAATCTCTCTCATTCTTTCTCCTTCATCACCTTGATTCCACCCCATCTCTCCTTTCTTTCTGTCTCTGCATCTCTCAATATCCTCGCTTCCCTCTCTCTCATTCTCCTCTTTCCCCCCTCTGCTCTCTCACCCCCTCCTTTACATCTTTCCCTTTCCTTCCGTCCCATATCTTCCTCCACTCTTCACTCTCTCTCCCTCTCTTCTTTTCTCTTATCCTTCATTCTATCTCTTTCCCCACCTTCTGTCTCTTCCCCAGTTTTCTCCTATCAGTCTTGGTCTCCCCTCTTTCTTTCTCAGCATCTACCTCCCTCTCTCACCCTTCTCCTCTCCCTCTCCCTTCTCTCTCCTCTGACTCTCATTCTCTCCCCTCTTATTCCTCTATCGTTTTTTTCTTTCTATCCCTCCCTTTCCTCTTCTTTGTCTCTATCTTTGCACTACGTTCTCTCCATGTCTTTTCTGCTGGCTAAGTCATGTGCAGCAGATGGTCATCATTATGTGAAAATGAGCTGCCTCCTTCATCTTCATCTTATGACCAACCATCCCCCCCCCCCCCCCCACGTTCCCATTGACTCATGGACACGAAGCCTTGCTCCAAACGGCTCTCTGTGGGTCTCGCTCGATGAGACACCCGACTCGGTAAAGACTGGCCAAGGGATTGGTCACGGCTGACACCATGGTCGCGAAAGGCAGAGAGTAGCGAGGAGAAATGTGATTAAAGCACACCAACAGTGAGATTTCCTTCTAATTCATGCATCAGTCAGAAACGGTGCTGTTTACAGTGCAGGGGTAGGGGTGGGAGTGAGGGTAAGAGTCGAGGGTGGGGGTGGGTTGGATAACGGCGGTACACGAGTTGTCTAGAGGAAATATTCACTTTGTTGTACTGATGATGATGATGATGATGATGATGATGATGATGATGATGTAGATTTTGTATGAAAAGAATTGGAATCAGAGAGTTTCTCTTTCTCTCTGTCGCTGTCTCTGTCTCTATTTCTGTCTGTCCCTCTGTCTGTCTGTCTCTCTGCCTGTCTGTCTGTCTGTCTGCCTATCTCCCCCCCCTTCTCTTTCCCCCTGCGTACATGCTTGTGTGTGTGTGTGTGTGTGTGTGTGTGTGTGTGTGTGTGTGTGTGTGTGTGTGTGTGTGTGTGTGTGTGTGTGTTGTTCGTGTTAATCTATAACATTGGCATCTTCCAAGCAAATACATGCACAGGTGCCATTAAACTCGGCAGATTATAATTATTGTTAAGACCATTCTGACTATGCCATATCTGAAGATGTCACCAAATTGTAATGGCCATATGCATTTCAGCTTTAAAATCAAGATTAGAATACTGTTACTTTCTTAGAAATATTGATAATTCACATTCAATGCTTTACAGACTATTTAAACCTAACATGAATGTTACATGCGTATACTGTAACAAATGTATAGCCCCTATTCACTTTCTGTCAAGATCTGACCATTTGATGCCATTCCTTGCAACCAGAGACAGATATATAGATTAATGTTTCACTAAATATAGAGCTAAATCAAACATAAACAATGAAGTGTCATGCACGTTACATCAACTGTTACATAACGCTGATGGTGCACATGTTGAACACGCAGGCGACCTGTGGATTAAAACAGGGAACTGAGACTAATTGTCTGATAGAAACGGATCTCAGGAGCGAACTTTTTTTTTTTTTTTTTACCGAGAGAGGAATGCAGGCGGTCACTGCGTTCTTGGCAGAGGGAGCAACGTTAATCAGGTTCAAGACATTTCAAATTGATGCTGTTTGGGCAATAGAAGAGAGAGAGAGAGAGAGAGAGGAGAGAGAGAGAGAGAGAGAGAGAGAGAGAGAGAGAGAGAGAGAGAGAGAGAGATGTAGAGGGAGCAGGGAGGGGATCGGGTGTAGAGAAGAGATGGCGGTAAGAAAATGGAGTGAGATGAGATGAAAGCTGAGACGTTGGGAGGTAGATGAGGTGGAGAGTAAAGGGGCATAGCGGTCGGAGAAAGCTGAGACGTTGGGAGGTAGATGAGGTGGAGAGTAAAGGGGCATAGCGGTCGGAGAAAGCTGAGACGTTGGGAGGTAGATGAGGTGGAGAGTAAAGGGACATAGCGGTCGGAGAAAGCTGAGACGTTGGGAGGTAGATGAGGTGGAGAGTAAAGGGGCATAGCGGTCGGAGAAAGCTGAGACGTTGGGAGGTAGATGAGGTGGAGAGTAAAGGGGCATAGCGGTCGGTGGTGAGAGTGTTGCTGGGGACTGACGAAGTAACTGCTCAACATATGTGATCTGAATCGAGAACTTCTGAAGTCGTGTGCTACTGCTGGTGCTGACTGACGTGGGCGCTTTCTGTGCTTTTCGTCAGGGCTTGTTGTTGGAACTGTAATTGCGTATTCCTCTCTTTCCCTGCTCGTTCTGAGTCTTTCATACTGCTGTTGCATACATTCTTCATATGAATCATGTTAGCGAACTGTGTCCCCTGTTCAGTAGCACATTCCAAATTTTTGATGTATGTGACTGTCACGTGCCTAAAGTAAATCAGTCGAGGTTTGCCAATTAGCTTATCATACAAAGATAATCAACACTTCAGCTTATATGCCCGTTATTCCGAATGTCGACTTATACTCTTCATTTAATTTCAGTTTACCCTTGAGATTAATTGTAGCTTAGAATGTTCATATTCAAGAACAATACTACAGATTTCACTTCAGCGAACAAACTCATTGATTTTTTTTCTCATTCTCATTCATTTATTCATATGCGTGGTCGACCGATCTCCTATGCAAACCATCCTGGAACAGCTGAGTTGCAGCTTTGTTATTTTATCCGTCTGTGACGTCATCGTTTTTATGTGTTTTGCTGTCATTTACCATTGTACATGTATTTTAAAATTCTGTGAAATCAAGTTTGACCATTATGTAATACTGAAAATCTATTATAAGTATTGTTGTTTACTCAAATGTGTTTTAATATTGCTTTAACATTTATTATGTGCATCATCATCATCATCACACTTTAATGCTTCTTTCAATCAGAGTTTAGGTCTGACAGTGTTGTTTCTGTTTTTAGCAAATTCTGAAAATTAGTAAGTGGTGTGTGTGTGTTTTGTGTGTGTGTGTGTGTGTGTGTGTGTGTGTGTGTGTGTGTGTGTGTGTGTGTGTGTGTGTTTAGTATGTGTTTATCTACATGTATGAGGTTTTACATTATAATTAAATAGATTTTGTTGGGTTGTTGTTGAGTTACCTAACTTGTTTATTGTTTATTGTTGTTGAGTTACCCTACTTGTTTACTGTTCATTGTTTTTCATGTTTATTTGTCACTAATGTATAGTTAGTCAGCAGCACGATTGTGATTTCTCAGAATTGAGATAATAAAGTATTCTTGTATCTTGTATCTTCCAACATTAAAATAAAAGCTTGGGATTATTCGGGAGTCAACAGAGCTAGATCCTGGTGGTGCTAGGGCAGCTGGTCCGTGGACAAATGCAATGGTCATGTGAGGTAAGAAAAAAGAAGTAAAAAGTCAAATGCAGGTAATCACAATCTTGAAAACCTACACAGGAGATTGTACCAGGACGATGAAGCCAAAAGTTGCATGCTAGTGAAAATCAGTAAAAAGGGAGACAATAACATTTTGCTTATTTCTGTACTATAAACCACGTTTTGAAAAAAAATTGCTTGATCTGGTTCAGCCATCTAGTTCATTTGCAACTCACAATAAGATGAGGACTACTATTTCCCTTTCTTGCATAAAAAAATAGATTTCTTCAAAAACTTGAAAAATGACCGAATCAGGTTCAACCATCCGTTTTAATCAACACTCACAAGAGTATTAGAACCATTCTCAATAAACCTTGCTTACAAATGCATTTCTTAAAAATTCTAGCCGTTTAAATGGAATCAAAATTGACACAGAGCACGAGAAGTCATCCGAAAACTCAACCATTCAACAACAACGGTACACTATGTAGAGTACAGGCTGTTGTCAATGTCCAACAGATTCTGGATCTCCCCTTTGAGTACATTCATAAGTAAAATGAAAACCGTTTTCCTTCATGGGAAGTAATTGTTCACACGAAAGTTAAAACTGTTTTCCTTCAAGGGAAGTAACTGTTCACACGAAAGTTACTTCCCATGTATTCTAAAAAAAAAAAAAAAAAAAAATGGGACGAGGGAAAATACAAATAGTCAACGTTTATATAACTAGAAAGTTGTCATTCATTACATAGTAGATTGATATTAATTCGTAGGAGAAGCTTCATACTTGTTAGATTCAGTGGAAAGCATTGTAATCAGAGAAACTTGGTAATGGTCCTGCTCAGTGGAAGAATAGTTCAGTGGAAGAATTATAGTAAGAGAAATTTCAACAGTGGTCCTCTTTAGTGGAAGAATTGTAACAAGAGAAAGTGCAAAGTAGTCCTGTTCAAAGGAAGAATATTAGTGAGAGAAACATTATAATGGTCGACCTTATTGAGTGGAAGAATTGTAACAAGAGAAACTTCATAGTGGTCCCGATCTGTGGAAGAATTGTAGTAAGCGAAACTTCACAGTGAACCTGTTCAGTGGAAGTATTGTAACAAAGGGAAGTCATAGTGGTTTCTGCCTTCCCGTCTGTCTCTGCCTCAGCTTTCCCCGTCTGACTCATGTCTTCCTCTCTCTGATCACAGCATATCCCTCCCTCTCTTCACCCCCTCCCTCCTCTCTCCCCCTCTTACCCCCTCTCTTCTCTCTGACCTCCCTCCCTCCTCTCTATTCCATCTCCCTCCTTACCTTCTCTTCCTTCTGTCTCCATCTCTGCACCACGTGTTCCCCATGTCCTCTCTGCTGTCCATAGTACCCAGAGTTGATGGCCACAGGTCAGAATGAGCTGTCTCTTCCATCCTCATCTTATGGCCTACCCGCCCACCCATCCTATTCCTCTCTCTCTCCTTACCCATGACACGTGGACACTACTAACCCCTGCTTCTGTGGGTTCCTGTGGAGGGCCATGTTCACTCGGTGCGAGTCCATGGCTCGGCGAATGCTGGAATCAGTCAGGGACTCTTCATCGAAGGCATCGTCGTCTCGAAAGGCGATTAAGGAGAGAAAGGAAACAATGTGAATGCAGCACACAGACAATGTGACACGTCATGTCATTTCATGCCCTAGTCACTGGTTGTTACCATTCATAGTGCAAGCAGGAAAATTGGGGTGGTATATGATTAGAACTTAAAAAATTTTTTTTTTTACAGACAAACTTGTTTGTTTCGAATTTGATGTGGAATGTTTATTGAAATTGACGTGGATTTCAAATGCATATATATATATATATATATAAAATATATAGATATATAGAGATATATGTTATATATGCATCTCTCTTTCTACACACACACACGCACACGCACACAACACACACACACACACACACACACACACACACACACATATGTATATGTATAGTTAGATAGATAGATGTGTGTGTGTGTGTGTGTGTGTGTGTGTGTGTGTGTGTGTGTGTGTGTGGGGTGTGTGTGTGTGTGCGCGCGCGCGCGCGCGCACAGATGGTCTTCATAGAAACACTCTCTGGTCTCCTTAGAAACCCCCTCGCGGGTGTCTTACCCACGTACTTATGGAACACCTGTTCCCAGTTGGGAAATGTAAACCGTATGACGTACATTGTTGTTCCTCTTCCACACATCCAGCTGCAACTCTTTTGAGCTGCCTCTGCCAAAGCCTGTAAGTTTCTGGTCCTCTTCTTAGCAGAAACCGCAAGCTGTTTTATGAGATCACAGACTGATGAGCCTACCAGCCCCTTTGGTCCAGCCTGTAATGCGAGCCCTGTGGCCTGGAAACCCAGTTCCCTCAAGCGGCTTGCTAGGTTAACATGCTTCTCAACCCTGAAGATGTGAGCTCGCTTCATTCTGCTTTCATACGGCCTAGCAAGGTAAGTCAGAAACAATTGTTTTGATGATCTTGAACGGAGTACAAGTATTTGGTGTCATGCCGCTCTTCCTGATGATCTCTGGATGGGTCTTCCATTCTGGAAGGTCTGCTGTGCACTGCAAGTTATCCACTCAATACACTGAACCCTGCTTCCATGCTCTTGATGTCATGCCTGCTGTTCGAGATCGTTTCTTGTGGCGTCCTGCCGTGTAGAACGTCGGGGCCGGGGGATCCAGTTGCGTTGTGTTTCTTCTGGCTGTGCTCTCCGTAACTGCGATCTCTTTACGGAGTTGGTTGTCTTTCCACGCGTACCTTCTTTGGGTATGTGCTGCTTTGCTTGAACCTCATGACATGTTTGTTCGCCCCGACAGCGTGCACATGCAGTCATCTGATTCCACTCGTTTCACCAGGTTTGAGTTCATAGGCAGGAGGTCATATGCAGATCTGAGGGTGAAGCTGATCCAGAGAGTTATCACTTGGCAATGTGGCTCGTTGTTATTTCAGCCAAGACTTCTTTGGACTGCGTTTCCCCATGAGGTCCATTGCTCTGTTGGCCTTGCTGGACGGCTGTTTGGATTCTTCTTCTTTTCTTCGTTCACTCAGACAGGAACCCCCGAGGCGCTGACAAAGGCTGCTGTAGGGCGGAGGCCTTCCAGTCATCTAGTGGATCACTGGCTGTCTGGATTATCTCGACTATCTGGTCTTTCTTTGATTTCTGTATTATCAGGTCTCCTTTTGCCTTCACTTTTGCCATCAATTTTGCCTCTTTGTTTTCTAACCCAGCCCCTGATTACATACACACACGCACGCACATACACACACGCATGCACGTGCACGCACACCTCTCTCTCTCTCTCTCTCTCATATATATATATGTATATGCGTGCGTACGTGTGTGTGTACATGCTTGCGTGTGTGCGTGCGTGCGGTGTGCATGTACATATATATATATATATATATATATATATCACACAATTATAAACAAAGCTTGCTCTTATGTCTTAGATTGAAGAAATAGGGGGAGATAAGCATTCATATCTGCAGTGGTAGATAATTCTGCCTAACTAACAGTATGTGCTTGAGTGGGTGAATGGGGAAAAATAAAAAATAAAACAAATGCTTCTCAAAATGAGCCTTCAGCAAACTTATAGTCTCCAAGGGGGAGACAATCTCCAATGGGGAGGAAACTCACCAACATATAACTCCTGGTCAGATACCGATATTTCGAAACCTGATTGTTTCTTCTCAGTGACCGCGGAAAGTGGTAATTTGACTCCTCTGCCTTTTCGGTTTCAAGAAGAATGCTATCCCAGAAAAAGGCTGGTGTGCAATACCGTAGTATGTTTGTTGAGTTTTTAAAAAACCAACCAAAGGTGCCACCTAAGAAGCAAAAGAAAATCATGAAAGAGCAAAACAAGCTACATTTTCTTGTGAAAAGTAGAAAATATAAAAAGATAACCTCTTAAGACACAAGTGCTGAGGGCCAGTTCTTGGAATGAATCCGCAAGGGACTAAATTACAATAAACTAATAAATTCCAAGGATAAGTACCGAGCACCATTCCAGCAACTTACAGAGCAGCTTGGTGTTGCAATGACTGCAATAAATATTCAATTATAAACAAAGCTTGCTCTTATGTCTTAGATTGAAGAAACAGGGGGAGATAAGCATTCATATCTGCAGTGGTAGATAATTCTGCCTAACTAACAGTATGTGCTTGAGAGGGTGAATGGGGAAAAATAAAACAAATGCTTCTCAAAATGAGCCTTCAGCAAGCTTATAGTTTCCAAGGGGGAGACAATCTCCAATGTGTCTTAAGAGGTTATCTTTTTATATTTTCTACTTTCCACAAGAAAATGTAGCTTGTTTTGCTCTTTCATGATTTTCTTTTGCTTCTTAGGTGGCACCTTTGGTTGGTTTTTTAAAACTCAACAAACATACTACGGTATTGCACCCAGCCTTTTTCTGGGATAACATTCTTCTTGAAACCGAAAAGGCAGAGGAGTCAAATTACCACTTTCCACGGTCACTGAGGAGAAACAATCAGGTTTCGAAATATCGGTATCTGACCAGGAGTTATATGTTGGTGAGTTTCCTCCCCATTGGAGATTGTCTCCCCCTTGGAGACTATAAGTTTGCTGAAGGCTCATTTTGAGAAGCATTTGTTTTATTTTTTATTTTTCCCCATTCACCCACTCAAGCACATACTGTTAGTTAGGCAGAATTATCTACCACTGCAGATATGAATGCTTATCTCCCCCTATTTCTTCAATCTAAGACATAAGAGCAAGCTTTGTTTATAATTGAATATTTCTTGCAGTCATTGCAACACCAAGCTGCTCTGTAAGTTGCTGGAATGGTGCTCGGTACTTATCCTTGGAATTTATTAGTTTATTGTATATATATATATATATATATATATATATATATATATATATGTGGTGTGTGTGTGT
>CM065718.1:65715821-65733321 GCA_033310375.1 Conus canariensis | reverse complement strand
GTCTTTCTTTCTCTCTCTTTTTCAGTGTGTCTGTTTGCCTGTCTGTAAGTGTGTCTGTCTTTGTGTTTCTTTCTCAGCCTGTCTGTTCATCTCTCTCCTCCTCTCCCTCCTGCAGATGCCCGTCCATCTGTCTGTCTGTCTGTCTGTCTGTCTGTCTGTCTGTCTGTCTGTCTCTCTCTCTCTCTCTCTCTCTGTCTCTCTTCCCCCCACCCCCCAACCCCCATATCTGTGTCTCTGATGCATTTCATATGATTGTAATCATTATCAAGACATTTGAGATATTTCTTCTTCAATGGGAGTTGTACAATCAGATGTGTAACCCCCCATCCCCCACCCCACCCTCCCACATCCTCTCCTTACTCACATGGCAATATGCGTCTCTGTCAGTTTATGACACACCATGGTCAGCTAGAATATAATCTCTCTCTCTCTCTCTCTCTCTCTCTCTCTCTCTCTCTCTCTCTCTCTATATATATATATATATATATATAATGCTGAACAATTAAGTAGTGGGGGAAAACAAGTGCAGGTTAACAATTCTTCCATCATTGTAGTAATGACTTGGCAAAGATTTGAAATTAAAAAAAAACACCTGAAGATGAAGAAAATGGGAAAATATATATTATAGATATGAAAACCCTTCACTAGCTGCATGAGGGAACCTTCGCAATCCCTCTCGAAGGCAGATCTATATATATTGCCTGCTCCTAGGCCTTTCGTCCGCTGGATCGGACTCATCATCATCATCATCATCATCTATCTATCTATCTATCTATCTATCTATCCATCTCCTCTCTCTCTCTCTCTCTCTCTCTCTCTCTCTCTCTCTCTCTCTCACTCTCTCTCTCTCTATACATATATATATATATAGTTGTACTGATTCTGACGAAGCCTAAATAAAAGGCGAAAGCTTTTTAAAAAAACATGAAGAGTGTGTGGTTGGTGTGCCTGCGCTTATTTTTGTACTCTCTCTCTCTCTCTCTCTCTCTATATATATATATATAGGGTAGTACTGAGGATCAGCGTTATATTAAAAAGAGTGCTCGACCAGAGTGGGAGCGGCATTTGCTGTATTAAAAGCAAGTTAAAATCAAGCTTAAAACCTACAGATCTGTTTCGCGCTGTCAGTGCGGTCGTCAGGGTGACGACCCTGACGACCGCACTGACAGCGCGAAACAGATCTGTAGGTTTTAAGCTTGATTTTAACTTGCTTTTAATACAGCAGTATATATATATATATATATATATATATATATATATATATATATATATATATATATATATATATATATATATATATATATATATATATATATATATATACAGCATTACTTACGTTCCACCTGATCCGACTTAGCTACTTCGGTGATCCCTTCCTCTTTCTCACATCACTTGCCTTGGTCCCCCATCCCTCTCCTCCCATCCTCCCATATGTCCTTCTGTGCCCAGCCGTCCCAGGATCTCCTCCCATCCTCCCATATGTCCTTCTGTGCCCAGCCGTCCCAGGATCTCCTCCCATCCTCCCATATGTCCTTCTGTGCCCAGCCATCCCAGGATCTCTCCCATCCTCCCATATGTCCTTCTGTGCCCAGCCATCCCAGGATCTCCTCCCATCCTCCCATATGTCCTTCTGTGCCCAGCCATCCCAGGATCTCCTCCCATCCTCCCATATGTCCTTGTGTGCCCAGCCGTCCCAGGATCTCCTCCCATCCTCCCATATGTCCTTCTGTGCCCAGCCATCCCAGGATCTCCTCCCATCCTCCCATATGTCCTTCTGTGCCCAGCCATCCCAGGATCTCCTCCCATCCTCCCATATGTCCTTCTGTGCCCAGCCGTCCCAGGATCTCCTCCCATCCTCACATATGTCCTTCTGTGCCCAGCCGTCCCAGGATCTCCTCCCATCCTCCCAAATGTCCTTCTGTGCCCAGCCATCCCAGGATCTCCTCCCATCCTCCCATATGTCCTTCTGTGCCCAGCCGTCCCAGGATCTCCTCCCATCCTCCCATATGTCCTTCTGTGCCCAGCCATCCCAGGATCTCCTCCCATCCTCCCATATGTCCTTCTGTGCCCAGCCATCCCAGGATCTCTTCCCATCCTCCCATATGTCCTTCTGTGCCCAGCCATCCCAGGATCTCCTCCATCCTCCCATATGTCCTTCTGTGCCCAGCCATCCCAGGATCTCCTCCCATCCTCCCATATGTCCTTCTGTGCCCAGCCATCCCAGGATCTCCTCCCATCCTCCCATATGTCCTTCTGTGCCCAGCCATCCCAGGATCTCCTCCCATCCTCCCATATGTCCTTCTGTGCCCAGCCATCCCAGGATCTCCTCCCATCCTCCCATATGTCCTTCTGTGCCCAGCCGTCCCAGGATGTCTTCCCATCCTCCCATATTTCCTTCTGTGCCCAGCCATCCCAGGTTCCTTCCCATTCCTCCCATATGTCCTTCTCGTGCCCAGCCATCCCAGGATCTCCTCCCATCCTCCCATATGTCCTTCTGTGCCCAGCCATCCCAGGATCTCTTCCCATCCTCCCATATTTCCTTCTGTGCCCAGCCATCCCAGGATCTCCCCCATCCTCCCATATGTCCTTCTGTGCCCAGCCATCCCAGGATCTCCCCCATCCTCCCATATTTCCTTCTGTGCCCAGCCGTCCCAGGATGTCTTCCCATCCTCCCATATTTCCTTCTGTGCCCAGCCGTCCCAGGATGTCTTCCCATCCTCCCATATTTCCTTCTGTGCCCAGCCGTCCCAGGATGTCTTCCCATCCTCCCATATTTCCTTCTGTGCCCAGCCGTCCCAGGATCTCCTCCCATCCTCCCATATGTCCTTCTGTGCCCAGCCTCCCAGGATCTCTCCCATCCTCCCATATTGTCCTTCTGTGCCCAGCCATCCCAGGATCTCCCCCATCCTCTCCATATTTCCTTCTGTGCCCAGCCATCCCAGGATCTCCTCCCATCCTCCCATATTTCCTTCTGTGCCCAGCCATCCCAGGATCTCCTCCCATCCTCCCATATTCCTTCTGTGCCCAGCCATCCCAGGATCTCCTCCCATCCTCCCATATGTCCTTCTGTGCCCAGCCATCCCAGGATCTCCCTCCCAATCTCTGTGCCCCATCATGTCCTTCTGCTCCAACCCCGCCACGTCCCAGGATCTCTCCCATCCTCCCATATGTCCTTCTGTGCCCAGCCGTCCCAGGATCTCCTCCCATCCTCCCATATGTCCTTCTGTGCCCAGCCATCCCAGGATCTCTCCCATCCTCCCATATGTCCTTCTGTGCCCAGCCATCCCAGGATCTCTCCCATCCTCCCATATGTCCTTCTGTGCCCAGCCATCCCAGGATGCTCTCTCCCATCCTCCCATATGTCCTTCTGTGCCCAGCCATCCCAGGATCTCTCCCATCCTCCCATATGTCCTTCTGTGCCCAGCCATCCCAGGATCTCCTCCACATCCTCCCATAATGTCCTTCTGTGCCCAGCCATCCCAGGATGCTTCCCATCCTCCCATATGTCCTTCTGTGCCCAGCCATCCCAGGATCTCTCCCATCCTCCCATATGTCCTTCTGTGCCCAGCCATCCAGGATTCTCTCCCATCCTCCCATATGTCCTTCTGTGCCCAGCCATCCCAGGATTCTCTCCCATCCTCCCATATGTCCTTCTGTGCCCAGCCAGTCCCAGGATGTCTTCCCATCCTCCCATATTTCCTTCTGTGCCCCACCCCCCCCCCCGCCCAGCCTCCCAGGATGTCTTCCCATCCTCCCATATTGTCCTTTCTGTGCCCAGCCGATCCCAGAGTCTCCCTCCCATCCTCCCATATTTCCTTCTGTGCCCAGCCATCCCAGGATTCTCTCCCATCCTCCCATATTTCCTTCTGTGCCCAGCCATCCCAGGATCTCCCCATCCTCCCATATGTCCTTCTGTGCCCAGCCATCCCAGGATCTCCCATCCTCCCATATTTCCTTCTGTGCCCAGCCAGTCCCAGGATGTCTTCCCATCCTCCCATATTCCTTCTGTGCCCAGCCATCCCAGGATGTCTTCCCATCCTCCCATATTCCTTCTGTGCCCAGCCATCCCAGAGTCTCTCTCCCATCCCTCCCATATGTCCTTCTGTGCCCAGCCGTCCCAGGATCCTCTCCCATCCTCCCATATGTCCTTCTGTGCCCAGCCGTCCCAGGATCTCCCCATCCTCCCATATTCCTTCTGTGCCCAGCCATCCCAGGATCTCTTCCCACTCCTCTCCATATTCCTTCTGTGCCCAGCCATCCCAGGATTCTCCATCCTCCCATAGATCTCTGTGCCGCCTCCCAGATCCTCCCATCCTCATATTCCTTCTGTGCCCAGCCATCCCAGGATCTTCCCATCCTCCCATATTTCCTTCTGTGCCCAGCCATCCCAGGATTTCTCTCCCATCCTCCCATAATTTCCTTCTGTGCCCAGCCGTCCCAGGATCTCTCCCATCCTCCCATATGTCCTTCTGTGCCCAGCCATCCCAGGATGTCTTCCCATCCTCCCATATTTCCTTCTGTGCCCAGCCTCCCAGGATGTCTTCCCCATCCTCCCATATTTCCTTCTGTGCCCAGCCGTCCCAGGATCTCTTCCATCCTCCCATATGTTCCTTCTGTGCCCAGCCGTCCCAGGATCTCTCCCATCCTCCCATATGTCCTTCTGTGCCCAGCCATCCCACGGATTCTCTCCCATCCTCCCATATTCCTTCTGTGCCCAGCCATCCCAGGATGTCTTCCATCCTCCCATATTTCCTTCTGTGCCCAGCCATCCCAGGATCTCTCCCATCCTCCCATATGTCCTTCTGTGCCCAGCCATCCCACGATCTCTTCCCATCCTCCCATATGTCCTTCTGTGCCCAGCCATCCCAGGATGTCTTCCCATCCTCCCATATGTCCTTCTGTGCCCAGCCATCCCAGGATGTCTTCCCATCCTCCCATATTTCCTTCTGTGCCCAGCCGTCCCAGGATGTCTTCC
Organism: Conus canariensis; assembly: GCA_033310375.1. Lineage (NCBI taxonomy): Eukaryota > Metazoa > Mollusca > Gastropoda > Neogastropoda > Conidae > Conus > Conus canariensis. The sequence continues at coordinate 65,728,346 of CM065718.1, read as the reverse complement.
CATCCTCCCATATTTCCTTCTGTGCCCAGCCGTCCCAGGATCTCTCCCATCCTCCCATATTTCCTTCTGTGCCCAGCCGTCCCAGGATCTCTCCCATCCTCCCATATTTCCTTCTGTGCCCAGCCGTCCCAGGATCTCTTCCCATCCTCCCATATTTCCTTCTGTGCCCAGCCGTCCCAGGATCTCTCCCATCCTCCCATATTTCCTTCTGTGCCCTGCCGTCCCAGGATCTCTTCCCCAACCAGCTCCAGAGAGAAGACCGTGCGCTGGTTTGGTGCCTGGGCAGGAGAGAGAAGACCGTGCGCTGGGTTGGTGCCTGGGCAGGAGAGAGAAGACCGTGCCCTGGGTTGGTGCCTGGGCAGGAGAGAGAAGACCGTGCGCTGGGTTGGTGCCTGGGCAGGAGAGAGAAGACCGTGCGCTGGGTTGGTGCCTGGGCAGGAGAGAGAAGACCGTGCGCTGGGTTGGTGCCTGGGCAGGAGAGAGAAGACCGTGCGCTGGGTTGGTGCCTGGGCAGGAGGAGGTCCAGTTACAGTGTAGCAGTGTTCGTGTCAACGTCTCTCTGTCCCCTCGTCTCTCTGTTTTGTCATGTCGTGGGTTTTTTGTTTGTTGTTTTGGTCTCTTTCTTCTTTTCTTTGCTCCCTCCATCATTCTCCATTCCTTGCCTCTTTGTTTGCCTCCCTCTGTCTGTCTCTCTGTCTTTGTGTCTGTCTGTCTGTTTGTCGGTCGGTCCGTCGGTTGTCAGTCAGTCAGTCTGTGTGTGTGTGTGTGTGTGTGTGTGTGTGTGTGTGTGTGTGTGTGTGTGTGTGTGTGTGTGTGTGTGTGTGTGTGTGTGTGCGCGCGCGCGCGCGTGTGTGTGTCTTTCGCTCTCGCTCTGTATCTGTCCGCCTATATGTCTGTCTGTTTGTCTCTCATTCTCTTATCTTACTTACTTATATTTTTGTCAAAGCAGGTTGCAACAATCACTTCATCAGGACTGAGTGAGTAAAGAGGAACCGAATTAAAGCAGCACTTTGCCAGTTTGTGTGCCTTGCTGTTTTCATTGTACAGCGTGGCACAAAGTATGATACTAGACGAAGAACAAGGCTCGGGGATGGGATGAAGATGGGGGGGGGGGGGGGGGGGGGGAGGTGGGGGAGGAGGAAGAAGAAGCAAAAGAGTGGGTAGGAAAACATGGTGATGGTGAGGCAAGGGAGAAGAAATCAGGTTAGAAGTATAACACAAATGTGATGTGTTTATACGCGTGCACGCTTAAACACACGTGTTTAGACACCGAAACAAACGCCATTATATCCTCAGGGGTCATAGAAGAAATGTCAAATGCATCTATAAGTAGCTACTCATGGCACTTTTGATAAAGAAACTTAGAAGTCATACGTTGGCAACAGTGCCTTAAAAATGTTTTGCACGGCGTGCGCTGACGGAACTGGATTAACTCTTTACGGTATTGCGTGCAAAATATGATCAGGAATTATTTGGTGACAGCAAATGCAAACACTTTTCAAAAGCGTCGATTTTCCACCTCTGTATCCGGGAAAACAGTTTGCTGTTTCGACAAAAAATTGCGTTTCAGTGTGTCGGTGTCAAAATTGTGTAGATTATTATCTAATCTCGTCAGGTAGTCTTGGAACTGCTTCCAAACAAGCGATTGTTTTAACCTGTAAAGTTCGTGTAAAAAAGGAGAATTCTATGAACATAGTTTCTGCACAGCACTTTGTTCCATGTTTAGCTGCTCTGTCTATGTTGTCACTGTGATATTACAGCACTTTGTTCCATGTTTAGCTGCTCCGTCTATGTTGTCACTGTGATATTACAGCAGTTTGTTCCATGTTTAGCTGCTCTGTCTATGTTGTCACTGTGATATTACAGCACTTTGTTCCATGTTTAGCTGCTCTGTCTATGTTGTCACTGTGATATTACAGCACTTTGTTCCATGTTTAGCTGCTCTGTCTATGTTGTCACTGTGATATTACAGCACTTTGTTCCATGTTTAGCTGCTCTGTCTATGTTGTCACTGTGATATTACAGCACTTTGTTCCATGTTTAGCTGCTCTGTCTATGTTGTCACTGTGATCGTTGTACAGCAGGATGGTATCCAGCACAAACTATCAGAGCTTCTGAAAATTAACGTATGGATTACACGACTTATTTGAATTATTATCTCTGATGCGATCTGAACTTTTCATGATTGCAAAGGTTTGAACACCCACCTTGAGTAGACACAGAAGAGAAGTCGAAGCAAACTTCATGGAAACTAGTAACATGCAGAGTCATTAAAACTGTTGTAAGGCTAGACGTCAAAACAGTTTTGTTCGCTCCAATATGAAACAAATCCCCTGTATTCAAATTGGGTATTAGATATGATGATCCTGTCTGATTATCTATTACTGAACCATCTGTATACACTCCGATGTTGTTAAGATATTTTTCTTCGATATAAGAATTAACATGGGATGCTAGAATGTTGTAATTGCCTCCTTTTAAAATAGTATATTTAACGTCAAAAGAAGCTTTTTGCAGTTTCCATTTTAATGTCCAGGAGATGGGTGGTCTGACAAATATAGAAATTATCCCAAGAGTCCTTCCAGGCCCGTTCATGATATCGGAAGTGTATGTTGGCGAGGTTATTTCAGAGGTGATCGATTTCTCTTTCTGGAGAATCAGTATCTAAGTTTAATTCAATATTTCACATCACACTCAACTGTAGCATTCCTTAGAGAAATTACTGGACGCCATTTTTTCTATGTTCTTCTAAAGGTCAGATTTGAACCTCGATAACCAGTCTGGAAGATCCACCGGAAGACCTAATGCCAGTCCTTGCATTTTAAATTTTGTATTTTTTTTCAACAAATATTTTGATACTCTAAAACTCATTCTTGCACATACGTTATTTGAGATGTTGTCATAGTTTTATAGAGATTAATAAGTCTCCATACTTATGTGTTAAAAAATTTAGGAGATTTGTTTTTTCCGCTTTTGTCACTAAATTGTCTATATACTGATTCCAAAATAATTGAAAACTTCTAAAAAAAAATGGTTGAAGTTCTGTATTGGCGAGCAGTATGGCCTAAGGTGAATGTATGCATCCTTTCTGGACTATAACCGCTGTTGAAAAGAACAATGTTCGTGTTTTTTTTTAAGGATAAGTACAACTCCTTGCTTTTCGTATGTTCTACGATGTTATCAGTTTCTCTTTAATACAACTTTAAAAAAAGTTAATAGTACGTAGAAGGGTTTCCTTTTAAAATTCACATCTATGCACATGCAGACATCATCTGCATTTTCAACCAGGACCATAGTTTTCGATATTTTGCTGGGGCAGATCATACATTAGAACTGAAAATGGAAGGGGAGGTATTACTCGCCCTTGAGGTATTCACATACTAGGCGTTCTTTTTGTTCAATAGATATTTCCAGTTCTTGTTTGAATTCTTCTGTCCCCGAAGAAACGTTTGATAACAGCATATGTTTCCTGATAGGCCAATTTAAAAAAAGTTTGAAAGTGAGGTGACTGCAGGTGGAAATTGAAAGAATTCTTAGAACGAATTTAAAATAAATCCGCCAGGTAACAGGGACAATCCAATTACAAAAACGAAACACGACGCGTTTCGATCTCTTAGGTCTTCTTCAGGTAAGACAAACAACAACCAGGACAATGAAAACGAAGAACGAATGATCACTTATCTTCTCAAAGTCGGCTTTAGATGGGCGTTGAATTCAAACCAACTGCTTTTTCTTATTTGGAAAGGAGCATATAGTATCTTTTACGGTTTGCATTGTCATAGGTGCACACATCTAATTAGTATTTTCTTGTGTGAAATCGCTGTATGTTTCGTTTTTTTTTTTCTTCCTGGTCTTTCACAGATCTGCTGGCATCCATCACACCTACACCGGTAAACGTGTCTGCAAGGGCCTCAACTTCTTCAAAGAAAATAGTTACTGTTTAGTTTAATGGGTTCGTTGATAACTTGATCCTTTTTTCATTATTCTTAACTGTTCCCAAGTTTCCCCTCATGTCCGTGTCACCATTGATTTCAGACACAAAATGTCTTCTAGCACTGCTGTATCGCATCCTCTTTGGCTCTTTCCATAGGGTTTCTGTTGCTTTTCATTTCTCTGCGTTTATTGACTGGTAATTCCTTTCTATATGTTTTATATTTACTTTTTTTTTCTCATCATTCGTGCTTTTACGTTCTTTGATCCACCAAGCTTTGCCATTGTGCTTACCTCATTTTAAAAGATGTAACGGTAGATTTGTCTGTTGTTGTTAAAGTAAAGCTGCAGAATGTAATGTGTGTGTATGTGTGTTGTGTTGTGTGTGTGTGTGTGTGTGTGTGTGTGTGTGTGTGTGTGTGTGTGTGTGTGTGCGTGCGTGCGTGCGTGCGTGCGTGCGTGCGTGGGTGCGTGTGCGTGCGTGCGTGAGTGCGTGCGTGCGTGCGTGCGTGTGTGTGTGCGTGCGTGCGTGCGTGTGTGTGTGTGTGTGTGTGTGTGTGTGTGTGTACTTGAGTGTGTTTGGAAGAGAGAGAGAGAGAGAGAGAGAGAGAGAGAGAGAGAGAGAGAGACAGACGACAGACAGACAGACAGACAGACGGACAGACAGACAGACAGACAGACAGACAGACAGACAGACAGACAGACATACAGAGAATGTTTGCTTGTGTGTAATGATGAGAGAGAGAGCGTTTGTTTGTATATAATGAAGAGAGAGAGAGAGAGAGAGAGAGAGAGAGAGAGAGAGAGAGAGAGAGAGAGAGAGAGAGAATTTTGAAATATAGTATCCAGTACGTTTACTACTTGACCTTTGCTGTGACCCCGAACTCTGACCATACGCCAGAGGTCTGAAGCGTCTCTCTCTCTCTCTCTCTCTCTCTCTCTCTCTCTCTCTCTCTCTCTCTCTCTCTCTCTCTAGCTCCAGGGGGCTGGAATATAGAGAACATATGGAATATACAGACAGCATCGCTTGCTTTTCCTCTGGTCCGCCTCAGCTGCTCCTGCGATCCTATGCCCTCCCTCACCCCGCCTACAGTATCACCCCCTTCCTCCACGAACTCCCTTCCCCCCTCCCCTTCACTCATTTGATTCCGTCTTGCCCGTTCCCATTATCCTTATTTTAAACAAGTTCCACAGAGGAGAAAATGTTTCTGGTGATGTGTGTAGCCGAGAGGGTCAATCACGCTAAAGTAGTGTCAGTATATGGGTCTCTCTGTCTCTGGCTCCCTCGTTTTCTATCGACTTCTCCATCACCCCATCTCCTTGCCCTCCATCTCCATGTTCCAGTCTGGCTCCTACTCACTACCTCTTCCCATCTCCCCCTCTCTCTTTCTCTGTGTCTCTGTCTGTCTGTCTGTCTGTCTGTCTGTCTCTCACAAACGAGCGTGAGCATGTACACACACACACACACACACACACACACACACACACACACACACACGCACGCACGCACGCACGCATGAACACACGCACACACGCACGCACGCATACTCACGCACACGCACACACACAGACAAACAGACACACAGACACACACAGACACACAGACACACACACACACACACACACACACACACACACACACACACACACACACACACACACACACACACACACCACACACACCCCTTTGCCCCGCTCACTTAGTCTTACTGACTCTGTCTCTATCCTGCCGTTTTTTTCCTCTCAGTCTGTCTCTCTGTGTTTGTCTTTTTCTTTCTGATTTGAAATTATGCCAGGATCCGATTGTTCATACCACCCCTTCGTGAGGGGCTATGGCCTTTTCTGAATGAATTATCCACATCCGTATCCATGCCACTGTCGGCCTGTCTGTAAGTCCGTCCGTTTGTCTGACATAGCTCTGTCTTTCCCTCCCTCCTCCTCCCCCCTCTCTCTCTTATTTTTTCCCCCTTCTCTGTCACAAAGCCACGCACTGGTAGTTTCATTGATCATGGAGGTGGCCCTAAACAGGAACAAGATTGAGATTTGTTTTGAAGAAGAAGGTATGATTCCAGATTTTCGTTTTGTTATATAACAATTCCAAATCTTGCGGCCCCGTAACTTACATCATCATCATCCCCCGGTCTTGAGGTAGTCGTGATCATCGTGGTTTAGTCACTGCTGTCTTCTTCTGTTTTTTTTTTTTTTTTTGCCATTGTCTTGATAAAAAAAAAATTCACGCTTGAAATGTTCTTGCGCTGATTTAAACAAAACTCGCTGGAGCAACGTCATGAATTAAATGAATGTTTTCTTTCAAAGGGGACAGAATGAATTAAGCACCTGTTTGGAAACAAAACAAACAAACAAAGAAACAAACAAAAAAAAGAAACCATTGGGTCTGCAATGATGGAAATTATTGAGAAAAGCAAAAACCTAACCACTGTTTCACAGATGGCGTAGTCATTACTTCCCCCTTCCTTTTCTCACCCCTAAAACAGAGAGAAAATAAATTCTTCGTACAAGAAAACACCTGATAATAAACACGTTGCACGCTTTCAGACAGACACCAGTATATACACGTAAGAGAAAAACGACAGTGATAACGATAAAATACTGAGCCTGGCCTTCTGCCCATGTCAAGGGAAACTGGTTTACACAGGGAAATCATATTGAAATCTCGTACATGAAATGAATATAATTCAACAGCACACTGATTTGCAGAAGAACTAACGAACAAACGAACAACTGTACAAACAGACTTCATTAAAGGAGCCATTCTGTCTGTGTCAAAAGGAAATGAATCTAAGGGTTGGTAGCACTGGGAAGAAAGGTGGGAGGGATAGAAGGAGGGGGGGGGGGGGGAGGAGAATACAAACATGCACATAAGTAAGCAAAACATTGATGTTTAAGCATCATATGTACATTGATTTCTGACAGTAAATGTTTAATCAAGAGATCAAAGAAGAGGTGTTAACGTTATCTTGTATCAGAAAGCAATAATTTTTATTTAAGCGCATTCTGGCTGGAAACGTATTGGCAGAAATGTGAATTTTTGCGCTTAGCTGTGTATTGAGAACAAACCAAAGTCATCGTAATTCTGGTTCTTCCCTATTCTCTTTTTTTCTTTCTTTCATTCTTTTCCTTCTCTCTTTCCTTGGTTTTCATTTGCTTCAAGTTTTTTCCCCTCTTCTTTCTTTGACACCCCCCCCCTTCTTTCTTCCATTCTTTTTTGCTTGTCTTCCCTCCTTCAGTTCTTTCCTTCTTTGTCCCAACGGACTGCATGGTGCCATGAAATCTGAGATACTAAGGGAGGCGATGCAGATGGCGCTGTTGTCAGAGGAAGCTAAGTAAACATGGAGAGGAAGTGTCGAATCACGTTTGATGAGTGCCGCGTCGATTCAGGAGTTATGGCACGCGCAGAGACGGAAGATTCGTTTTATTTATGGATCGTTCAGTCTGTCTGTCTGTGCCATCTGTGATCATGAAAGGTCCACCGTTTGGTCCTTCGAATCTCATCCAATGGTTTTGATTTGCACATCTGTTTTGCTGTTTGTCTGTCGATCCGGTATTCAGTTACCCTCCTCCGCATTCTCCTCTCATTGTGTTGCTGTGTGTCTGCCATTCTGTCTGTCTGTCTGTCTGTCTCTCTGTATGGCAATTACTTTTTTCGACTTTAACCACCTCCTTTTCGGTGTGACTGACAGTCGTCGTTCTGTTAGTCTGATATCTTCCTATGTATTTATTTATGTGCTTATGTGTGTATGTATGTACGTATGCATGTATGTATGTTTCTAGTATGTATGTATGTATGTATGTATGTATGTATGTATGTATGTATGTATATATATATATATATATATATGTGTGTGTGTGTGTGTGTGTGTGTGTGTGTGTGTGTGTGTGTAGTGTATGCATGCATGCATGCATGCATGCATGCATGCATGTATGCATGTATGATGTATGTATGTATGTATGTATGTATGTATGTATGTGTGTGTATGTATGTATGTATGGATGGATGGATGTATGTATGCATGCATACATATATGTATGTATGTATGTATGTATGTATGTATGTATGTATGTATGTATGTATGTATGCATGTATGCAGAAGCCACCATCAAATTCTCAGGGGTTTTCAACCGTCGCTCCATTTCCGGAACAAAGTTCAGAAACTTGTCCGCTCTCTTAAAGTGCAGCCTGACGTCAATGTGCGATAACACAAAACGAAGACTCGTCATTCATTCCAGATTCTGAGTTTCGTACTTTAGAGTTTATCCGTAGAATACTCAGCGAGTTCCCTATCCAACATTGCCGACTTAGCCAATCCCGAAACAGACAGAGATGAGCTGTTGGGAAAACTTCAGGGGGCTCTTCAGTCTATCGATCAAACCATCTTCCGAAGTCTGTGAAAATATTACAGTCTCCTAAGTGAAGAGCCAAACTAGAGCACAACTTTGAAAAACATGAACTCGTGTAACTTCGGTAAAGAAAAGAAATACTGTGCTGTTGCGATCATAAAGAATGACGGCAAGTTAGAGGCGCGATCCTACAGAATGACGGCAAGTTAGAGGCCCGACCAATGTGTAGAAGTATCGCGACAGACACCTTGAGGTTCTTCTTTTTCAGCAGAAGAGAAGGGGTTGCGATTGTCTCTTTCCCCCCTCCCTTTCCCCTTCCAGCATGGCCAGTCACTGTCACACCCCCTCCACAACACGCCAGTCTGTCGCTGGATCCTTTCATTGAGGAAGAAGTGTTGTCTGTCGTCAGGTCTATGAGGAGTGATACTTCAGCTGGGTATAACAGGGTCGACTATTCCTTTCTGAAGCAACGTTTATATTAAGTGTTGCTCCGTTTGACAAACATATTCAGTGCACGATGGAGAAACAAGGAAATTCCTGCCGACTGGAAATATGTAACATTAAGTCTGCTTCCTAACCCAGGAGCAAACCCAGTACAGCCCATATGCTTGTATGTGTGTGTGTATGTATGTATGTATGTATGTATGTATGTATGTATGTATGTATGTATGTATGTATGTATGCATATATGTGTGCATGTATGTGTGCATGTATGTGTGCATGTATGTATGTATGTATGTATGTATGTTGTATGTGTGTATGTATGTATGTATGTATGTATGTATGTATGTGTGCATGTATGTGTGCATGTATGTTTGCATGTATAACCGAATGTATGTATGTATGTATGATGTATGTATGTATGTATGTATGTATGTATGTATGTATGTAGTATGTACGTATGTAGTATGTAGTATGTATGTATGTTGTATGTATGTATGTATGTATGTATGTATGTATGCATGTATGTTGTATGTATGTATGTGTATGTATGTATGTATGTATGTATGTATGTATGTATGCATGCATATATATGTCTGTATGTATGAATGTACTTACATCCGTCTATCTGTCTATATGTGTCTGTGTTTGTACAACATATGTATTTATGTATGTATGACCACGCGCGCGCTCGCGCGTGTGTTCACGCTCACGCGCGCACGCGTGTCTCTATATGGCGCGCGCGCGCGCGCGCGTGTGTGTGTGTGTGTGTGTGTGTAATGTAATGTAATGTAAAAGGATATTTATAGAGCGCTTTACCTCGCAAGAGTCCAAAGCGCATATTACAAAAACATGATAAAATACTAATTCTAACACACACACACACACACACACACACACACACACACACACACACACACACACACACACACACACACACACACACACACACAGGCAGACAGACACACGAAAGCATCAACACCAGCAAATATGCGCACAGAGATAAGTGGATGTCGTTAATCAGTCCGATGGAAAAGATGTGTCTTCAGGAGGTTTTAAAAGTCTCTAAAGATTCCGTGTTACGCAGAGAAAAGGCAGACCATTCCACAGAGCAGGTGCCTGGTAAGAACAGGATCGTTGGCCTGAAGTTATCAGGCGAGCGGAGGGAAGCCGAAGCAGACAAGTGTGTGTGTGTGTGTGTGTGTGTGTGTGTGTGTGTGTGTGTGTGTGTGTGTGTGTGTGTGTGTGTGTGTGTGTGTGTGTGTGTGTGTGTGTGTGTGTGAGTGTGTGTGTGTGTTGTGTGTGTGTGTGTGTGTGTGTGTGTGTTGTGTGTGTGTGTGTGTGTGTGGGGTGTGTGTGTGTGTGTGTGTGTGTGTGTGTGTGTGTGTGTATGTGTGTGTGTGTGTGTGTGTGTGTGTGTGTGTGTGTGTGTGTGTGTGGTGTTGTGTGTGTGTGTGTGTGTGTGTGTGTTTTGTGTGTGTGTGTGTGTGTGTGTGTGTGTGTGTGTGTGTGTGTGTGTGTGTGTTGTGGTGTGTGTGTGGTGTGTGTGTGTGTGTGTGTGTGTGTGTGTGAGTGTGTGTGTGTGTGTGTGTGTGTGTGGTGTGTGTGTGTGTGTGTGTGTGTGTGTGTGTGTGTGTGTGTGTGTGTTGTGTGTTGTTGTGTGTGTGTTGTGTGGTGTTGTTGTGTTGTGTTGTGTGTGTGTGTGTGTGTGTGTGTGTGTGTGTGTGTGTGTGTGTGTGTGTTGTGTGTTCTGACTGTCTGTCTGTCTGTATGTTTGCATGTATGTCTATAAATATGTATGTATGTATGCCCTTGTCTACAAATCTGGGACTGACGTCAGTTCCAGGTGTTGTCAGTTGTGGATATGACATGCACACAAACGACGTACTAATTACTGGCATTTCTTGAGGGTCTCGGAATCATCTGGAAAGATCAAGAAGCTTCCAGAAGTTTCCAGACACTGGTTTCATAATGTTCATCGATTGTGATCGGTTGACTGGTTCATTTACTTTCTTGAATATTTGGAGCATTTTAATTAGACAACATAAATCATGATTCCCATACTTTCAAGAAATTCCGTGGTTTTTTTGATTGGTTGTGCCACGCCAGTGTTTCCAAAACTTTCGATTCCATAAACGGTAAGTAATCGACGTTTATATTGATTCAGAAAGAGTGTTTTATGAAGATCTTCACATTCAAGAGACTGGTGTCCATTTTGGGCTCTTTAAAACAGTGTAATAAAGACTGATTTGTTGGTCTATGGCTGGAAGTAAAGGTCTAAAGTTTGTGACCAGAGTCAACCTTTTAGGTGTCTGGATCTGATTCAGTGAGGATTTAGAACCAGCTCTTGTCGTTCATCTCAGTCAGCTTTCTGCTTCCACTAAAGAGTAAAAGAACAGGCCTTTGACTTGTGTCGCAATATACACATCGCACGCACGCGCTCACACACAAGCGGTCAGACTAACAGACAAACAGACGTACACACGCATAAACACACATTGTGTGTGTGTGTGTGTGTGTGTGTGTGCGTGCGTGCGTGCGTGCGTACCTGTGTGTGTGTGTGCGCGCGCGTGTGTGTGTGTGTATGTGTGTGTGTTCATGAGCATGAATACTGGGGTGTGTGCGTACCGGTTTGCCCTGATTGCAGAGGATTAATAGCTTCAAAATGCTGGATACAATTCGTTCAGAACCATCTAAATGACATTGCCTGCAACAAAGTGATACACAGCTTAGTCTGTGAGGGAACATGGGAGTGGAATTTTGGATGAAATGAATTGGCCATTTCCAAGACAGAGAGAGAGAGAGACAGGAGAGAGGGGGAGAGAGAGAAGAGAGAGGAGAGAGAGAGAGAGGAGAGAGAGAGAGAGAGAGAGGATGGTGGCACGATGGGTAGATGGAGGACTATTTCAGATGTGGTGTTCATTCAGTGTGGTTCTCTTCCTCGTTCCATTCTGTTTGCTACCTACTCCCCCACCCCCCACCTCCTGTTCCCCCCCCCCCCCCCACTCACTCTTGACAACCACTTTCTGTATCGTCCGTCGCCTCCTCTCTCTTTTCACAGTCCAGACAATCCTCTGTCTGTTCTTCCCTCTTTACCTCTTCCTATCCATCCTTTAGTACCTCTACATAGCGACCCTGACGTCAAAGGAAGCAACAAAGGCATCAGACAAATGTCTAATGGAACGACCAGAGAAAAAGGAAAGGGAACCGGAACAGCGGCAAGACAAACGCCGGCTCTGTGCTCTGCTCTCTCAGCCGTGCGTCAGTGGACAGTCGCACGTGCTGTCCGTCACAACACAAATGATCATTGAACTGCACGTGAGGTTCACATCAGTCTCCCTTTTTGCCTCTTTGCCTTCCCACCCTCATTTACCCAAGCGACCAATTTCCTACCTTAACGACAGACGTACAAAAACAAAAACAAAAAAAAAGCGCTGATCTGAAATCAGCTTGAGCAACTGATCTGTGTTGAAAAATGGAAAGAACTTGTGCCCCGCTCTATCGCGATTCTGGACAAACGCTATCACGCATGAATGTACACTGACAAGCTTGGACATTCTCTCTCCCATTCCATCATATTGACATATATTCATGCATGTATGCATATGTGCACACTGACACACCAAGATATAGGCAGAGGCATAGAAAAACACATTTTATACATACTGATGTGTGCACGCATGTACTCAAAATACCACAGACTTGTGAGCAGGAATGCTTTCGAATGAAAAACGCTTGCTTACGCACGTGCGCATGCGTGCGTGCACACACACACACACACCACACACACACACA
>CM065718.1:65698321-65708321 GCA_033310375.1 Conus canariensis | reverse complement strand
ACGGACAGACGCCGAAATAACGGTACCTTCTTTTTCTGCCCACATCTTACCTCTCAAATCGATGAGCTCTAAAATCGATGAGCTCTAAAATCGATGCAACACCCTCATCAAACGTGATTTGACGTTTCCTCTCCATGTTTACTTACATTTCTCTGACAAGGGCGCCACCTGCGTTGTCGCCCCTGCTAACCAAGAAATGATTGCATTACGATCACGCAGTCCGCTGGGACAAAAACAAAAAAGAGAGGAAGGAGAACGGGAGAAAAGTGAGAGAAGATGAAGACAGAAAGAAAGGAAGGAAGGAAGGAAGGATGGAAAAAAGGAAGAAAGAAAGAAAGAAAGAAAGGAAGGAAGGAAGGAAAGGAATAAAGAAGGAAGGAAGGAATGAAGGAAGGAAGAAAGAAAGAAAGAAACAAAGAAAGGAAGGAAGAAAAAAAGAAAGAAAGGAAAGAAAGAAGGAAGGAAGAAAGAAAGGAAGAAAAAGAAAGAGAAAAAAATGGAGTGAAAGAAAGAAACTGGAGAAAAAAAGGGTTGGACTAAAAGAAAGATAAAAAGGAAGGGAAAAAAAGGAGAGAAAGAAAGATGGAAGGAAACAAAAGAAGAAGAAAGCAGAGGAAGAAGAAGGATGCAAAAGAAGAACAGTGGTAAGAGAGAAGGAAGGAAACAAAGAAGTTAGAAAAGAGAGAAAAAAATACAAAAAGGAATGGAAAAAAAATGAAACTGAATTAAACAAAGGGGAAAAAAAGGATAAAAGCAGCCTGAAAGTAAAAAGGCCAGAAGTGAAGAAAAGCTGGAAGATAGAAACAAGAAAGGAATGCGTAAAGAAAAGAAAACGAAGAGAGAAGAGAATAAAGAAAAAGAAAGAAATAGAAGGACAAGGATATCAGTAAAGAAAGGGGGGGGGGGGAGGGAGAGTAGGGCTGAAAGAAAGAAGGGATGAAAAAAAAAGAAACAGACACAAGGGAACAAAAACGGCGGGGGGGGGGGGGGGGGGGGGGGGAGGGGAGGTGTGTGTGTGTGTGTGTGGGGGGGGGGATGAAACAAGCGAGAAGAAAAAACGGAGCGTGTCACTGGTCCCAAGGTCCGTTGGTCCCAAGGTTCGTTGGTCCCAAGGTCCATTGGTCCCAAGGTCCATTGGTCCCAAGGTTCGTTGGTCCCAAGGTTCGTTGGTCCCAAGGTCCATTGGTCCCAAGGTTCTTTGGTCCCAAGGTTCGTTGGTCCCAAGGTTCTTTGGTCCCAAGGTTCGTTGGTCCCAAGGTTCTTTGGTCCCAAGGTTCGTTGGTCCCAAGGTTCTTTGGTCCCAAGGTTCGTTGGTCACAAGGTTCATTGGTCCCAAGGTTCGTTGGTCCTAAGGTTCGTTGGTCACAAGGTTCGTTGGTCCCAAGGTCCGTTGGTCCTAAGGTTCGTTGGTCCCAAGGTTCTTTGGTCCCAAGGTTCGTTGGTCACAAGGTTCATTGGTCCCAAGGTTCGTTGGTCCCAAGGTTCGTTGGTCCTAAGGTTCGTTGGTCACAAGGTTCGTTGGTCCCAAGGTCCGTTGGTCCTAAGGTTCGTTGTCCCAAGGTCCGTTGGTCCTAAGGTTCGTTGGTCCCAAGGTCCGTTGGTCCTAAGGTTCGTTGATCACAAGGTTCGTTGGTCCCAAGGTTCGTTGGTCCCAAGGTCCCATGGATCCAGTACGTGTCCATATGCTTCCCTCTGTGTCTGTCTGTCTGTCTGTCTGTCTCCCTTTCTCTCTCTCCCTTCCTCTCTTTTTCTCTCCCCCCCCCTCTCTCTCTCTCCTGTTTTCAAGATAGCGACATACTACTGTATGTTACACAGATTTATTGACCTTGGGACCAACGGACCTTGGGACCAATGGCATGACCCGGAAAAACGGCCGGAAAGAAGGAAAGATACATAGGACAGACAGATGGAAGAAAGAAAAAAGAAAGCAAGAAAAGTGGAAGGAAAAAAAAGACAGATAAAAAGTTAAGAGGGGAAAAAGGAGAAAAGTAAACGCAAACATGGAAGGTTGGAGAAAATGAAAAACAAGCTACTACATATTTCTTAGTTTCTTCCCTCCGTAGGATGAATGTATGGATTATGAGGATACCTGGATTGAGATCATGAGACGGAGTGTGTGTGCGTGTGTGTGTGTGTGTGTGTGTGTGTGTGTGTGTGTGTGTGTGTGTGTGTGTGTGTGTGGTGCGTGCGTGTGTGCGTGTGTGGTGTGTGTGTGTGTGTGTGTGTGTGTGTGTGTGTGTGTGTGTGTGTGTGTGTGAAAGAGCACACACCTGTATGTGGATACCACGAGGGCATATACGTGCGCCAGAAAATGTTGAATTGTGAATATGTGTGTACATATCAGAATGCATAATAATGTGTTCGTACGTGTGTGTGTGTGTGTGTGTGTGTGTGTGTGTGTGTGTGTGTGTGTGTGTGTGTGTGTGTGTGTGTGTGTGTGTGTGTATGTGAGCGTGCGTGCGTGCGTGTATGTGTGTGTGGTGTGTGTGTGTGTGTGTGTGTGTGTGTGTGTGTGTGTGTGTGTGTGTGTGTGAAAGAGAGACACACACAGAGAAAGAGAGAGAGAGATTGTGTGTGTGTGTGTGTGTGTGTGTGTGTGTGTGTGTGTGTGTGTGTTTTGTGTGTGTGTGTGTGTGTGTGTGTGTGAAAGAGAGAGAGACACACACAGAGAAAGAGAGAGATTGTGTGTGTGTGTGTGTGTGTGTGTGTGTGTGTGTGTGTGTGTGTGTGTGTGTGTGTGTGTGTGTGTGTGTGTGTGTGTGAGTGTGTGTGTGAGCACACACCTATATGTACATACCACGAGGGCAGATATGTGCGCAAGAAAATGTGTGAAGTGTGAATATGTGTGTACATATCAGAATGCATAATAATGTGTTCGTACATGTGTGTGTGTGTGTGTGTGTGTTGTGTGTGTGTGTGTGTGTGTGTGTGTGTGTGTGTGTGTGTGTGTGTGTGTGGTGTGTGTGAAAAAGAGAGAGACACACACAGAGAAAGAGAGAGATTGTGTGTGTGTGTGAGTGTGTGTGTGTGTGTGTGTGTGTGTGTGTGTGTGTGTGTGTGTGTGTGTGTGTGTGTGTGTGTATGTGTGAAAGAGAGAGAGACACACACAGAGTTAGATAGAGAGATTGTGTGGTGTGTGTGTGTGTGTGTGTGTGTGTGTGTGTGTGTGTGTGTGTGTGTGTGTGTGTAAGAGAGAGAGACACACACAGACAGAAAGATAGAGAGATTGTGTGTGTGTGTGTGTGTGTGTGTGTGTGGTGCGTGCGTGCGTGCGTGCGTGCGTGTGTGTGTGTGTGTGTGTGTGTGTGTGTGTGTGTGTGTGTTTATATATATGCATGTATATGTGCATGTATCTAAAAAGTAATTAGGAATTGAAAGGCAGAATGTGTATGCAAACACATGCACATTGGTATCTGGAACATATCTGAACACATTCATCCATTCATCAAAACTGCTTTAAACTTCTCTCAGCTGTTTAACCCGTGAACACGGTTCAAGCTGGTAGAAATCTGCTGTCCTATGCCCGTGCGTGAAGGCAATGACATAGTTTGGCTGGAAGAGGGGGGGGGGGGGGGACCGATGTACAAAAGGATGGAGGGGGGGGGGGGGGGGGGCGGGCAGATGGGTTGATGTGCAGCTCACGTGCGATTCGTTCATCATGCTGGATGGGACGGACGGACGTGCGACTATCCACTGACGCACGGCGAACAGAGCAGAGCGCAGAGCCAGCGTTTCTTGTTCTGCTATTCGCGTAGTTTTTTGATTGTTTGTTTTTAATGTTCCTTTAGAAGCGTGTCTATTCTGTTTGTCGGTTGTTCCCTTTGATTTTAGGGATGTCATGAAGATCAAACAAGAAACATGGAGAGAGAGGAGAGAGAGAGAGAGAGAGAGAGAGAGAGAGAGAGAGAGAGAGAGAGTAGAAAGAGGGTTGCTTGGACTGTGAACAGAGAGAGGAGAGTATGATAAGAAAGGATGACGGGGAGCAGCACAGGAGAAAGGAGAAGTAAGAGAAACCACACTGACCATCTATCCATTGAAAAAAAACCACACTCTCTCCCCTCCCCCCACCTCTCTCTCTCTCTAACAGTGAATATGTGTGCCTGGGTCAGGCACTGTGTGTATGATCATGTTGTTAGTTAAAAAAAAACCCCAACAACCACATATTCATTTTGAGTGACGAAAAAGCACATCATTATTTTCTTTTTCTTCTACATGGCTTCGGGCCACATCATTGACATTTACGTAATGCGTTACAATTTATATTTCTTTGCATTATATACTTTTTGTTTCGGCAATGCAAATATTGATGTACACCTCCTTGACGTAAACGCTTTGTATGCCATTGTCAATAAAAACGTATCTGAAGCGTCTGAAGCGTCTCTCTCTCTCTCTCTCTCTCTCTCTCTCTCTCTCTCTCTCTCTCTCTCAACGTTTTGAAAGACGACAATTTAGTTATAAACATTCAGTTCATTCCCACAGCCACTGTTTGAAATAGCCTGTCCATTGATCTACAAGAAATTCATTGATTCATCAGTAACGTGGGCTGAATTTAATCATGTGTCTCTCATCCCAACTAACACTAAACACGAGCGCTGGACAACAAAACAATAATGGTTCCTTCGTTTCCTGTTTACATTTCACGTGAAAGAGTAGACAAAGTTAAATCTCACCACATAGTAATGATAATGATTGACAATAATTTACCATAGTCTGAGCGTGCCGTCATGTTGAGTAAAACGATATCTTGAAAACCTCTCAACTGTCAAAAAAAAAAATTGTTTTAATCGTAACACCTGGTAAAAATTTTGTATGCATTTTTTAATCACTTATGCTTCCTCTTCACGGAAAGTCTGTAAGTGCAAAGATATTAAAACCTCTGTGGCGGCTATTGGTTCCCTCCCTTGTTCGTTTTTTTTTTCTTTTCTTTTTATAGCCTCTATATATTGTAACTGGTATGTACCCTTGCAGCTTTTCAATATTTCATTTGATAATGATTGACATAGAGTAATAAGTTTAAACTGTAACATACGAATTATGACACTTGTGTATGATCTTGACAGTTCTAGTTAAACATTGTATGTAAATATATTGAATAATGTGTGTATTGTTGATGTAACACATGTATTAAATGGAAATATAACCTTCATTGCAAGGGACAAAACAACAACAACAACAACAACAACAACAACAAACTCTTGTTAGATTTCACAACCATATCATTAAAATAGTTCTACCAGAATCAGCTGCTTTAACCGCTGATGGCTATAGAAAAGTTGATATGCTACATTTTTAATTACAACTGGAACATTGTAAAGCGATGAGACGCATAGAATAATCAATGGAAATGTGCCAGGCCTTGTCTAATGCAAAGTGGAACACACACCCCACACACCACACCGCACGCACGCACGCACGCACGCACGCACGCACGCACGCACACACACCACACACACACACACACACACACACCACGCACGCACGCGCACAGAGTCAGGTAGTTAAATTCACAAATTTACATACATACATTAGGTCAGGTTCTTGTAACAAGTCGACCAGAGGCAGACAGACAAATAGATAAGGTAGATAGACAGACAGACAGATAGACAGACAGACAGACATATAGATAGACAAACTGTCTGTCTGTCTATCTGTTGATAGACTGACAGATAGATGGATAGACAGACGGACAGACAGACAGATAGATAGATAGAGAATAGATAGATAGATAGATAGGACATTATCCTGACAGACAGACAAACTGGCGGTCAAGGACGAAAAAAGAGGGAGTAGAATGAGAAAGGAGGATATATATTGTCCAGACTGACAGACTGGTAGAATGCAGTGAAGTGAAGATCACAAACTAGCTCGTGACTGACAGGCGGACAGATCAACAGATGCACATGTCAAAACCACTGGATGGAATCCAAGGGACTTAACTACAATGCGTGTTTCATTCTCGTAGACAAGAGAGACAAACAGATTTACTGACAGACCCATGACTGCAATGTGTTTTCGTTCCTCTGTGTGTGTCCTAACTCCTGAATCAATACAACAAACATCAAACGTGATTCGACATTTCCTCTCCATGTTTACTTACATTTCTCTGACAACGGCGCCATCTGCATTGTCTCCCTTGCTATCCCAGAATGGATTGCAGCACGCAGTCGGTATGGACCAAAAAAAAAAAAAAAAAAGGAAAAATAAACAAAGAAAGCAAGAAAATAGGAGACAAAAAAGGTGAAAAAAAAAAGAAAGAAACAAAAAGGAAGAAAAAAGTAAAAAAGAAAACACAGAGGAAATAACAACACAAGGAAGAATAAGACTAGGAATTTTGACGAAGAAATGATAATTACGATGATGATAATGATGAAAATGACCATAATAAATATGATTTATAGTAATCTGTAAGTGCAGAGATATTAAGACCTCTTATTACATTACACAACTGTGCCGTTAAAATAGTTCTGCTGAAATCAGCAATTCTAACCACTGCCGATCTAGAAAAGTTGATTTGCAACCTTTTTAGTTACAACTGGAACATTGTTAAGCCATGATGACTCTCAGAATAATCAATGGAAATGTGCCACCTCCTTTGTCTAATTGTTCCCTGATAAACATCAATAGACACTCACACGAACAGTGCCACTACACCGACTGGACTAGTCTAATGCACAGTGGTGGAACACACACACACACACATACACACACACACACACACACACACACGCACACTACACACACACACACGCGCGCGCGCGCGCGCGTGGGCGCGGTAAGATAAAGAAAATGAAAGACAGAAAGAGAGAGAAAGTGTGTATTAATGTTTGGGTAAGATGTGTGTGTGTGTGTGTGTGTGTGTGTATGTGTTGTGTGATTATCTGTGTGTGTGTGTGTGTGTGTGTGTGTGTGTGTGTGTGTCTGTCTGTCTGGTCTTCTATCTGTGTCTGTGTTCGTGTTCAATATGTGTATACGATAATTTGTGAGCACACATATGTGAGTGCGTGCATCTTGCCTTTGTGCATGCATGTATTTACATTTGCATCTATGCTTTCATGTGTGGGGGAGGAAGAGAGTAAATACACCTGCATTTACACGCCAGCACACATGTGCGCGCTTGTGAGAGGAGAAAAGTTTAGTGTAAATCAACTGGGAAAAGGAGAGGGGGGATTGATTGCGTCTCACGTGCTATTTGGTCATTGTCTTTCACGTGGTGAACCGCACGTGCAACAGTCCACTTACGCACAGGGGAACAAAGCCAGTCTTTTGTTCCTCCGCTGTTCTACTCCTTCGTTTTCCGTGTCGTCCAAAATGGGCCTGTTCTGTTCATCTTTTGATGCCTTTGTCCCAAGGGTTACCATGGACATCAAACTACAATGATGGAGAGGTGGGTGGGTGGGGGTGGGGGGGAGGTTATTGAGGATTGGTTCAAACACAGAAAGAGGGATGAAGGAAAGATATCAAGAGTGGTGAAGAAGAGAACGGGGATGATGGGACGTAAGGAGGAGGTGTAGATGTGCTGGAGGGTGGGAGGAGGAGCAGGTGAAGAAGAAGAGGAGGTGAAAATCTACTGAGTGTGTCTCTAGAGAAAAGCAGTTCTCTCTCTCTCTCTCTCTCTCTCTCTCTCTCTCTCTCTCTCTCTCTCTCTCTCTCTGTCTGTCTCTGTCTCTCTCCATCTGTGTTCTGTGTACGGTCCCCAATCTGTTTTTCCCTCATGAAGAAAAGATGCATTCATTAATGACTTACGTTAAAACAGTCCTGTTGAACTCAGTGCATGGCATATCACCTTAATCCGTTCCTGGACATTCCCTGTGGTGGGAACATCTCAATCTTGTTGAACTCAGTGCATGGCATATCACCTTAATCCATTCCTGGACATTCCCTGTGGTGGGAACATCTCAATCCTGTTGAAATCAGTGCATGGCATATCACCTTAATCCGTTCCTGGACATTCCCTGTGGTGGGAACATCTCAATCCTGTTGAAATCAGTGCATTACATATCACCTTAATCCGTTCCTGGACATTCCCTGTGGTGGGAACATCTCAATCCTGTTGAAATCAGTGCATGGCATATCACCTTAATCCGTTCCTGGACATTCCCTGTGGTGGGAACATCTCAATCCTGTTGAAATCGGTGCATGGCATATCACCTTAATCCGTTCCTGGACATTCCCTGTGGTGGGAACATCTCAATCCTGTTGAAATCAGTGCATGGCATATCACTTTAGTCCGTTCCTGGACATTCCCTGTAGTGAAAACATCTCTAAGAGAAAGACGAAACACAAAAGAAAATAACAATGACAAGAACAACGGCGCCAACGATGACCTTGAAACTAGCTCATTCCAAGGTGATGATAATGAGCATCACCTGAAGTGTGACTTGGAAATAAAAGGCACCAAATTGAGTTCTGGAATCATACTGGCTTGGTGTATGACCACAAATTAAAGTCAGTCTCAATCATACACTCTGAGGTCAGATAAACGACAGTTGAAAAAGGTGTGCGGGAGAGAGAGAGAGAGAGAGAGAGAGAGAGAGAGAGAGAGAGAGAGAGAGAGAGAGAGAGAGAGAGAGAGAGACAGAGGGGAGAAGGACGAGGAAGAGAGGAGGAGGAAGGGAGAAAGAGCAAGTGGAAAGGGCTTAGTGAAAGAGAGAGAGATGGGGGCAGGAGGAGGTAAGGTAATGTTGCTTTTAGCCCAGCCGACCGCAAAGGGCCATATCAGGGCTGTCACCGCGTTGAAGTCAACTCATAAGTCATTCATTCACACAACCCGTTAAAATACATCTTCTAAAAACACACTCGAAATTTTAGTTAAAATCTTTCCACTGTAAAATCTCAGATCAGATGAAAAATGTAAATCTCCCTCAGAAATTCAAAGATCACATCAGGCGGAACATCTCTGAACAAGGTTTTCATGGAGTCTGATGTACAATGTTTGTGTCTCACATCATGCAAGTCCCAACACTCTAAAAGAACATGTTTCATTGCGAGAGTGGTACATGACATGGAATGCATCACGGAGCTTCTTCACTCTTTAAAAGGTATGAATGAGTAAAATGAGTTTGTGTGTGTTGTGTGTGTGTGTGTGTGTGTGTGTGTGTGTGTGTGTGTGTGTGGTGTGGATGAGAGAGAGAGAGAGAGGAGAGAAATAGAAAGGCACGAAGAGAGAGAGAAAGAGAGTTATCCAGGCACAGATTAAAACAGAGACAGAGACAGAGAGAGAGAGAGAGAGAGAGGAGAGAGAGGGGGGGGGGGGTTACTGCGAATGGATCTCTGATCCATCTGCAGATGGAGCCTCCTTTCTCCTGCTGGAGTCTACTTTGGGAAGGGGTGATGGGGGTAAACGGGGAGGGGATTGAGGGGTGATGGACTGAGGCGTGACAGGCAGGGACAGGACAGGGGCCTCAGCAGTAAAACTCAGTGGCACAACGTGCAAGGCCAATAATGCTGTCTATAAATCCTAGCAGAGACCACGGTTTACCAGGGACTGACTGAATACTGACTGCCGAACAGTTGAAGAGCAAGGCCTGAAAAAGACGGTGAGTGTTGGGGGGGGGGGGGGGGAGAGACAGAGAGAGAGAGAGAGAGAGAGAGAGAGAGAGAGAGGAGGGGGGGTATCATGCTTAATCTGACAACTCTAAAAATTTCATAGTAATAATGAGAGAAACAGAGACACGGAATGAGAGAAGAGAGAGAGAGAGAGAGAGAGAGAGAGAGAGAGAGAGAGAGAGAGAGAGAGACAGAGACAGAGACAGAGACAGAGACAGACAGATAGGCAGACAGACAGACACACTGACAGACAGTCAGAGAGACAGACAGACAGACAGACAGACAGGCAGACGGACTAACAAAAACATAACCATATCCTCTTCCAAACGCTTCCCATTGTAACACTCCCTCTTTACCCCCATCTCTCCTTTTTTCTTTCTTGCTCATCTTTCTTGAAGACTCAAATGCCAAACAAACAAAAAGAAATCCAAAGACGAACACAACAGGCGAGTTT
>CM065718.1:65680821-65693321 GCA_033310375.1 Conus canariensis | reverse complement strand
ATTTTGATAAGTGTTGCATGATACATAGTAGTGCACGCTTAGCTCTACTGGCAAGATCCTTGCATGCAAAAGTAAAGCTTAATTTCGTTGAAAAATATATTCCTAAATATTTATATACGTTGACCACAGGCATAAACACTCCATTATAAGTCCACCTTTCTCTAATTCCTAAAAAACCCACCCTTTCTAAACACAATTATATTGCTTTTTGACATGTTAATTGTTAACTGAAGTGAAGATGCAGATCGTGATAGATTATTTAGTTGAGTTTGCAAGCCAATAATAGTTTCAGACATCAGAACAACATCGTCTGCCAAGAGAAGAATAAACAACTCAAGAGCATCGCAAGTAAATTGTGCACCATGTTTTCCATTTCTAACAACCTCTGATGTTAACTCATTAATGAAAAGAGAAAATAAAACAGGACTGCACACATCCCCTTGTTTTACACCAGATGTACATTGAATGTAGTCAGTCATATTTCCTCCACACCGAACCTTAGCTTTAACACAGGAATACATGCTAACTATGCATCTAAACAGTTTTCCATGAACACCAGCTTTTAAGAGAATAGACCACAGAATAGTTCTATTAACAGAATCAAATGCTTTCTCAAAATCTATAAAAGCGACATACAGCTTACGATTTAAAGAAAACTGTTTTTGCACCAAAGCCATCAAAGTAAATATTGATCAACAGTTGAATAATTGCGCTTAAAACCTGCCTGATATTCGCCAGTGATATTATTATCTTCAACCCATTCCTGTAAACGGCGATTGATAATAGTGCTGTATAATTTACTACTAGCGTCACTTAAAGAAATTCCTCTATAGTTATTAGGATCATTCACGTTGCCTTTCTTGTACAGTGGTAGAACAATACTTTCCGTCCAATGTTCAGGATAAATTCCCTTATCAAATAAAGAATTGAAGAAGGTTACAAAAAAGTTCACAATCAGGTCAGTTTTACAAGCATAACTCAGCAGCTCACCAATTATACCGTCTGGTCCAGGAGCTTTACATTTCTTAATTTTTCTTAGAGCAAACATTACTTCCTCTTTTGAAATCGGACGACTTAAATAATCATCCTCTCCTTCATTATGATCCAGTTGTAACCCGCTGTTAGGATCTACGTCTTTCGTTAGAAGTGACTTAAAATGTTCGTACCAGGTTTCAATACTGATGCTGTTCACTGGTTGTTTTCTTTTTAATGAAATTCGATGTACATTCTTCCAAAATTCTTTCTGATTTTCCATAGATGCAATTAGTTCTGTCAGCAATGCGTTGTTAAATTGCTTCCTTTTAATCCTTTGCAAGTGTTTGTACTCGCGTCTTGCCCTACAATAGAAATCACGATCTTTGTCGTCATGCGTACGTTTAAATTTTCTAAATAAATTTCGGACTTTCTTTTTATTGTCATGACATTCAGAATCAAACCAATCTTTTGATTTCGAATTATTAATTCTTATTTCTTTCTTCATACACTGTGCTGCATCTTTGATGCAGGTGTTGAAAACATTCAACGCCTCATTTACATTGACATCAATAACACTAACTGCATATCTGATTTTTTCTTGAGTCTGTTGCGTGGAAATATTACTCATAAACACATCAGCACGGTCTTCATTCCATATATAAACCTTTCCAATGTAAAACTGTGTTCAGGACTTATCTCCGAGTTGACATTACCTCTGCCGTAACTCAAATGAAATTCCACAGGCATATGATCCGAATCGAATCTCTCAGACACTCGTAACTCACATGAATCACATAATAATGCAAGCAAATCACACGACATAACAAAGTAATCATTTACACTGCATCCATGGTCTGAAACGTACGTGTAGCAACCTTGACGGTCGCCATGACACATACCATTAAGAATACACAAATCCAGTGCAGTACACATATTCAACATCATTTTGCCGTAATTATTCAGTACAGAATCCTCAGATAATCGATTAGCGTTGATTGGATGACTTGCATGTTGAAAATCGAAAGTACTTGATACTCCTTGACAATAATGTGAAACATTACCCGTTCTACTGTTCAAATCCCCGCACAACAATACGTATGCATCTTTGTAAACTAGTAAACAACTGGACAAATAGTCTTCCAATAATGCAATTCCATTTTCAGAGTCAAAATATGTATAATAAGGGGAGCCTTCTGGAGGCACATATGAGTATACATACAATACATCTTTGTCTACACCAAACAATGTTTTATTAATAATAGTGCACCAAAAATATTAGATTTTATTTCAACTTGTTTGACATAAGACGCATACATATTCTTAACTAGACACAAAATTCCACCAGATCGTCTCCCTTTAATCGTCAGTTTTATCGCAGGTAAACAAAACAATTTGTACGCAGAGAATACATCAGATTTAAATTCATCAGTAAATGTTTCTACTAAACAAATGAAATCGAAGGACCGAAGAAAGTTAACAAAGTCATTGTCTTGTAATTTTGATAGTAAACCATTGACATTCCAATGCAGGAAAGATAACGATCTACTTTTGTCATGTTTATGGCTAGTTACATCTTCCAAGCGCCTGTGTTCACAGCGATCAATCACAGAAGCACACACAGAAGTTGAAACACACAGGGAGTCTTCGTCATCCAGGTAAACACTCTCACTGCCATCAACATCAAAATCACGTGCACGTTGAGTGTCATTCTGGGCTGCACTGGACGGTGATACCGGTGTCGCTTTTGAAAATGTTCCCTCACAGGAATCAATTTTATGAACATCAAAATAGGGCCGGCCGGTTTCCTATTTAAGTTCTACGAGCCTGTCACGAGCGTCGATGGAGAACTTCTTACCGTCAATCAAAAGGTAATTGTACACCATCGTGCCTCTTTTCCCGTCTTGCTTAGCGCGTTTCAAGTGTGGAGTCAGCCTTCGACGAATGTCCCTGACCCCTTTTGAAAAGTCTTCCCCAATAAATACGTCTGAACCTTTCAGCTTACCCTTAGCTTTAAGAATCTTCACCTTTTGCTTGTAAAAGGCACATCGGGCGATCACTGGGGAGTCAGGTCTGGAACTCAGTCGGTGCACACGGTCAAACTCCACATCGTCAGTCAAATCCAGCTTCTCCGTCAGAAGATCCTGCACCAAGCCCTCACAGTCTGCGTTGGTTTCGCCGTCTCTCCGGGGCAGACCGTAGAAAATCAGGTTGTTGCGCTTAGAACGGCCCTCAAGGTCGTCTATACGCCTCTCGCAATCTTCCAGCTTTTCACGCAGGTCGTTGTTGCTCTTCTGCAGATCCCCGTTATCTTTCCGTAGCTCTGTCACCTCTGTCTTCAGCTCCCTCATCTCACTGTGAAGGGTCGCGTAGTCCTCCCTCAGATCATGGACTTCCTGCTTGACTGCGTCCAGCTTGGCGTCCATCTGGTCGCTTCTCGAGTTCAGGGCAGCCATGATGTCACGGTTCGTGGGTTCGGGTTTACTTGGAGCTTGGTCAGGGTCAGGTGTCATGGAAGAGTCCGTACTTGCTCGGCGTACAGAGCCATCACGAGCCAGGCGGGACTGCTTCGTGGAGCTGGAGCTGGACGACTTTGGCCCGGGGTTCGTCTCCACGTCGCCGCATCGGAGCAGAAGATCACTGAAGAAAAAGGCGGTGAGGACCAAGCCTACCATGACACCGGTGACACGGGTGTGTACATTTAACACGCGCACCGACATGGACATCTTAAACCTGGCTCTTCTTGCCATAAAACTAATAAAGACTGCGACGAATCCGCCACACCGACCTCTGAAATCGAGGGCTGCTGATGGCATGTTGATACTGTCACTGATCTGAAAGGCTGTACAGATGAAAACTGGATAAATTAACTGAAAACGTTAATTAATCGCACAGCCGAAGAAAACGCGTCTTCTCCTCTTGGATGACGACAGCTCACCCGAGAGAGAGAGAGAGAGAGAGAGAGAGAGAGAGAGAGAGAGAGAGAGAGAGAGAGAGAGAGAAAAGAAGTAGAGAAAGTAAGAAAGTAAAGTAGGATGGATTAAAAAAAAAAGGGAGGAAATAGAAAGAAGAAAACAAAGATCCGATTGACAAAGAAATAGAAAGAAAGGAAAAACAGAGGAACAAGAGCAGGAGGAAGGGAAAAAAGAAATAACAGAAGGAAGTGAGAGAGAGAGAGAGAGAGAGAGAGAGAGAGAGAGGAGAGAGAGAGAGGAAAAACTAAAAGGAAAGAAAGGAAAAAAGAAAGAAGGACAAAAAATAAAGAAGGAAACGGATAAAAAGAAGAAGAAAATGAAAAGGAAGAAGCGAAAAAAATGAAAGAGAAGAGGAGGGAGATGGGCGAAACAAACGAAATAAGAAAAAGACAGAAAGTAAGAAAAAAGGTGAAAAGAGAAACATAGGTCGAAGAAAGATGGAAAGAAAGAAGAGAGATAGCAACAACAACAACAACAACAACAAAAGAAAAAAAAATAAACGGAGAGAGAGAGAGAGAGAGAGGAGAGAGAGAGAGAGAGAGAGAGAGAGGAGAGAGAGAGAGAGAGAGGAGAGAGAGAGAGAGAGAGAGAGGAGAGAGAGAGAGAGAGAGAGGAGAGATAAAACAAGAAAGGAGAAACGTAAAAAAAGGAGTTTTTTTTTTAATAAAGATTCAGAATGAAAGCTGATGAGTATTAAGGAAAGAAAGAAGGAAAGATGGGAGGGGGGGGGGGGGGGGAGGAGGAGTAGGAGGAGAGGGGGAGTGGAGGGGGAGGGAGGGAGTTGAAAGAAAAAGAGAAGCAAATAAAGAAGAAAGGAAGGGAGGATGAAAAGATTGACAAAAGCACAAAAAAGAAGAAAAAGATAAGAGAGAGAGAGAGAGAGAGAGAGAGAGAGAGAGAGAGAGAGAGAGAGAGAAGAGGGTGGGAGGGAGGAAGAAGGAGAGAAAAAAAAAAAACGACTAAAGGCAAGGAAAAATGATGGAAGGAAGAAAACATGAAGACATCTAAAGACAGAAAGAAGAAAAACATGGAAGGGGAAAAAAGAAAGAAGAAAGAGAATGAAGACAGGAGGAAAGAAGGAGAATAATGCTACTGCCATGTGTCTATAGATTAATGTGGGTTATTTGGGTTGGAGTAATGCGTATGAGTTGTCTGTGTGTATGTGCATGTGCATGTGCGTGTGCATGTGTGTGTGTGTGTGTGTGTGTGTGTGTGTGTGTGTGTGTGTGTGTGTGTGTGTGTGTGTGTGTGAGCGCGCGCGCACGTTTGTATGGGATGGGTGGGGTTTTAGTATAGGGATGTGGGTGGGTGGGCTGATGGGTATAAGGTTGTGTTAGGGACAGAATCAAGCTGTATTCATGTGTGTGTGTGTGTGTGTGTGTGTGTGTGTGTGTGTGTGTGTGTGTGTGTGTGTGTGTGTGTGTGAGCGAATGAGTAATTTCATTGGAGGGCATTTGTGCGTGCGAGAAGTCCATGGTTGTGTGTGTGTGTGTGTGTGTGTGTGTGTGTGTGTGTGTGTGTGTGTGTGTGTGTGTGTGTGTGAACATGTATGACAATGTGTGTTCTTAAACCTCTGTATATGTCTTGGTATGTCATCGTGTTTATAGCCAATGCATACGTGAACATACGTAAATATTACAGAGCGAAGAAGGGAATGTCTGAGCTTTTGAGCCTGCATCTGTGCATGACAACGTTTCATTGAGAAGTGCGACTTAACCGAGAGCGGACGACTTCTGCACCTCACTTGCAGTTCAATGATCATTTGTGATATGACGGACAGCACGTGCGACTGTCCACTGACGCACGACTGAGAGAGCAAAGCACAGAGCCGGCGTTTGTCTTTCCGCTGTTCCGGTTCCCTTTTCTTTTTCTCTGGTCGTTCCATTAGGCATTTGTCTGATGCCTTTGTCTGTTGCTTCCTTTGACGTCAGGGTCGTTCTGTAGAGGAACTGAAAGGATGGATGGTGAGAGGTAAAGAGGGAAGAACAGACAGACAATTGTCTGGATTATGAAAAGAGAGGAGAGGAGAAGGCGACGATACAGAAAGTGGTTGTCAAGAGTGAGTGAGGGGTGGGGGAGGGGAGGAGGTAGATGGCAAACAGGAAGGGGGCAAGGAGGAGAAACAGCAGTGAATCAGAGCGGCATCAGAAACAATCCTCCACCTCCACCCCCACCCCCCCGCCCTGCCTCCACCACCCTTCTTTCTGTCTCTGTCTCTCTTCCCCCTCACCCCCCCCCCTCTTTCTCTCTCTCTACAGGAATAGACCAGTTCATTTCATCCAAAATACGAACTCCCCTATCTCCTCATAGACTTGGCAGTGTTATCAGTCTGTTATGGGCAGTGTCATTTAGGTGTTCTGAACGAACTGTATCCAGCATGTTGAAGCTATTAATCCTCTGCCATCAGGTACAAACTGGCCTGCACACCCATAGTATTCATGCTCATAAACACTTGATGTTACGCACAAATGCACGTGCGCACACACACACACACACATACACACATGCATCTCGCACACACACACACACACACACACACACACACACACACACACACACACACACACACACACCACACAAAATGTGTGTTTATGCATGTGTACATCTGTTTGTCTATCTGTGCGATTGCCTGAATGTGAGCGCATGCGTGCGATGTGTATATGATGACCATAAATCACAGGTCTGCAGCGGAAGCAGACCACTTACTGAGATGAAAGACAAGAGCTGGTTCTGAATCTTTGCTGAATCAGATCCAGACATGAAAAAGGGTCCACTCTGGTCAAAAGCTTTAACCCTTTGCTTCCAGCAAAAGACCAACAGATCAGTCTTTATTACACCGTTTTAATGGACCTTAAATGGACACGAGTCTCTTGAATGTGAAAATCTTCATAAATCACTCTCTCTCTCTCTGAATCAATCTAAACGTCAATTACTGACAATTCATGAAACCGACAGTTTTGGAAATATAGGCGTGGCAATCCAATAAAAAAAACAACAACAACAAAAAAACATCGAATTTTCTTGAAAGTTTGGGAACCATGACTTAGTTCATCTTATTAGAATGCTCGAAATGGTCAAGAAAACTCGAGAACATGTCAACCGGTCTAAATGCATAAACATTATGAAAACAGTTTCTGAGCCTTCTGGAAGCTTCTTGAGATCTTCCCAGAGTCTCTCAAGAAATTTCCGTAATAAGTACGTCCTCTGTGAATACTGTGTATGTATGTGACAACATGTGGAACCGACGCCAATCCCAGATTTATAGACAGGTGATTCAGCACATCTGAAACTCTGACACAATGTAATCTACAAAGCCGTTTACGCTCTATGATGTAAACTGATCGGCACATCAAGTCACATTATTCACAGCTGAACCGACCATGAAAGCACATTAAAGCTCATGTACATTCATGCACACATGCATACATACTTACGAAGAGACACACAGACAGACTGATAGACATTCATACACACACACACACACACACACACACACACACACACACACACACACACACACATACACACACACACACCACACACACACACACACACACACACACACACACACACACA
Organism: Conus canariensis; assembly: GCA_033310375.1. NCBI lineage: Eukaryota > Metazoa > Mollusca > Gastropoda > Neogastropoda > Conidae > Conus > Conus canariensis. The sequence goes on along the minus strand of CM065718.1, from coordinate 65,685,798 downwards.
CACACACACACACACACACAAACAAACATACACATAAACGCACGCGCACATTTACACAAACACACATGCACGGGTGCGCGCTCGTGCTTACATACATAAATATATGCGTTTGTACATAGATAGATACATACACACAGAGAGATAGGCATAAGTATATCCATCCATCCATCCATACAACATACATAGTACATACATCCATACAACCATATATCCATCCATCCATCCATCCATCCATCCATTCATCCATCCATACATACATACGCGCAATCATACATACATACACACATACATAGTACATACATACACACATACGCACATGCATACATACATGCACACATGCATGCATACATCCATACATGGATACATACATACATATGTACATACATACATACACACATTACATACATATATACATTACATACGTACATACATACTACATTCATATATACATGCATGCATACATATATACATACATACAGACATACATACATACATACATATGGGCTGCAGCGGATTTCCTCCTGGGTTAGGAAGCAGACTTAATGTTACATATTTCCAGTCGGCAGGAATTTCCTTCTTTCTCTCCTCGTGCAGTGAATCTGTTAAACGGAACAACACTTAATATAGACGTTGCTTTAACAAAAAAAAAGGAATATCCAAGCCTGTTACACCCAGCTGCAGAATCACACTTCACAAATCTCAAGACAGACAACACTTCGGATCGGCGTGTTGCGGAGGAGGTGTGACACTGAATAGTCATGTTGGAAGGGGAAAGAGACATTACAACCCCTTCTCTTCTTCTGCTGAAAAAGAAGAACCTCAGGGTGTCTGTCGCGATACTACTACACACTGGTCGTGCCTCTAACTTGCCGTCATTCTGTATGATCGTGCCTCTAACTTGCCGTCATTCTGTATGATCGTGGCTCTAACTTGCCGTCATTCTTTACGATCGTAACAGCACGGTATTTCTTTTCTTACCAAAGTTATAAGAATTCATGATTTTCAAAGTTGTGCTCTAGTTTGGGTTCTTCACTTAGGAGACTGTAATGTTTCCACAGACTTGGGAAAATGGTTTGATCGATAGACTGAAGAGCCCCCTGAAGTTTTCCCAACAGCTCATCTCTTTCTGATTCGGGATTGGCTAAGTAAGCAATATGGATAGGGAACTCGCTGAGTATTCTACAGTTAAACTCTCAAGTACGAAACTCAGAATCTGGAATGGATGAAAAGTCTTCGTTTTGTGTCGCCGCACATTGACGTCAAGCTGCACTTGAGAGCGGACAAGTTTCTGGACTTTGTTCAGGAAACGGAGCGATGATTGAAAATCACTGAGAATTTGGTGGTGGCCTCTACATTCATATATACATACATACATGCATACATGCATACATGCATACAATACATACATACATACATACATACATACATACATAACATAATACATACATAAGCACGTAGATAGATACATAGAAAGATATTAAACTAACAGAACGACGACTGTCAGTCACACCGAAAAGAAGGTGATTAAAGTCGAAAAAAAATGATTGCCAGACAGAGAGACAGACAGACAGACAAACAGACAGACAGACAGACAAACAGACAGACAGACAGACAGACAGACAGGAAGACAGAACAATTGCAGATAGACACCAACAAAATAGGAGGAGAATGAGAGGAGGGTAGCTGAACACGTGACCGATGGACCAACAGATAAACAGATGTGCAAGTCAGACCTATTGAATGAGATTCGAAGGACCTAACGGTGGATCTTTCATGATCACAGATGGCACAGGCAGACAGACAGACAGACAGACAGACAGACAGACAGACAGACAGGCTGAACGATCCATGAATGAAACGAATCTCCCTTCTCCGCGCGTGCCATAACTCCTGAATCGATGCGACACTCATCAAACGTGATTCGACACTTCCTCTCCATGTTTACTTAGTTTCCTCTGACAACAGCGCCATCTGCATCGCCTCCCTTGGTATCTAGAATTTCATAGCTCCATGCAGTGGGACAAAGAAGGAAAGAACTGAAGGAAGGAAGGCAAGCAAGAAAGAAAGGAAGAAAGGGGAGGGGGGGGGGGGGGGAGGAAAGGAAAGAAAGAAGAGGAAAAACAATCTCGAAACAAATGAATAATCCAGGAAAGAGAGAAGGAAAGAAATAAAAAAAGGAAAGGAAAAGAGCGAAAGAAAGAAAAATGGAGAGAATATGGAAGAATCAGAATTACATTGACTTGAGTTTGTACTCAATTTACAGCTAAACGCGAAATTCACATCTCTGCCAAAAACTACTCCAGCCAGACTGGGTTTATATGAACATTACTGCTTTCTGATACAAGGTAACTTTAACACCTTATCTTTCATCTGTCAGAAACATTTACTGTCAGAAAGCAGTGTACAGATGCTGCTGAAACATTCATATTTTGTTTAGTTTTGTGCATGGTGGTATTCCCCTCACCCCCCTTCCATCCCTCCCTTCTTTCTTCTCAGTCCTACCAACCCTTAGATTCATTTCCTTTTCACATAGATAGAATGGCCCCCATTAATGACAATTCTATGTTCGTTGATTTGTTCGCTAGTTAGTTCGTTCCTTTGCAAATTGATGTGCTGTTTAATCACTTTCATTTCACGTACGAGATTTTGATAGGATTTTTCTTCGTAAAACGCTTTGCATTGATATGTGCGGATGGCCTGTCGTTTTCGCTGTTATTGTCTCTTGCGTGTATGTACTGGCATCTGTCTCACAACAAGCAACGTATTTACCATGAGTAACTTTCTTGTGCAAAGGATTGATTTTCTCTATGTGTTGGCGATGGGGAAATGAAAGGGAAGTAATCACTATGTCATGTATAAAACAGTTATTATGTTTTTGCTTTTCTCAATGATTTCCATTCAAGACAATGGCGAAAAACACGTAGGAAGACAGCAGCGACTACACGACGACGACAAGGACGACCTGAAGACCAGGTGATGATGATGTAAGTTAATGACAGCAAGACTTGGAACCATCATATCACAAAAAGAAGGACTATAGTATCGCAACAAGAATATCTGGAATCGTACTGTCTTTACGGCAAATCAAAACAAACCTCAATCTTTTCCGTATAGGACCAACTCCATGGTCAATGAGTGGGTTTATGACAAGAGAGAGAGAGAGAGAGAGAGAGAGAGAGAGAGTGCATAAGCGCGCGCGCGCGCGCGCGCGCGCGCGGTGTGTGTGTGTGTGTGTGTGTACGTGCATGCTAATATGTGGCTGATGACGGTGGATGGAAACCATTAAACGCTGATACATTCAGAACCACAGGAACAGCTCGGGGCGACACTGCCATAACACACTGACATGCCGCTTAGTTTGTGACAGGTGATAAAAGTGGTGCTTGGGGTAAAATGAACTGGTCTCTTCCAATCAATGTTGAGAGAGAGAGAGAGAGAGAGAGAGAGAGAGAGAGAGAGAGAGAGAGACAGAGACAGAGACAGAGACAGAGACAGAGACAGACACGAGAGGGGGCATAAAGAGATAGGCAGACAGACAAACAGACGGACGGATGGACAGACAGACCAACAGACGGAGACACAGATACAGATGTGAATGATTTATTCAGGAAAGACCATAGCTCCTCAGGACAGGGTGGTGTAAGGTTCCTGACATGGTTTCAAATCAGAAAGAAAAAGACAAGCACAGAGAGACAGACTGAGAGGAAAAGACGGCAAGATAGAGACAGAGACAGTAAGACAAAGTGGGCGGGACAAAGATGTGTGTGTGTGTGTGTGTGTGTGTGTGTGTGTGTGTGTGTGTGTGTGTGTGTGTGTGTGTGTGTGTGTGTGTGTGTGTGTGTGTGTGTGTGAGTGTGCATCCAGCGCTCCAGTGCATGAGAGGAAGGGAAAGAGAGAAAGAGAGAGACGAACATGCAGAGAGAGAGAGGAGAGAGAGAGAGAGAGAGAGAGAGAGAGAGAGAGAGGAGAGAAGACGACGACGAGACAGAGAAAGAGAGAGAGAGACAGAGAGAGGCAGGGTAAGGGGAAGAGGTAGTGGGAGCTACATGTCGGAAGAAAAGGGGAAGGGGGGGGGGGGGGCAAGGAGTTGAGGTGATGGAGAATACGATTGAAAAAGATGGAACCATAAACTGAGAGACCAATATAACGACACAGCTTTATCGTGACTGACCCGCCAATCTCTACACGAGAAGAGAAACATTTTTTTCCTCCGTGGAACTTGCTCAAAGAAGGACAATGGGGACTGGTCAGACAGAACGAAAAGGGTGAAAGGGAGGCGGAGGGGAAGTTCGGGGAGGAAGGGGGCGACACCGCGTGAGAGGTGAGGGAGAGCAAAGGATTGCAGGAGCAGCTGAGCTGGACCAGAGGAATTCAAGCGATGCTGTTGATGTTATTCCAGACCACTGGATACAGAGAAAGAGAGAGACGCTATACAGCTTTGGCGTTTACTAGCTCCAACTGCACAAGTCATAAGGAAGTAGCAAGCATACTTTTGCGAATCACATCACATCTATACTGATCCTACGGGACCCAGAAGAGCTTTAAAGAAAATGATATATTTTGAACTACATGAACTTTTTGAACTAAAATTGTTGAAAAGGCTCATAACACTAGGAAAAAAAACACCTCTGCTGTGGTAAAGTTATTTTGCTTTTGGTTGAAAAGCTGAACAAAAAAAAAAGGAAATTATCAATGGCTGCTAACTGACTACGCATGAATAACGCTTAAATATTTCAGTGAGGACTAAGGGTGCTTCTAGGTGTCCAGACGATGTGGGGCATACTGCATACTATACTGTAAAACTCTCTCTCTCTCTCCCCCCCCCCCCTTGCTCTCTCTCCCATTATTATAAACAAACGCCCCTCTCTCTCTCTCTTATCGTTACACATAAAAACACAAACCTCATCCTCTCTCTCTCTCTCTCTTTCTCTCTCTCTCTCTCTCTCGATAGACAGATAGATAGATAGACAGATGCCA